>OU015549.1:1856250-2475000 GCA_907165065.1 Caprimulgus europaeus
CTCTGACTGTACAATAAGGTACCTACAGCACGTGGTAGCTGGAAGGAGAAGACTTTTTCTCCACATGCCTTCTTGTGCCAGGAAACCCCTCACACATGATTACCTTCTTGGCAGCACACTGGAATCCCGTCTGTTTGTCCTCTATTTTGTATACTTCTCCAAAAGAGCCGATGCCTAAAGAGCCGTGACACTTGGTCCAGTGAACCTCTTCTCGGTACTCATAATCCACTGGCTTTAGTTTCTGGAAGTTAAAATGAGAAAAGAAGATGAAACAAGGGAAAAAAAAACCACTTAAACTGTTCAGCTCCACAGACAGAGACCAACATTTTCAAAAAAAGCAGAATGATGGACACTGCTGCACCTCTAAAAATCCCTGTACAAAATTACTTCTGTCATGGGCTTGAGATGAAACTACATAGGAGGACCTATTTGATTTCCATGGGCTCTTTCTGATCTAAATGAGTGTAACCCATTGTTTTAAAGAAAGGCCACCAGTATCTGGATAGCTTTGGAGCACCAAACTATTCTCTACACATGCAGGATGTAACTCTGAAACTAAATCCTGCAAACAAACCAAGATTTATGTGACTAAATGGAGACATCTGTGTGTGAGCAAAACCTTTTTCACAGTCAGTAAACTGAGATTGTGCCTTAGGTCTTAGAGCAAACACATTCAGGCAGGGAAGTGACACCCTGAACTCCACTGACAACACTGACAGGGTGACACTGATTCCAGTGAAGAGTCCTCTAAGAGGAGGTGAAGGTGGCAAGAGAACTGAATTCAGAAGAAATGAATCATGCCTCTAAGATTTACATGCATTTGTTATGCCCAAGCCCTGTGTTTGGCAAGGGACAATGACAGAGCTGCTGACTTCCAAGCAGAGGCAGCAGACATGCCTTTTTTTTTTGCACTTTCACAATCTCCACGTCCCTGGTTTCTGTCTGTGTCACAGTCCAGGTCCTCTACAGCCAATAAAATATTGCAGCCTGTGCACCTGAATGGACTGGCTTCCTCCACAGACAAACAGAGAAGACGTGTTTGAAGACTGACTAAGCACAGAAACACTTCCCCTAGACAAGCAAGCAGAGAGAACAAACCAGAGCCACCAGTCTAAGACAGGGTTTTATATCCTTCAAACCCCAAACCAGCATCTGTAACTGGTGGTCTTCAACCACACCAAGAATCATTCAGAAAACACAGCTGTTACAGAAGCTAGCACATGGATGCAGATCATCTTTCTTCTGAAGCCCAGGAGAAACTCTGCCTTCCAGGACACTAGTGTGCAGGGTCAGGAGATCACCTCGTTAAGTAGCACGCCTTCATTTTCATCTGCTTCATGAAATGGTTCCTTCAAGTCCAGACCACCTCCTCTCCACGTCTTGGCTAGGCTGGCTAAATTCTGTGGCTCACCGAGACTCACGCTCCCCTTCAAGGCATCTACCAAGTATTCTTCCACAGAAATCTTGTCTGAGCTGGTTTTAATGGATTGGTTCATGCATTTGGGGAAACTATATTCTAAGTTTAGGCCAGATAAGCGATGCTCACTGTCTTGGTAGTTGAGATCACCATGGAGGTATGTCTCCAGAGCGTTCCGTTTCATGGCATGGAGAGGACTGTCCAGATGTGGGAAATGAGGGGGTACGATGTTGTAGGGAAAAGGATGGAGAGTTTCAGGCTGTGGAACATTGTCCCTCTGATAGTGTCGACTCCAAACATGATTAAGGCACTGAATAGGGCTGATCAGCTTGTGCAGTTCTGGTTTGTATTGGCTCCTGGGTGAATGGAGTTTGCCCGTGGACAGAGCTTTCTCAGGTTTCTCGAACGGCAGCGGATCGTAGACCAAGTCCTTGTGAAGTTCTGAGACCCAAAAACTGTTTCTGTAGAGAGTGTTTTGGTGTGATTCATCCTCCTAGAAAAGAAAAGAAAACAAAACAGCTGAACAGGAACCTCAGTACAGCCACCCAAAATTTGAACAGAAATTGCTGGGACTTCGTAGGGGTCCCAACAGTACAAAAGGAGGATCTAAGGATTCTCACCTGGACGGGAATTGGGGTGCAGCTCTCTTGTTCTGGAGTTCTGGGACCTCTCCTGCCAGCAGCCACTGTTTGTATTTTCAGCTTGGATCTCTTCTTGTGACGTTTCTTTTTTGTCTTGCCACGGTGCCTTCCCCTCCAGCAGGTGGGTGCCATCTTCCCCTCCGTCGCGTGGGCCACATTGTTCGGGATCTGATCGAGGCTGTCCGAGCGGCTGTGGGAAACCAAAGTGCACCAAGGCTCTTAGAAGCACATCTCCAGTTAACAATCATGACCCAGAGAACAAGGAGAATCAGCAATTCTGCCTTCTGAGACTTAAAGAATAGAGACTGATAAGGTAACTTCTTGCCTTATGCAGTATTTGTAACTTCAATGTCAAGGCACAGTGGCATAGCTGGCTTTGTAAGGAAGAAGTATGGGGGGGTGGGAGAAACAAAGCATTAAGTCTCCAAATATTTGCAAATTCCTCAAGGAACAGCCACACTAGATGGCAAAGTAGAGGGAAAAGCACTGAATGTCTCCAAGTTGCTTTGAGACAGTTTGTGTCTGTGATTTCTAGCGAGCACAGAGATGATGTATAACAGAATTATGTAGAAATGCAATTTAATTTTAAAAATTGTTAAAAGTAATTCAAAGTGCTCATAATATAAATGTCTGCTCCATTTGAATGACCAACTGCAGTCAGATAAAATAACTTCAAAAGCCAAAATGTTCTGGCAGGTAAAGCTCAATCCTACCAGCATGGTATCTAGGAATGCACCCATACACAAACCAGCACTGGCCAGCACAGCAGCTGGGTCTGCACAAGCAGGCACCACTGTCCACAGGAACATCTGCCTGCAGTCATTCCATACCAATCATAGCAGTTGGATTTTGTTATCAAATAGGATATTTGACCTTCAACTAAAGAAATCATAATTGATCCATGCAGAATATCATCTGCCTGAACTCAACAGTGATGCAGTTCACAGCCAGCATTGCTCTCTCCATCTTTTCTGCTGTTTCAGTGCACCACTGAGCGCTACAAGATCCAGTAAGCAGAGCTCTAGGTGGTGGCATTACCACACTGCCTTGAACCTGAACACATATCCACATAAACCCTCTAAGAAATGGTTCACTCTGCATTTCTTCATGGGACAACATCATCAAGTCAGTGGGCAGTGTCACAGAACCCCAGACTGGTTTGGGTTGGGAGGGACCCTAAGCTCATCCAGTCCCAACCCCTCTGCCAGCAGCAGGGACACCTTCCACTAGACCAGGTTGCTCAAAGCCTCATCCAACCTGGCCCAGAACACTTCCAGGGAGGAGCAGCCACAGCTTCTCTGGGCAGCCTGGGCCAGTGTCAAACCATGCCAAACCAGGCCAGATTCAGTGCCTGAAAGCTACCAGAAACCAGGCAGCACCTCGTCCTATATCCCAGTCACTGACCTCAGAGAGTGCTGGAGCTGCCTAATAAACCTCTAGTGCTTAATAAAGCTCCAGTATGTGCCCCAGCAGGATGTGTATTTTTCACAAAGTGGCTCATGCCCAGATGACTTCAGAAAAGCAAGTCCCAGGCCTCCATTTTTCTGTCACAACCGTTTCTTCCCCTTTACCACTTTCAGCTTTTCTTCATGACTCTATTTCTGTTCCTGATGCTGTCATTGAGCAAAGGTTCTTCTCTCATCCCTTTTTCTTTATCCTCCCCAGAATCAAAGCAGTTCCTTTTCTCAGGGCTACTCCAGCACCCGTTTCCCACAGCTTTTCAGAGAGGATGGTGTCACAAGGTTTCAAAACATCAAGACAGCTCAGCTAAAAAAGACTGAAAACTTTCCCTTGGATCCTTCTACTTCAAGCCCAGGAACCTCAGAAAATGACTCAGTCATTTCAAAACAAATCTGACAACCCATTGTGATACAGAATGTTTTTCTTTTTAAAGTTTTCTTTTATTTCTATTATTAAACTGTTTTTATCTCAACCTACAAGCCTCCTTATTCTTGTCCCCCAATCCTCTCCCCTATCCCCTGGGGGTGGAGGGGGGGGAAGTGGGTGAAGGGCTGTGTTGGTTGCTGGCCAACCAGAAATAGAGGCAGAAGACAATCAGCAGGCACTGACAACAAGACAATGCAAGGTGTTTTGAGTGGTTTGTGCTTCAACTTATATTTTCTCCTGACATAAAAAGGTTTTGAGAAAGATGTTTGGGGAAAGACTTACTCTTCCTGAGCCTCAGACAGAAAAGTTAATCTAAACAGGAGTGCTGCTGAAACAATACTGCAAGCACACAGAGCCAGGGTGATGTGGAACGAGCCAGCAGGCACAGCAGGGAAGGTGGGTATTCATGGGAAGGAGTCTCTCACCTGTAACGCTTACTATGAGCAATAAAGGATCTCTCTGATAAAGTGGGGCTGAACTCCTGACTGTTTTCACCTGTGTGGAAGAAAATAGGATCATCATATGTCTTCAACATCAGGCAAAGTCTCTCCTGGTAATAATTGGACTAAGAAACAACTCTACCAACTTGCTAAACCAAAGAGTGATCCAGACAAACCACCCCACAGTCGTGCTACATCACCCACACTACATTCCTCCTCCCCCAGCATCAGGTAGCTTCCCAGCACTGCAACCTCCTGACCTCCCAGCTCCTTCTCACCTGACAACCTTTATTTTTTTTAAATTCTCTTTCCCCTCCTTTGTTTAAAATGCTCTTCAGAAGTCAGCCAGGAACAGACAACCCAGCAGGACACACAGATTTATAGTCAGAGCAGGTAGGTGCAGTAGCCACATGCTGCTCTGTTATTTATGCTTTATCCAGTGGATGCTGACACATTATTGGGAGATTTCATGAGCTTCCTAAATAGAGACTGCAATGTGTCACCAACTCCACCCCACTTGGGATTACAAATAGATCTCAGCTCAGCTCTCCAGGAGTGCAAAGTGAGTGAAATCTCACACTGCACTGCACATTCCTTTTCCTCAATGAAGAGCAGACTGCCCTGCTACTTACATTCTGCTTGGGCAATAATAGAAATTGATGCACAGCCTCCTTCTGTTTCTTCTTTTGCTGTTCCTTTGGTGATGACATCACTCAGGATTTTCCACTGACTGTGAAAGATGACCTTCTTTGAATCTTCTACTTTGCAAACACTGCTCTGCTTTCCACTCACTGTCTCGTTCAGCCCCTTCGTGGCTGTGAGCTCCTTCTTGTGCTTGACAGCTGGATCAGGAGCTCCTTGGCATGTAAGGCCCATCACTGCCATTTCACAGGTTCAGAGAGTCACTGAGGAAGAACAAAACACCAAAGCAAAACACTTGTCAAAATACTTCACAGGCAGAAGCAGCTTCAGGTCCATAGAAACTGGAGGCTGCTGAATGGATCACATTACTAAATAATTTAAACTAAATCAAGGTCCTACCCAACCCCTGAGCATGGAGCTGAAAAAGAACCCCAGACTGCCAGCTCTGTCCCTGATTTGTACCACTGGAGATCTGAATAACCAATGTTATTCTCAGTACTAAAAATATGAGACCACACAAGTTTCAAAGGGAAATTTATTTCTTGGTATATTCCCTTAACTCAGATACAAACAGTGAAACTATCTAGAAGAGACAACTCTGGTATCACTAAACAGGAAGAATATTCACTGAAAAAAAATAAAAATAAATAAAAAGAGAGAAGATATGAAAGATTTTCTCCTAGGAGAAATTACATTGTGCTCTCAAACCACATAAACCAGCCATAAAATCCCACTAATTGCTTTCTTCCTTGTACTCAATCACCCTCAAATCCATTCCTCCTTTTTCCTTCCAATGAAACAAGGCTCAGCAATCAGCCTGCCCACACATCACTCCTCCCTCACTCCCCTGCCTTCCCCTCCATCACCAATAACTTTGGAAACCCTTGGTTGAGCCTGACACAAGTCCAGCTTTTATGGTGAACTGGATCATTGCAAGTTGGACAGAGGACAGGGACAGTGCTGGAAAAGCCAATCTGCAATGTCTGGCAGCAGCTGGTGAGTCAATCAGCATGGGCTGGTAGCTGACCAGGCAGTGTAAATGGAGCTCCAAACAAGTCCCAGCACAAGCCACATCGTGGCCAGTTGGCAGCAGAGAGGAAGGTGGAAGGGAGAAGCATAAAGAAGCAAGGAAGTAAGGCCCTGTGGGACAGGACAGGGGATATTGTGGGGTGGAAATCAGGAACGTGGAGAGTTAGGAGTTCCCTGCAACCACACTGAACACAAGTCCACAGGAAATAATGGCTTTGGTTTGGCCTCTGATCTCCTCACCTTGGATTCCAGATAAGTCAAAACAGTTGTTTTCTTTTAAACCAGAACATGCTCGATTGCCCCTTAATTGTAGAGGTCACTTCCTTGTGCCAGTCCTCTCCCAGCTCAAGTGTAAAATCTTCAAATGAACATTTCCATCATTAAATAACCCGGGAAAATTCAGAAACCTGAGCAAACCTGAACAGCTGTTAAGTACCGTGAACCTAGTATAAGAGGAGGAGGAGGGCCACTTGAACAGAGGCCAGCAAAAACAAGATCTCAGAGCTATTACAGGAGCACATCTTTGAGGCTCATCACTTTAAATCTGCACCAGGCATTTTCTTTTCCTTTTTTTTTTCCTCTCCTTTCCACCCTGCCTGAACAGCTGTGTGGGGCAACAGGACATTTACTCCTAACAGGCTGGTGGCAACACAGAGATCAAGCAGGAAAATGATAAAACTACTGGGTGCTCTGTGCCTAAAGGGCCACCAAGGAAAGGGGAAAGGAACTGCTTGGGAGCCAAGTGCATGAACCTTGGTGTGATGTGTAAATGAGTCACCTAACAACCTGGCAGGTAGACAAGGAAAGTCAACAATGACCACATTCAGCAGCTAAACAGAGAACAGCTGCTGTGCAAAAGAAGTGCTGATGACAGTATCCCACTCATGACACCCGTCCTGCTCCCTCTCCTCTGCAGAAATTATGTCAAATCTCAGTGCTGTAAAATAATCCCTCGGAGCAGCAGCAGGAGAGCCTGCCAGATGACTAAGCCAAGCCACCAGTGACCAAACTGACAAGTTCACAGCTATTTTTATACTCACTCTCTCCCGATTTGCATTAACTCTGTCTCTCCTTGCCCTCCCCTCACCTTCAAGGACCTTCAAGGTCTGCAGCCCAAACCCATCCCCATCAACAAAAACCAGAGGATTCTACAAGTCACTGCTCAGCTGAGTTCACAGACAACAGAGGGGCGGCAGAAGCAAAGCTGCAAGTCCTTGTTGCCCTCTGAAATGGAGAATAACAAGGAAACATTACTGAGATTAAAGTCAACAAAGCACACAGCTCCCTCACCGACTGACAAAGCCAGGGGTAGCTGTTGTAAGCGAGTGCTCTAACCCAGCAGCCGCCAGCACCCAGACAGCTTAATGTGTGACTCAGGTCTACAAGGCTGTGGAGGCACAGAAGATGTGAGCCCAGCCCAGTTTAACTGTTGCTGCACAATTTTCAGGTCCTTAGAAGAATCCAAAACCCGACTATTCTGATGGTACACACAACCAAGTGCAGCTGGCAGAAGTCTTGTTTAAAAATTAAAAAAAAAAAAAAAAAATCAGAATTTTCAAATAATTTTTGAAGCATGACTTCTCTTGAAGCCACATATTCAGAGCTGAAGAGGCCAGACTCACCTCTGTGCACTTGGAGGGGGTGGTTAAGCCACAGAGGCCCAAAGCATTTGTAAAACCCATTAATTTTGGGGTAGGCACTTGATCTCTCAGACCCAAGCCCCAGGTGCAGCCCTTCTCAGGGAAGCTCTAGATAAAAGGGAGCCTTGGGAGCAGTAAATGGGTACCTGAAGTTCCACAGCAAGACCACTAAGAACAGGATTTACCCACATGAGACACGCTGGAGCTGTGGTTTCAGCTGCTTATTTACTTGCCACCACTCCAGGGTGAGCACAGCTTCCTGTACAGACAGCACTGATGCACAGGCAGCACGAGGAGCTCCACGTTAGCGAGCCGGAGCGTGGTTGCTTCAGACTCCAAACTGCTCCTCTGGTTCTCAAAACCCCCTCTCCCTCACCCAAGTCACTTAGACTCAACTGTAATCCTTGCTTTCAATATCCTTGCCTTTCTTCCTTCTGCAGACATGTGTATGGGCCCATTATTTGCAAGGAAGAAAGGGGAAGTCGGGTCATGATGGAGCAGATCAAAGTGAACACTTCACCCCTCACCCACAGCAGGGCTTTTGCTCCTTATCTTCACTCAGGTTTTACACTCTCCTCTCGTTAACTCATGTCAGTCCTCACTGGTTGTAAAAAGGAAAGTGTGTTTTTACAGAATGAAAGCCAAAGAGGGTCTCAGTTGTGCTGGGGAGGAACACGAGTCCGGTGGCAGCAGCAGCTCCTCCCTCAAACAATGTCTGTGCTCCTGGAGAAGCTGGATAAGGTACTGGATGAGGTCATCCCAGGCTTGCAGGGAGTCAGAGTTAAGGAGACACTCAAACTTTATTAATTTAAGAGATCATCATGTGCTTTCTGCTCCTTTAAAACCTCCTCCTTCCACCCTTCTCTAAACAAGTCCCTGTTCACCCTCTTCAGCTCCTCCATCTCCACTGGAAGCTATTTGTAGCAGGAACCTTAAAAGAGTATTTCTGTGTTTTATTAAGTTACTATGTGTACAGAGAGAGACTCATAGCTGGAAAAGAAAGTAATGCAAACACCTCTTCAGCACCAAAACACTCTGCAGCACACCCTTACACAGGATCCTACCTGGTCTGCCTGGTCAGATCTCCCTTGCCAGTGGCTTTTTGGAGAATTTCAGTTAACATTTTGTGGAGTAGCCTATAGATTTCATTAAAAAAGAGCTTTAAAATATACAAAAGACTTCCTAAGTCAGCTTCAAATTATGCAGATTTCTTATCCTGGTCTGAGTGTGAATGTTCAGCAGCAGTTTCACATTGACATTTAGTTTGAAAAAAAGAAAAAAAAATATAAAAAAAATCATGTTGTCTCAGTGAGGTTTCCCACTTCCTTATTGAGAAGAGTTTTATGAACAAGGCATTAACTTAGGTTAGCCTTTCTTTTGCAGCTGCCACTGGTTTATTAAAACAATACCAGTAGTGTTTGAGCAATGTTGCTTTGCTGACCACTACAGCAAAGCAAGAGGTGGGAAGAGCCAGGAATTTATGCATCACTGGAGCAGGGGATGTCAGCTGAAAAGATGAACATACACCTTTTGGGGAGGTTCCAGCCCTAACAACTGTCACTGGGTATTTGAGAAAGTGCCCAGTCTGCAGCCAAAAGAACCTGTCTGGAGTAACAGGTAAAAAAATCATCTTACACAGACATCAAACCTTATAAAAAAAACCACATTTCACCAAAGGAAAAATAAAAATATATATTTTTTGTTAAAAAAATGAATCACAGTAATGATCAGGTTTGGAGCCCAAGGAGTAGATATACATGTACAACCCTTCCAAACCCCAGGCACCACTTCCCCCTGTCCCTGTCTCCTTGCCCTTGTCCTTCTCTCCCTGGATGCTGTTGATGAGCTTCCCTGCCTGCCCACGTTTCAGATGGAACTGAAATTCAGATGGTTCCGTTTTCAGCCCTGTCAGTTTAGGGCATTATTATGGTAGCATGGCCCTGGGGTGGTTATTTAAACAAGCTGGGTGCTGGCAGCAAGGAGGAGTTTCAATTTGTGTCAGAAGGGACTTAAAAAAAAAAATTTAAACCAAAAAGTTGTAGCACTCAACACCCCCCCCTACCTTAAAACTCACTTAAGGCCATTTTAAGTTAACAGGTTTAAGAGAAAAAAAAAAGAAAGAAAAAAAAAAGAGACTTCCTTTGCCTAAGAGTTCCAAAGTAAAAATAAATAAATAGAATGCTTGGCTGATTAAAATACTGGTGAGTCAGATCACCAGCTGCTATTCCAGGATGCTCACAGCCTTCACCTCCTCTTCTTTAACCACTGTTACCCATTTGGCTGTTCAAGGGGCTCCTGGACAATCTCATTGGGTTCCTCTCCCTCTCTCAAGTATTGTCAACTTCTGCTGCATGAAAGTCTTCCTGGAGATCACCAGGTAAAGCTCAGCCTTCTACTTAAACCACCATGGGACTGCTTGTTTGAAGGATTCCACCATCAGCCTTCTGTTCACGAGTAAGTGAGGGTACAACTGATAATAAAGCATGCAAACATCTCCTTCAGAGTGGTTTGATAGTAAATACTTCAAAATCCTGCTTCAGCCATTTGTGTTGCTTACTGTAAACATCAGGATAACGAGCTCCAACTGCCTGTTTAGTTGCCAGACTTTACTATATTGCAATAGTTTGGTTACAAAGTCTGTAGGAAAATCCTTGAGTTTAAACACCAGCAGACTTTCTAAAAGGATCTCAACACACCCATCTTCATTTCCTCAAGTACAACTCACCCCCTCAACGATTCTTGCCATGTTGTTGAATAAAGAGGTGATTAACTTTGCTCACCCAGAGTTTACAAACATCACTGCAAGCCCATTCATTCAAAGGAGAGGTGAATTTGGCCAAACTGCTTTGCAATGAATAACAGAAAGCATCAGGACAAACTTCAACCTGACAAGGTTTTGCTTTCCAGCCTGCTCTCACACAGGCTTTCAGGACACTGCTTAACAACATCCTGATTTTTAAGACCCATTTATGGAGAGAAGCTATTTCCTAAATTATAACAAGAGGATATAATAAAGCACCTCAATGGACAGCTTCCAACAGTAACCACAAACACACAAAAACCTCAGCTCTGCCCAAGCAGGCAGGACCAAGTTTTCACCAGTTATTACTGCACACTGCTCTGCAGCTTGAGATTTCCCATCTCATTTATAAAATGCCATGTAAGGCTGTAAGGAAGCAGTAAGGCTGAAACACTAGGGAGAACCAGATATTTAGTTAAATTTAGTATAGATAGAAGCATTTCTATGTAATCTTCACTTATGATTGGTCCTGCAAATTCAGTTATGATGATTTTATACTAGAAAGTAGAAATATGGACTGGTCAGAATAGTCTCTAACTGCCTATCCTGAGCAAACTCCCATGAGACAAACTCTCTCATTAACTGCAGAAGAGAGCTGCCTTTTAGACAAGACAAGGCCCATATTCTTCAGGGCCCAGGGCCCTGATGTCACTCAGCTGTGACCAGTAAAGCCCAGTTTCTTACAGATTAATGTCCTACATGTCTGTCCCTCACAGGCCTCCTTCTGGTCTCTCCATGCATCCTCTTGATCTCCCTTCCCCAGCATCTCCAGACCTTTTCCTAACTCAGGTCTTTTACTCTGAGCCAGCTCCTCTGCTTGGAAACTGGAGATTTTTCTGTCTTCCAGATCTCTGTCCCTCAGTCTCCACCAACAGATTTGACTGACATTTGCCAGCAAACTCCAAAAGTTGCAAAAGAAAAGCTAAAGAGAGAGCATGGTCACATTTGCCTCCTTCCCTTTAGCAGCCAGAGGAACAATTTGGCACCACATCACTGTTACAACAAAAGCTCAGCTCTACTTCTTAGAGCTTAACACTGAAATAAGATTTGGGACAGACAGTGGCAAAGTTCATGAACTCCAGCAATGTTGGATCAGGTCCCACAAAGCCTTGAAGTTTTTTTGGTTGTTATATGTTTGTTTGTTAAAACTCTTTCTTTGCAGCACGCTGGACAAAGATTCACTCTCTCCCAGCAGTTAAAATTTAATAGTTAATAGCAAATGACTCATTCCAGAGGAATCTAGTGGCCGTGCCAATAACAGATTTTAACTGAGTTAAAATGCAATAAAGCAGCGCACTACAGACGTGTATTTCAAAGCTTGGTTTGATTATTCTTATCACTAAATGCTCCAGCAAAGAAGGTGTGAGTTATTACTCATAAAAAGAGTTCAGAAAGCCGGCTGCAAAAGAAATGGAGACGTTGTTTATGGATGTGAGTTTCAGGCTGCTGCTGCTTACATGTGCAAAGCACTGAACACATGTTTCTAATGGAACCGATTAGACAGGAAGCATCTGAGATCAACCACAGCAGCGGCTTATTCATCTGCAATGAGGGATTTTAACTTTTTGACAGAAAAAAAAAAATTAAAAAAGGAAAAAAAATTAAAAAAAAAAGGAAAAAAGTCACATCAGAGAGAAGTGCTCCGGGTAGGTGTGCGAGGGGAGCAGCCGGGCAGTGGAACTGAACCTCAGACCTGATTCAGTTGTGTATTTGATGAGCTGGTCTCAGGCTTCCCGCCTCCTCCTCCTCCTCCTCCTCCCCTCGCCCGGGATCGCTCCGGGACACGGCACCTACCAACACCCGAGGAACGCGGCGGGGGCTGCGGCTTTGCCTCTTCTCTCCGCCGGGAGCTCCGGGAGTAGCGCGGCTGGCAGGGAACCGGCGAGCTCAGGAGCCGAGGAGAGGAGATTCCGAGCAGGGCAGTGACACCGGGGCTTTAAAAGAACCGGGAGAGCGCGGGTCAGTGCGGAGGTGCCGGTACCGAGAGCGGCTGCAGCGGAGCCCGTCAGCGGGCAGGAACCGCTCAAAGCTCCCCGGGGCCCTTCCCGTGGCAGCACCGCCCGGGGCGGGCTCCATCCCACCGGGGCCAGGCAGCGACCACCGGGGCCGGGCAGTGAGCTGGGGCCCCTCACCCCCACCGGAGGCGCCCGCGGAAGCAGCAGCAGCGGCGGCAGCGGCTCCGTCAGGCCCCACCGGACAGAGACGCTCTGCGATTCCCGGACCGAACACCGCCCCCCGGATCCCGGCCTGGCCCGGCCCCGCTCCGCTCCGCCCGCACCCACCGCTCGGTCCCAGTCCCGGTCCCGGTGCGGCGGCTCCGCGCGGCCCCTCAGGCCTCCCCAGCACCGCCCCGCTCACTGACAGGCGGTGGCCAGCCTCGGCCCCGCCCCCCCGCCGCCGCTCAGCCAATCACCGCCTCGCTGCGCCGCGTGACGGCACCTCGTTCCCGCCCCCGCCCGCCGCGCTCCGCCCCGCCACTCCCGCGCGCCCAATCAGCGCCCGGCCCCGCCCCGTCAGCTCCCCGGGCGCGGCGCGGCCCCGGCGGGACGGGAAAGGCCGGGGGCGGGCGGCGAGCGGCCGAGGGCGGCCCGGGTTTCCCAGAAGCGGGCGGGGCTTCCTGCCAAGCATTCCCCGCCCTCTCTCCCCCCCGCCTTCGCTTCCTCCCGGCGCCGCCGCGCTGCGCACGCGCACACAACCGGAGGGGCGCCGTGAGGGCAGCGGCGCGGAGGCGCCCAGTGCGCAAGCGCGAGGCGGAAAGGGCGCGTGCGCGGGGTGGTTGTTAAACGGAAGCCGGTCGCTTCACGATCATCTCTCACGATCGGTTCTTGCCGTCGTCACTCGCATTGGTCACGCTCGGAGCCGAAATCTCGGTCCCTCGCTCCGCCGCTCACACAGGGCCGCCAGCGCTGCTGGCCGCCTTCCCGGGCCCCCACCCCGCCGCCGCTCTTGGGGCCCCGCCGCCGCTCTTGGGTCCCCGCCGCCTCAGAAAGGAGGCGGGAAACGGGCTGAAGCGGCGCTGGGCCGGGCCTTGGGCTCGCAGCGCGGCCGCCGGGCCCCTCGGTAGCCGCCTCCCCGCGGTGCCGTGCCCGGGTACGGGAGCTGGTGCAAAGCCGTGGCGGTTGTTGGGGTGTCAGTAAGAAAATTGAGTGAGCGGGGTTCGGCTGCGCGGTGCGGGGGAACGGACAGCTCTGAACGAGAGCAGAGCAGCCGTGATGCCCTCACGGAGTCACTGACTGGGTTGGGTTGGAAGGGACCTTGCAAGGTCACCCAGTGCAACCCCCGGCAGCGACAGGGACATCTTCAACCAGACCAGGTTGCTCAGAGCCCCGTCCAGCCTGACCTGGGATGTTTCCAGGGATGGAGCTTTTACCACCCCTCTGGGCAACCTGGGCCAGAGTCTCACCACCCTCACCTTCAACTTTCCTCCTTCTATCCAGTCTAGATCGCCTCTTTTAGTTTAAACCATTTCCCCTTGTCCTGTCACTGCAGATCCTGCTGAAATGTCTGTCCCCACCTTTCTCACAGACCCTTCAAGTACTGAAGGTGCAATACGGTCTCCCTGGAACCTTCTCCAGGCTGAACAGCCCCAGCTCACCGTTTGTCACCTGCCTCCTTTGATGCTTACAAATTAAACTGCTTTTGGCACAAGAAGCTGAGACTTTGTAATGACTTTTTTTTTCTTTCCCTGTGTTAAGACTCTGTTATCTCTTACCAGTGAAGTGTGAAGAGGCTGCACGAAGGGATGTCTGCAGCTGGTGTCAGCGCTGCACCAAGGCCATGGGAGAGATGAGGATGAGCCTTCATCCTCAGTCACTGGAGGTGATTGGAATGGTTTCAGTCCATCTGTGGAGATAATATTTTTGAGTAGTGTGAGTTTGTGATAACTTTGATAGATTTTTTTTTTTCCTCTCATTTATTCTCTGATGCTCCCCAGTGAGTGAGTTTATTCTTCAGATTCTAATTTGCCCAAGGAGCATTGTTCTTTGCTTTGGCACTAAAAGAAGGGGTGAGCTTGGGTAACTCCTGGTCCTTGCCTCAGAGAGGTGGCAGCCATGGTAAATAAGTAATTTCATAGTTCTCAGGAAAGGATTCTGATATATTTGCTTATTCCCTCTGGACTTGGACTCCCTGTGTGACAAAGAATGTGCTTTGTCCTGCGCGGGAGGATGACTCAAAGTTGTGGCCAAGAGTCTGTGTACGATAGCCACCGTGCTGAGCTCTGAGTAACCTTGACGTTGGCAGTACCAAGATCCTATAACCCTCATCTTCAGTAGACAGATCCCACAGCCCTCACCTTCAGTATGGAGATCCCACATCCCTCACCTCCAGTATGGAGATCCCACATCCCTCACCTCCAGTATGGAGATCCCACATCCCTCACCTCCAGTATGGAGATCCCACATCCCTCACCTTCAGTATGGAGATCCCACAGCCCTCACCTTCACTGTGGAGATCCCACATCCCTCACCTTCCTTATGGAGATCCCACATCCCTCACCTTCCTTATGGAGATCCCACATCCCTCACCTTCCTTATGGAGATCCCACATCCCTCACCTTCACTGTGGAGATCCCACATCCCTCACCTTCCTTATGGAGATCCCACATCCCTCACCTTCAGTATGGAGATCCCACATCTCACCTTCAGTATGGACATCCCACATCCCTCACCTTCACTGTGGAGATCTCACATCCCTCACCTTCACTGTGGAGATCCCACATCCCTCACCTTCCTTATGGAGATCCCACATCCCTCACCTTCAGTATGGAGATCCCACATCTCACCTTCAGTATGGACATCCCACATCCCTCACCTTCACTATGGAGATCCCACATCTCACCTTCAGTATGGAGATCCCACATCCCTCACGTTCAGTTTAGACCAGCTCCATACAGTTGCCTCTTTTTGCTCACACTCTTGACATAGTTTGGAGAGAACTTCAGTCCTGGGAGCTCTTTCCTAAGAAAACAGAGCTGTGTCGTGTTGCAAAACAATCCCCCGTTGCCTGGTCATAGTGCGAAACCAGAGTTCAATGAGCCTGGCACAGTCAGGTTTCTCTCATGGTGACATGTGGTGTCAGCAGGGTGTTCTGCAGGCTACTCCAGTACTCTGGGAATTATTACAGTGGAAATAAAAGGTGCTGGGAGTGGGGTTGCTCTCACAAGGAGGTCACAAGTGGTCACAGGTGGTTTTCAGTCCTTTCTGCAGGAACTGAGCTGTGTTCAGCTCTGAGTGGGGTGAATGGAGAGAACTGAGCTTCAGGGATGGGTTCATGGTCTGTGTGCACCTGCACTGAGGCAGCACGCTATGGTCACAGAACCTGAGATCCACCTGATCCCCAACGTCTTCTGACTAAAGAATCCTCCTTGCATTCAAGCAGTCGGAAACCCTCCAGTGAGGAAGGAGTTTAGAACAAGAGGAAATGGCCTCAAGTTGCACCAGGGGAGGTTTAGATTGGATATTAGGAAAGATTTCTTCATCCAAAGGCTGGTCAAGCATTGGCACAGGCTGCCCAGGGAGGTGGTGGAGTCACCTTCCCTGGTGGGATTTAACAGACGGGTAGATGAGGTGCTCAGGGACATGGGTTTGGTAGTGTGGGTTGATGGTTGGACTCGATCATCTTAAAGGTCTTTTCCAACCACAACAATTCTGTGATTCTCTATGAGCTGCAAAGAGTTGGTGCTAATGACTGATGACATCTTTTTCAACCTTGCTTGCTGTCTCATGCTCACTTAAAGAACATGGGATGCCATGTCCACTGGTCAAGACAAAGATCAATGATATAAGTTTTTACAAGGCAATGCTTTTCAGAAGTTGAAATAATTTGACATCAGTCCTGCCTTTAAAAACCTGAAGGAGTCTTTCTGAGGTTATTTTTTCCAGGGCAGTTGAGGTGATCATAATGTTGCATGTAGAGGTATTTATGACTTCAACATTTTTATCACCATGGAAAGAAGATCAAACAAAGCTTTTGACAAAGTATAATGGACCTTAATACTCATTTTGTGGGTTCTGAGCAAGCCACACTTTCCACTGAAGGTACATTCTGTAATTGTGTGAAGAGGGCGGACAGGAGATACAGGATTGAGTTTGAGAAGCAGGTGTGGAACCAGTTACCAGCCCCTGAAATCCAGAATACTCTGCTTTGCTTTTGTGGCTAAGTTACATGCAATGAATCAATGGTCTCAATCAGGGCTGGAGCAGCTCTGCTGTGAGGACAGGCTGAGAGAGTTGGGGCTGTTCAGCCTGGAGAAGAGAAGGCTCCAGGGAGACCTTCCAGTGGCCTCCCAGTACCTGAAGGGGCTCCAGGAAGGCTGGGGAGGGACTTTGGCCAAGGGCAGGGAGTGACAGAACAAGGGGGGATGGCTTGAAAGTGGCAGAGGGGAGATGGAGCTGAGATGTGAGGAAGAAATTCTTTGGTGTGAGGGTGGTGAGACCCTGGCCCAGGTTGGCCAGAGAAGCTGTGGCTGCTCCTCCCTGGAAGTGTTCTGGGCCAGGTTGGATGAGGCTTTGAGCAACCTGGTCTAGTGGAAGGTGTCCCTGCTGCTGGCAGGGGGTTGGGACTGGAGGAGCTTCAAGGTCCCTTTCAACCCAAACCAGTCTGGGGTTCTGTGACCTCTGCTCTGCCCCTTGGTAGCTGCAGGGACACGTCCAGCCAAGCTCCAGTTTCTATTGCAGCAATAAACCCAGAAGTCGTTCCCAGCGCGAGCGCGGCCGGGGCGGACGCCGCAGAAGGGTGCTCCTGTGCTCCTGGGTGTGCACATCGCCCGGGGGTACCGGCTGCTCCATTTGCAGAGTTAACACCAATAGCTGCACTAATAATTGCTGCAAAATATGCACAGCCCTTCCTTTGGGTGACCCAATCATGGTAAGACCTACTGCTCAGTTTGTGTGCTGTGGTGATAGTTACAGCTCGGAGAGCACGGAGAGCTTCACAAAAGGCCTTTTGTTCCTGCCTGCCTTGATTGCAGTGATCCACTCTGGGACCACAGATCAAAAAAAGGCTTTCAACTTGGATTCTTCGACCTGTTGTTCCAAGTGTGGTGCTTGCTGCGTGTGCACACACCAAGAGCAGTGAGTTACAAGCAGGGAGTTGTAAAGAACTTGAACCAGGTGGGACTTTGGCAGCATGAGCTTCAGTCTGGATCTAGAGATGGGCACAGCTCACACTGGCTCAGCTGATCTTCAGCCTCATCCCACCAACTCATCTTCAGCCCCTGTGGCATGTCACCATTTGACCAAAGGAGAATTCTGACCACTTTACCTCCCCCCTGCCACTCCCAACGTTAACCAGCTGCAGCCTGTGCTCTCTCCTCCTCATCCATCTTCTAGAAACCCAGGTCCAGCCCTTGTGTGAGCTGGAGGCATGGGAGTCACTGGGACCTTATGTTAGTGCTGACTTTTCCAGAGTCACTTTTCTTGGTTCAAGGTCTCCCCTTGAAAAGAAGGTCACCTGCTTCAGCTTGTGGTGAAGTTTGGTGTCTGGCCATGGGCAGCTGGACTGGAGAACCTGTGTGGAGTAACTTGGGGGGTTTGGGGGTGCTGAGCCAGCCAGGTTGCTAGAAGAGCAGCATCCCCCAGGAGCCGCACGCCTGTCCAAGGGTGACCCTGCCAGGGACTGCAGTGTGACCTGGGCATGGGGAGAGCTCCTCCACCAAATCCTGTGGGTAACGATGACAAAGCAGCTCTCTGTCCTCTGGCAGGGCCACAGGATTGATGTGTCAGCTGCAGAAATGCTCCTTTAGGGTGGGAGAGACCTGAGCTCTTCACCCCGAGGTAACCAGGCTCAGACCCCGCTTGTTTTGTCATCACACTCAGAGCCAGAATGTGTAAAACAGGGTTCTCAGCTGTTTCCTTCTTCAGAACTTAAACCTGAAGCAACTGGTTGAAAACTTCACCATTAAAAAGTTTCACTTCCCAAAGAGTGCTGTTCTATAAATACCCTGTGCAGTGGGATATGACATTTACTCCCACACATGAGACACAGCCTGCTTTGTAACTCGCGTACTCCGAGCCTTAACCCTTGAGCTGGCCGTGAGGAACCACAAGGCGAGGAACCCACCTCAAGCGTTGCAGCCTGCCAGCTGCTGCAGAGTAAACACAGAGGGAAATGACACCCAGAATTATTGTACTTAGTATGGAAAAGTCACTTCTTCCAGCTCTCAGGGAGCTCAAGATGTTGTCTTAGGAAAACCAGTTCTTTATACACCGTTAGCGACAGATCTCGGGGCGCTTTCCTGCCCAAAGCAAAAGAAGTAGTTAAGGCAGTTTGCTTTTCATTTCCAGTTCTGCTATTGATTTATGACCCTGGACAAATTTCTTAGCTCCTTGGTTTCAGTCCCATGGAAAACAGATGATGCTGCTTTTTTCTCATCTTTACAACTTGGGTATGTTGTGTATATATATATATATACACACATATATATATATATACTAGAAATGTAAACAGCAGGCTCTGTGCTTTGTAGGGTGCTGATGTTTTATAAATCTCCTATATAAATAAAATATCCTATATAAATTAATATCCTATATAAATTAATATCCTATACAAATAAAATATCCTATGTAAATATCCTATATAAATTAATATCCTATATAAATATCCTATATAAATTAATATCCTATATAAATATCCTATATAAATAAAATATCCTATATAAATTAATATCCTATATAAATAAAATATCCTATGTAAATATCCTATATAAATAAAATATCCTATATAAATATCCTATATAAATAAAATATCCTATATAAATATCCTATATAAATTAATATCTTATATAAATATCCTAGATCTTCTCTCTCTCTCTCTATATATATATCTCAGTGGGAATAGGTTTGTAATGTCCCTTTCTTATTGAGAAGGAGATGAAGGCATCTAGATTGGTAGTTTTAAAAATTAATGGGTCATCTTATCTCATCCTCTTGCATAACATAACTCCAGGAGAGGCAGCTCAGGGTGGTAAATGTATTTTTAAGGTGTGTGACGTTGGCACAGGGCTGTTTCTCTGGAGTTCATCCAGCAGATGTCCACAGAAATTAATCCTAACGCTGGAAATATCGGCTGGGGTTGTTCTCTCCCTGGGGTGGGAGGTCTGAAAACAAATACAATTAGGGTTTTGTAGAAGGGGTCTGATCCTGAGCTCGTTGCTGTGATTGCTCTCAACAGCCCGGTGCATTCGTGGCTTGTGTCAGTGAAAAGAGTAAGAAACAGCCTCAGTGGTTTGCAGAAGTTTTTCCTCAGCAGTTTGAATAGCAAGCAGTTCCAGTGAATCGGAGCTTGGCCCCTGCAGGGAATATGCTTCTGTACAGCTTCCTCTTGTCGCTGCCAGAATGTGATCAAATTGCTTGGCTTTCTGAACAAGTTCTGCTTTTGGCTCTGGGCTATCACCAGGAAACACATGTCAGCCTGAAATCAGCGGTGTGTCCTGTCCAGAGTGAGCGCTGGATCCGAGCTGGGTGTGCAGGGAGCGGGACTGGGACTAGGACTGGGACTGGGACTAGGACTAGGACTGGGACTAGGACTAGGATTACCCATTGTTTGCTCATTTATGGTGAGGAGGATCAAGGAAACATTGATTTTTGCCTCTCTGCTGTGAAGATCATCTGAGGATTTCAGTGCTTCACCGACCAGCTTTTGTGAAGCTGAATCTTCATCAGATTCTTCTGCAGAGGCACCAGCTTTAGAGTATAAAAAGAGGAAATGAGCACTGGAAAGATAAAGCCAAGATTATTAAAAGCAGCCTCTGATTTAGGGTCTTGGCTGTTCAGTTCAAGGAAATGTGAACATTCTTTTTCTTGTAGCTTACAGGACATGTCTTGTAGTGACAATTCCTTTTTGGGAGGGGACTTACAGGGTTTCCAAACTCAGCTCCCTAAAAATCCCTTTTCTGAGATCAGGAGCAGAGATAGCACTCCCTGAAGCCTCACAGCATCTCAGATATTTAAGGATATATTAGAAAATAAGCACAAAATCTTTGTCAGAATATTAAAGTATTCATGTGCTGCTGTTTTTTCTTTAAGCCCCAACACTGGGAGTTAATGAAAGTGTAACAGTAAATGAAAAATTTGAATGTTGCTTTTTAAAAAAGCAATTATATATAGTTTGGAGAGAGATCAAGGTCGTGAATTCTAAGAAATTGAGAGGCCTGGCAGTGCTGCCCTGATTGAATACTCCTTAACCCAAGGTGAGCAGCAGCTTCCTCCGTGGGAGCTGGCTGCAGTTCAACTCGTCTGAACTATTTTGTCACCAATAGATCCCAGCTACCATTTTTATTCATCAGCATTTAGATTTACAAATCCAGGACTTTCTTTTTGGGGAGGTGGGGGAAATTGTGCTGGATTTTCAGCCTAGTTTCTGGAGGGGCTTTGTGAAGCCACAGAGACACCGGTCCCTAGCAGCTGATGTGGACCAGGACTGGAGTATTAGAGCAGAAAGAGGAGCCAGAGTTGATATCCACTCTGCAGGTTTTATTTTGTGTATGAAGAAGACTTTGTTCTTAGATAACCAATCTTGTCCCATCCTGCTGTAGTTTCACTATGTGACACAACACTGATAAAACATCAGTAATTATCTTAGATCCCTGGCAGTTCATGTTATACTCTCCCAGGCTCCAAAGCCACAGCCAGAGTCCAAAAGCCACGTGGAGTTGCTGGGTTTCCGAGCCGCCCCGTGCAGGTTATTCCAAAATAATATGAGGTTTGGTGCAAGCAAAAAAAAAATTGGCTTTGTGTTTCAGCCAAGTGAGCTGGTGGCTTACCTTTCACTGCAGTGTCACAGCAGCACTGCACAGAGCTCCTCACCTTGGGAAGCGCTGGGTTTATCCCAGTGCCTCTGCTGGCTCGCTCTTTCCACGGCAGAGCGCACGGAGACGCGGGTGCATTCAGCTACAAGAATTAATCATGGAATGGTAGTGCTTGGAAAGACCTTTAAAATCACCAAGTCCAACCAGAAACCCAACACTGCCAATTCCACCTCTAACCCATGTCCCTGAGCACCTCATCTACCCGGCTTTTCAATCCCTCCAGGGATGGGGACTCCACCACTGCCCTGGGCAACCCCTTCCAATGCCTCAGAACCCTTTCAGCAAAGAAATTCTTCCTCACATCCCATCTCAACTGCCCTGGCCACAACTGGAGCCCATTTCCTCTTGTCCTGTCCCTTGGTCCTTGGTTGAACAGACCCACCCCCACCTCTCTGCACCCTCCTTGCAGGGACTTGGACAGAGCCAGAAGGTCTCCCCTCAGCCTCCTTTTCTCCAGGCTCAGCACCCCCAGTTCCCTCAGCCGGGAACTCAGCACACTTGTGCTCCAGACCCTTCCCCAGCTCCGGTCCCTTCTCTGGACACGCTCCAGCACCTCCAGGTCCTTCTTGGAGTCAGGGGCCCAACACTGAACCCAGCACTCAAGGTGCAGCCTCAGCACCTGAAAAATCTAGTCAGGAATTTTTCAAGTCCATAGGATGTGGACCAAAACTGATTGGCTTAATCATGTTTCTGTTTCCTCCTCCCCAACTTGCAATATTCTATAAATGCCCATTTTTGTGTCCATTTCTCTCTGTCCTCAGTACACAGGGAGGGTAGGAGGGACACAACATCACGTCTCTACTCCTACACCTCAGGTGAGATTTTATCAGCACGCTGGGACTGATCTCTGCCGGGCAGTGAAGCCGAGGGGGGCTGGATAAATTTCGCTCTTCACAGAGGTTTGGGGTGTGTAGGGTTGGTTTGTTACCTGCAGTGAAGCCTCAGCTGAAGGTCAGAGGTGGGCAGCATGGGTGGGTGAATTGGGCATCACAGCCAGGCTGTCTCGAGCCGGGCAGGGTCTGCAGTGTGTGGTGACTAGAGGACACTGTCCCTCTTCTCTCAGCAGTTTCTTTCTCTGGCGGAACACCACCATCACCCCAGGTCTTGCCTTAGTGAAGAAGAAGGGTTTGTTCTTGATCCAGGTGCTTGGAAGCACTTCTGCTCCCAACCCTACAGATGTTGGCTTTGGAACAAACTCTCAAGTGGACAAATAGCTCAGGCTGAACCCAAACTGCTGCTTCAGGCATTTCCACTCTGCAGTCACAACTGAATGCCATGATTTGGAATCTTAGGAAACATCCTGAGGTCTGTGGGGCAGTCAGGATTCCCCCTGCCTCTGTGCACTCTCTTCCCACATCAGGAGGACCTGCTCCACCTTCCTGGGAGGCTGGAACCTTCAGAGCCATCACACTGACTAATGGTGGGTACCGTGGACGTGCTTCCTGCGACAGGAGCGGATCCAGAGATGTGGTAGGAGAGCAGAGAGGAAATGCTGAGAGCACTGGGACAGGCAGCCCTCCAAGGAGGAGGCTCAGCTGTTGGTGGCTGCTGTTGTACAGCCTCCTCTCTGGAATGTCCCCCTTCATCCCAGCCCCTGTCCTCCACTTGAACCTTCAGAAACCCCGAGCAGTGGATGAGCTCTCTCCTCTCACAGCATTCAGAAGGTCTGAATTAAGCCCAGCAGCTGCTGCCTGCTGTGTTCCACTTCCACCCCGTTCCTGCCAAGCGGCCGTCCTCCTGCCCGCGAGAAGGTCGGCAGAGCTCCACGGTCACACCCCCTCCCAGCCCCACCAGGACCTGCCACGCTGTGGATGCTCTTAGCAGATCAGCATCCTGGTCCCCAACCCAGGTTCTTGTACTGCTTCAGGCTGTCACCCTGCTCAGACACCTCTGCCACCCCCCTGGGGACCCCGCGGGCTCCTTCCAGCGCTACTCCAGCACACATTAACAGAAGGACTCTGTGCCGTTCTCGTGGGAGTTCCTCCTTTTCTCAGACTGAAAATATGATAAAATGTTGGGAAAATGCCCATATTTTATTTGTCACATTTGTCACTGGGAGGGGCTCCTGAGAAACAGAAACAGAGAAAAGCAAAGGCTGGCAACCACAGCCCAGCTCGAGACATCTCATCTCCAGGGCTCTGTCCAGGTTTCACTCTGGGTATCCTCTCCCACTCCTGGTGTCCCCAGTCCAGTGCCAGCTCCATTGGCATCTATGCTCTCCCTCACAACTCTGCAGATCTCCTACTTTCAAAGTCTTCCATCCATCCATCCATCCCTCCATCCTTCCATCCATCCATCCATCCATCCATCCATCCATCCATCCATCCATCCTTCCATCCATGCATCCATCCATCCATCCCTCCATCCTTCCATCCATCCATCCATCCATCCTTCCATCCATCCATCCCTCCACCTCTGTATTTCCCAGTGAAAACCCTGCCCATAAGGTAGGAGAACCCTCACAAACCTCAGAGCTTTAACTCCCTCTTTGTGATGACTTTAATTTTTAACTTGCCAGGAGAAGGACAATCTCGGTGGAGGGAGCTCAGCTTCACATGGTCCTTGTCCCTTTTGTCATGTGTGAGGAGAGATGGAGAGAAACATCCAGGGTCCTTCCACATGGCTTGTCCCCAGGGTGAGCAGACACAACTGCAGGGAGAACAACCAGAGCTGGCCATGAAACAAGGTACAGACATGTCCAAAGTCATCATCTCACCTACAAGACCATACAAGAAGAAGACATTCCTCCTCCTGAAACAAAATACCTAAAAAGGAGAAAGATTTCTGTCACCAGGCTTGAGAGCTCGATGGGGCAGGGGGGTCACTAGCTAAATATTTACAGACAGATCAATCCAGGGTTGTTGTTGGTGGACAAACCATTGGGACCTGGCAAAACATGCACAAACCACCACCCAGAGGATCTTTATTGTCCTAACACAGAAATTGCCCTTCAGAAAATCAATGGAGAGTGTAGAGGCATCTGGGCTGGGAAATGTGGGGCCTGTGGGTTTGCTCCCTGTGAGGAGAGCTCCACTCTGCCCTGTTGAGGCCACATCTGGAATATTGTGTCCAGTTCTGGGCCCCACAGTTCAAGGACAGGGAACTGCTGGAGAGAGTCCAGCACAGAGCCACCAAGGTGATGAAGGGAGTGGAGCATCTCCCTGATGAGGAGAGGCTGAGGGAGCTGGGGCTCTTCAGCTTGGAGAAGAGGAGGCTGAGGGGGGACCTCATTAATGTTTATAAATATCTGAAGGGTGAGTGTCAGGAGGATGGGGCCAGGCTCTTCTCAGTGGTGTCCAGTGACAGGACAAGGGGCAGTGGGGGTGAGCTGGAACACAGGAGGTTCTGCTTAAATTTGAGAAGGAATTTCTTTCCTGTGAGGGTGCCAGAGCCCTGGGCCAGGCTGCCCAGGGAGGGTGTGGAGTCTCCTTCTCTGGAGACATTCAAGACCCGCCTGGACACCTTCCTGTGTGATCTCATCCAGGTGTTCCTGCTCCAGCAGGGGGTTGGACTGGATGAGCTTTCGAGGTCCCTTCCAACCCCTGACACTCTGGGATTCTGTGAGGATCCTTTAGCTCCTGGGCCAGTGAATGGGACTTCTTCAATGTCCCCACCGGAGGAAACGGGCAGTGCCTCTTGCCTCTGCTCTCTCTCCAGCATTGGGAACTCTGGTGACAGCAATTAAACACAATCCTCGTTAGACAGCCCAGAGGATGGAGCAGGGGCACAACAAAATGTTGGTTTTTACACACATCCCACATTTGCTTCCTTAAAACAATAGCAGCTGCCTTATGAAATTAATTAGGATAAATCAAAAGCATCAGGGACTGGAATTTCCAATCAAATTAAACCAGACTGTAAAAAACCAAACCCAAACCCTGTATAAATGGGAATGGATTAAAAATTCAATCCAACATTTGGTGTTAATCGTACAGAAAAATGCAGGCACTGCTTTACAGTTAATGATGAATTAATCTGTTGTGAAATAACCAAAGCCCTTACAGCACGCTGTAGGACAGAGATTTTTGCCTTCAGCTGTGATCCTTCCACTAGATAAAAAGAGAATTCACACCAGCTAAATGGCAAAGGCAACCTCGAGCCATCTCCTCTGGGCTTCTTCCTCCAGGACTGTCGGCTACCACAGAGCACAGCGAGAGCGGTGACACCCCAACATCTCGTCCTCCTGGGTGGGTCTGGTCACTCAAACTTCTACAGCCCTCTAAGCTCCTGGAGTCCAACCATGAACCCAACACTGACCAGTCCCCACTGACCCCTGTCCCTCAGCACTGTGTCTACACGACTCTTCAATCCCTCCAGGGATGGGGACTCCACCACTGCCCTGGGCAACCCCTTCCAATGCCTCAGAACCCTTTCAGCAAAGAAATTCTTCCTCACATCCCATCTCAACTGCCCTGGCCACAACTGGAGCCCATTTCCTCTTGTCCTGTCCCTTGGTCCTTGGTTGCACAGACCCACCCCCACCTCTCTGCACCCTCCTGTCAGGGACTTGGACAGAGCCAGAAGGTCTCCCCTCAGCCTCCTTTTCTCCAGGCTCAGCACCCCCAGTTCCCTCAGCCGGGAACTCAGCACACTTGTGCTCCAGACCCTTCCCCAGCTCCATTCCCTTCTCTGGACACGCTCCAGCACCTCCAGGTCCTGCTTGGAGTCAGGGGCCCAACACTGAACCCAGCACTCGAGCTGTGGCCTCACCAGTGCCCAGTGCAGGGGGAAGAGAACTTCCCTGCTCCTACTGGCCACACTGGTGCTGATCCAGGCCAGGATGCCCTTGGCCTTCTTGGCCACCTGAGCGCTCTGCTGACTCATGTTGAAGATGTCCCTGCTCACTGCAGGGGAGTTGGACTAAAAGACCTTTAAAGGTCCCTCCCAACCCAAACCATTCCATGATTGTGTGACACAACCCAGGCACGTTTCCGCACGATCGCGAGGTGGGTGCAATGTCTCAGCCTTTGCAAACCTTCAAAGTTCCTCCTCTTGCTCTCTGGGGCACTGCTCAATGTGTTCCTGCCCGTGCTTCTGTGGATGTTGGTAGTGCAGGTTGGGGTTAGTGGTGAGATCAAACCGTGCTTGCTGCAAAATTGCTCCAGCGAGGTGGTTCCATGACCTGTCATATTTTTTTTCAGAGGAAGCTTGAGGTTGGTCCTACCTGCAGAGAACCACCTCAAGGGTTAAAGCTGCAGCGTTCCAGCCCACCCCACCCCCCAGCCTTTAACCAAGGTAGCAGTTGTTGGTTTCCCACAGCAGGATGAAGTCGCACATCGCTGTTCTGCGAAGCTGAGGTGCTGGTGTTCACGGGGTGAGCTGTTCACTGGGGGAATCCAGCAGCAGGAGCAACACAGGAGTAATTGGTTTGAAAAACACAACAAGAAACCCTGTGGTGACTCTGCTGGATCTCCAAACATGTTCACACTCTTCAGAGGACAGAGAATTAGCTCCAGGGCTAAACCAACCCATTCCCACACTGTTTCTGTTGTCCTAAACCCATGTCCTTCTGATTAAACTAATTTCTCCTCCCCAGGGTTTTTTGTCATAAAAACGGTTCCCGTGGGGCCATCTGTCATCTGGAGGCTGTCTGGATTTGTTGGTCACTTGGAATAAACTGAGAAATGAACCAACTCAGACTGTTCCATATCAGAAGCCTTCGAGTAGCCCTAGACATTGGGTATTGCCAAACGGTTTTCTTTGGGAGTCCTTTTTCCAAGACCAATATTTGGAAAGAGGGTGAAGCCCTCAGAGCAAACACTGCTGGTGTGTAGGGTGGAGAAGTGCAGTGGTGCTGCTGGCTGAAATTCCCTCAATCCCAGTGAAAGCACCAGGATTCCTCCAGGCAGTTCTCCAGGCAAAGTCTGGCCGCGGCATTTGGGTTTGATTCACTCCTGTCATAAGCTGGACTTCAAGAAGGTTCAAGCTGAGCTCGAGGGAACCTCTCTGGAGGTCACCATAACTTCCAGTTTGCCATCCAGTCTTTTGCAGTTTTTGATGTGATGGATCTACTGGGTGCAAAACCCCACTGTGCAGGTGAGGAGGGGAACAGGGGCTCCTGCTGGGCTCTGGCTGATGGGGCTGGTCCTTTTCTGCCTGATGTGAACTTTCTGTGGATCAGACCAGAAGGAAGTTTTGAAGGAAAAGGAAAAGGCATCAACAAGAGCTTTCTGGCCAGTGGTATGCACGTGGTCTGAGCTGCTGTCCCTGGACTGTTTGGGTCTAGAAAGGCAGGTTGTTCTTGCAGGTGGACTCAGGACCATGAAGGAGGACAGGGTATGTTTAGTAATGAACTTCAGTTACTGTCAGGTGCTTCAAACAGGTTGAGCCTGACCCTTGGATATAATCAGAACAGACCTATCCAGAGCTGGTCACAGGGTTCTTGGAACGAGGGCGCAGGTCTCGTGCTGCCACTGCAGAAGACAAATTGGGAAGGGTTCAAAAAGACCCACAGGAATGACTGGAGGTGGGACAACACTGTATTGCATTTGTTTAATAAAGAAGAGCTTAAGGAGTGAGTTGATTGCAGTCTCCAAGGAAGATTCTGATGTTGGAAGGTCGTTATTTAAACAAACAAAAGAATAACAAGTGCCAACAGCCAGGAGGAGAAAGGAGGCAAATTCAGGCCAGCAGGAAGGTTGGAACCACTGTAACAGTTCTCCACCAGTGAAATCACAGAACCCCAGACTGGTTTGAGTTGGAAAGGACCTTCAAGCTCCTCCAGTCCCAACCCCCCTGCCAGCAGCAGGGACACCTTCCACTAGACCAGGTTGCTCAAAGCCTCATCCAACCTGGCCGAGAACACTTCCAGGGAGGAGCAGCCACAGCTTCTCTGGCCAACCTGGGCCAGGGTCTCACCACCCTCACACCAAACAATTTCTTCCTCACATCTCAGCTCCATCTCCCCTCTGCCACTTTCAAGCCATCACCCCTTGTTCTGTCACTCCCTGCCCTTGGCCAAAGTCCCTCCCCAGCCTTCCCGGAGCCCCTTCAGGTACTGGGAGGCCACTGGAAGGTCTCCCCGGAGCCTTCTCTTCTCCAGGCTGAACAGCCCCAACTCTCTCAGCCTGTCCTCACAGCAGAGCTGCTCCAGCCCTGGCATCATCCTGGTGGCCTCCTCTGGGCTGGCTCCAGTGGGTCCATGTCCTTGTGCTGTTGGTGGCCCCAGCACTGGAGGCAGCACTGCAGGGGGGGTCTCAGGAGAGCGGAGCAGAGGGGCAGAATCCCCTCCCTGGCCCTGCTGCCCACGCTGCTCTGGGTGCAGCCCAGGACACGGTTATTGGCTCTGTGCTGCCAGCGCACGGTGCCGCCTCATGTGGAGCTTCTCCTCCCCCAGCACCCCAAGTCCTTCTCTTTGGAGCTGCTCTCAATGCACTCATGTCCCAGCCTGGATTTGTGTTTGGGGTTGCCCTGACCCAGGTTCAGGACCTTGCCCTTGCCCTTGTTGAGCTCCATGAGGTCAGCACAGCCCCACCTCTCCAGCCTGTGCAGGCCCCTGCAGATGCCATCCCATCCCTCCAGCGTGTCGACTGAACCACTCAACTCGGTGTCATTGTCAAACTTGCTGAGGGTGCTCTCAAATCAAATCAAACCAAACCAAGTGTCTGTCCAAGCTGCAGCCTTGACCATCTCCCACCGTAATTCCTGCATCAAATCAATGGGTCTTGTCACAACATGGAACTGCAGGAACAGATCAACTCATCCTGTCCCCGCCGCACGCCGTGTTACACGGGAAATGGTTGGACTCTTCTTTGTCTTGGCTCATGCAGCACCAGATGCAGAAGAGCCCTGTGCATCGACAGGATCCCAAGGTGCTCTTGCAACAGACACCATGGGGAAGAGTTGTTGCATTGCCAAGTTGAGATGGGAGCCTGATCCTCTCCTGCACCTCCACAGGCTGGGACATGTCTGAACTGATCAAAGAATGATCAGAGATAAGAGCAACAACTCTCACATTAGATAGAAAGCAGCTTCTACCCTGTGAAGATAAGAAATGATCTCTTCTTTTTTAACATAAAACCCCTCTGTTCCAGGTGAGCTCCAGGTTCTGGAGCTCTGTTCTCTGCTCTCCTGAGACCCCCCCTGCAGTGCTGCCTCCAGTGCTGGGGCCACCAACAGCACAAGGACATGGAGCTACTGGAGCCAGCCCAGAGGAGGCCACCAGGATGATGCCAGGGCTGGAGCAGCTCTGCTGTGAGGACAGGCTGAGAGAGTTGGGGCTGTTCAGCCTGGAGAAGAGAAGGCTCCGGGGAGACCTTCCAGTGGCCTCCCAGTACCTGAAGGGAAGTAACCTCTGGTACTGGGGGGTGGATGGGAAGGAGCCCAAGGCCAGGTCCTTTCCCAGCAAACCCTCCTGGTTTCCAGTGATCTGCAGCTCCAGGACTTTCTGATTGGGATGTTGTCTCTGGACTGGAGCTCATCAGCCCTGTGGTAGCTCCTGCCTTTGGGGACAGGCACAGAGGAGGAGACTGCAGGGTCTCCATGACCCACACGGAGCCATTCTGCAGCGTCCCTGCACGCAGCAGCCGCTCTCAGCCAGTTCCTCTCTGCAGGAGTTACTGACGCTGAGGATCATCAGCGGCTCTTGCACGTTGTCCCCGGTGCGGCGGGGTCGGCCGGCAGTGCCAGGACAGGAGACCAGGCCGGTCCCGGTCCCGCCGCCTGCCCCTTCCCAGCCCTGGTGTGTGTCTGACAAACGAGCCAAACCCAGGCAGCGCTCAGGTCTCCTGCAAAAACAATGACATCATGTGGAAGCCATCAACCATGTGATTTCCCAGCCCTGAAACCCAAAGGAGCCGGCTCCAGCAGCGGGAGAGGAGCTGTGCAAGAGCCAGCTGGGACTGGGGAGGAAAGGCTCTATCTGCTCTCCAAGGAGGTGGTGTTCAAGGAGGACCCTGCCACAGGCGATGGGACCTCTGAAGAGCCTGCAGGCTGCAGCCTCCGAGAAGGAAATTGCTTTAAACTTTGGATCTGTCTGTAGATTTTGAGCCTGTTTCCTGGGAAATTGGCTCATTTCTCTCGGAGCCGTGGAAGTAGCGATTCCTGTTTGCAAAGAGGGAGTTGGAATGGGAGCAGAGGGGGTTGGGTGCACCCACCTGGTTTGGTGTGTGAAGACAAGGGGATGGAAGGGAATCTCAGCTTGTTTAAGCCCATCTCACACATCTCACCTGGCTCCCGTGGCCACACAGGACCCGTGGTGCCACTGGGTCCCACGGCAACAGGATGACACTTCCTTCTGCACCCAGGTTCTCACCAGCACCTCTGTTCCTCGTCCCATTTTCCTGCAGCCTCGTGATTAAGGGGAGGGAAGTGCAGGGGGTGGGAGCTCAGCTCTGCTCGGGCGTTGAGTACCCGACTCAGGTCCCACATGGACATCCCACGAGGATCCCCTTGGATCCCTGCGCAGCGAGGAAGCTGCAGAAACAAAGAGAGAGCCCACAAACCCTGCAGAATAATTCATCCAAGTGAGGAAACCCATTGGGAACTGTTGGCTGAGACAGAGCCCAGTCTCAGGAGACTCAGGTGTGCTTCTCCAGCTGGGACAGGCAAGTTTGCAACTCCCATTGCCCGGCTGGGAGCAGAGTTTCCTGAAACCTCCAAGCTTCTCTTTCCTGCAAGCTCATGTCTGGGGATTAGCAGATGTCTTTGTTGAAGCCCTGGGCACCTGCCAAGGATTACTGTAAACACTTGGCAAGGTGCAGCCTCTTGGCACCGGCGCTCGGCGCTGGAAGGGGGAGCTGCGTTCACCTCAGCGAGTGGCAGCTCTGGTGCTCACACTCACAGCTGAGCTGACAACTGGGGACACCCTGGGCAGGGGCAACACAGTGACAACAAGGAGCTCAACATGAGGCGGCACCGTGCGCTGGCAGCACAGAGCCAATAACCGTGTCCTGGGCTGCACCCAGAGCAGCGTGGGCAGCAGGGCCAGGGAGGGGATTCTGCCCCTCTGCTCCGCTCTCCTGAGACCCCCCCTGCAGTGCTGCCTCCAGGGCTGGGGCCACCAACAGCACAAGGACATGGAGCTCCTGGAGCCAGTGCAGAGGAGGCCACCAGGATGATGCCAGGGCTGGAGCAGCTCTGCTGTGAGGACAGGCTGAGAGAGTTGGGGCTGTTCAGCCTGGAGAAGAGAAGGCTCCAGGGAGACCTTCCAGTGGCCTCCCAGTACCTGAAGGGGCTCCAGGAAGGCTGGGGAGGGACTTTGGCCAAGGGCAGGGAGTGACAGAACAAGGGGGGATGGCTTGAAAGTGGCAGAGGGGAGATGGAGCTGAGATGTGAGGAAGAAATTCTTTGGTGTGAGGGTGGTGAGACCCTGGCCCAGGTTGGCCAGAGAAGCTGTGGCTGCTCCTCCCTGGAAGTGTTCTGGGCCAGGTTGGATGAGGCTTTGAGCAACCTGGTCTAGTGGAAGGTGTCCCTGCTGCTGGCAGGGGGGCTGGGACTGGAGGAGCTTGAAGGTCTCTTCCCACCCAAACCAGTCTGAGATTCTAAAACTCACATCCCTGACACTTCAGGTGTGTTTTGTCTCTCCCACCTCTCCTGTCAGGGAGGGGTAGGGGGTTACTTGCTGGTTCACATGGAACGGATCCGGCTGTTCCCAGAGCTGTGAAGTCCCCCACGGTTGGACACAGTCTCACAGGACATCCAGTGCAAAGCCCGAGTCCATGTGGTGCCAGGTGGCAAAAGCAGGAAGGGAGCACGATGGAGATGGAGACAGGATCTGGGGTCTAACCCAGGCCTGAGTGACCATGGCCACGAGCTGCAGCTGGTGGTACTGGGAGCAGCTCAGGCTCTGCAGCATCAGGCCAGAGAAAACTTTCCGGGTGCCTCTGCTGTCACTTGGCAGGGACCTGGTGTTTGCAACCACACTGGGACTGAGGGGGAGCACAGGAGACTCCCTCACTCTGGGATGGAGTAAAGACCTGGGCAGTGTTGTGGTGGGTGGCCCTGGCTGGGGTCAGGTGCCACCAAAGCTGCTCTGTCCCTCCCCAACTCAGCTGGATGGGAGAGAAAATAGAGCAAAGGGTGGTGGGTCGGGGTGAGGACGGGGAGAGGTCACTCAGCAACAGCGGCGCGGCCAGAACAGGCTCCACGGGGGGTAATTAGTTTAATTTAGTGCCAATCAGCTCAGAGATTAATGAGAAATAAACCCAGATGTTAAACCCCTCCCCCCGCCCCTCCCTGCGGCTCTCCCCATCCCCCCCCCAGCACAGGGGGACGGGGATGGGGTTGGGGTCACTTCATCACTCGGTGTCTCTGCTGCTGCTCCCTCCTCGGGGGGAGGGCTCCTCACACCCCTCCCCTGCTCCAGTGTGGGGTCCCTCTCATGAGACACCATCCCACATGGACTGCTCCAGGGTGAGTCCTTCCCATGGGCCACAGCTCTTCATGAGCTGCTCCAGGGTGGGTCCCTCAGGGGGTCACAATCCGACCAGGAGCATGATCCAGCGCGGGCTTCCCGCGGGGTCACAGCCTCCTTCAGGCATCTACTCACTCTGGTGTGGGGTCCTCCATGGGCTGCACATGGACATCTGCCCCACCATGGACCTCCATGGGCTGCAGGGGGGCATCTGCTCCACCATGGACCTCCATGGGCTGCAGGGGGACATCTGCTCCACCATGGACCTCCATGGGCTGCAGGGGGACATCTGCTCCACCATGGACCTCCCTGGGCTGCAGGGGGACATCTGCTCCACCATGGACCTCCCTGGGCTGCAGGGGGACATCTGCTCCACCATGGACCTCCATGGGCTGCAGGGGGACATCTGCTCCACCATGGACCAACATGGGCTGCAGGGGGGCATCTGCCTCACCGTGGTCTTCACCACAGGCTGCAGGGGAATCTCTGCTCCAACACCTGGAGCACCTCCTCCCCCTCCTTCTTCCCTGACCTTGGGGTCTGCAGAGTTGTTCCTCTCACATCTTCTCACTCCTTTCTCTGGCTGCAATTCCACAGGGTTTTTTTTCTTCCCCTTCTTAAACTTGTTCTCACCAAGGCTCCTCCACCATCACTGATGGGCTCAGCGTTGGCCTGCAGCGGGTCCATCTTGGAACTGGTGGCACTGACTCTGTCAGACATGGGGGAAGCTTCTGGCAGCTTCTCACAGAAGCCACCCCTATGTCCCTCCACTACCAAAACCCAACTACACAAACCAAATACATTCATCCACGTCATCACTGGAGGATGCTGCACGTTCAGGTGTATCAGGAGCACCATGTTCAGCTGTGACTCCCAAACACCAAAGGCCACACCTAAACCTGGTGTTTGAACCCTGAAGAAGACATCTGGGTGATGCAGGACAGCCCTGAATTAACTCATGTTTGAAGAAAAACATTTTCTAGACAAGGCACACAGCCCCATTTCAGACTGGCAGGGGTGGAACCTGCCAATACCTTCTGGAGTGGCTCCAGCAGTTAACGAGCTCCCCTGTTAAGTGTGTGCTGTGTTTCCAGTCTCATTCTGCCTCAGTTGGCCAGCAGCACTGGTTTGCTTTTTTCTTTTCTCTGCCAGATGGAAGAACCCTCCAGTGTCAACTTGTGTTCCTCCATGGGAACTGCCAGAGGTCAAGTCTTTCCTGAGCCGTGGGTAGAACCTCAGGTGTGGGATCCCATCCCACTCCAGATTCCACAGCCTGATGATGTGAGCTCCCAGGCTGCCTCTGGCCCCTCACCCCACCTTCTAGATCCCCATTTCCTCATCCTGCATCACATTTACCCCCCATCCTGTACGTAGGAACTCCTGAGTTGTGCTGAGCCTCAGCATTTAAGGAGGATGTGAAGGTCCTTGAATGTGCCCAGAGGAGAGCAACCAAGCTGGTGACAGGGCTGGAAGGAATGTCCTCTGAGGAGCAGCTGAGGACTCTGGGTTTGTCTAGTTTGGAGAGAAGGAGGCTGAGGGGGATCTCATCACTCTCTACAGCTTCTTGAGGAGGGGATGTGGAGATGGAGGTGCTGACCTCTTCTACCTGGGATCCAGTGATAGGACACATGGGAATGGTTCAGCTGCACCAGGGGAGGTTTAGACAGGACATTAGGAAGCATTTCTTTACTGAGAGGGTGGTCAGGCCTGGAACAGGCTTCCTAAAGAGGTGGTCGCTGCCCCATGGCTGTCAGTGTTCAAGAGGCAGTTGGTCAATGCCCTGAATAACGTGCTTTAAGTCTTGGTCAGCCCTGAAGTGGTCAGACTGCTGGACTAGATGGTCATTGTAGGTCCCTTCCAACTGCAATAGTCTGGTCCAGTCTGATCTATTCCATATGGACTTCATTTGTTCTGCTGAGTTACGCACACTTATATACATGACCCCCTTGGACACTTCCTCTTTGGTCACATCCAGCTCCCTAGGTGACAGAGGTGGCACTGGCCTCATTTGCCACCTCCAGCTGCCACGAGCACGGATCCCAACACGGTCCCTGGCACCCCCCTCGTCCCCACCCGCCCTTGTCCCCGGGGCTGGGTGTGCAGGGGCTGGGGGATGCTGGTGGCAGAAGCAGATCTCGGTTTCCCGATTGAGTGGCTCCATCTAGTGCTTGTCCTCAGCCTGGTGGGACAACGCGACCCTGGTCCTGGGGCTGCTGTCTGGCTGGGGTGGCCAAGCCCAGGACGTGGGTCAGGCCAGGACATGTTCAGCAGCTCAGCTCCTGGGTGTCTGAGACCTCACAAGGTCTGGGTTCGGGTGTCTGTGATCTACATCCCCGCAGGCGCCATGGGGTGGCCGAGAGAGCTGGTGCCAAGGAACAGGCTGTGTAAGCTTCTCCTGACCCTCTAGTGAGGATGGAGGCTACCAACCATGCAACAGCCTCTCCTGGCCTCCCTGAATATGGGAGAGTATCAAGAGGAGAGACCAGGGTCCTGGGGAGCAGTGGATGGTCCTGGACCTTTTCTGGTCGCTGTTGTGGGGTGGTTGGACTGGTACCAGGGGAAAGGAGATGGGAGGAAGAAATAAGTGTTGGGAGAAACTCTCACTGTGCATTTTCTGTTGGGAAAATGTTACATTCCTGAGCACTCTGAGTGGCCTTGCTCTGATCAGAGCATGGCTGGGGGACAAGAACAGGTCCCCCAGTAGAAGACAATCAACAGGGATGGAGACACTGGGAAGCAGATGCCTGCAGCAGGACTGAGGGCAGGGCAGTGTCAGCTGCCCATCCTGCCTGTCCTGCCAGCACAGCTTGACAGTTCCCAACCCTGGAACCCCAGAGAGAAGTGGGAGTTGTGGTGGGGAGCCTGTGGGAGTCTCTGGCTGGGTGATGGTAGGACTCATTCTCTGAACACTCGGGTGCTTCTGGCTTTTTTGGAGCACAGCAACCCTGTGCCCTCTTCTTGACTCCTACTACTTTAATAATTTTTCTCCTGCTCTTCTCTGGAGCTTCCTGCAGAGACCTTCATTAACCATCTGGATGATGGGGCACAGTGTTCACTAAGGACACAAAACTGGGCGAGTGGCTGATGCACGGGAGGGTCGTGCTGCCATCCTGAGGGACCTGGAGAAATGGGCTTGTGGGAACTTCAAACCCTTCAATAACTCTTTTTTGCTTTCCCTCAGGTTCTTTGAGGTCAAACTCACCATCCTTGCATCCTTTCTGGACCATATTTGATGTCTTTGCTTTCTCTTGTGACAGCAAGCTCTGGCTGCCTGACTCATGCCCAGAGAGACCCCAAGGAGGTGGGCAGGTGGGCCTGGGGAGGCAGAGCCCAGCTCCCTTCCCAAGGGGCTCACTGTGACCTGGGCTAACAACACACCCTCAGTCACTGCATTCCTTTAAATCCACAGAACTCTCCTCTGAGCTCATCACAGAGTCACTCATCACAAATTCTGGTAGCCAGAAGGAAACTCAGACAAGTCCTGGGCTCCACAGTCCAACTCTTTCATTCCAACCTAGTTGAAGACCACTGAGGTGCACATCCAGGACCTGGTTTGGGCTGTTCTATTTCTTCTGAACCTCTGCTAAGCCACACCCAGCTCTGGTCCTTGATTTTGGGGTGGGGCTGTTTTGGTTCTCCCACATCACCATTCTGAGCTTTCCCAGGAATTGGAGCACAGAGGAAGTGAAGGTCGTTGCTCACAGACTCTGCTGGGCTTGGCCATGTTTGACTCATGGCTGGGACTTATTCTCCCATGGCCAGGAGAGCTCCAGGCTGGCAGCTGCTGTGCTTGCAGTAGCTGGGGGGAAGCTTGTCAACACTTACAACAGGGTTTTTAATGACTGCTTGGGAAAGTTCGTGCCCTCAGGAGTCCTTTTGCTAGAAGGATGATGTTTGATGAGGGGTGGAGATGGTTGTCACCCTGGGTTATGCTGATACCCTGCAGCTGATGTCACTCTGCCAGGCTGTTTTTTTTTAAGATACAGGGATTTAAAAGATTTGGAGATAAAGGGAAATACCTGTGCAGATGTTTTACATTCTTTGGCACTGGGAGAGCAGGTATCTCTGAGGGATCTTCCTAGACCTTCCCTGCATCTTAGACAGCTGGAAACCTGCCCCTTGAACTAGAATTCCCACTTGGAAGTTGTCCCATTGCAGCTGGGTTAACTTCCAGGAAGAAAGTGATGCAGGGAGGCTGGAACTGCCCATCAAAGCCTTTTTTTTTTTTTTCTAGATAAATTTGGAGCTGTTTGTTTGGTTTTTTTTATGGTCAGGATGAGCAGCATTGTACCAGGGAGCCATGGTGTGGTCTGGGCACCATCTCCCTTGGCCAAGAGGAGGGCAGGGAAAGCAGCTGCTGCTGTGGGTGGAGGAGCTCTGATTTATTGCTTGAGAGATCTGCAGGAAGCGAGAGCTGATGGATCAAGAATGGATCAAGAAGACCCAATCTGTCACCTATTCCCATGAAAGCAACCAAGTTCAGGATCTTTTAGGTCACATCCGTAGGGACAAGACATTCTGATGGAGCTGGATATTTATTTGGTGCAACCCTTTTGGTTTCTGAAGACTGGACAGAGGTGGTTGGTCCTTCCAAACCTCCTGCTGTCCTGCCTTTGCTTGCTGTACTGCTGGCTTCTCTGCCAGCCCCGTGCTCTTGCAATGCTCATACAACAAGTGAGTTTGCAAACCCTCAGCAGATCCCACAGCAGGGTTTCCTCACCTCCAAGGACAGGGGTTGTGCTCCTTCCTTACTATGACTGGTCCTGAAAAACCTTCCTTTTTTTTTTTTTTTTTTGCAAGCAGTGAGAATAAACAGAAATCCAGAAAATGTGATCTGTGAGGGGAGAATGAAGGAACTGGGGAGCTTGGTCCAGAGAAGTGAAGCTTGGGTGAAGATGAGAGAGCTGCCATGAGCTGGCCTCCAGACTCTCCTTCAGCAGCCACATTTCCTGCGCTGCTGGGATAACCATCCTCCCATGAATAAAAAGCAGAGGAAGGGAATAAACTCTTCTCTGTGCCTGCCTGGAGAGGACAGGAGGTGGTGGGATGAAGCGGCGGTGGGAGAGCTCTGGTTAAACTGGGACTGGCTGCCGGTAAATCCAGCCGCGCGCCCGAGCAGATGCCTGGTGTCGAGTCCATTAGTGGAGATTTCAGGGGAGGAAAAAACCAGATTAGACAAACATCCATCAGGAAGGGTTTAAGCTGCATTTATCCTGCCTTGGAACAGGGGGATTAGGCAATTTGTCAAGGCTCCTCTCCAGCTCTGATCTCTCTGCTTCTCCACGTCTGTTCTCAGCAGCCTGGCAGCTCCGGGCGGTGGTTTAACTGCAGGCAGCCTTCAACCGGGTCCTCCTCGCCAGCAGTGGATTTTGGGATGAGGTATTTGCTCCCATCACCATGGCAATCCAGCTGCCTTGGCCCCATGGTGGGGTGGATGAAGGATGGAGAACCACCCTGGGAAGATTACAGAGGGACCAGGGAGCTGTCTGAGCTTTGTCAAAGATCTCCAGACTCCAAAGATTACTTTTTCTTCTTTTTTTTCCCTTTTTTTTAAAAAAAGAGTCTTAATAAAACCCATTTGGAGGTCATTAAATGGGGTAACAGGGTAAGGAACCCCTCAGTGCTGTGCCATGCAGTCAGAGTACAGGAGCTTGGGGTTTCAGTGGTCAGCCTGGGGTTCCATCACTTTTGTGCCTGTGAGGGCTGGATCAGGCTCAGCACCGCGTCTCCACTGAGGAGGGATGACATTGTCATGCTGCAGAATCAGAACTGGTGAACATCTCAAGATGTTTCCCTTCTGTTCAGATGAGTCTGGTGGTTTTGGCTGGATTCCCACCTCTCCTTAGCTTGGGGAATCACAAACATACATGCAGATATGAAGTGGCTCAGAGCGAAGTTCTCGCCATAGGGCAAGTTCTTTCCTCTCCAGGAAGGAGGAAACAAAGATGTTGGCTGCTGGTGAGGGACAAGGCAGTCCCATAACCCATCATGCTGCCTCCAGGCCCTCCAGCTCCTCCACCCTCTCTTCCCAGAAAGACAAACATCCTCAAGAAGATTCTCAGGAACAGGTTTGGGAAAGATTTCCCCATAGCAGAAAGAAAGATGTTATGGACTCTGTCTGCTTTCTTTTATGGGATGTCTTGCTCTGTTGCATTCTGTCCTGAAAGGGGATGTTAATAAACACCCAAATTAATAATATTCTCCCAGTAAGAATTGCTGCATATTTGTGCACCAGTCCCACTAGAGACTGGGAAGTCTCATTTCAGGCTTCAGAATGTTTCCTGAAAAGCCCCATAAAAGAAAACACAGACTCCACTCTGTCCAGTTACCCAAAGCCTGGGGACTCAATCTTTAGTTGTGTTTACAGTTCAACATCCTCCTGGTTGGCCAGAGACCACAACACAACAGTGTCTGTGACACACTGGAAATTCTCATCTCATGCACAATTTTCTTTGCTACTTCCCTTTTTGAAAGACAAAATAGAGAAGAGGGAACGAGGTGGGCACTGCCCACTCACCAATGGTGAATGCTGGGGAGGCCCAGGGCAACCATCTACCAGCAGTGAAATTGGAGAAAGGAGGAAGGTGACCTGGCAAATTAGATAGAAGAAGAAATATCAGAGCAAGGTAAGAAAGAAGAAATCATAGAATCACAAAACAGTTTGGGTTGGGAGGGACCTTCAAGCTCCTCCAGTCCCAACCCCCCTGCCAGCAGCAGGGACACCTTCCCAGGATGAAGCTGCCATGACGGGAGCATCTTGCAGATGCATCTGCACCAGGGGACAACGTAGCTGCATCAGGATGATTGACCTCGCTGGAGACAGGTCCAAGTTTCTACAGACTGGGACCACAAAGAGCAGGGCACCCAAGCACTAAACAGCAAAGGTGATGGAAATTCAGGGCCTGGGTGAGGGACCACTTGCTCTGGCTGCTCAAGACTCAAGTTGTCATTATATCTGCTCCCAGGCCACGCTGGAGCACAGCTCCACCCAGGAGAGTCTTTGCTTGACAGGAGATTTGGAGGGACATTTGTTCCAAGGACAAAGCCATTTGAGCAGGGATTTACACTGGGATTTGAGCACTGCTGTGACCTTAATGCCACAGCCAGAGCTGCTGGTGGCACATCTGAAAAATGTCCCAGGGCCGTTCAAGTGTTGAAGTGATTTCCAGTGGGTGCCTGTCTCCAATCCACCTCTTGAGCAAAGTCCCTGCAGAGGTTCAGCAGCTGAGCTGCTTTGGTCTCAGGGGTGGTCACAATGGGTCACATTTTGGCTCTCTAGAGCCCAGGTGAGCTATAGGTTTTCAGGTAGGAAGAGACAATGTTGATAATATCTGCTCTCCTGACCTGCCCTGGCCAGGAACCTCCCCTGGTGATTTCTACCAGCAGCTCCTCAGCTCCAGCTGCTTTCCTTGAGATATGGCAACAGCTCCAGGCTTGGTTTTACTTCCAGGCAGGAGGGGTGACCTGCACAATTACTGGAGGGTTAAGAAGTCAGACAGCAGTGCTGCAGAAGAGTGGCTCCTCGTGTCACCATCACACTGACTATGATCTGCGAGACACCAGGAACTCTTCAGCAGCAGCCAAAGCTCCAGATACATGAACAGAGCAGATGAGAAGAGAGATAGCAAGTGGCTTGGGCTGTCTGCAGGGACAAGAAGCAGTAAGTGAGCGTTCAGCTTGGGTTTCCCTTGCTGCAATACAAGAGGAACACCCTGACAGGGGCCAGCGAAGCTCTGAACCAGATGGTATCACAAGGGCGTGGAACCCTCCTCCTCCTCCTCCTCCTCCTCTGAGCTTTTGGGGCAGGTCCAACAGACCTTGGCCAGGAATGCTGTAGGTAAAGTCAGCACTGCCTGGGGCTGTGGGACAGCTCAAGGTGTTTGCTGTGGGTGTTTGCTCAAGGTCACCTGCAGCTCTTAACTTCTACAAGAGCTGGGACACTCCTATGAGTTGACCTCAGATTCATAAATTTGAGCCAACCCCACTCAACCAAAAGAATCAGGGCTGGTAGAACAAGGGTTGGGGCAAGCTGAAGCCCCTCAGTGTGGGGATGACAATGGGGCAGTGCATTGCATGCAGCAGACAGCAGTTGGGACATCAAAACTCAACCTTCTCCTGGGCAGCAGCTCCTGAACCCTCAGTTCCCTCAAGACTTGCTCCTTGAAGGCAACTGTTATCCAGATATTTACTATGGAAACAGGCAAAGGGCATCTGCAGGTGACAGTCCATCAGAGATACACACAGAAGAGGAGGGAGAGCAATTAGGAACAGCTTGGGGACACAGCTGGAGCCATCAGCCATAACCATCAGCTGCTTTACACCAGTGACATCTACTGCCATCTCTGCCACCACACAGTCCAGCAAGTCCCCCCAGATACTGATGGTGGCCCATCAGCCAAGGCAGATGCAGGTGGTGGCTCAGGGGCAGGGAGACCTGTCACCACCTCCCTTGCAAACTCACTGAAGAGGCATTTCACAGCCTTCAGCTCATGCCAGCATCATGAAGTGGCAAGGGCCAGGTCCCTCTGGAAGGAGCTGTCTCTTTTCCAGCCTCTTGTCCATGCTCCTGGGAAGAGCAGCTCAACAGCTGGAAAGGCTGATGCAGGGAGGGTGTTCCAGTACCACCAGGAGATGGGGGCACTTAGATAGGACCTCATGGGAAGGTGGGTGGCCAGGCACTGCCACACACCCCAACCATCTCCATGGCTGGAGTTGAAGCTGCAGGCAGGAGGCTGGAGAACCTGGAGACATCCCTGTGCACACGAGGACCAGCAAGTGAAGGAGCTCCATGGGGAGCCTGGAAACAGGTCACTCAGTGCCACCACCTAACACACCATGGCCAGGGGCTGCTGCTGCTGCTCCCCAAGCTGGACATTTCCCCAGGGCTTGGAATAACAGCCACCTTTCCTCCTCTCCCCTTTCTTGGCCAAAGATGGTCCAAAGAGGTGACCAGCTGCCCCACAGCCCCAGGCAGCCTGGGGTGTCAGAGCAAAGAAGCTTCTCTGGCCAGGCAGTGTCCTTCAGATCCCCAGGGACCATTCCCCCACTGGCAGGGCAGCTCCACAAATATTTCTGGAGGTGGATGTGTGGGAGCACCCTCCCTCCCACACCCCTTTGAGGAGCATGGGTAACCAGACCCATGGTGGTCCAAGCCCACCTGCTGTTCCTGGCAGCTGCCAGGTAGGAGGCTGCGTTAAACAATGCTAATAAAGACTTTATTTACCAAAACCACATTAAAATGCTCCTAAGACTGTCCCATCTCCTCAGGTCCCTTCAGGAACAGCTCACAGCTTGAGGATCCCAGGGGAGGCTTGGAGAGCTCACGCAGCAGCACAAGCTTCATGGCCAGCAGGACCTCCCGGTGGCTGAGGTGGCTTCTCCTGCCACAGCGGGACAGCCGGGCGGCCTCCAGCGCCACGTCCCCGAGCAGCTCAGGGCTGCCCAGCCAGGAAAGGGCATCAGCCACCAGGCAGGAGGCTCCAGTGGACCATGTCTGCAGAGAGAGCAACCATCAGAGCATCAGCTCACCCACCATCACCCAACCATCAGCACAGCTCAAGGAGGTGCCTGCAGGTGTGGGTCAGGCAGAGCTTCCCTCAGGCCCATCCCACCACACCTTCAATTTAAGTCAAAACCTTCCAGATTCAGCTCACACATTGAGCATCCAGGCTTGGATATGTGGATGATGAAGCTGAACCTGGACAGCAGGTGGTTGCACCCAAGCCTAGCTGGAGCGTACCTGGTTGAGGAGCTTGTGGATGTAGGTGCAATAAGCCACCTTCTTCTTCTGCCTGCGGGGATGGAGGCAGAGGAGGCTCTGCCAGGCACACCCAGCTGCTGTCTTCTTCCTCGGGAGGGCAGGGAGGCCGGGGTCCATCACTGCTGCCTGGGTTGAGATGAGCTTGCTGCAGCCTTGATGCCTCTGCTAAGGGGGAGCAGAGCAGGAGCCCCAGCAGCAGTGGGACACTGCTGTCACACGGGCCACCACCCCTCTGCTCTGTGCTTCCCAGGGTGTTTGCAGGCATTTAATTTACATCATGAATCCCAGAATGGCCTTGATTGGAAAAGCCCTTCAAGATCTTCGAGTCCCATCATGAACCCAACACTGCCCAGTCCCCACTGACCCATGTCCCTCAGCACTGTGTCTACACGACTCTTCAATCCCTCCAGGGATGGGGACCCCACCACTGCCCTGGGCAACCCCTTCCAATGCCTCAGAACCCTTTCAGCAAAGAAATTCTTCCTCACATCCCATCTCAACTGCCCTGGCCACAACTGGAGCCCATTTCCTCTTGTCCTGTCCCTTGTCCCTTGGTTGAACAGACCCACCCCCACCTCTCTGCACCCTCCTGTCAGGGACTTGGACAGAGCCAGAAGGTCTCCCCTCAGCCTCCTTTTCTCCAGGCTCAGCACCCCCAGTTCCCTCAGCCGGGAACTCAGCACACTTGTGCTCCAGACCCTTCCCCAGCTCCGTTCCCTTCTCTGGACACGCTCCAGCACCTCCAGGTCCTTCTTGGAGTCAGGGGCCCAACACTGAACCCAGCACTCGAGCTGTGGCCTCACCAGTGCCCAGTGCAGGGGTAAGAGAACTTCCCTGGTCCCACTGGCCACACTGGTGCTGATCCAGGCCAGGATGCCCTTGGCCTTCTTGGCCACCTGGGCACTCTGCTGGCTCATGTTCAGCCGCTGTCCACCAACACCCCCAGGTCCCTCTCTGCCCAGCAGCTCTCCAGCCTCTCCACCGAAAACTGTCCCATTTCACAGGGTTGTTGTGACCCAAGGGCAGGACCCGGCCCTTGGCCTGGTTGAACCTCATGGAATTGGTCCTGGCCCATGGATCCAGCCTGGCCAGACCCCTCTGCAGAGCCTCCCCACCCTCCAGCAGATCAACACTCCCACCCAGCTGGGTGTCCTCTGCCCACTGACTGAGGGTGCCCCCGATCCCCTCACCCAGCATTGGGCACTCACAAGAACATAAAAACCAACCAGCATGGTGCAGAAAACGAGAGCAGAAATCCCCCAACCCCGTGGAGCCACACAGAGTGGGGAAGCAACACAAAAATGGGGCATTTTAGGGTATTTTGGGGTATTTTTTTCCCCAGCTCACCTCTGAGCCCTGCCCCAGGCTGTCCTCCCCCAGGAGCAGGCAGGGAGGGAGCCAGGAACCCCCCCTATAACCAGGGGGCTGATTGCTCCCAGCTGGGGCTGCAGCTCCTCGGGACCCACCCGGCTGTGGGGACGGGGACAGGAGTGGGGACAAGGAGAGGGGTGGGGACAAGGAGAGGGGTGGGGACAAGGACAGGAGTAGGGACAGGAGTGGGGACAGGGACAGGAGTGGGGACAAGGAGAGGGGTGGGGACAAGGACAGCCACATCACCTTGCACCCCCCAGCTCCTACACCCAAACCACCAATTCTCACCCAAAAAGCTCTTTCGGGTGAGGCTGTGCCTGCTTCCAAGCCCCCCCCTGCTCTTGTTGCCCTAATTAGTGTAATTAAAGTAATTAGCCTAAGCCGTGGGGTGGTACCGCCCTGCTGCTCAGGGCACCCGGGTGTTCTGGGTTTTGGTTTTTTGGGGTGTTTTTTTTTTGGGGGGGGGGGCATTTATTCTGTTTATTTGCGGGGTTTCTCGAGGTGTCAGGGTGAGCAGGGTCTGGAAGGGCACCCAGGGGTGCTGGGGGCAGGATCTGGCCCTGCATGGTGGGGTCCTGGAGTGGGGGGTGTCCCCTGGGTGCAGGATCCGGCCCTGCCCAGTGACACCCAGTGCTGGGGGGTCTCTGGGTGCAGGACCATGTTCTGCAGCACAAGGAGTTGGGGTACCAGGGGTGGGTGCAGGATGTGGCCCCATCCTGAGGGGGATGAGTGTGAGTGGGGGGGGTCCCCACCCTGCAGGGTGTTAGTGCTGGTTGGGTGCAGCACCCCTGCAAGGTCTGGGGTGGGGGTCCTTCCGTGCAGCCCTGCAGGACACTGTGGAGATGGGTGGGGGTTCCTCTGGGTGCAGGACGTGACCCCTCAGCACCCTGTGTTTGGGGTGGGTGGATGGGGTTCCTCTGGGTGCAGGATATGACCCTGCAGTGCTGTTGGGGGGGGTTCCTCTGGGTGCAGGTCGTGTCCCCCCATCACCCTGTGTTTGGGGTGGATGGGTGGGGTTCCTCTGGGTGCAGGATGTGACCCCTCAGCACCCTGTGGATTTAGGGGTGGGGGTTCCTCTGGGTGCAGGATGTGCCCCCCCAGCACCCTGTGCTTTTTGGGGTGGGGGTTCCTCTGGGTGCAGGATGTGCCCCTGCAGTGCTGTTAGGGGGGGGCTCATCTGGGTGCAGGACGTGTCCCCCCATCACCCTGTGTTTGGGGTGGATGGGTGGGGTTCCTCTGGGTGCAGGATGTGACCCCTCAGCACCCTGTGGATTTAGGGGTGGGGGTTCTTCTGGGTGCAGGATGTGCCCCTGCAGTGCTGTTAGGGGGGGGCTGATCTGGGTGCAGGACGTGTCCCCCCAGCACCCTGTGCTTGGGGTGATGGGGGGTTCCTCTGGGTGAGGATGTGTCCCCCCAACCCCCTCAGGTTCAGTACACGTTTCTCCCCGGCAGAGGGCGCTCTCTCTCTCGCGCGCTGAGCGAGGGGCGGGGTCGGCTCAGGTAGCGGGAACGGGGAGTTTGTGTTCTTTGCGCGGGCCGGCAGAGGGCGCTGCCCGGTGCCCGCCTCGCGCTCGCCGGCCCCGCCTCACCACAGGTGAGGCGGGGCCCGGCGGGCGCGAGGCGGGCACCCCCCCCCCCCCTCCCACTCCCTCCTCCCCGCCCTGGGGAGCGGCGGGGCAGCGCGAGCCCAACCGTCGCCGCCGCCGCCATGGCGGAACAGGAAAGTTTGGAGTTCGGCAAAGCGGATTTCGTGTTGATGGACTCTGTCACGATGCCCGAGTTTATGGCGAATCTCCGGTTGCGGTGAGAGCTGAGGCGGCGGCGGTGAGGGGAGGGGGTAACGGGTACCGGTGTGAGGAGCGGGGAAAGGTGCTTGAGTCCCCTCAGGGTGTGTGAGGGGGTTTTTGAGGCCTCGTCTACCCGCTGCTTTCACCTCGGTTTGGGTTTTATTGAGCTGAAGCCGTCTCAGCGCTGAGGGGAAGGGTCGCAGCCCCCTCAGCCCGTCCCGCTGTGAGGTGAGTGAGCTTCAGAGCAGAGCAAACCCGCCACAAACCGGGGGAAATCGCTATAAAATGGGGACACTTCGCAGAGCCAAGTGAACACGAGGGTGCACCAAGCCTTCGGGACCACCGGGACTTTGTGTCACCTCTTTGGACAACATTCCCTTTCTGCTCACAGACCTCATCTGCTTCAGTCTCCACCTCACCCGCCTCCCCTCTAACAGCTAGCTCACCCATCCTCCGTGTGTGCAAAGTTAGGATGGAGAAAAAAACCCGAAAAAAACAGCAATAAAAGTCACCAAGTCCAAGGTTGCCCCAGCCTCGTAACAGCCACACTCACTGCGTTAACGTTTCCTGATCTTTATGGTTTTATTTCCCTTCTAGACCCAATGGGCTGCGGGAAGAGCCACGTTTTTAGCTCTGAAGTACAACTAAATCCTGGGCAGCACTGATAGAGAGGACAGCCGGTGGGGACCCTCAGGCTGCGGCTGCCTTTCACTTTCCGTTATAAAACATTCATGTGAGCTCTTCCTGATAAACTCTTATGCCCCTGCTTGTGCAAGGATTTGATAATTACCAAAGGGGAAGCCTTTGGGATAAAAAAGTGACTTATTGGCTGTGCCCCCCACCCAGTTTTGCTCTGGTTTTACTGGCCATACCTCTCCTGCCACTCACGTTCTGGAGATGGTTCCAGTCAATAACTTGTCAGGCCTGTGCAGTTGTTGGACGCACCTGAGAGCAGCTCTGGCAATAACCAAGGGAAGAGAGGTGTGCTAACCTTCCTCAGCTGGCATTAAACTACTGAGGAAGGAGGAAATTAAACTCTTTGAGGCAATTTTGATGTCTGCTGTGGATGAAATCTGTAGGTTTTGAGGTCTGGCTGCCTCAGATTCTGGGTGCTGTGGAATCTTTGAGCTACACAACTGGGGTGTATCTGTCTGCTGTGGTGCTGCAAGGTCAGGGCTCAGATCCTGACAGTGTGAGGTGTAATAGTAACACCTGGCACATTTGCTACTATTATTTCTTTTATATCTTGGATTTCTCTTTGGGTGGCAAGGGTATTTGTATGTAAATACAAAGAAAAACATAATGTGAACAGTTGAGCTTTGAACATGAGGAAACGTCAGATTTAAATACATTTTGTGGTGCCTCTAAAAGCTTACATTTGCTTCTCATTTGTGCACATCATGACACTCCAGTTGTACTACAAAGGACTTGCAGACACAGGCATTGTAATTAGCAGGAAACTCACCTGTAACAGTTTGCTCTTGGGGTTCTTATTCTTTGGTGAATGTGTACTAGAAATCTAAATGATGAAGTATGTGAAACAGATTGTGAGATAACTGAAAAATCAACGTAGCATAGCATGTTGGTTGCATTTAGGAGTCTAATTAATTAATTGAGAGGTGCCTTCCAGTGGTAGAATTTGCTAATTTTGTGTGAAGAGGATGAGTAGAAGGCGGTGGCAGTTCTGGATCCTTGCAACTGAGATGTAGTTTGGGTTTTTTCCTGTTCTGTTGCTGATCCTGCTGAAGGATGTCTGGACATCCCTGCTGTATCTGATACACCATCAGGTGTCCCTTTAACTCCATTATCTTGATCACTGGTACTCAAAACCAGGTTTTTCCCTGTGATACCAACTGAAACTCTGGTTTCTTTTGCACAAGAAGGTGTGTGTGGCTTTGGCTGTGATCTGCAGTTTGCAGGCAGAGCTCTCCTGTGCTTCAGGGCTGTCTGTGTCTGTGCTGTGGGAGAATAATGTTCTGTTAAAAAAACAAAAACAACTTTAATACTGTTAATTTCTCTGTCATCCCCTGACTTTAGGCTTGTCTGCACTAGGACATTTGGGAAAGCTAATCTGGATTTACCAAAAGTGTGTTTTTTCAGTGAAATGGCCAAACTCTGCTCAGCCCTCGTTGGTGCTGCAGGTAGAGCCGTGGCCCTGACCCGCCGAGCCAGCCTCGCTGCTGCTGCTCCTGCAGTTCTGGAGCAGCATTTCCTTCTCTTACTTTTACTGCTGTGGAGATGGTGATTAACTCTTGCTGCTGATAGACTTCAAATCGTGTCAGACCCAGATTACACCCAGAATTCTGACCTACACCCAGGATTCTGACCTGTTCAGGGGCTGATGATGCCATGTTGTGGTTTGTCACGCTGCAGAGATGGCACGAGTCGCCTTTGTGCTCGCCGTGCGCTGAGGAGAAGGGAGAAATTGTCGCCTCTCCATCATTAACTTCAAGTGATGGGTTTGTTCAGTTTACACTGGATGGGCTCCACCCTGTTCCATGAATCCAGCTTTCTGCCAGAGCTATTTTTGTTCGGGGTCACTGGCTGACCCCAGCCGGGTTGTGCTGTATTTGGTTCCCAAGTGAGCCCAGATGTGGGTGGAATTGAAGTCATACCAGTTTCGGTGCATGTAAGGATATTTCCCCAAGGATGTCTCTAGTGGGAAAAAGAGAAATGGTGAATTTACACTTTTCATTCCTTTAATATTTGAATTTAGTGGTGTTGACATGGGCTGGATTAGTGTGGCTGATCTGTTGGTCGATGTGAGTACGCACCAGGGTAGGTGGATGGATGCAATGTGAATTTACTGCTGTATTTCCCAGTCCCTACCCTTCATGCCCTGCTGTTTGTAGGTTCCTGGAGTGATTTAACAACGTTGTCATAGAGTTAGTATTTTTTCATGGCCAGGTCTTACAACTACTTAAACTGACTATTAGATGGGGACACTCAAGCAGTCAGTGTGTGTTAGGCATTAATTGTAAATCAGAGTCATCTGGTCCTTGAATTCCTTAGTTCTGAGTGGGCTTCGCCCCAGCGTCTGGTTGTGATTCTTAGTCATCAGAATAATTAAAAAAAAAAAAAGAAAGAAGACAAAACCCAAACAAAAACCAGGGGTATTGGAACAGTTAGTGTGGACTCAGTAGCTAGCTTTGTTTCTTTATAGAAAACCTCCCAAGCTTTAACAGATAATTGTTCCTTAAGTGGTTATAATTATGAATTATTACAAGCAGCTCAGTTTGCACTGGAGCAGATAGTTTGGCATCCCCTTTAATCAGTTCCCATTGACCTTTGTGGGCAGGTTGATTACTGCACTAGTAGTTGGCATTTCAGTTCCTATCAGAGGATATGAGATTAATTGAAAGACTCCTTAAAACAGGGGCTCTTTAATGTCAGACCACTCTCAGGCTGTCACTCAGCCTCTCACTGGCCACTGAGGGCTGGTATTTAGCTGTGCTCCAGGTGTTACCTGCCTCTAATCAAAGGGAGAGGAGAGCATCCTCCCTCCTCCAAACTTGTTCAGACACTTTCAGTGGGTGGTTTTGACTATTCCACAGCAGGTGCAGTGAGATGGTGTTTGTGGAGAGGGAGCAGGGGTCTTGCAGGAGTTGCTAATGTTTTGTAGAAATTGTGGCATTGGTGAAACTTGGGTGTGAACTTGGAGTAAGAGAAATACAAAACTGTTCATCAAACACAAAACTGTTCATCACCTCATTTTTCATCGTGCCATAATGAAAATTTCAAGTTATAAAAGTCACAATTTTTAATTTAAAGGTTATTTTTCACAAGTATGAAATATTCTGGTTTATATATGATTCCTTCTGTGATCCTGCAAAGACCACTCCTTGAACTATCCCGTGCCACTAGCATTTATCTTGGTAAATCAAAACTCAGAGCTTTAAAAATGGTATCTACGGTATGCAGTGCAGTAGCTTCATTTCTTGAATTATCTGTTCTGCAGTTGTAATGATGCCTTCAGGAATTTCTTAATGATACCTTCAGGAATTTCTTAATGATACCTTCAGGAATTACTTCAGCCTGGCTTCTTCTCACAAGGTCTCAAATCCTTTTGCAGGAGAGTAAGAGATGATCCCCACCGTCCCGGGCAGTGAGATGATGATGAGGGGGTCTGACTGGATAATTAAATGTCTCTTAATCAAGTGGAAAGCCATGTTGGAATGCAGGAAGAAAGTAAAACTATTCTGTAGTGTTTGGGTTAGTCCCATATGAGCTGTGTGCTCAGGGTCTTCCTGTTCTCACATCTAATTCATGAGCAGGTGCTACTTGACTCATTTTTCCTGATTTCTAGCGAATTGCTCATTTTTCATAAGCATTGTGCACATTCCCCCCTGGGAACATCCTCGATCTTTGTTGCCATCATTAAAGAATTCAAGGATGTGTGAAAGGAAGACTGTGAAAGCCCTTGGTAAGGTGTAATGATTGTAAAATTAATTTGGGGTTGTTTTCCTCTTTTTTAACTAGTTCCAGCATGAAGCCCGATGTGGAAGGCTGTACTCGCTGCTCAGATAGTTCCTGGTCAGCCCAGCCCTCCTGAGGATGCGGTGTGAAGAGCTGCAATTTAACAGTCCTTGTAGTGGTCTCCCTGCACATGTTGTGTTTTCTGACCTCTTAAAGCAACACTTAATAAAAACACAGCTCTGCATTTAGTTATCAATGAGCAAAAGTGTTTTTTCTGCTGTTTCTCAACTATACTTACAGTGCTAACCTCATCTTCAAAGCTATCCTACACTGAGGCAACAGTTCTCAATTCATATTTATTGCAGGTACTTTTGAAAGACTGATCATATTTGTGAGGAGGATGGGGCCAGGCTCTTCACAGTGATGTCCAATGGTAGGACAAGGGGTAATGGGTGTGAGCTGGAACACAGGAGGTTCTGCTTAAACTTGAGAAGGAACTTCTTTCCTGTGAGAGTGCCAGAGCCCTGGGACAGGCTGCCCAGGGAGGGTGTGGAGTCTCCTTCTCTGGAGATGTTCAAACCCACCTGGACACCTTCCTGTGTGATCTCATCTGGGTGTTCCTGCTCTGGCAGGGGGATTGGACTGGATGAGCTTTTGAGGTCCCTTCCAATCCTTGACACTCTGTGATTCTGGGATTCTGTGATTTGTGATGATTAATGATAATTTTGGTATCAAGAATCTGTACAGAAAATCTGGTTCTCCTCAGAGAATTTGCTGTGTTTGCTGTGCAGGCAAGGGAGGCAGAGGCTGTAGTCCTTGGAAAAGGTGGTAGCAAACTGACACAAGGAACTGGGCTCCAAATGCTGAAGAGGGATATCTTGAAGGGATTTTCTTGAGACAATAGTGTGTGTTCTATACCTTTTGGGCCAAAAAAAGGACATCTTGTTCTTCCAGATGGTGTAGTGGGTTGATTCTGTCTTAAAAACGATCTGGGTTGTGTTTTGGATGACTGGTGTGAGTAGCTGTTAGCCTGTTGGGTTTACAGCACGCTGCTGTGGAAGCCGTTTGGGACACAAGGAACTGAAGATGGTGCTGAAAATATATAGACTTCATAATTGCCTGGGTGACCTCAAAATCAGCTCTAATGCAGTTGTTAGAAGCCTCTTTCAGTAGGTGATATTGAAGGGTGGCTTTTTTGTGTAAATACACAGAGGTTCACTCATCTTGCAGTTCTGAAAGGCCAAACTCTTGTTCTGCAATTTAGCATCCTCTACATCTGGAGACTGGGTTATTTTCCTTTTATCAGTCCTCAACAGCTCTGGTAAAACAGGAACAAGTTCAGGGGTTGATCAAACATTTTAATTTGTTCCCATCTTCAGAGGAGCAGGGTCCCCATAAATGCAAGAGGAACAGTTCTTTCTCTGCAGGGATATGGGTCATTGATAGCGTTGATTCTTCATCTCCACACACCCTTTCTGCTCTCTGTTGGCTTCATCTTAGTGAAAGCATTGGAGCAAAGGGCTGCTCTCTGTACTGTGTTGATGTTTTTACATGAGCATTCTTATCTGTCAAGCACCATCTTAAACAGTCATATTTTTGGTTGCCAGGAAGGCCAATGGCATCCTGGGGTGCATTAGAAGGGCTGTGGTCAGTAGGTCCAGAGAGGTTCTCCTCCCCCTCTACTCTGCCCTGGTGAGGCCACATCTGGAATATTGTGCCCAGTTCTGGGCCCCACAGTTCAAGGACAGGGAACTGCTGGAGAGAGTCCAGCACAGAGCCACCAAGGTGATGAAGGGAGTGGAGCATCTCCCTGATGAGGAAAGGCTGAGGGAGCTGGGGCTCTTCAGCTTGGAGAAGAGGAGGCTGAGGGGGGACCTCATTAATGTTGATCAATATCTGAAGGGTGAGTGTCAGGAGGATGGAGCCAGGCTCTTCTCAGTGGTGTCCAATGGTAGGACAAGGGGCAATGAGTGGGAGCTGGAACACAGGAGGTTCTGCTTGAACTTGAGAAGAGACTTCTTTACTGTGAGGGTGCCAGAGCCCTGGGCCAGGCTGCCCAGGGAGGGTGTGGAGTCTCCTTCTCTGGAGACATTCAAGACCCACCTGGACACCTTCCTGTGTGATCTCATCCAGGTGTTCCTGCTCTGGCAGGGGATTGGACTGGATGAGCTTTCGAGGTCCCTTCCAGTCCCTGACACTCTGGGATTCTGTGATTCTGTGGTGGGAGGGCTTTGGCTTCACCCTAGGTAGTGAAGTGTTTTTAATCCCGGCAGAGGAAATACTATGTGAATACTTAGTTTCATTCGTGCTTTTGGTAATGAAATATTCATGCTTAATAAACAAGCTTTTCATGCCTTGAAGCCATTTTAATTTCCTCCTTTTAAATAGATATGAATATTTGAATTGTTCATGAGGTGTTGAGTTAAAAAGCTGCTGGGAAGAGTTTGCTTGCTTCTTGGATATGTGTGCTTGCCACAGCAGGTGCTGTAGGACGCTCTTCACTGCTGCTCGGACGGTAAGCAGTGAAATCTTGTCAGCTCTTGGCTTCTTCAGAATTGCCCTGCTTGCAGAGAGCTGTCTTGTGTCAGAATTCAGGATGAATGGAATGAAAATTCCCCTTAGTCCATCAAAACTTGACTTAGGAGCTTGGATGGGATCCAGCTTGATCTTCAGAGATGGAAAAGGCCATTGATCTCACTTAAAAAGCAGGTTTGAAATACACGAGTAGCAAAGGAGGGATGAAGGCAGCTTTGGGGTTCTGCAGGGATGTGCCCTTCAGCTCTTGGAAGCCCGTGGCTGCTGCAGGTGGGCTCAGTGTTTCCTGCCAGGAATTGAATGAGATGATGTCCCACGTGGAATTTGTTTTGCCTCCATACGTGCTGAATTTCACTGAATCTTCTTTTGCACCTCTGTCCCCCCCTGACTTCTGAATCCCTTCTTTGCTCAGAGTGAATTGCTACAGTTGGCTTTCTACAGCAGTGTGGGTGAGGTGGTGTTTAACAGTTTTAACACATGGGTGTTCAATAATCTCCGAGGTGGGATTTATGAATGAGATGAAGTCTCTCAGGGCACCTCCCAGGTTTCAGTTCTGACTCTGGCAGTGCTGTGCACCAGACTTGCTGGTCCTGGCTTGCCAGCTGACACCAATCTGCATTTATGGTACTTGTCAGAGCACAGGTGACAAAACTGAATTGCAGGTAGCTAGCTGGCAGCAAGCTGGGGAGGGACATTCATGTCACATGGTGTCAGGAGTGAAGAAAAAGCCTTTCAGAATCACTTTTGTAACCAGAACTATTCTGAATTCGCTCAATAGGAGATGCTCCTTATTGCATCTTTTTTAAAAATAAATAATGTTTGTAGGAAAGATATTCACAAAAGGTCACCTGCTAATTCAGGAATTCCTTGGCAGTATTTTTGCTTTCATAGAATCACAGAACCCCAGACTGGTCTGGGTTGGGAGGGACCTTAAAGCTCACCCAGTCCCACTCCCCCTGCCAGCAGCAGGGACACCTTCCACTAGACCAGGTTGCTCAAAGCCTCATCCAACCTGGCCCAGAACACTTCCAGGGAGGAGCAGCCACAGCTTCTCTGGCCAACCTGGGCCAGGGTCTCACCACCCTCACACCAAAGAATTTCTTCCTCACATCTCAGCTCCATCTCCCCTCTGCCACTTTCAAGCCATCACCCCTCACCCGATCCATCCTTGCCTCTTCCCTGCAATTATTTCGTAGATTCTGATGAAGTAATAAGGGTCCTGGAGATCCTCAGAGTGGGCAGTGCATCCATTTGTGATCCTGTGAAGGAGAATCCTGGTCTTGGTTTTGACTACCCCATGTTTGAGATGGCTTGTATAACCTTCACTGAAGTTATCACCACCTTCTGAATTTCACTAAGTAAAGGTTGGCTTTAAGATCTGCCAAATCCTTACAGTAAATATTAGCTAACATTTCAGTGAGTCTAGTGGTGTCCTTTAGTCAAGAGTCCTTTCTGTTGACTTCTGTTCAAAAATCTACCTCTTCACGTTGTTTTACTGATCTTCTGCATTCCTTTTGGGCTGAGCAAGCTTCTACCCTACCTGAACATTTTCCCTGTAGTCATATTTACTCTAATTCCTGTTAGAGATGCAGATCTCCCTAGACATTTGATTCTAATAACATCACTCTCAGTCCTGGGTCATGATTGCTTCTTTTTATAGACTGAAGAAATTCTGAGAGGGGGGAGAAGAAAGAACTGGACACAGGTTTGACTGTAAGTGTTAATTAACTAAGGGAGCTGTGTGTCCCTTTGTAGCAAATGCTCATTTCCAGTCCCCAGAAGCAAAAATACAATTTCTAGATGAAGATTTCTGTTCCTTTCAGGGCATTCTGGTTAGATCTGATGAGATCTCACACTGTGGCTATCACATACTGATGTTTCTGTCTCTGTTAAACAGACCAGGAGGAGAAGTAAGTTTTCATTGTGGTGCTTTAAATGCTGAGTGAACAGCTTGGATACGAGGCTGTTCTGTCTTTGGGAGTGAAAAAGGGACATTAAGTAGATTTAGCCCATTGAAAAGATTATTTTTTTTTTTCCTCTTCAAATCTGGCCCATTCAACTCTTCCTCAGATGACCTCTACCTTTTGCTAGGAATGAGGTTTTTCTTGTTCCTGGGGTTTGCTGCAGCTAGGGTTCTTCTCACCTGGCTGTGTGGGGCCCAGCTGCTGCAAGCTGACAGGGGACAGTGACCAGTTCTGTTTGTGAGCAGTGGATTAGACAGCAGATGACATACTGCCAGGGATGAGAGGCTGAGGTGGAACAGGGGGATATCATGTAAAGACCTTTGAAATAAAACAGTCATTAATGACACACCAGAGGACCCACCACCATCACCATAGATGGTCTTGCAGTGCTCTACTTCTCAGGCTCAGCAGTGGAGGTGTGACTAGTGCTGTTCTTGCTTTGACTCTTGATGGTGATGGTGCTTTCCATTCTGTCCCCCTGAATTTCAGAGCACTTTTCTGTGCAGACTTTAACATTTTCTCCTTGGATGGAGTTGGAATATTGATGTCTCAACCACTGTCATTTAGCTGTTCACTGAAGCCTCTTGCCACACGTGTTCCTTGGTTGCTGTGATGTTGGTGGCCATCCCTTTGTGATCACTGCCAACTTCTACATCACAAAGGAGGGATGGCAGGTGAAATGTCAGTGTGTGAGCCTGGGGCTGCTCTGCTCCAGGGTATTCTGCTGCTCCAGGAAAATGCACTGTTGGAGGAAAACACGACATTAAACCAGTGACATGATGCCTAGACAGTCACTGACCTGCTGTGATGGTGGGGATAAGCTGTGTTTCTGAGGTGGAACAGGAACAAGGCAAAGAGATAGGCAAAGCAGATCAAGCAGAAAGCAAATCCTTGGAGGTTTCCTGCTGTACTCCAGGGTGTCAGTTGCTGACTCTCGCTGTCCCTCTGAGAAATGTTGTCCCACCTGACCCTTCCTCTCTCCTCTCACTGACTTCCTGGCTATATTTTTATAATTGCAGTATCCTTGTGGTCATCCTTGGTGACTTCTCTCTCTCCTCTTGCCTTCAGTACCTTCTTTGTACAGGTGGACACCTCTGCCCAACTTCCTCTCTTGCTGAGTGACTGTTGATTGTGCCTTCAGCTCTCCCAACAGCGGAGATGTCTTCTCTGATCCTGGTGTGATCTTTCCAGCCGTGCCCAGCGAGTCAGGTGGAGTTCCCTTGGGCTGGAGCACAGCAGTTCACTTGTTCTGCTGGTGCCATCAGACTCGGTCCTTCCTAGGCCTTTGTGTTCAAAGGTAAATCTTGTTATTTCCCTGCATCAGACTCAAGTCTGAGCCATACACAGAGGTAAATCTCTTACCTAGAGTCCCCTTTGCACTGATTTTGTGCTCACTTCTTGCCTTACACCTTGGCAAACTCCCCTTTCCCACATGTGCTTGTTCAAAGTGTATCTACAGAGACGTTTTGCTTTCTGCTTTATCTGCTTTGCCTATCTCTTTGCCTTGTTCCTGTTCCACCCCAGAAACACAGCTTATCTCCTTCCAGTGTTTATCACTTTCTCCCCCAGCACTGATCTATTAACGTCTGAGAACTTTCTGATGAGCATTCGGGTGCTTTTCCCTCAGTTGCTCCTTTTGGCATGGAAGAAACACCACATAAATTTCAGCAAGGACACTGCCTCCTCCTTAAGTGCCTCATTTCTGAAGCCTGCACAGACTGTGCCATGGGAGGAGGTTTGGTGTGCTCCAGCTGCTGGTTATCGTGTTCATCTGTTCCCGTGGTGCCTGGTTCCACTCTGGATCCTTGCCTGGGGGAGTTCATGTGCTCCTGGGGTTGGACAGAGCCTGGCTTGACGCTGTCCTATCCGAGGTTGGTTGGGTAGGGAATAACTTGATTATAATATTGTGATCTGTTCCCATTTAAGGTTGATGTAACTTAATTTGGGAAGCCTGAAAGCTTGCAACATCTTCTTGGGAAATACAAATTGGAGCAGCTCTGGTGCAATGTGTCGTGTATGCTGTGCTGCAAGAGGTGAATGTTTGCTTTAGGGTACTGTGTCTGACTCCATCTCCAAACATAAGGCTTTAAGTTTGTATTTTTGTGCTTGCCCCTGTACATGTGCAACCTCACACCCTTTATTTAGATCAAGCCAACTTAAGCAGTGTTTCACTGGAATTTCTGATGATTAAATCTTCATATTATGGGGCTTCTGAGGAAAAGGTTTTCAGTCTCTGAGGTAGAGCAGGGGTACATTGGTGCCCCTCAAATGGATTCTACTTCGAGGCACGAGCTGAAACTTTCTGAAAAGGTTCCCTTTTAATATCTGGCTTCCATTATAAACATCAGACCAGTCAGTGCCTTCATCATTGTACTGGGCTTTATTTATGGTGCCCAGGACAAACTCAAAGTAGGGAAACTAAAGGGGGTTCGAGCAATTTACTGCATCGTTCTGGCCAGGAAGCAAAACAGCCCAGGAGTAATGAGAACCCATATTTTAACAGCTTACTGGATGGCAGCAAAGGCTTCCTCATGATGAATAGCAAAGAAAAACAAAGTAAACCAAAAAATCCTCTTTTCCCCCTGTAGGAACAGCACAGCTTTCTTTTGGGGAGCTCCTCTGTGGTGTATTGAGGTGGCAGAATCTGCCGTGTCGGGCCTATGAAAACTGGGGTGGCTGTAAAAGTCTTTACACCACGGTTATCAAGGGCACAATGAAGCTTTCATGTGGCTAGACATCTTGTCAAGGTTTACAATAAAACTTTGGCTTTTTTTTTTATATATTGCTAAACTTCAAGTAAACAGGTTATTTTCTTTATGAATGAATGATAAAGTAAGTTTCACCTTCAAAGGAAAAATCCAGCTACCGTTGTTTGAAAGCCTCTCTTCCTACACACTGTTTATAAAGCAACTGGATACTGAGTTTATGAACTTCCAAGGCTACAAATAGTACCTCCACTTCTCCTTAATACCACATTATTTGGTGTTTTGTTCCTTCTTGAACCTGGGTGTAAAAAAAACCCAGGGAAATTACTGAAAGAAGACACAAAGAGCTGGAAGTACAATGTAGGCCCCCAGAAAAATCCCAGAATACCAGACTCTGAGCACTGGGAGTCTTTAAGTGAATTTGCTTAGAAAAATGGTTGTCCCTGCATACTGTGGAGAATATATTCTCTTGTGTTTGCTTCTCAAAATACAGAGCAATGCTGTGCTGCTTTTCCTTTTGCTTGCAGGGACATAAGTACCTCAGTATTCTTTTAAAGCTGGATGTAAACAGCTCCTTGGAACAGTAGCTATTAAACTTTGTTGAAAAGTGCTTAGCAATGACAAAAAAATGTTATTTCCGAAAGGATTTCTGTAGCACTGAGGAGTTTTTTTTTTTTTTTTTTTTTTTTTTGCAAATGAAAGTCCAAATTTACCACAAAAATGTCCCTGTAACCTCTTATAATTCAAAACATATTACTTGCTTTTCAAAAGCACAGGCAAATTACCAGGGAGACTTTCTAAAATAAGGCTGAGGGTTCGATGTAGAACTTTGTGGACAAGGCTTCTTGATAATAAAGTGTTTCCTTTTTTAAGTTGGGTCTGTGTCGCAGTAAGAAAGTGACTTTGCTCTGTGTGGTTCAGGTACTGATCTCTTCTAGGTGTAAAGAACACAACTGTGTGTGCCTGCAGGCACTGGGATATAAAAAAAGTATATTCCTTTTCCTTTTTTTCCTGTTAAATGTAGCATTTCTGTCTCTAGCAAAACAAACAATAGAAATCTTGTCTTTATTTGTTCTTAACTTGGTTTTTGGGCTGCACTGTATCCTGGCTCTCAGGGATGCAGACATTCCTAAGCTAGACACATCTCCAGTCTCTGGCAGCCAATTCTCTGGATCTTTATTAGTGATGCTGAACTTAAACCCCTTTGAGGAAGCTCCAAGAAAAAATAGATCTGTGCAAACCTTTAAACCTGGTATAAACCTATAACCTGGTGTAAACTGTACCAGCTGCACTTGGGAGGCAGCTGAGGGCGAGTTGAACAATTTGGAAATAATTAGGAATATTTTGCTTAATTTTTCCAATCAGCTGATAGAAAACATGTTTTCCATCAAGGGCTTACATTTTTGGAGACTTAAAGGGGGGCTGCTTATTGTCAAAACGAGTCTTGTTTTGAACCAAAACACTCTGGCTGCTGCCTTTCTCCTTAGGTACTGTCACTTGGCTCCTGCGGGTACCGGAGGGGTGGCTGGTGCCCACCTGAACCACAGAACCCCAGACTGGTTTGGGTTGGGAGGGACCTTCAAGCTCACCCAGTCCCACCCCCCTGCCAGCAGCAGGGACACCTTCCACTAGACCAGGTTGCTCAAAGCCTCATCCAACCTGGCCCAGAACACTTCCAGGGAGGAGCAGCCCCAGCTTCTCTGGGCAGCAGTGGGTGTTTGTGGGGTTTGGATGCTGGGCGCTCCTGCTCTGAAAGCAGAGCACTGCTGGACTTCCAGCTGGTAGGTAGAAGTGTGAAAGCCAGGAAAGCATAATGATGGACACTCATCTTTGAAAAGATGCTGTGTGTATCATCCTCCATCATGCAGGAAAGAAGTAGCAATGTAAATACCAACTTTTTAATTCACTTAAAGAATGCCTGGTTATTTTTTTCCTGCTTTTCTGTTGGGTTTCTGGATTTTTGATCCTCTCATTGAGGAGCCAAGGTGGCACCTGCTGCTCGCTGTACAAAGGAACAATTGAAGCAGCTGGCTTAGAGCAGAGAGATCTTCACTGTTTCCATGACTTCTCTGAGGTGGTGACGTCCTTGTGGGGCTGTGGTGACACACCATAGGCCAGGATTAACTTCAGAGGCCAGCCCAGATTTGTTGCTACTGGATTTGGGGAGAAAACTCTTTTCATCTTGGTTTCCTCCTGGGAGTTTTTTTCACTAGTTTGTTCCTGACTGACAATTCAGCTGCTGGTTACTAAAGTTAGTGAGTTGACCCTGTGCAGATAGATCAGAGTAATTTCACTTGGTTTATTGTACAAAGTAGCTTGGCAGCAGTAAAAATGTATTGTGTAGCAAACCTTGTAGTTGGCTCATGGAAGCTGTTGAATTGGGTCTTAATCTTTTAAAATGTTAAACTCCATCTGATGCAACATTTGAACCTTCTGCCTTTTCTGTGTTGTCTTTGTATCTAGAAAAAAATAATGTAAGTTAAATACAGTAAACTTGGTGAATTTTGAAGATTTTGAAGACATTTTGTAGTGCCTTGACTAATGGAAATATTTCCTGGGATTACATTTACTCATGTACACTATGAAACCAACATAAATTGGAGGATGGAACAAATCAGCAGGTTCTTACAGATAGACTGGCTGGGTCGGTAGGTCTGGTGTATGATGTACCAGGGATGTGGGAGGGCTTTGGAGAGCTCAAACATTGAAGTAATTAGGATCAGGATTTTGGGTTATTTTTATCAAGACACTTTTGCTGCCTTTTTGAAGGCTCCTCCATACCTGTATGTCAGTTATGTGGCTGAAATCTTGTGCTAGTAGCAATTCCCACACCGCTTTCACACCCTTTGTGCAGTGCCAAGTATTTTTCACCTCAAGTGCCAAATTCTCTGCTGTCTCAATGAGCATGGTAAGCCCCATAACCAATCTGGGAATGCTTTCAGGGGGGAAAAAAAACCCCTAACTGTCTGTCCTTTCATATGTAGATATCTTGGCTTGCCTTAGCCCAAAAGAGTTGAAGATAAATGAGCAGCCTCTGTTTATCTTAATGAGGCAGTTGATGTAGAAGCTGATAGCACTAATGGCCAGATCCCAAGTAATTTGCTGTGGAACAGTGTGTAGGGAAATTGCCCAATGGTGCCAACCCATCTGGTCATCCCTGGTGTCCACACGGAGAGCAGGAGCCTTGACCTGCTCATTTCTTAATTCTCTGAGTAACAGAGTGCAAACTGAAAACTCCCATAGTGCAGACAGCAATTTCTTTGTAGTTTTGAGCTGTGTTTCCATTCTCTTTGTGCCATGAGTGCCATCCCCAGGGCCATGAGTGCCAAATAGCCCATTTTTTTCTTCATGTGGGGAGGAAATAACATGCAAAACCATCCTATTCCCTCTCCTGTACAAACCATCCCTCTCTCAGTAACACACTGGGTGTAAGTGGTGACAAATTCACCCCTTCACTGGTTTTGTTTTCTGCTTTCTGATGTTTGAGCCTTTGGGATGTGCTGTGGTTGCAGTCAAAGTTTTCTTTACAGTGATGAAAGTTAAAAAACTCTCTTAATAAGGGTGAAGATGGTTGTATTCATTTTACTCTAGAAGAATGTATTTTTAAAAACCCCACAATAGTTATGAGACCAATGAAATCCATCACAATGGTGAATGTTATTTCTCAGTCTCTAATCTTGCCGAGCATTTCCCTCCCTGCTCAGTGCTGCTGTCACCGCCACCAGCCCCTTGGCCACTGTTAACTTTGATTAATTCGTCCTGCCCTAGAGTTTTTGCACCAAGAATTCTGCCTTTGAAATTGCATCTTTCACTCAGAGTGGAAGAGTGGAGGAGTTCTCAGTCTCCCAGAAGTTTTGTATGAACACAGAGAAGGTGTCAGCAACAGGAGGATTTTGTGGAGCTGGAAATGAAACGTTCACTTTCAGGGGAACTTTAATGTGATGCAAGAACCGAGGCCTTTCAGTGGGGATGTCCCTGCCCTTGGGTGCTTTCAGGTGCTGGTGCTAGTGCCTGGGAACTGATTTGTCTGGAAATAAGCCTGAGGAAAAAAAATAATCTGTTGCTTCTCTGCTCAGGATCCCCAAGAGCCTTCCAGGTGTCAGTGAAATCAGGAATGAACTTCTTCACACCAGGCTAGGCATAAGATGCAGGGGGGGATCATTCCCCCTACTGTGCAGACCCACTCATCTCTCTACAAAAGCTTTACACTATCAAAACATGCATATTCTTTACTTCTCCAAGAAATTCTGACCATATTAATTACATTTCCAAGTACTCATTAGTGTATGTAAATGTCCTTTTTGCATGCATACTGGTCATCTTCAGGGTTGTCAGGTGATTGTAGGAACTTTTCTCACTGTGCCCTTTAGTTGAATTTTTCTTCTGCACGTGGTTAGTTCATCTCTTGGCCTGTTTACAACACTTGTGTCTCCACAAAACTGGTTTATTCAGCATCACTGCCTTATCTACCCTCTTGCTATGACTCCATGCCTCAAATCTACTCAAAACTTGACTAGGCCTAGCAGATCTGTGACTGTCTGTCAGTGTCACAGTGTTGAAGCAGAAGGGGATGTTCTCTCTGAATGGTATCACAGAGTGTGCTCCAGTGGCACAAGGTGGTGCTGGGGGTCCTGGCATTCCTGCCCACTCGGGGTGACAGACCTTCTTCCTCTCTTACATCTTCAGGACTTGATTCCCACTGTCTCCTCACTGACTGCCCCCTGCTCCAGCCAGCCCCATCATGGAGCTCGTAGGTGTCAACTTTGGGTCTTTTCTGAGTGTATTTGGGTTATTTTTATTCTTTCTAGCATAGTTATGTTACATGTCAGTCTTTGGAAACATTCTGAAGTGCTGCTTAGGCAAACTCAACCCTCTGGAAGCCACAGCAGCATCGCTCATCTCACCCTGATGCAAGTCTTTGGGTTGCTGTTATGTCCTGTAACTATGCACACTATTAATATTAATAATTTCCTGGTGCTTCTGGGTCCCACTGTAGTGTTTGTCACTCTTTTGCTTTCAGATTTCACATTTGCAGGCAGTAACTCGCCATTCTTCATGTGGCTTGGATTTTTCTTGCTAGATTTGCCTTGAATGACATCACAGAGAAGTGGAAATAGTAATAATAATAAATCACCTTCCTATTAAGTAGATACCATCTGCTTGTCTTGGCTTGACTTGGTTTCTTACCAAGTAGTATTTTGGGATCTCATGCAAACTTATTTATTAGATCATACTTGTGAAGATAGTACATGAGATTGTTCCAAATATAACCATCCTGTGATTTTAATCAGCATTTGCTTTAAAATTGCAATTAACGTGAAGGTGGCTTTTGGTGATAGCCTTGGTTCCCTCTTTTCTGCGTACAGATACAGCTGTGCTAGGACAGCAGGTTGAGATTTCCTCCACAGATGACTCATATCTGCCAGATCCACGTACAGCAGAAATAGGATCTGCTGTTACAATGCATATCATTCAGGCTACTTAATATTTTACCCAGTAGCCACTGAACTTTTAACTAGTAGCCTTTATCTGAGAGCTTGCTTTTTCTTCTCCCATTTGTCCACCTAAAGACAAACAAAAACCCCAGGTGAGGTTGGAAGGTGTCTTCACTAATGTTTTTGTGCTACCCTGCCCTGCCATCTGCCTTGACTTTATAACTGGGAGTGGAAATTGCCCAAGGTCATCTTTCAGAAAGCAATAATGTGTTTTTCCTGCCATCAGCTCTACCTCTTGGCTGGTTTCTGGAGACCTCAGACTCCTGCTTGCAGCAGCCTGTGGGGGTGTTGGCAGTTAATTAGCGTGAGCCACACCAATCCTGTTTGCTAATTTCCTAGATAGTCCCTGGGTAATCTCCATGCCAATGGTAGTTTCACCACTGCAGAACTCCAGCTGCAGCAAGGACCTGGTTTTGGGTTGGTGAAGTGCCATGTAGTTGCTGTTCTCAGGGGCTGTGCAGATCTCAGAGCTGATGGGATGGGGCATGAGAGAACTTGGGGGGAAACCCCTTTAATCTGCAAATTGCTGTGTGGATTCCCCAGAGAGCAAGAGCTGGTCTGATCAGGTACAGAAAATAGTACCCAGTGACGAGCACTGTGATCTGAGAGCATCAGCTACTGAAGGAAGGGAAAAGTTCCTCCTGCCTTATCCACAGCACGACCCTCCTGCCAGAAAGTCCATCACCGATAGCAGTGTCTGCAGCTGGGTCTTGTGTGGGAGTTTGCAAATACCGGTGTGAGGAACCTCAACAGACAGCTGGAACAGAGGTTTTTAAAGATTTGCATCATAGAACCCCAGACTGGTTTGGGTTGGGAGGGACCTTCAAGCTCCTCCAGTCCCAACCCCCCTGCCAGCAGCAGGGACACCTTCCACTAGACCAGGTTGCTCAAAGCCTCATCCAACCTGGCCCAGAACACTTCCAGGGAGGAGCAGCCACAGCTTCTCTGGCCAACCTGGGCCAGGGTCTCACCACCCTCACACCAAAGAATTTCTTCCTCACATCTCAGCTCCATCTCCCCTCTGCCACTTTCAAGCCATCACCCCTTGTTCTGTCACTCCCTGCCCTTGGCCAAAGTCCCTCCCCAGCCTTCCTGGAGCCTCTTCAGGTACTGGGAGGCCACTGGAAGGTCTCCCTGGAGCCTTCTCTTCTCCAGGCTGAACAGCCCCAACTCTCTCAGCCTGTCCTCACAGCAGAGCTGCTCCAGCCCTGGCATCATCCTGGTGGCCTCCTCTGGGCTGGCTCCAGTAGCTCCATGTCCTTGTGCTGTTGGTGGCCCCAGCACTGGAGGCAGCACTGCAGGGGGGGTCTCAGGAGAGCGGAGCAGAGGGGCAGAATCCCCTCCCTGGCCCTGCTGCCCACGCTGCTCTGGGTGCAGCCCAGGACACGGTTATTGGCTCTGTGCTGTCAGCGCACGGTGCCGCCTCGTGTTGAGCTTCTCCTCCCCCAGCACCCCAAGTCCTTCTCTTTGGAGCTGCTCTCAATCCACTCATGGCCCAGCCTGGATTTATGTTTGGGGTTGCCCTGACCCAGGTGCAGGACCTTGCCCTTGGCCTTGTTGAACTCCATTAGGTTGGCACAGACCCCACCTCTCCAGCCTGCCCAGGTCCCTCTGGATGGTGTCCTGTCCCTCCAGCGTGTCAACCGCACCACACAGCTTAGTGTCATCGGCAAACCTGCTGAGGGTGCACTGGATCCCACTGCCCATGTCACTGACAAAGGTGTTGAACAGCACCAGCCCCAAGGTAGGTTCAGGTGTTTTGTCTTTCCCACTCTTCCATTCCCAGCATTTTGTTGCTCACACCCTTGTCCTCTGACCCAGCTTGTCCTTTACAAGCGGTTCCTGTGGAGCCAGGGGCTCTGTGTGTGTATCAGATACACAGTCTGTCTTTGCTGTGTGTATCAGAGATGTATCAGACACACAGTCTGTCTTTGCTGTGTGTGTGTCAGAGATGTTTACAGAAGAATTGCTTTTGAAATCAATGAGAAGGTTCAATGGGAGGTGTTGTCTCCATTTAGGGATTAAATAAATGAAGGTGAGCACTGGGGTCTAAATAAAAGTGTCAGCTCTATATTTCCAGGATGAAATTAGCTTTGCTGCTTCTTCTGGGATTCCATAATTTACAGAATTACTTCCTAATGTTTACAGCTATTACTTCCTACAAGGAGATTGTTATCAGTGCTTGAGTGCACCCCCGGGGCTCCAGCACCAGGGTGACCTGTAGGAAACCTAAATGGATTTATTCTTCTCAATTTAAATTCCTTCTGTCAGAACAGGAATAACTCTTTGGACAGGGAAATGTTTTGAGCAGGATCCTGTCTGCTCAGTGGTGGTCTGGCCTCACTGGTTTCAGGTTGGTTGTGTCATGGGGAGGAATGGTGCTTTTCAGCTCTGTGATTATTTGCTCTACTCCACCCTTGAGAGCTCCCACTCCTTTTGCTGCTCTTCCCTCCGTGGTTGGCACGGGCTAACGTGACGCCAGAGCGTCGGCACGGCCTGCGGATGCACAACGCCCTGCAGTGGGCTAACCAGCTTCAGCAAAGCACTCAGCTTGGACAGATGGGGCAGTGCAGCAGTGATTAATGGGGGAAAAATTTTAACAACCTTAAATGGCAGTCAGTTTGTTTTGGCAGGTGGAGGCCGAGCGAGTCGCTGCTGCCGTGTAGTGCAGCGTTACTGTGGAGAGAGGATCACACTTTATCTGCCGTAACGCTTTCTCATGCTGTCTCCTGGCTCAGACTTTACCCGAGCAAGAGCTTCAGTACTGAAATCTCCTTTTCACAGATAACTTTCTACCGTGTTTGCCCTCCCTGTGAGAATGGGGAATGACATTTTTTCAGACCCTCACTCCACATTGGAAGTTCCATTGCCTCTTGTTTCAGAGAATGCAATGCACATACATGGGATGAGGAGTGAAAGACCCTTCAGAATGGATATGATGACAGCTATAGCTTTATTCAAAGTCTGTCTTTTCAAGACATATCAACTGGCATTTCAAATAATGCTGAATATCTCTGTGAGGCTGTATGGGACAGTGATACATGTCTGCCAGACTGAATTTTTCAAATATTCTAGGAATAATCTTTCTGAAGGTGAAAAAGTAACTGGGTTTATCTGAGAGATTTCCTTAATAGTGTTCTGGATTAATATTGGAAGGGTTTAGATAGACTGTAACCCACATTTAAAAGATTCTTGAGGCGTGATAAGGGAGAATTGATTACTCTGACAATATCAGCAACAATCAAGATGTGAATTATTTTTGATTCAAAGCCTCCAAATTCTCAGCAGCTCTACTGCTGTATTTTATTTTGAACTGGAATTTGGTTTTGACTTCAGGAGTAGCTTGCTGGCATTTCTCTTGTTTAATCTCTCCTTGTTGGCCAACAAGAGTTATTGTTGGTGCATCCACAAATTTCATGGAAGTTTGTTTATTTTATTGAGGCTCCATTCAGGGCAGAAAGCACTTACTTGAACCTAAATTTTATGTGCTCTAGAAAACTTTCTTCCTCTTTCTCTGAGACTGTAGTGGTTGGTAGGAGGACTAAAAATGACTGTTGAATCTAGAATTATTTGAGTTGGAAGGGACCTTAAATCTCATCCAGTCCCAACCCCCCTGCCAGCAGCAGGGACACCTTCCACTAGACCAGGTTGCTCAAAGCCTCATCCAACCTGGCCCAGAACACTTCCAGGGAGGAGCAGCCACAGCTTCTCTGGCCAACCTGGGCCAGGGTCTCACCACCCTCACACCAAACAATTTCTTCCTCACATCTCAGCTCCATCTCCCCTCTGCCACTTTCAAGCCATCACCCCTTGTTCTGTCCCTCCCTGCCCTTGGCCAAAGTCCCTCCCCAGCCTTCCTGGAGCCCCTTCAGGTACTGGGAGGCCACTGGAAGGTCTCCCTGGAGCCTTCTCTTCTCCAGGCTGAACAGCCCCAACTCTCTCAGCCTGTCCTCACAGCAGAGCTGCTCCAGCCCTGGCATCACCCTGGTGGCCTCCTCTGGACTGGCCCCAGTAGCTCCATGTCCTTGTGCTGTTGGTGGCCCCAGCACTGGAGGCAGCACTGCAGGGGGGGTCTCAGGAGAGCGGAGCAGAGGGGCAGAATCCCCTCCCTGGCCCTGCTGCCCACGCTGCTCTGGGTGCAGCCCAGGACACGGTTATTGGCTCTGGGCTGGGAGCACACAGTGCCGCCTCGTGTTGAGCTTCTCCTCCCCCAGCACCCCAAGTCCCTCTCTCCAGAGCCGCTCTCCAGCCATTCTGTGTTTAGTGTTGCCCCGACCCGGGTGCAGGACCTTGCCCTTGGCCTTGTTGAACTCCATGAGGTTTTTATATGTTCATGTAATGTTTTTATTGCTGAGATGCAAGATGTTCCCAACCTGCAGTCACAGTGACAGCTATTTTTGGTTGTGACAGTGTCCCATGTTCTTAATTCTCCCTTTAAGCACCAGAAGTGGTGACACACATGCTGTTTTCTTACCAGTGCTGGCCTGAAAGTAAGCACAGTCCATGGACAGGGAACAGGCACTGAAGACCATGTGGTAAATTCAGTGTTTTCCTTGTAAAACAATAATAGCAGATATTTCATACAGTCAGTCTTTCTGCAAACAGATGAGTTGTTAGTCTGGCAGGATGTAATTCCATTTTCCTTAGTAGTTTGGTTTCCTTTTGGCTTGGGTGTGCTTAAACTCCTCACTAGCCCTGTGCTGAATTGGTTTTTGACTCTAAGGCATTTTTTTGAGTAATTCAAGGGAAGGTTATTTGTGAAAAGATTGTGATTTGCTTTTTATCTCTAGTAAATGCAGGCTACCAAGAGAACTTAAAAATACTAAAAGTGTAGGTCCATCTGTACATAATTTTCAGACACATTTTATGGCTTTGCATATTCCTAGTGCAAAGAACCAGCTGGCAGATGCTTTTATTTGTTTGTTTGGGTTTTTTAATAAGGTATTAAGGCATATCATACATCTGAGACAGCTGAGAGATTGGTGTGGCTTAGAGAATTCATTGAGTTTATTTAAAATCCTAAAGCAGCTCTAATTTAAGGCATGTTGATTTCTTCAGCAAGCTTTTATTAGTTTGGATAGAGGCCATATTATGTAAGATACAATTGTTTGGCATCAAAGTAGTGATTTTTAACAAGGAAACAGTTTAAAGCCTGATGTGGTTTCTCTTGTGGCAGTAAGGTTTGAAGTGTCAGTGCTGCAGGAGTAACACACAGGTGAGGTTTGTTTATACAGCACCGGTTCCTTATTTACTCTAGCACAATAGCTGTGTTACCTGGCTGATGGGGGACTGTCCTGAGTGCCAACAGGCAGGAAAATGAGGAGACAATCAGAAAAGCCTTTTGTTTACATCTTATCCAAGTGCTTTGAGGCTGGCAGCCAAGAGGGACCCCCATGTCCTGGGGGCACCCAGCTCTGCACTGCGAGCCGGGCCAGGGAGGGGATCGTCCCGCTCTGCTCTGCACTGGGGCGGCCTCAGCTCCAGCACTGGGGGCAGCTTGGGCACCACGGGAGAAAAAGGATCTAAAGCTGCTGGAGAGTGTCCAGAGGAGGGACACAACATTGGGGAAGGGTTTAGAGGGGAAGGGTGTGAGGAGAGGCTGAAGGCACTTGGGTTGTTCAGCCTGGAGAAGAGGAGACTGAGAGGAGATCTCCTGGCGGCCTGGAACTTCCTCCCCAGGGGAAGAGGAGGGGCAGGCGCTGAGCTCTTCTCTCTGGCCACCAACGCCAGGAGCAGAGGCCATGGCAGGAAGATGTGGCAGGGGAGGGTGAGGTTGGCCATGAGGAAAAGGTTCTTGAGGCAGAGGGTGGTGGAGCACTGGCACAGGCTCCCCAGGGAGCTGCTGATGGCCCCAAGGCTGACAAGATTCCAGCAGCATTTGGCCAAGGCCCTCAAGGCCATGGTGTGAATGTTGGGATTGTCCTGTGCAGGGACAGGAGTTGGACTCCATCATCCTGGTGAGTCCCTTCCAGCTCACACCATGCTGGGATTCTGTGGCCTCTGCTGTCAGCTCTCTGAAGCCCAGTTTATAGTATTTTCTGTGTGAAGTTTTGGAGGACACACAAGAAGGCAACTTACTATCAGAAAACAAACACTGAAAATTCTGATTCTATCTAAGCCTTCCTCCCCAATAATATCAAACAGTTTGAGGATTCCTGAAATGGAAATGCAACTAACACAGGGCTTAAAGGTCATCTCAAAGGAAAACTGTATGCAACAAGAACTGGCCTGTCGATTCCACACATGTTATTCCAGACTGTCTGAGTCCATGTAGGGCAAAGGAAAAACAAAAACCAAAAACAAACAAGAAAAATGAAGTTGTTGGTTAAAGGGAATTTAAGGAGGTTCTTAACAATTCTTTTCAGTATCAGAGAAAAGGATTTAAAAGCACCTCAGCTGTGGCTCCTGAGCCAGCAGTATTGGACCTCTTGATCCTCTGAACACACCTCTGATGGCAGGTTGGACCTCATCTCATTCTGGGTAAAGCCACCTTGGGTGGCACCACTGCTCAGCAGAGCCCACACAGACTGGGTGGCACCTCTTGGAGTTCTTCCACACGAACAAGACACATGGGAGTTAGGATCATAAAAATGTGGAATGTTGTGAGGTGGAAGGGACCCACCAGGATGATGGAGTCCAACTCCTGTCCCTGCACAGGACAATCCCAACATTCACACCATGGCCCTGAGGGCCTTGGCCAAATGCTGCTGGGATCTTGTCAGGCTTGGGGCCATCAGCACCTCCCTGGGGAGCCTGTTCCAGTGCTCCACCACCCTCTGCCTCAAGAACCTTTTCCTCATGGCCAACCTCCCCCTCCCCTGCCACATCTTCCTGCCATGGCCTCTGCTCCTGGCGTTGGTGGCCAGAGAGAAGAGCTCAGCGCCTGCCCCTGCTCTTCCCCTTGGGAGGAAGTTCCAGACCGCCAGGAGATCTCCTCTCAGTCTCCTCTTCTCCAGGCTGAACACCCCAAGTGCCTTCAGCCTCTCCTCACACCCTTCCCCTCTAAGCCCTTCCCCAGTGTTGTGTCCCTCCTCTGGACACTCTCCAGCAGCTTTAGATCCTTCTTCTCCTGTGGTGCCCAAGCTGCCCCCAGTGCTGGAGGTGAGGCCTCCCCAGTGCAGAGCAGAGGTGGCAGCAGAAGCAGCTCCTGGGGTGAGAAGGCCCATGGGGCAGAGCTGGACGTACCGAGCGTGATGGCAGGTGAGTGCTGAGAGCCAGTGCCCTGCTCACGCCTTGCTCAGCTGCAGCAGGAGAGAAGTGAAGGGGTCTGGCACTGAAAATGTCCAGTGTCCCCTGAGGTACGCTGGAGACAGAGGATTTCTCAAGATCCTGGACACATTTAAAGTTTTGGAGAAACTGTGCCTGAGTGCAGCACCAGGGGAGGTTCTGGAGAGCAGCTCCTCGTTGGGTCACTCCTGACCCCGTCCTTGCACATTCAGATTGTGGGAAAGCAGAGCTTGACGAGAACGAGGTTGTATGGGGAGCAGGGAAGGCTGCTGCCGGTGCTAGGCAATGCTTCTTGGAGTTTCACATTAGTTGCTAATCCTGTTTTGGAAACTTACTTCCTTTTCCTCCTCTTAAATCACGTTGATCTGTACAGACTGTTCAGATGATGTTTCACTGCTGCCTTGAGCGTAAACTCCGGTTTCCTCCGCGTTCTCCAGCACTCGTATCCGTGTCGCTGAGCAGGTCCTGGGCTCGGTTACTGCTCCCCTCGCAGCTGTGGGCATCCGTGTAAGAAGCGCAGGCCTGGGACAGTGCCTGAGTGAGGGGCTGGTTTCAAAGCTCTGCCTGTTTTACTGAAGGAGCCAGCCTGGCACAGCTTACTGCAGAACCCCAGACTGGTTTGGGTTGGGAGGGACCTCAAAGCTCCTCCAGTCCCAGCCCCTCTGCCAGCAGCAGGGACACCTTCCACTAGACCAGGTTGCTCAAAGCCTCATCCAACCTGGCCCAGAACACTTCCAGGGAGGAGCAGCCACAGCTTCTCTGGGCAACCTGGGCCAGGGTCTCACCACCCTCACACCAAAGAATTTCTTCCTCACATCTCAGCTCCATCTCCCCTCTGCCACTTTCAAGCCATCACCCCTTGTCCTGTCACTCCCTGCCCTTGGCCAAAGTCCCTCCCCAGCCTTCCTGGAGCCCCTTCAGGTACTGGGAGGCCACTGGAAGGTCTCCCCGGAGCCTTCTCTTCTCCAGGCTGAACAGCCCCAACTCTCTCAGCCTGTCCTCACAGCAGAGCTGCTCCAGCCCTGGCATCATCCTCGTGGCCTCCTCTGGACTGGCTCTAACAGGTCCATGTCTTTCTTGTGCTGTTGGTGGCCCCAGAACTGCACACAGACTCCAGGTGGGGCCTTACAAGAGCAGAGCACATACTTTGCTATGGAGAAAGACACAGGGCTTCCTGCTGGAGGGTTTTGTTTTCCACAGGTCACTGAAATTAGTTTACAGCTATTTTTATTGCATTTGTTTCCTTCGGATCTATACAGGAGGCTTGGTTTTGGTTTTTTTTTAACGTCCTACTTTTTATGATGATTATAGATTGTGAGTGCCAGCTGTGAAGGAGGCAATGCCTGTAATTGCAGTCCTGCCTGGGAGTGCCTGGCAGCACGTGTCCTTCTATAATGTCAGACGCTTTATTTGAAGCAGACTTTTGTTTGGATGCCTCACTGGATAATCTGTCAATAGCTGCAGTAATACCTTGATCCCCGAGCGAGCGCTGGTGCCAGAAATCCCCCTTGCTTGTCTAGCGAGTTCCATGCTCACAGCTGATGATCTGCCTTTGCCCACACTGCAGCTCGTTTTGCTCCTGAACTGCCCTGTCCACTACAGATCTGTGTGTACTGGCTGAACTGGGAGAGTTACTGGTGAAGCCACGGATACAAACAGCTGCTTGTTCTGCTCTTCTGAGATCAAGTCTGTGCCTGGGAGCAGGGAAGTCATCCTGCCCCATACTCAGTGTTGGTGAGGCTGTACCGTGAATGTTGCGTCCAGTGTTGGGCCCCTGACTCCAAGAAGGACCTGGAGGTGCTGGAGCGTGTCCAGAGAAGGGAACGGAGCTGGGGAAGGGTCTGGAGCACAAGTGTGCTGAGTTCCCGGCTGAGGGAACTGGGGGTGCTGAGCCTGGAGAAAAGGAGGCTGAGGGGAGACCTTCTGGCTCTGTCCAAGTCCCTGCAAGGAGGGTGCAGAGAGGTGGGGGTGGGTCTGTTCAACCAAGGAGCAAGGGACAGGACAAGAGGAAATGGGCTCCAGTTGTGGCCAGGGCAGTTGAGATGGGATGTGAGGAAGAATTTCTTTGCTGAAAGGGTTCTGAGGCATTGGAAGGGGTTGCCCAGGGCAGTGGTGGAGTCCCCATCCCTGGAGGGATTTAACAGCCGGGTAGATGAGGTGCTCAGGGATCTGGTTTGGTAGTGGACAGGCACAGTTGGACTCAGTGATCTCAAAGGTCTTTTCCAACCGAGCAATTCCATGATTCTCCCAATGCTCCTTGTCATCCTGTGAACTTCCTGGGGGGATTTAATGATGGGAACACTAGTGCAGACCACCTGTCTGACTTCTGGCTGACCATGGCTAAAAATCAAAGCCTAACTGGACATCTCCCATCCTTCTGGCAGTTGTGAAGACACTTGTGTGGAACAATTTTCCCACTTTTTTTTTTTTTTTAATTGAGGTTTGGTACAGTGTGAGGGAGAGAGAGGAACATGAGGGGGCCATGAACCAGTTCCAGGGTTCCTGAAGCAGCAATGAAGGTGCTGTTAGAAATGAGCAATGGCTTGTAAGGGGTTGTAACCTGCTGATGTAGGTTATGGAGGTGATAGCACTGATTTAATAACAGTTCTTTAATCCATTCAGATATTTTGACAGTCCTTTCAGTGGGAATGTGAGGAAGTGGTCCCTTGTGAATTGTTGATTATTTCTCTGGATTATTTTAATCGTTGCAGCACCTGTCAGATAACACTCATCTGCAGGGCACTGCTATTTCTGATCACACTATGGTGATAACAGCCTCAGTAATTGCTGTGGTGTTGAAGTAATTGTCATCCAAAAAGCTATAATTTAAAAATAGGGACCACTGCTTGGCCAATGTCATGGTACCACTTAGAAGCTTTTAAAGTGCCACCTGCTGATACCTTTGTTTTGTTATGTGCTGCTTATATCTGATTAGCATGTGGAGAAAACATCACCCCTGCCCACCTTCTTCGCTCTGCCATCATAATTACATGTTTACAAAGCAGTCAGTGCTGTGAGGAAACCGAGAAGTGCAGCAAGAGCTTGTGTTCAAAGAACCAGTCACACACTTGCACTCAGTTTTGGAACATGCCATGTGATGTGTAATGGATGGTGCTTTGTGTGTTAAACGTTGGTCAGTGTGTTATGAAGCCTGTGGTATCGTGATTGCGTGAGTTGGAACAAGCTTATTGTGTTATATCATCTTATATCATTGTGAGAGGGTGTGGAGTCTCCATCTCTGGAGATGTTCAAACCCACCTGGACACTTTCCTGTGCAACCTGGTGTAGGGAACCTGCTCTGGCAGGGGGGTGGGACTGGATGATCTCCTGAGGTCCCTTCCCATCCCACCACTCTGTGATTGTGTGAGTTTACCCTACAGAGGCTGCTGTTCCAAGGAGAAAGGCCTGGCTGTGTATGAACCTATGAAGAAAGAAGCATGTTACACAGTCAGTGCAGTTTCACCTTGCTGCTCACACCCATGGCCCTGAGTTATGTCTTCTCCTTTTGAGATCTCTTTGGAAACCATTAAAGCAGGTGATCGAGGAGAGGCTTCAGCAGCAAAGCAAGCTGAACCAACCCAGTTATAACAGGAATGTGGAGTGATCAGTAAGAAAGAAGGCCAGCAATAAATGATCAGAAAGAATCCCAAATTTCTGAAGGTCTCCATGGTTTGTGGAGGTGATGTTTGATGTTGTGTGTGTGCTGTTCCACTGTCTGAAACTGGAATGGTGCTTTACATTGTCACAAACACCTGGGTGTCAGCACCGTCTTCTTTCCCTACTTACTGAGGGAGATGGGAAGCTTAAAAACAATGCAGTCAAGCAGCAGTAAGTTAATGTTTACTTTTACTAGTATCTGTTTTATTTCCTGTACATTTAATCCTCACTTGCCCTGGAGTGGATGATCTGGTTGCACATTAACCACACTGTTGATAAAGGTTTGTGTGAGCTCCGTTCAGAAGCAGCCTCGTGGCAGAGCACAGCAGCCAGCCCAGGTGTGGTGCTGGGACAACGTGGCCGTGCTGCTCTGAGGCTGGGGAGTCCTTTCCCTGTTGTTTCACGCTGACAGAGCTGCAGAGCTGAGGTGTCTTTAAGCAGTGCTGGCTTTTGCCTTTTGCCAGGATATTCTCAGAGCAGGGACCCCAGGAAAGAACCTGCAGAGGTCTCCTAGCAGGAGGTGAACCCTACTTCTGCAACATGGACACCATACAGGAGCTAGTGCTGTCAAGATCTCTTTATATAGTCAGTGGAAACCTGGCTGATGCAGGTGATGAATAAAGCTCCACATTTCACCTGGCTGAACATTTCACCATCTGATGGTGGCTTGTGGCAGTGTGCTGCTTAACCCAGATGCAGGGCTGGCACAGGCTGGAGATGCAAGTGCTGCTCTCCACAGGGTTTTGGCAAGCTGCCTTTGTCCTGCAGGGCTACTCAAAGGAAAACCATGTAACCTGGCCTGTGCTAAGGTGCCCTGTGGGAGCAGCCGTGGTGGGTGGTGCAGAATGGGGTCTGTTGGAGAGCTCTGGGAGTGTGTATGTGCAAAGACCTGTTGAGAAAGATCCCTCTCCCAGGACTGCTGCAGGTGCTACCACTGTGGCTGGCCAAACGTCTGCTTGACCAGGAGCTACCAAGGCTTGTGTGTGTGAGCTGCTTCGCATCAGCTGGCCTGTGGAGCAAGAATCTCCTTGCAGCAGGTCACAGAGATCATCCAGATGTTGAGGAAGGTGCCTTTGCATAAAAGCAAGATTCAGAACGTTGGTGATGGTGCACCATGGGGGAGGTGGTGCTCCTCCTGAGGGTGCCTGGATCACCTTGTGGATGAAATCCAATTATACAAAATGCTGAGCCATTAATTTACAGACCAGTAACGTGCTGTAAATTGCAAGGTCATGGATGGGTGGCAGAGGAGGATTAGAGGACACAATGTGCTGCATGATGCCAGCCACCAGTGCACTGTGCTTCAGAAAACATTCAGGAGGCTCAAGGATGCAGTGGGAGGAGATGCTGCCAGGAGAGACAAGGAAAAGTGGGCAGGACTTCATAAAATATTAGCAGGCTTTTGTTTTAATAACTATTAACAGTTTTGTTTCTCTGTATTTAAAATAGGTTGAATTAGAAGAAATAGAGATGGTTGTGATGAAGAGTTACCAGGGCTTTGTGGAAGGACAGTAAATAGTTTCCACTTTTGGTTTAAACAAGTCAAACAAACCCCAAACCTGAGCTGATGGAATTACCCTTTACCTGTTACCTCCTCTCACTCCAGCTTTCCTTCTCTCCCCACTTTGCCTCACTGACCCCTGTCCCCACTGGAAAAAAGGGGAAAGAGAAAGAATTTAAGGAATAACACTGGTAAAGCAGCACTGGGTGGTGGAGTGGAGATCAGGAGTTCTCGTTGCTGGCTGCTTGCACAGGTTTTTTGGTGGTTTTGCCATATTAATCCTGTGTTTTAGGGCTTGCACTGAGTGTTTGCAGAGCTGGACTCCTTGGTCCTGGCACAGCGCTTTGGCTAGTGGGTGTCTGTTGTTCTCTCTGCAGAATCGGACGAGCCACAGCCCAGATGAAGTGTTTTCAGGGTGAACTGCCTCTTCAAGTGGTGTTAAAGTGTTGTGGGTCCCTGCTCTGTCGTGCTTGAGGTTCCATCAACAGATTTGCACTAAGGGAAGGATTTTTTGTGTGTCAGGTCACTGGGCAGTTCAGAAGGATTTTTGCGTGGCCCGTTTCCTAGAACCATTGGCATTTTCACTGCTGAGCTGTAATTCTTTTAGGACTGAGACAGAAATTTCACTACAATTAACTTCAAAAGACGAAGCTTGTTTGCATGAGGGAGAAGCAGAAGAAATAATGAGCTGGTGTTGATCTGCTCTGACCTGGGACTTGGAGAGAAGTGAAGATGTGATGTTAGTAACTGTCTTTATTTCCTGGTGGTGTCTTATCAGCATTAATGACCTGTGCACTGTAGCAGCAACTTATCAAAGCTTTTGATTTCTTTATTTCTTTAACTATTCATGTGAGTCTGGGCTCCAGTTAAAAAGCCAAAGCTGAAGATGAGTGCAGATATGAAGTGTCAGATTCCTTTGTTCTCTTTCTCAAAGGACAAAGATGCGAACAGGAAATAACTGAGCTTTATTTCTTTTCCTGTAAGTCTCTCTTGAATATATTTAGCAGGAAAAGAGTCATTCCATAAATACATTCCACTCTCCTTTTGACAAAACCAGGATTTGTAGTAATTTTATTGGCACTGCATGAAAGTGCTGTGAATGAAACACTTGAACCACGTCCTTATCTGCACGTCCATCAAACCATCTCATTGTATCCCTGAGCTATGGCTGCATTTTCTTACTGGGTTGTATAAGTGATTATTTTATTCCTCAGATTTCGTTAGAAGCAGGCCAGGAGAGTGTGTGCAACGTTTGCTAGGATGAACCTTGTGTAAATAGAAAGCTTAATGGTTTATATGTATATAGATAAAAGATCATAACAATACTGTACTCAGTGTGTATGCTGTATATACACACAGAGTAACGTCGTAGTGACTGTTGCATCACTCTGTTAAATATTTAAAATGCAGGTAATCAGGGCTGTATATGTTGTGGTTTAAATTCTTTCATTAACAGGTGTGGAAAACAGTGTTGTGCTTGAGCCAGATGTGAAGAGCATTCCTTAGGTGCCAAAAGGCCAGTTCAGGGTGAGGAGGGCAGCTTTGCTGCTGCTTCTCCTCGGGTCACCCTGCCTTTTACAGGGGTTTTACAGGACTGAAGTCATGAGCTGGATGTGCTGATATATAATGGGTGACAGTTATATTCCACTATGGATTGCTAGTAGACACCTAAATGTATGGATTGCTAACGCTTTCCAAATAAGAAAGCAAAATATTTTGAGAAACTTGAAGCACTGGGTTGTTTTCAGAAGTACTTGGAAAACTGGGAGTGGATCCATTTCCCTCGTTGGTTCCTGCCTGCTGGAAGATGATGGCTAAGTGTGTTGGGCTGCTGTATGTGACCATTTCTAAGTTTCTAATTATTATTTTAGTATGATCCAACTGGATTATTTAGTATCATTCCAACTGGACAAGTATTGATGAGATACCCCTGCTGCAGAAGAGACGATCAGATGAACGTGGGGAGGGTAATACAAACCTCTTAAAAAAAAAAAAAAAAAAGGAAAAATAATATAGAAAAGAATTTGTCTAATGGATGATTTAATGTATATTTTTAAAAGATTTAAAGAGATTGACAGTTTGTGACTGCCAGGCTTGCTGGTTGGAGGTGTATTTCTGTGTTTCATTGCAGCACGTTGCTGTTCTGCGGGGCCGGAGCAGCTGATCACTCACAGGAGGAAAAGAGAAGCATAGCTGTGTTTGGAGGAGGATGTGTCATGGCACCGAGCTGTTCATTAAACTGATTGCTAAAAGAAAATGAATCTAAATAAGGCTGTTAGCAAAAGTAATTGGAAAACCTGTGCTGCTGTTGTTGGCAATAACAATGGCTTTCAGCCGTTACACCACGGGGATGTCACAGCCATGGCGCAGTGCTGTGTGGAAGGGACCTGTGGAGGTCACTTCATCTAATGCCCAGCTTTAAACTGGGCCAGCTGCTTTGGTACTGTGTCCAAAATGATGTGATATCCTGGAAATAAGCAGCAGTGCAGTTTTACTCTGTGCTGCTGGTTTTGAGTGTGTCAGTGGACCTGCCAAAGCTGAGAGGATGCACTTGACCACCACTCTAGGCTAAGATTGTGCTTGCAGTGAGTAATTAGTGGCTGAAAACTTTGTTATTTAACTTTCTGATAAACAGCTAGCACTGCTCTGTCAGTGATTGCCACTAATTAATGCTCATTACCTGACAAACGATACTTTACAGAAGTAGGAGCCTGCCTGAATTCTTGGGCTGATAGCTTGGCTGAAAATACCTTTTTTTTTTTTAATATAATTTCACAGGGCTCTGAATTCCACTGGCCTAGAATTAAAAATGCCATGGCACGGTCAAAGTCATCTTGGCTTGTGGAAGATGAGTTGCAGATATTTTACAGGTTATCTGCTTATTAATTCTGAGTGGTATTTGTGCTGTCTCACAATATTATTTGAATAGTCTTTCAGTTTCTGAGTGGGGAGCTATCTTGACAGAAAAAAATATGTAAAATCTAAAGGAAGTAAATGAGCACAATCTTTCTGCTGATAATTTAAAATTATAAAGGAAGCAGCATGTAAATCAAGTAATCTGTTTTAATAATCAAACCATTTAAGTCCTTTTCCATATTGTAATGTTCCCCTAGCATTATCATTGTTTAACGACTGGGTACAGTTGGCATTTAGAAATTCACTCCTTTTGCCATGAATAATGAATGAATAAATAACAGCACTCCTACAGCTGGGATGCTTTTCCATTCAAAGAACCTAAAGTACTTAAAGACTGTTGTGCAAATTCATTTGCTTATCTTGCCTATCCTACCCTGACTTCCATATCCACAGGGGTGTTTGAGGAGTTCCCCATATGGCTCCTTCTCTTCTTCCCTTTTTGAAGTTGGCTTTTCAGTGAGAGGGAAAAAGATCCTGATGCTGAATCTGCCAGGTCAGTCACACTCGTCAGTTTGAAAGCACTACACTTAGTGGTAGTAAAAAACTCTTAAACCAAACTTTCTATAAAATATTAGTTGTTCTTTAATTGGGAGAACAAACCTTGTGTATTTACTAGGCCTTTTCAGCACAGATACGTGTACTTAATCTTGTTTTAGAGGTCTTGAGGGTTTGTCTTCCAGGGCACCTGCTGCTCAGTTCTTGCTAACAGTGGGGATGGTGAAGAGGGGATTTCACTGCAGCTCTGGTTCAGATTGCCATTAGGTAACACAAAGCTTTTCCAATACAAAACAGAAAATACAAGGAAAAAAAAATCCCACAACAAAGCTGAGCCAAATCTGTGACCAAAAAGCAGGAAGCTTTTCCTGACTCGCCACGCTCTTAAGGAAGCACAGGGAAAAGTCCTTTCGTGCTCCCTGAGTAGTTGATGCACATATCACATTGAAATGTGTGATTTGCAGACTTGGTTTTCCCCTCCATTGCTTATGGCTCTTCCTTTGTGTTAGCTGACCAAGGGTGTTGGTGTCTGTCCTGCAGGGAGTGCTGTCAGGGATAATCTGGATTTGGGGTGGCCGAGATCGTGGCTGTCCCTCATTGTCCCTTCAGCAGACGTGGCAGAAGGGACTCTTTGGCCAAGGAGCTGGATGGGCAGCTGTAGGTGGAATATCTTCATCTGCTGCTTTTGAGACTCAGCAGTTTGTCTGCTGAAGCCCTTAGTTGGTAATCTGATGTGCTGCTGGGCCACTTTCTGAGCCAAAACCACAAGAGCTGTGTTAAGTCACAATATGCTGTAAAACACATAAATGCCTGAAGAAATCTGCCTGGTTTCATGGCCAGAAAACAACCAGTCCTGTTTGAGGACTGCACATTCAATGTTTGTGTTGAGGTGAGATGGTGCAGATCACTGTAACAACTCTAAAAGAAACCCTAATTGTGCAGAAACATCAGTCATATTTGTGCATTATTTGCATATTTTGCATTATTATTTTTGCATGATTTGTGTGGCCTGTGTTAATATAAATAAGACTTCAAATTGATTTTAGATCTAAGGTTAGCAAAGGGCTAAGCAAGCCTTTTGGAGTGCTTGCCTTGCAGATGGTGTACTGTATCTTAATACAGCAAGATGATTCTCGGGTTTTTTTGAGCCCTGTATCCAAACAATGCTGTATTCAGGAGAGTCCAGCAGCATTCACAGATCAGCACTGGGCACGAGCTTAACAAATGCAGAATATTCCTTTACAGCAGAACAATGAAGCATCTGAACATCAGCATCTCATGGCCAGCTGACTGCAGAAGGGGTCTGCAAGCATCTACAGAGAAAACCTGTGAAATACTGTGATTGTACCTTGGCTGGTGGAATAAATAGAGGTGTAGGTAGACATCAGTACAAAGTCCTGTTAATTGTGGGGTGTATACAGAAAATTGGGAAGGTGGTCTTGTATGCCATGTATGTGTGAGTGAGAGATGGCTTAGAAAATGACATTGAAAGTCATCAGCAGTACAGTTGCTGATGTGGCTTCAGGTTCTGTTTCTGTATAGGATGATGGTGCTGGATCAGGGTCAGCAGCAGCGATGGGAATAGTTTTTGTTTCCTGAAGTTACTGGAGAAGTTAGGAGGAAGTAAGAGAGTGTCAGTCATGGTCACTCTGTTCCTACATGTTCCTTGATCTGTGTTGGGTTGCAGGATTTTGTAGTTCCCTCAGCATCCCTTGAAGGAAAGGTGGCTATTCAGGAGTACGAGCTAGTCCTTGTCTGGATGCTGTTCAGACCAGTGAACCACGGCAGAATTCACTCCCCACTGAACCAGGGCGATGAAATCAGTCGGTATCTTCCACATGGTGCAAATCTGCCCAACCCCCAGTCTGGTTTTTGCCTTTTGTGCTCCAGTTTTGTCCACTGATGTGTTTGGAGGCAGTGTATCCTTGGACCTGGTGATGTGTAATCCAGTGAACAAAGCTGCATTCCCCAAGGTGAAGGCTGTGAGATACCCATGCTGTGGCAGGTTACAGTTAATGTGGACACAGGGTTTGGAAGAGGAGGTGGTGAATGAAGGCTGAGTGTGTGTTGGGGTTTTTTAAGTACCTGAGTGCTGTAACATCAGAGTGGAAGGCACATCATGGTTCGTTAAGTCAGTTGCTGGTCAGTGCAGGAAGCCAAAGCTCCCAAACACATCCATAAAACCAGTTCCACAGTACCCAGCAGGACTCACTAGTGCTTGCAGCTTCTGTTGAAATGCTCTTCCAGGACTGCTCTCTTGCCAGTGAGCTTTCCCTCCCGAGCCTGTGCTGGCCAGGGTAGGACCATTCCCGTTTCTCTTTTGTATGGGCCTGTGTAGTTCTTTGTTTAATTAGCTCTTCTGGCTACCTGGCCAGACACTATTTATCTACTGGTGTATCTATAGAGGGATTGCTTCCACCTTTTCCTCCTCCTCATAGTTTTATGTGTCACATTAATTTAAGTTAGTTCTCTTAACTGTGAGCAGGTGTCCCTGCTGATGGCAGGGGGTTGGAACTGGATGATCTTTACGGTCCCTTCCAACCAAAACCATTCTGGGATTCCCTTAGCAGACAAGCTCTGGGCTTTTCTGCTCATGTGCTCCAATGTTTTCACGTGTGATGGGAGCAGAGAGAAGAACCTCCCTGACTTCTCAGCTTTCTTCTTTTTATTACCCTTTTATAGATTATGTGCTTTTATTTGACAGGTTAAAAGATCAGAGATCATGGGTAGATGGTCTCTTGTTTTTTGCTGTCCCAGGCCTGTTCTGCTCTTTCCTGGTTAGTTAGAGGATCATAGGATAATTGAACCTCAGGAGGTCATTCAGGGTGACCTCCTGCTCAAAGCAGAGTAATGATGGTGATTGCATTAGGATTTTACAGTGTTCCAGCCAGACTTTTCACAGGGAAAGTGGGAGCGTGTTTTACTGCTCCGTGCAGAGACAATGGGAGCAAACTTCCTTCCTATTCCTGTGCTTCGAGTGTGGACTGGAATAAAACTGGGGTTTTATTATTTTATTTTATTTTTAAGCGTTATGTTGTCCCTGGAAGCTTTTCAAATAACTTCTTTTTGTCTCATTTATCATTTCAAGTCTGCTTGTGCCTTCTGCTGTGCTTCTAGAAATGTAAGAAGAAGAGTGTGCAGCGCTTCCCTGCTGCAGGACAGACAGCTCGGCCTGTCTGACGCAAACAGAAGTGAAAGTTCAGTGACTCCTGTGTTTAGTGGTTTGGCATTTTTTCAGTGCAAGGTTAGTACTTTAACTTCGTGTTTAAGGAGGATTTTAAGATTATTCCCATTTCTAACTAGCTCCATTTCACAGTTTGAGCCTTTATTCAGTGTAAAGCTAGCTTAGCATCCATCTGCCATTTTCCTTTCCCCTGGCCTTACCTAGTGGGTATGGAAAGCTGCATCCATGACTCAAGGGTCAGCTGTGTTGGAGCTGGAGCAGCCCTGTCAAATCACAGTCAGTTGGTTAAATGTTGGTTTGAGGAAGGTGTGGCACCACTCACTCATATTTACTATTTTCTTTTGGGGAAAAAAATAAAAAACTTAAAAAATCCCATCCTTACAAAGGACCCTTTTAACCTTCTTTCCAAAGCTGACTGTGAAAATTGCAGATGAATGAAGTATTCCTCACCCTGCCCTTTCTGCTCCCCCCATCCAGGAAAGGAGTGGTGCAGAATGCTCACTGAATGGCATTTCCTATTTTGTTCAACTGGCAACATCTGAAAACTGAATCCATGCAGGACAACTGCAAGGAAAAATTTCACCTGCACATTACATGAACTTAAATTTCAGTTTTTCTGGCCCTCAGGATGGATCAAAACACAGCCATGCATATTCAGAACCATGACAGACTTGGATTGTTTTCCTAGCACAGGGAGGTGATACTGACTGGACAGTTTTTGGGTCTGTTTTTCCAACTCCAGCAAGAATATTTTAGCTATAGTTCTGCCAACACAAATCCTGTTTATCTGAGTTCTCTTGTGATGAGGATGATTTGCTGTAATACAGTTTATGAGCCATCTACTGAAAGACTTGAAAGCAGTTCTTTCCTGCTTGACAGCTGAGTTTATTTCAAGATTTACCTAAAATAAAATTTTCAAGTAGCACTGAATTCTCAGAAGAGACCTGGTAGCACATATAAAAGACACAATTGTGTGACACACACAGGGTCAAGTGTGCTTAAATAAAATCATCTTATTTCCCAAAGCATGAGAACTATACTTGTTCCTCTGTGTCAGTGCAGCTGGCTATACATTCTTGCATTTAAAACCAGGTAAATATGATTTCACTGCCAGTAATCTACTGAACTTCCCTTCCTTAGTGAAAACATCCTAGAGGCCCATCCTTGACTATCCATGTACATCTCTTTATGAACACGAGTGTTAATTAAATGTCTTTGTGCATGTGTTTGCAGTGAGAATGGGATCACAGAACCCCAGACTGGTTTGGGTTGGGAGGGACCTTCAAGCTCATCCAGTCCCATCCCCCTGCCAGCAGCAGGGACACCTTCCACTAGACCAGGTTGCTCAAAGCCTCATCCAACCTGGCCCAGAACACTTCCAGGGAGGAGCAGCCACAGCTTCTCTGGGCAACCTGGGCCAGGGTCTCACCACCCTCACACCAAAGAATTTCTTCCTCACATCTCAGCTCCATCTCCCCTCTGCCACTTTCAAGCCATCACCCCTTGTTCTGTCACTCCCTGCCCTTGGCCAAAGTCTCTCCCCAGCCTTCCTGGAGCCCCTTCAGGTACTGGGAGGCCACTGGAAGGTCTCCCTGGAGCCTTCTCTTCTCCAGGCTGAACAGCCCCAACTCTCTCAGCCTGTCCTCACAGCAGAGCTGCTCCAGCCCTGGCATCATCCTCGTGGCCTCCTCTGGGCTGGCTCCAGTAGCTCCATGTCCTTGTGCTGTTGGTGGCCCCAGCACTGGAGGCAGCACTGCAGGGGGGGTCTCAGGAGAGCGGAGCAGAGGGGCAGAATCCCCTCCCTGGCCCTGCTGCCCACGCTGCTCTGGGTGCAGCCCAGGACACGGTTATTGGCTCAGGGCTGCCAGCGCACGGTGCCGCCTCATGTTGAGCTTCTCCTCCCCCAGCACCCCAAGTCCTTCTCTTTGGAGCTGCTCTCAATGCACCCATGGCCCAGCCTGGATTTATGTTTGGGGTTGCCCTGGCCCAGATGCAGGACTTTGCATTTGGCCTTGTTGAACTCCATGAGGTCAGCACTGGCCCCACCTCTCCAGCCTGTGCAGGTCTCTCTGGATGGTGTCCCATCCCTCCAGTGTGCAGGATCCAAGCCTGCAGTAATGGATTTTTAATGTCTGCATTTGGTGATAAAAAATTACTGAGACCTACAACCCCCTTTGAGGGTCTGACCCAAATCACCTGGGGAGTTTGCAACAGGAGAAGGAATTGTCCCTCCCCTGCATCCAGAGGTGTGCAGCTGCTAGATCATCCTTCTTCCCTTGCAGAGAGGAGGAAAGAAGAAAAAGCAGTATGGTCATGCTAAATATTTCAGTTTGTGCTTTAGTGTTAATAATTAGGTTGGAAATAGATAACAGTTTGAAACCAACAGCTTTTATCCTTTAACCATCAGTGGTACTGGATTTGCTGTTGACTCCCTAGTACAGACTGATGCATCTGTAGCACTCCTGTCTGCCCTGAACTATTTGGGGTTTTTCCTGTTAACATTTACTTGAAGCTGCTGCTGGACAGTTAAACTGAAAGTCTGTCTTCAGTTGCTGGCTGTGTTGTGATTTCTGGTGGTGTTCTGTTGCTGGAGCATCTGCCTAGCATCAGGGAGCAGGAAGGGGTGAGGCCGAGGAGCTTTGCTGAGCACCTGCTAATGTGGGAAAGCTTTAGATGTAAAGCTGAATGTGATGTCAATCTGTGATGGGTGGTGAGACAGGAGTAGTTAGTTCCAGAGGAGGGAAGGTCTTTTCCCAGAAGAAAATGATCCCTAATATCAGTAGCTCCACTTCAGCTCTCTTAAAGTAGCAGAAAGTGAGAGGACTGGTGCCTTGCCGTGATTTTTCCAGCCGTTGCTCTGCTCCTCAGCCCTCAGACAGACGGAGGGGGACTGGCAAAATGTGTTTCTGAGGAGCCATTTCACACCCCAGCGAAGCCCAGGCTGTGATCTCACTGCACACCATCCCTGGGAGCTGGCCCAGGTTATCCCAGCCAGCCTGCTGAACTCTGGAAATAGCCCTGAGCCTGCAGCGTGCTGTCTGTGATCCCAGCAAGTTCCTGTTTGTCTTTGGGTGCAGAGCAGTTACCGTGTAAATGATCCATTAGAAATTCCCTTTCTGATTTGAACTGTGGCATCTGGAGTGGCGGTGGCGTGGTTGGGTGCCTTTGTTTAACGGTCTGCGTTCTGCAGATGTTGTTTTGGAGGATGGTTTCCAAGTCTTGCCAGCTAACTCTTTTCTTTATTTGTCCTGAGTGCATTTGAAGTTGCATCATTTCCTCGGTAAGAACAGTTTTATTTTTGACTGGAGTGTTTGTCAGGTGGGAGAAATCCTAAATGTGAGTGCTCTCTGGTGGCAAAGATTTCTGCTTCAGATTTCTGATTCCTGCAGTGTATTTTCCAATGGCCATGGGAACACACAGTGCCTGGACTTCAGGATATATATATATTTTTTCAACTCCCTAAAAATAAAACCTACAAAACAGAGTAAGAGCCTTTTTCTTTCCTTGTCAGTCTTCTTTCCTAGACAATAATTTCTATCCCTTTAAATGATTTATATTCTGTGACCTGCTGGTTTATGTTTTCTCCCTATCAATCCATGTTTTAACAAGGTAATAAAAACCAGTATAAAAACTTCTCGTGAAAGAGCCGATGTTCTTCATCAAAATAACACGCAAGGATTCAGTACTGTGACTTTGTTTTTGGCTGCTGTGCTAGATTTCAGATGCCAGAGTAATAAGTGGAAACTTCAGGAGACAGTGATACAGAAATTATTCAAATAATATCATTATGGGGAAATCTTTCCCCCTCCAAGCTGCAGCACAAGGTGATGTGATTGTCCTGATACGTACGAACCGAGGTCTGACCGTGGGGAGCACCGACCCCCAGGGGTAGGTACAGGGGTTCCTTTTCTCAAGTGTGCTGTAGATGGATTTTAATAACAAAAATCCACTCCTGCATGTTTTCTGCTCAGTACCGAAATGGTGACAGCGTCCTTTGTGTGGAGCTCTCCCTTTGTGGTGTGTAGTGCCCTGATTGATGAGCCTTTGGAGGAGCACTGGAGAGCTTCATCGTCTGCTTTTGTGACCTTGCCTTGCAGTAAGAGCCAATTTAACACAACTTGCACCTCCCAGTTTGAGCTGCCCTCGTTGGTTGTTTTCTTAAAGTTTTCATGAGTTCTTCTTGGGCAAAGAAAGCCAAGGCTCTCACACCAGAGCACTGCAGCTAGGAAAACAGGCACTGCTGTTCTTGGCCTGCTGCTGTGCTGAGCCGCGCTGTCTGGTGAAAGGAGGCTTTATCAGCAAGGGGGGACGAGGAGCGACAGCTCCTGTTGGGAACATCTAAGCACAGCTCTGGAATTTGAACTCCAGTGCTAAGAATTAAAACAAATTAACAGGAGGGTACAGGGGGATGTCAGCTCTTCATAAACTCCATATCCTGAAAGCCAAGCTTGACAGATGCCCTTTTGTCAAGCCCAGAGATGGATCCTTCTCCTTCATCTCCATCTGCCTTTTGCCACAGAGATTGAAGACACAACTTCTTGGAGTTTAGTAAGACCTTCTCAAACTGGACTTGGAGGCCAAATGTGAGCTGTGTTGCCTAAGCTGGGAGCTGTCTGGGAAGCAAGCTGAGCTGGGAGCTGTCTGGGAAGCAAGCTGAGCTGTGCCCTGGTCGGGGGGGCTCCTCTGGAGCGGTGGGACAGGCTGGCAGAGGGAAATCTGTAGGTTCTGCTCACGAGGCTGTCGGGGACACTGAACTGTCAGGGGAGGAAACTTAAACTGTGCTCTGCCACTGGGAGTGTACATAATTCATTGCTTGAGGAAGAGGTCAAAGTATTGGGTACTGTGATGGTGACTTGGCACAACACTTCAGTAGGGATGTTTTGTTTTTTTCTTTCTTCTCAGCAGCTGAAAGAAACCCCGTTAACCTCTCTGTGCTGACCATGAATCCTCTGGCCACGTGTCAGGCAGTTTGTTGGGGCTTAACAGCTCCTTCAGAAACTGCTGTCTCTTTATTTTTATCATGAATAGTGCCTTCAGCAGCGGTTACCTGCCTGCTTGTGCAGTGACTTTTGGAGAGCAGCCTGTATGTTCTCCAGTGCACAACTTGCCTTTGTGGGATGGCCCAGCTCCAGAAAGATGGGGAGGATTCTGCTGATTTTGATGTCCTTGTCGTGGTTTCCATTCCATATGTATGTCCCAGTGTGATTTGATCTCCTTAGCAGAGAGTGTTGGGTGTGTTTGGTTTTTCTATGTGTATGCAGAGGCCCTGGCGTGCTCCTGAGGGGCAGCAGACAGCAGCCCGGTGTCCGATCTCTTTGCACTCACACGTGTCTGCTGCTGCCTCTTTGGTATCTTCCCAACACCCACTGCTTTGTGCTTCAAAGAATTGAAATTACTGATGGCAAATGACAAGGGAGGTGTCCTGGGTACCTAACTCTGTCTTCTGGTTTCCCCATGGATAAACTGGAGGTGTTTTTAAGGATTAAAGTGTGGTTCTGTATTTCACACCAGGCTTGCACACCAGTTGCTTCGTGTTACCCATGTGTTATCCAAAAATGATGGATATCCATCAGTTAGCTACTGAGCTCTAGTTGGGATTGCTGATTATAATGGCCTTATGTTTGCTAAAATGTTTTTGATAGCTTTCAAACAGCATATATTTCTAAACCAGAAAAGATCTTTGCATTTGAAGCTCACTAATATTTTGGAAAATGCACATCAGGACTCGCCTCAGTTAAAAATGCACGCAGGAACACAATGATGTTGTGCAGTTCTTGTCTCTTTGTAGTGAAGTATTTCTGGAGGAAGCTGGAATTAGAGGCAAAATCGCTTTTAGGAAGTGGAATGCTGGTTGCTAGATTATATTTCTTGAGTTTTATTACACCTGCTAAAAAACTTAACGCTGCCAAGATGCTGCAGAAAATTCTCAAATGAACAATAGAAAATGTCAAGCCTGTCACCACGTGGGGGTGGTAATAAATTCGATAAAATAATGCTGGATTTTGTGCCTGGTCCATCACGGATTGGGAAGGCCCTTGCAGTCTCTGGAGGTGTTATGGTGCCATCTAATGTTGTAAGATTTAAATACAGAGTAAAACAGAGTATTTCATGGTAGAAATGCCATAGTTTGTGTGTTGATCTCGAAATCTGCTGTCATCCTTTCTCCTCCTGAGAAGCAAACTCAAAATGAATTCTTCAGCTGTTAATCTGAAATTCCTTCAGTGCTCTTCTGCCAGATAACTCTTGATAAAATGGGAATTTCTTTTATCTTAAACACTGTTGTTTTTTTTTTTTTAACAAGCTGCAAATTATTTTCTGTCTTGTTTGCACAAAGAACACTAAGGACCAAGTAGGGATTGGGGAAGATGTGTTTTAGGATTGTTTTCACACGTTCTTAAAAAGCTTTCACTTCTGGTTTAATAGCAGTGATAGATATCAAAGTGACTTCTAGTGGGAGCTCATTGCTAGAGCTGACAGGCTCTAATTTGCTTCTTGGCTTGTATTTTGATCACTTACTTGCAAATAACATTAGACCTGTAAGTGAGTGGCTTCAAAACTTCTGCTTCTCTGGCCTGAGCTGGGTTATGGACAACTGTAGAATGTGAAAAAAAGAATTTGCCTTTAAATCCTCTTTATGAAGCAAATTATATGAGCTCAATCAGAAACTCCTTTTCAATTGTAGAAACAGTAAATTATATTAACTTAAATCTTGCTAAAGAATTTCTTAGAAACATTTGTTTCTGGCAGCACGTTAACGGCCACAGAAATGGGTGAACATGCAGAAAGGTGGCTGGGTTGCATGGGTGGAGCAGGAGCTGGTGTTTGTGCCTCAGTGATCTGATGGGTGGTGCATCTGTAGGTGTCAGAGCAGCAGAAACTCCCTTTGTCAGTGCTAAGATTCAAAGCTTGCCCTGGTTCTTAGTCCTTGTAGCATCAGGTCTCTGGATAACACGTTACCATGCTGTCAGTGGTGTCTGTAGTCAGGGCTGTATTGCAGTGTGTCAGGACGGCGCTGGGTCGAAGAGTTCACCCGGTGCAGTGGGCACCTGGCTTGGCAGAGCTGTTCTGAAGCTCTGTGTTTGACCAAGTTCCTTTCTCCCTCTTGTCTCACCCCGGGTAGGTTTGAAAAAGGCCGGATTTACACGTTTATCGGGGAGGTGGTGGTGTCCATGAATCCTTACAAGAACTTGAACATCTACGGGCGTGACATGATCGAGCAGTACAAAGGGAGGGAGCTGTACGAGAGGCCTCCCCACCTCTTTGCAATTGCTGATGCCGCTTACAAAGCCATGAAGAGGCGGTCAAAAGACACCTGCATTGTCATATCAGGTAAGCTGAAAGAGCTTTTCATTCTGATGAACACTTGATCTTTGTGAAATTCCAGGCAGAGAAAGCAGAATGATTTGCCTAATGACAGTGTTTTATAAAAGAAAACTTCATTAATCTTAAAACTACTTATGTGCATTTGAATCCGTGTGTGAAGACCTTAACAATTATTTCTCACCTAATTCAAGAGCTGGTGTCAGTCATTAGCTTGCTCTGTGTGTGCAGAGTGAGAACAGGAGTCCCCTGCCTGGGTGAATGGAGATCAGTGAGAGCCGGGTTCCTCTCTCTCCTTAGAGCACTGCTGACTTTTGTCCCCTGGATGACTGGCCAGTGTTTTGTTCTCTGTTTCCACGGCCAGACTGATTGCTTGTGGTGGCTCTAACAGTGGGAGCAGTGCTTGTACCATGAACCGTGGCTATCTGGATCCTGGCACTTGGTTTCCTTGATGTTCCCGTGCTTTAGCAGCTCTGAAAAGCCAGAGAGGCGAGATGGGGGCTGCACAGTGGCCTCTTGTACTGCAGCTCCCAGCACTGCTGCTAGCCAAGCTTCTGCCTGCCAGGCTTTCTCCTCTAACAATATTCCTTTTGATCCTCTGTGTGCCAGGCCTTTTACGACCTGTGAAATCTCCCCTCATCGCTGCTTCTAAGTCAGCACAGCAGCAACAACCAGGCAGGGTTATGGCTATATTTAGAAAACATTCCAAGTGCATGCTAATAAAATTGCTTTAAAAAAAAAAACAATAATCAAAAACCCAAACACTGTCAGGGTAGAATTAAAATATTCCATTCAGTGATTTGCTTTGTTTGTTTTTTGGTTTTTTTTTGCTTTGCTCTGTTGTGTCATCTCTGTATTTCTGCCCTCAGGTGAAAGTGGGGCTGGGAAGACTGAGGCCAGTAAATATATTATGCAGTACATAGCAGCCATTACCAACCCCAGTCAGAGAGCAGAGGTGGAAAGGTAAGGGCTTTGCAGAAAAATAAGGTAAGGGCTTTGCAGAAAAGTAAGAAAAATAACACAAATTTGTTTTGTTTATGGATCTCTTTCTGTGGACTGTGTGGCACCACGTGGTTAGATGATCTCTTGTACTAGTTGCATGCTGATTTTACAGCATGTACCTAACTTCTTCAGGTACTACTTTTACTCTACAGCAATACTGATTGCTACATCATGTTAAAAAGTTTATTTTCAAAATAAAAACAGTATTTAGAAATCACATTTCCCGTGGCAAATTGCCTGAAATAATGTGTACATTAGAATAGCATGTGGAGTGCGAGGAGCATGTTCCATGACCTTTAAGACTTGCATGCTCCTGAATTGCAAAATGTCCCTGTCAGCCTTACAGGAACAGTTTTTGAGCAAAGAATGTGACTTTCTGCTGAAACAGACTTAACACCTACTCTGACCAGTTCTCTCCACTAAAAAAATTCCTTGATTTCAACACTTACATATGTAAAAGAACTGAATTTTTGATGCTGTTTTCAGTGTGGAGATCTGGTCTTTGGTTCCCATTTCCTTGGCTTTAAGGAACATTTCCAAAAGCTCCCAACTGATTTCCATGGGATTCCTAATGTCACACACATCTGCCCCAATATTTCACCCAAGACCATCTCTGCTGTCACTAAATTCTTCCCTAGAAAGGCCTGTGAAAAAAAAAAAATAAAATGCCATGGTTTGAGTGTACAGGTCTGGACTGACCCCGTTCTCTTTGCCATTTGTCTGTACTGCAGAGTGAAGAACATACTCCTGAAATCCAACTGCGTGTTAGAGGCCTTTGGCAACGCCAAAACCAACCGTAACGACAATTCCAGCAGGTTTGGGAAATACATGGATATCAACTTTGATTTTAAAGGAGACCCCATAGGTGGGCATATCAATAATTACTTACTGGAAAAGGTAAGCCAGGCTCGCTCTTAGAGACAGAGGCTTTTGTGCACTTCCTTTTGCAATATGTGTTTTGCCAACAGAAATTTTTCCTTGCAAATGTTGTATGTCATTATGTTACACACGAGGGCACAGAATCTCAATCATAGAAGGGTTAGGGAGGGACCTTAAAGCTCATCCAGTCCCAACCCCCCTGCCAGCAGCAGGGACACCTTCCACCAGACCAGATTGCTCAAAGCCTCATCCAACCTGGCCCAGAACACTTCCAGGGAGGAGCAGCCACAGCTTCTCTGGGCAACCTGGGCCAGGGTCTCACCACCCTCACACCAAACAATTTCTTCCTCACATCTCAGCTCCATCTCCCCTCTGCCACTTTCAAGCCATCACCCCTTGTTCTGTCACTCCCTGCCCTTGGCCAAAGTCCCTCCCCAGCCTTCCTGGAGCCCCTTCAGGTACTGGGAGGCCACTGGAAGGTCTCCCCGGAGCCTTCTCTTCTCCAGGCTGAACAGCCCCAACTCTCTCAGCCTGTCCTCACAGCAGAGCTGCTCCAGCCCTGGCATCATCCTGGTGGCCTCCTCTGGCCTGGCTCCAGTAGCTCCATGTCCTTGTGCTGTTGGTGGCCCCAGCCCTGGAGGCAGCACTGCAGGGGGGGTCTGAGGAGAGCGGAGCAGAGGGGCAGAATCCCCTCCCTGGCCCTGCTGCCCACGCTGCTCTGGGTGCAGCCCAGGACACGGTTATTGGCTCTGTGCTGCCAGCGCACGGTGCTGCCTCATGTGGAGCTTCTCCTCCCCCAGCACTCCCAGGTCCTTCTCTTCAGAGCTGGCCTCAAGCCACTCATGGCCCAGCCTGGATTTGTACTCATTTAAATCTCATTTAAATCTAAATTTTTCTCCAATAATTACTACAAGTAACTGAAATGCTGCTGAGGCACTGGCACTGCCCTGTCACTTTTACACCGCTGCTTTCAGAGCTGTGGAAGGGACCAGTGTTACTCAAGGGCTTATGTGCACAGAGGTGTATGTACTTTGTATCCAGAATAAAAGCTGAGATTAATGTAACCTCTGCAAAACTCCTTTGTAAGTTCCCACATTGGGATCTGACTGGTGAATAAAAGAGGATATCCAGATCTGTAAGTAGCAACAGTATGCCTGAGGAGTGTTACTCTGGAATAATGCCACAGCCTTGTGTCATCTTTTAGTAGCTTTGGTTTTCTGTATTCCAGGTCTTCCTGAGCATTTTTTTTTTTCATGTCATTAAATGGTGGCTGAAAATACTGGACTATGTAAAACTTTTGAGAGCTTAATCTGTTAACAGTTCTCGTTATGTGTGAGACACACGTCTGGCTTTGATCTATGTGTTTGTCCACAGCTGCTCACATGCTTTTTTCTTTGTACTTTTTACTTTTCCCATTATTTCCCTTAAGCCTATTTTCAGAATAAACAATTTATTTAAAAACAAACCAAAACAACCAAACCAAACATTTCACATGTGATACTTTCATGCAGAAAAAGGGTGGGGCTGCAGCAGCAGTGACCTAAATCCTGATCATTTATTTCATATTCTTGACTTCTACCAAGTTAAGTTTGTCTCTGTCGTGAGAGCAGCTGATGTTCTGGTCCAAGCACAAGCAGTTAACAGACACTGGCTTTGCACTGCAGCAGGAACACAGACCTCATCACTCTCCATAGCTCAAACCCTGTGTGTATGTGTGTATATACACAGCATAAAACAAGGAGACATTGCTTGTTGACTGAGTTTTTGCTGCAGTTAACAGGGGTTTTTGTGCTGTTTTGCACTCATTTGGAATGAGTGCTCTGAAGATGGAGCTGTGCTCACTCCCTCAAACACCACCCTCCTGCTGGAGCAGAGTGTTCCCGTGTGTGGTGGCTGGGTGCTCTTGGCCAGCCTGTCCTGGGCTTGTAGAAGTGGTTACCATAAGGCCATGACTATGGCACACAGAGTGTTTGTTTGTAGTCAGAGTCCTCTTTTTCATTTCCAGTGATTAAATAACTCTTAAACTAAAATGACATCTTATTTGACTCTTCCATGGAAGCGATTCTGCAGCTGCCACATGGGATTCCTGGTTGGAAGTAGGACGTTGCAGCTGTTACACAAGCTGGATTTTTGATTAGAGACTTCAAACTCCACGTTCTCACCTAGTTAATGATGTTCACCCCAGAGTTCCTGTAAGATAAGATTAGTTTGGAGGTGTCCTAGCAGTGGTGAACCGATGCATTGGTGTCTAAGGGGAGGAGACCACCCACATCCAGCAGTACCTAATATTTTTAATTATTAAATAAAATACCTCTTACCTTTTATCTCCCCTCAGTCCCGTGTGATTGTGCAGCAGCCAGGAGAACGAAGCTTTCATTCTTTTTACCAGGTTTGTATTCATTTGCTGAAACAAATAACTTTTTACAAGTTTCCCAGACACAATAGGCAAAATATTTTTAAAGCTTTCACCCACTCATGTGTTTTGCAAAGGATTCTCTTGTTGTTGCATCCTGAGTGACCTTAGGTTCTCTGCTTCTTCGAAGAGGCCTGCTCTGGGGAAGGAGCATGGGAAGATTTGTTTTTTTCTATCCTCTAGTCCCATATTAACACATTTGTAAACTTAAAAGGAGGCTAACTAAACAAATATGGGAGAGCATTGGACTTTGACTCACTGTTTTATTTGTAATAAGTCTAATCCCTCTATTTTCTCTTGAGGCCTTTAGTCCATATGGAAGTAATTTTATGACACCAAACTGACTTTCTTTTTTTTCTTTATATTCTTTTTAATGTCTTCCATATTGAATGGTGGTTCCCTTGTGTGTCCTTTGGGGGAAATGCTTGGCCTATTAGTATAACCTTTATTTTCAGTGTTGCAGTGAGGAAAACACAGGTTTGTTTATTTTGTTCCCACTTACTCAGTGCTCCACGATGGCATGTTAGCACCTCTCTCATGAATGTGTAATTTCTGTCTTGGAAAGTCTCTGTGTGTAGCAGAGAAGGTAAATGTGCTTGCCAAGACCCATCTGTGCCATGTCACAGATGTAAATGTGTCTGGTCTGGGAAGAGCTTCAGGCTTGTTTTCTAAACAGCTGTGTCACTCACAAGGACAATCATTTGGGCAACCTCTCTCTGGTGGTCAGAGCCCTACAACCACGCAGACTGTGTATTTTGCATGTTGTGTTTGTGACTCCAGACGCTGTAATTGATTCTTCTGTAGCAGTAACTTAATGTTTTTATGATTTTCCTTGCCAAGCAGATGAATAAGAACAGAAAAAGGAAGGATTTTATTTTTTTCATTCACTTTTTCTTTAAAATCTTTTTTGTACAGCTCCTGCAGGGGGGTTCTGACCAGATGTTACGTTCTCTACATCTTCAGAAGGATGCATCTGCATACAGCTATATCTGTCCTGGAGCACAGCTAAAGGTGAGGCTGTTGTCAGTGAGTTAGAGGTGATTTGTCTTAAAATTGTAAATGCTCCTTGAAATATTTAAAGTACTGCTGAGCTAGCAGAAGATGAGACCAATATTTATGGAATGAAAGGTGACACAAATGTGCTATTTTTAATGGAGTTTCTGGCCCTAGAAGACAAATACATATGTACTTGTGCCTACCACATTTGTGTATGTGTATAAAAACAATCAAATGTGGTAGAAGAGACATCACCTTTGTTAGTAAATGCAGGCAGAGATATTTGACCTGTTACCAGTGACAGACTTCTCATGCTTCATCATGGGTGACTTAAGCTGCTTTCTGGACCAAAAAGCTGTAAGGACTCATTTTTTTAGAGTAGGAACATGTAAGTTACTGAAGCATTTGTTCTTCATACATGACTTATCCTTAAGGGGTCCTGAGCAGAAAAGAAGTGAACAAACCCATGAAGATTTTAGGACAACAAGATCCTGAACACTTTAAGTAGAGCTGGAGTTGTCCCTAGTGTTGTTCCTCTAAAGCAGCCTCCAGAAGAAAGGCTCCCTGATTTCCTAATTGCTTTCTTGAGATGCTCTTCAGCCAGCAAACCCACAGACCTTCTCAGATGCCTTCATCAATTTCTCTAGAAACCTGCAATGAAAACAAACCCAAATGACTGGGAGAGGGGGGAGGCAGAGACGTGACCAGAAATTTACTGCTGGTACTCTGCAGCTTCTCAGAGGGTCTGTGGCTGCACTGCTTGTCACTTGTTCTCATTTTTTTATGAATCACTTCTACTCTTTCACAATAAATTCCACCAGGAAAGTACTGAACTATTGAATTGTGCTGGATTTCTGGATCTCACTGCTGCTGGTGTGTGTGTGTCCAGCGTGGGGCTCAGCGTACGAGCGTACGGGGTGGCGTTAGAAAAAGCTGAGACATTTCATGACAGTGTCTTGCATCTGAAAACTAGCAAAGTCCATATCTCCCTCCCATGGGCTTGCAACATCTTTACTTTCTCACAGTTGACTTCCATTAAGCCCCTCATGTCCCAAATGTCTCTTTCCCCTCAGTGTTCCATTAACGATGGTGCAGAGTTCAAAGCAGTGGCCGATGCCATGAAAGTGATAGGCTTCAAGCAAGAGGAGATTCAGACTGTCTACAAGATTGTGGCAGCCATTCTCCACTTGGTAAGCTCTCTGCCTGCAGGTGTGAGTAGGCTGTTCTTCAGGAGGGGTCGAGCTGTAGACTTGCACTTCCAGCAGCTCTAGTTTTCTTGCTGCAGATGCAGTTGGAAAGCCAGGTTGGATGAGGCTTTGAGCAACCTGGTCTAGTGGAAGGTGTCCCTGCTGCTGGCAGGGGGGTTGGGACTGGATGAGCTTTAAGGTACCTTTCAACCCAAACCAGTCTGGGATTCTGTGATCTGTTGGCTGGAAATGTGTATACAGTTTCCAGCTTCCAGTGGTGAGTGATAGTCCTTGATGAAGTAGGACACTGCAGTAATGATGGAAGATCACATTTATTCTTGCATATTCCAGATGTCAAAACAGACATAACACTAAGTCCTGGGAGCTGTTAAATGTCCTGAAAAGGAAGTGTTGGGGTTTGGCAGTGAGGCTCTCACCTCACTATCTGTCTGTCCCCTTTTGCCCTCACACTTGCCATCACCCCTGTGATTTTGCTGGAGGGAGAGTACTTCACTTCATGATGGAGATACTGGAGATCTTTTAATTGTCTGTGTTCTGATGCTAAGGAAGTCCTTCCTTCCCCCATATTCTTCTGGGACCCACAGACCCTCCTCCTCCTGCTCAGTGTCCTTGTACCTCAGATCTTCTGTTTCCTTGAGGAGAGAGGCACTGCAGGTGGGCAGGAGGAAGATGGCTAAGAGAACAGTAGCTCTTTTACAATTTTTTCTCTTCCTTGGAGTAGTTGTGCCCCAGTGCTGGGGCAGGGGATGAAGGCAGAGTCAGGAGTGGTGTTGCTTCTTAATCCTTCCACAGCAGCTGTTCAGTTCCAAAGCTGTTGTGCTCCAGTCCTGTTGGCTGTGCTGACTTGTCAGCTTCCCTGGACTATTGACATTACCTTTGTGGACAATAGTGCTGCAATTAGAACTGCAGCCTGGCATTTCTGTGGCGAGCTGCAGTGGCAATGAAATGCTGCATCCAGCGTTTGTCTCCTTCATGTTATTACCCACCACTAGACTCTGACTCTTGGGACAGTGTTTGATTAAACCTCTGGAAGTGTTTGATCTAATATTTTTTTCAAAAAACTGAGCTGAACACTGACTAGAAATGCTTTTCTTGGAGTCAGGCTTTGCTGCTTCCACTGATGATGGAGCTTTGTGGGTACATGGATATGCAAGGGCCACCCTTCTAAGGTGTCAGGAGATGTACTGGCTTGAATAGCAGGTGGAATGTGGATGAACTTGGGGTGTAGATTCATATTAATAAAAGACTGATCAGGAAATCTATGTTCTTGCTACTTATTGCAGGGGAACTTGAAGTTTTCTGTGGATGGTGATACCCCTGTAATAGAAAATGGCAAGGTTGTGTCGATCATCGCAGACCTGCTGTCAACAAAACCCGAGCTGGTGGAGAAGGCTCTGCTGTTTCGAACGGTGGCGACGGGCCGGGATGTCATTGACAAACAACATACTGAACAAGAAGCCACCTATGGCAGAGATGCCTTTGCAAAAGTGAGTTTACATTTCCTTTCTCTGCATTGATTCTGTATGTGACAGTAATTCAGACGTGTTTCTTTTGCTTTTGCCTTCTGGTTGAGCTGTACTTGGTGCAGCAAAGAATGGCGATGTCTGAGGAAGGCATTCAGTAGTGAATTTCCTTCATAATTGCACATTTTTGAGTGCTCAGGTCCCAGTAGGATTCCTGGGTGGATCAATAAGCATAGTGCTTGCTGAGACACAGGAAGTCTCTATTTTATATAGATTTATCTCTGAGTGCATGTGCTCCTGTGTTCCATAGGGGAATTGCAGAGCAGCACTGTCCCTCCCCATCCCTGGCTATGACACAGCATGCACCACAGCCAGCAGTGCTTGTGGCACACAAAAGAGGGGAGGGAGCTGCAAGCCTGGCATCTGCAAAAGGAATACATTGTACAGGGCTGAATAGTTTGTGAAATGTGATTTTTTTACTCCATTTAGCAGTTAAATTCAAAGAGTAGAGAGTAACATCTCTGCTGTAACATCTAGAACTCAGGTTGGAAACCCAAAGTGCTATCTTTTTTTTGGGGGGGAGGGTTTGGAAAGGTGGGTACTGATGACAGAAGGAGTGACAATTGTCCTTCCTTTGCTAAGAAATCAAATGATAAGGGAAGAACAGATAAAGTTATAAAGATCCTTGATTATTAACTTGACTTTTTTTCCTAAGAGTACATGTTCTCCCAGCTTCACAGTACATTTGGAACATGTAGACTTCAAAGACACCTGTGCCTACAGAACATTTCCTTTCTGAAAGGTGAACAGGAATATTTTACTGCCATTGTGTTGGGTTGTTGGGTTTCTGTGTTTGACCTCTCCCTTGCTGTTCATGTTTGTTAAATAATCCTCAGGAATGGCAGTTATTAGGCAGCTGAAAAGGAAACTGGAATCAAATTAGGGGAACCGCTGTCACTAGTCACCCCACTAAGATTTAGGCTTTGTGTAAATGAGTTTTGGAAGAAAAAAACAAAACCAATTCATAGACTATTTTCTTTGTGTCAGTAGCTGTTCACTTGTAGCAGAGTTATCTGTAGCTGTTGTGTACTGAGGGCAGTGTCTTGAATTCAGCTTTGTAGCACCACGTGCTGCGTTCACCAGCAAGAGCTGAGGCAGATGCAGGCAGAATTGCTCAGTGTTTGTCTCCTGGCAGGCCATATACGAGCGCCTCTTCTGCTGGATTGTGACACACATCAATGATGTGATTGAAGTGAAGAACTATGACACCACAGTGCATGGGAAAAACACCGTCATTGGCGTCCTGGACATCTATGGCTTTGAGATATTTGACAATAACAGGTGAGCCGTGTTGTTAAAGCACAGTGCTGTGCCTTCTCCTTTCCCAGAATACTCATCACCTTTTTTTTTTTTCTGATGTTTTTGCAGTTTTGAGCAATTTTGCATTAATTATTGCAATGAAAAGCTACAGCAGCTCTTTATTCAGCTGGTTCTAAAACAGGAGCAGGAAGAGTACCAGCGAGAGGGGATTCCCTGGAAGCATGTGAGTGATTTGGCAGGGGAGGGACAGGTCGGTTTGAGGTCAGTGCACCAGCACCAGTCCCAGATCTAAAGTTGCCCCACATGTATGCTCCTGTTGAAGTCAGTGGGACATCTGTGTCCACACCAGCTGTGCTGTCAGACTTGCTCTCTGGAAATCAAGCTGTGGAGGAAGCAACCAATTACCTCACACCATTGCTTTATTTGCCATGGGGTGGAAAAATAAGTGACTCTAGGTCTGAGTTAAAACCCATTGTGCCATCTCTGGTGCCACACACATGACTGTGTGTTTTTGTTCTGAGTGCTTATGTATTTTGCTTGGTTATAGATTTTCAAGTGTAAAACTTTTGAGTTCTCCTGTTCCAATTCCTGTCACAACGCCTGGGACAGGATGTGCAGTTTTCACCATGGTGACTGTGCACAGATGAACTTTAAAAGACATCCTGCATTCTGTGGCAGCTGATTTTTAACAGAGGTCTCAAGATTAATGTAAGCTGTGTGAAAGATCACCTTCTCTGCTTAATTTTGTGATCAACATATTGAAAGCTGATTGCTTCTCCTCTGAATGGGGAGCTCCATTCTCTCTGTCAGACACACGGTGCTGTTTGTCAGTGGCCAGCACCAGTGTTCCTCTCCTTCACCAGCCAAAGTCACAAATATGCCTGTTCTTTGTGTTTTACAGATTGATTACTTTAACAATCAGGTCATTGTTGACCTGGTAGAGCAGCAGCACAAAGGGATCATTGCCATTCTGGATGATGCCTGCATGAATGTTGGAAAAGTTACAGATGAGATGTTCCTGGAGGCTCTTAATAACAAGCTAGGGAAGCATGCTCATTTCTCCAGCAGAAAGGTAACATATTCCCCTCTACCCTCAAAACTTGCTGCCTTTCCTGTGTGATGCTTTTTCTATATATTTTTTTTTAGGCATAATGGAATAAGGAAAAAGACTGGAAGGGTGGCTGGGGTTGGAATCATTGCCATTGATTATGAAATGAAGTGCCTGAGAGCAGCAGCAGCAGCTCCTGACTGCAGAGCAGGCTGCTCTGGGTTTAGGTTGTGCTTTGGGTGGCCCTGTACCCGGCAGAGGGAGCCCAAGTATGTCCAATGTGAGATCAGTTTTATTCCAGGCATAAAAGAAGCCGTGAGCTCGTGCCTTGACATACCATGATGTCATTTGTAACCAATCCCTGGGCTGTTTCACCACATGTGATGTGCTTTCCAGGCTGCTCTCATACACAGTGACAGGGAAATTATTCACACTTCTGCTTTTTTACAGCCTTATGATATTTTTTTTTTTGTCATTGGCTACAAAACATGTTCATCTCATATTGTACCTGTGAACATCCAGGCCCCTCCACTGGCTTTGTTTTTGGTACAATGTACAAATTAAAAGGCTTTATTTATTCCTTGCTTGGCAGCATATTGAAAACATGATCATCAGCCTGATTAATTTGAGAATATTTCACACTGAGTAATCAAACAAGAGCCTTTAATTTATTGATGTCTCTCTCCTCAGAAATGTTGTTTGAAATACATCATTCAGAGTGCTGGTTCCCCCCCCCTTCTCCCTCCCACCCCAGTACAGTATTTTATGTAGGTCAGAAATACAGAATTAGCATGGTTGTGTAAGAGATGTGCTAAAGGCTGCCTCCAGGGAGGCTGGATCTAAACAATAGAGCTGGATGTGGTGTATTTGGGTAGAGGCTAGGATGAAAATAAAATAAAACAGCTTTTTCCTCCCAGATGTGGCTTTCCTGAAGTGCCCTTTAGCTGCAGCACATCTGTCACCTCAGCTGAGGGAGGGGGTTACGCATGCTCGGATGTTCTGAGTGAACTCACCTGAAAACAAGGGCTTTCATAAAGCCTACTCTGGGTTTCTACATTTTAATGCAAATTACTTGCTTTAGTAGTACTAATGATTATGAATAATGCAGCCTGAGGGGATGGAGTCTTAAATCCTCTGCAGTGGGGTAAGGTGGGAAGTGGTCCAGTTTCTGGAGCTGTCTAGTCAGTGGATGTCAGCTGGCAGAGAAAGGAGTTCAGTTTCTGTCTGTGCTTGGTCCTGTGTCTGCTAAGGTGGTACAGTTCCATCCCAGAGAGAGCAGGTAGTGCTTTGATACAGGGGGGAAGAGGACAGGATTTCATAAAGCATGTGGGAGGCTATAAAATGAAAATTAAAAATAATAATAATCCATGTGAGTCCCTACCTGCAGGAGCCCCTGCACAGCACAGGACACAGCCAGAGGAAATCTTGCCAGCTGCAGCGTTTCTCTGTAGGGGGTGGCATTGTCAGAAAACTGTTTGCACAGACTGAGGGGGGAAACAAGGAATGCTGCTATAAATAACGTTTATGGAGGGTATGATGTAGCATCCTGGCTTGCTAATTTCTAGTTTAAATCAATATAGCCTTGAAAGAATTGATCCATAAAACTCTTGGCATTGTAGTTATTTTTTCCCCTCTCACGTCTCTGCAGATGTCCTTTGACATTATCCAAGGTTCCCCAGTCCCATCTAGAGCTGCTGGAGGAAGCCTGATCTTCCCAAGTCAACCTCTTCTAGCTTGAATTAAAGCAAAGGACTTGATGTCATGTCATCATTTGCCTTTGCAGACTGCAGTAGTTCTGTCCAGATCCTATAAAGTTCAGTGTAGAGAGATGCTGTTCCTAAAGAGTTAAAGTTGGTGTGCTGATGTGTTATGGGAACACCTCCCATCTTTCAGCCTGAGTTAATGCCTCTGGAGAGCGTGTTGTACACTGGCTCCATGTGGAAAAGCTCTAAGGAGCTGCTGTGCCCTGAATAGTGGTGGCCTAGTTTGTCTACTGCATGTCTGATCTACAGCTGTCTCCTTGGTCGTCCCAGTGAAAGCCAAACAAACCAGGAAAAACACTGGCAAACACTTCACTGTGAGGATTTGTGGCAAAATTTTATGTTCCTGGAGTATGGGTTGTCCTTCTCTGAACTGCCTGGAGCCAATCTAGGTCTGCAGACCTGCTGACTGTTCTGGTGCTTCTCAACATCACGGTCAGTACTCAGCCTCTTCAAGTTCTGATTCTTTCAGTTGATCTTATACTTTCAAAGGATCAAGGGCAGTGATGGGCAGTCAGGAATTCCTGAGTCTTCCTAAATGATCTCAAGTGTCAGTTTCAACAAACTGACTGTGAAGGGAAGGGTATGTGGAGGGCTGTTCTAGGCCACCTGAGGTAGCATCTTGCAAGACAGCAGGCAATGGGGAAGATCTAAGTGAGAGAATAATATGGGACAAACAGGTAATGATAACTTGAGATGCTCCCAGTCTCCAGTGGTCTGCAGTCCAGGAACCTCCTCAATCAGGGCTGGTGTCCTTAAAAGTATTTTTGGTTTTGATTTTGTGTTTTTAAATTGACAAAGAATTCCAGTTTAGATACTCACGTGAAGAGCTCCTTCCTTCCTGTTTTCCTTCCTCCTCCCTTTTCCCTTTTAGGTGACATCAGTTGCCTCCTAGTTCTTGAACAGCAAAACCCCATTCACTGTGTCCTCCAATACATCATCTCCACATCACTTGCCATCATCTCCTGGCATTGCTTCTGAACCTGAAGAGACTTTGTTCATTTGTCCTGTCCTCCTGTAGCAGTCAGCCAGTGCTGCTGATTGTTTCTGCCCTTCATTTTGCCCTTCCTCCAGTTCTCCTGCGTCCTTTTGGAGATGGAGGGTAGTTAAGGTACTTGTTGGGTTGGGCATGGACAGTTTGGGGCCCATCATTTGCTGTGAACTTTGTTTTTTCTCTCTATGTATCTTTGTGTTTATGATGAATTTCATTTGCTCTTTTTTGCCATTATTTTAGCCTCTCATGTCTTCCTGCAGTTCTTCACAGCCAACCATTGTCTTTACTTCCCTGAATAATGAAATACCATCACCAAGCTTGATCACCTTCTCCTTACCCTCAGCTCCTAGCTCATTTAAGATGATGTTGACAGTGCAGACCTCAACACAGGCCCTGGCAGTTTCCCATCTTTGCAGCAGTTATCTGTGTGAAGACCTTTCCTCTCACCTTTCATAGCTTAAATTCTTTGAGTTGCTGGTGAGGAACCCTGTGACCAGGCTCACAGAAATCCAGGCAGACTGTCAACTTATCAGTTGTATCAAGGCACTCGCTGTTCGGTTGTTGGGGTTTTTTGTTGGGGTTTTTTTTGGTCTGTTTTTGGGTTTTTTAAAATCATTTCAGCTGATTTGCCCAGGAGACATGAAGTTCAGAGAGAATCCTTGAAAACCCAACACCTGCCATTGTGTTAAGCCACCTTCCAGTCTCTCCAGTACTGGATGAGTTTTAAGTGAAGCTTGTGCAACCAACCCTGTCCCATCTGGTAGCAACAGTCGCTTCATTTCATGATGGTTTTGCTTGTTTCACACCTTTTCCATTGATGTGTTGGTTGGAGATGAGTTTTGGGTGTTTCACAGAGACATTCCATCCTCCATAGCCCCTTGCTGGTGAATGCAGCTGCAAAAAGGAAAATGACTTTGTTTTCCTAGTACGACCTCATTTCTTCATTTCCTCTGTGTTCCTTCTGCACCTTGGTCCTCTCTCAGCTCTGCAGACCCTGGCGTGCTTCCTGCTCTTGCTGTGCTGGATTTGTTACACCTTTGTCATTTCATATTTCATATAGAATGTTGTTAGTGGAGGGATCATCAAGTCCAACCTTCTGTGCACCTTGTTGCTCAAACTTTTTGGTTTCCTCCTTGGGATTTTTTTTTTAATATTTTATTTTATTTTGTTTTATTTTTATTTTATTTTTATTTTATTTTATTTTATTTTATTTTATTTTATTTTATTTTATTTTATTTTATTTTATTTTATTGTATTTTATTGTATTTTATTTTATTGTATTTTATTGTATTTTATTGTATTTTATTGTATTTTATTGTATTTTATTGTATTTTATTGTATTTTATTGTATTTTATTTTATTGTATTTTTATTGTATTTTAATTTTTATTTATTTTATTCTATTTTATTATTTTATTTTATTATTTTATTTTATTTTTTAATATTTTATTTTATTTTATTTTATTTTATTTTTTTCCATCTATTCTGTCAGTTTGAGCCAATCTACCTTCTACTTTTGGACACAGGTGAAGTTTTTGGGAGGATATCTTCCTGCTTTTAGAAACCCCTCCTGCCCTGCAGTTTAACCATGCTAATTTCCTCTTTTGTTTTCCCAAGACTCCTGATGGACAGTCGATATTTGCTCACAGCCCTTGATGTTTTACAATAGTACCCATGCTTCCTGCAAAGACTTAATTCATCCACCTGCTCCTTTTGGCTTTAACAAAAATCCTCAGTTTTATTTTGTTCTCCTTTTTTTTAATTAACTGGAGCCTGGTGGATTTCTTGGCTTTGGCTGATCCTGAAGGGCTGTGTCTGTGCTGGCCACCGCTGCCACGGGGACACTTGACATCTCCCTTGTAGTGAAGGAACCTAACGGGAGGTCTGAGCTGAGAGCAGAGGGATGGAGCTGTGACCACCCTGGGTGGACCTGCAGGGGCGGTGGGAGGTGGGAGGTCGTGTTCTGAGAGGTCCATGATGATCTGGAGTGATTTGGGCCAGAACAAGCGTGGCTGTTCTGGCCCAATGACATCCTGGGGTGCATTAGAAGGGCTGTGGTCAGTAGGTCCAGAGAGGTTCTCCTCCCCTCTGCTCTGCCCTGGTGAGGCCACAGCTGGAATATTGTGTCCAGTTCTGGGCCCCCCAGTTCAAGGACAGGGAACTGCTGGAGAGAGTCCAGCACAGAGCCACCAAGGTGATGAAGGGAGTGGAGCATCTCCCTGATGAGGAAAGGCTGAGGGAGCTGGGGCTCCTGAGCTTGGAGAAGAGGAGGCTGAGGGGGGACCTCATTAATGTTGATCGATATCTGAAGGGTGAGTGTCAGGAGGATGGAGCCAGGCTCTTCTCAGTGGTGTCCAGTGACAGGACAAGGGGCAATGGGTGTGAGCTGGAACACAGGAGGTTCTGCTTAAACTTGAGAAGGAACTTCTTTACTGTGAGGGTGCCAGAGCCCTGGGCCAGGCTGCCCAGGGAGGGTGTGGAGTCTCCTTCTCTGGAGACATTCCAGACCCACCTGGACACCTTCCTGTGTGATCTCATCCAGGTGTTCCTGCTCTGGCAGGGGGTTGAACTGGATGAGCTTTCGAGGTCCCTTCCAGTCCCTGACACTCTGGGGTTCTGGGATTCTGTGGCTGTTGTAACTGTCATATCGGGATTGCTTCATTTCTTTGCTGAGGGAGGGATGTTGTGATGGCAAAAAAAAGAAGAAAAGAAAAGAAAAAAATGGAAGGCTTAAAAAAAAGGCATAAATTAACTTTTAGGTGCAATGTTTCTCTGCATGCATTAATATTCTTTTTGCTTAATGACATTTTTGAGATTGTATCCATTTTTTAATAAAACTATAAGCTTTTGCAACTTGATTTTGTACCTATACATGTTCTTATAGTGCATCCATGAAGAAATATCATAAAGCAGTTTTATAACTGGATTTCACATCTACACATGCATATATATAAAGTGGAATGACTGTAGTTTCCATTTCTATTTCCAATGCATATTGCTCTGCCATGAAACTTGACTATCCATGGGTGATGTTTTAATGTGTGTGAATTTATTTCAGCTTTGTGCAACTGACAAGACGCTGGAGTTTGACAGAGACTTTCGCATCAAGCACTACGCTGGAGATGTGATGTGAGTTTCACCTCTGTTTTTGTCTTCTAGCCAGCTTTGAAGTGCTAGGATATTCTGATTTAATGCTGCTTCTGGTATGAACCAGAATAGCTGTCATACAGAATTACAGAGTGCAGCAACTGCTTATCAATTAAATCTTATGTTGGTTGCTTGCTACCTTGAGTATGATTTTGTAGTTGGATTTGAGACAAAAGGAGAATATGTGGAGGGGGGTGAGGGGAGAGCAGTGCTTCAGGAAAAAAAAGGAGGGGGAAAAAAAAAAGCCAGCACTGTTTATGCAAGAAAGGTACACTGAGCTAACAAAATCTGGTGTAGATGTCTGTTTAGTGTGATTACATAATTCTCTGGCTTTAAATTCTCAAATCAGTTTGAACAGACTCAAAATCACAGAACCCCAGACTGGTTTGGGTTGGGAGGGACCTTAAAGCTCCTTCAGTGCCAACCCCCCTGCCAGCAGCAGGGACACCTTCCACTAGACCAGGTTGCTCAAAGCCTCATCCAACCTGGCCGAGAACACTTCCAGGGAGGAGCAGCCACAGCTTCTCTGGCCAACCTGGGCCAGGGTTTCACCACCCTCACACCAAAGAATTTCTTCCTCACATCTCAGCTCCAGCTCCCCTCTGCCAGTTTAAGGCCATTATACAGGGTAGTGCTCAACTGGAATGAGGATCAGCACGAGGAGCCTTCCCTGCTGAGGCTGGGGAGTTTTCTGTACCTAAGGCACACAAGAATGGCCACAGTGGGTGACAGGAATGCGAAGGAAGATTAAGTCGAAGTGAAAGATGCCCAGATGTTAGAAGCTGTTCACTGGGAAAGCTGCTGTCTGGAATGTCACTGGAGTGATTTAATGGTTTAGGATTGGAGTGACTCCCTGTGCCAGCAGAATCTGAAGGGAGATAATGAGGAAATAACTTAGGATTTCTTTTACTCTGGGATTAAATTTACTTTTGATTTATAAGGGTAACCAGTGGGATGATCCTGAAGCCCATTCAGCCCAGCTAGGTTTTGTTCTGGAGTCTTTGCTGAGCACTTGCTGATAGACATCCCTGATTGCAAAGCATTTTGCCAAGGAGGACAGAATACCAGGTGCCGTATTTGTGGTTGAACTTTCTGCACTGCCTGTGGCTGAAAAATTTGGTAAAAGAAAACTGAAACATGGAGATATTTGCAGATAATGTTTGAGCCTGAACTGTGTTGTGTGGAGCAGTAAGGTCTGAGGGTGGCTCTGTGCAGGGGTCTGAATGTTGTTGGGCTCTGGATCCCAGCACCTGCAGTTTAGGTGTAGGTGGATCTGAAGCTCAGGGAGCAACTGAGTGGGAGTCACTGAATGGGGATATTTTGGCCCTTTTCTTTGAGGACAGAGCACTGTCTGTCTCGAGTCTTGGAGAAGAGGTGGAACTCTGAAATGGTAAATCTTTCAGGCTGGTATTTCTATGGGAATAGAGGAAGGAAAGAGTCCAAAATGTGTGTGTGTTGATTTCCAAGAGTTCCCTTGTCCCTGGTTATAGACTGTTCTTGATTTCAGTCACTCTTCCCGCTGGAGAATCTTCCTTGACACCAAGAGAGGGACAGACCAGACATCCTGCACAAGAAAACTACATTTCTGTAGGATTTAACACAAATACATGCTCTGAATTTGGAGGCAGAAGTCACGAGTGTAACTCTGGAGTTTAGGCCATCTACAACTTGCTCAAGTCCTGCGAGGTGTCACAGCCATCATGCTCTGCACCTGCATGGTTCAGACAGCTTTCTGAAGCTGGATGTGTGGTGTTCCTGCACTGAGATGGAAAGCTGGGCAGAAGGATTTAAGTCTCACACAGTGCTGCTCATGCAGCAAATTAGTGCTAGGTTGGGAAACAGAGCTGGATTCCTGATCAGCATCTGCTGTGCCTGTAGGAGTGCAAGGATGCTGATTCCTCACTGATGCCAGCAGCTCAGAAAAGGACTTTGCTTCTTTGCAGCTGACTCTGTTTTCTTTTTTTAGTTATTCAGTCACTGGATTTATTGACAAGAACAAGGACACTTTATTTCAAGACTTCAAGCGCCTCATGTACAACAGGTAGGAATAAAAATATTCATGTGGTGAATTTAAATCTGATTTTTCAGGATCCTTTTTTACAGAGTGGATGCTAGAAGCAACTAACATTGTCACTGATGCTATCTTTACTGTGTGTGCAGTGCACATGAATAAACACATTGCTTTGGGATTTGATCTTTGTATATCTACTGTGATCTGAAGGCTGTTGGTTTAATTTTTTCAAGGCAAAGTTCTTATTCTGTATATGCTGATTTTGCTCATTAATTTAACCTTTAATTTAACTAAATTCAAAGTGTTTGCTTGCACCTAACTCATTGTGCAATCAAGATAGTTGTGCAGAGATGAGCTGTGCTGCTTGATTTGGCATTAACCAGGTTTTGGGACCAGTTGCAAATGTACCATTGCTGATCTCTCTTTATCAGTGCTGAAGATGCTGAGGAGCAGTTGGTCAACAACAGATATTGTTGGCCCCAGAGAGACATCCCAGTTTTGAAAGAAAGTTTAGGGAAATGGGCAAATAGATTTGAATCCTTTCCATATGTGCAGTGACATGAAAAAATTAAACCATGTAGTCATGTGTTAGAAATATTAATTAGACAATTAAAAGTTGCCTTTGACAAGCAAGTTTGAAATCCTGTCAAAATGTAGGTGTGTATATAAGTGCCCCAAAAAGCTGTTTTCCTGGACAGCTGGTATTAAACATGTTCTAATTCTTTTGTAACTGTGGCCTATCTCAACCTCTCAGAGACTTTGCTCAGAGCTGGAAGGCAGCAAAAATACCCTGCAGCTGCTTGGACAACTCTGTTTACCTGGTTTAAAACTAGTCCAACTATTACCTTACAGTCCCTTTATGGTTACTCAGTGTACTCCCTTGAACACTCTTGCTGCTCATGTTTTCAAGACTTCACATTCACCAAAAACCTGCAAAATATTTGCTGTATGGAGATTTTATTAAAGTTAACCTGTTTTTTGTTAAGTCTCTGGTCAAGACTGTTCACAAGAGCAGTTACAGCATGTGATAGATTGGTTATTAGATGGCTGCAACTGCTTTCAGGTTGTCTGTTCCAGAGCTCTTGCCATCCCTCATGGCCATTTTACCTCACCTTCAGCCCTTCAGGAACATGTAGGCTAAAGCATATAAATTACTTTATTTATCAACAGTGGTGCAGAAACACAGCTTGCAGTCAGATACTGAGTTTCAGGGGAGGATGCTGTGGGCTGTGATCTTCCTCTTTTTTCTGTTTTGATTAAATTCTTTATGTTAGTGTCAGTAAGGCAGACTGTGCTTTTGATAGATCCCTTCTGCAGGGTTTTTGCTACCCCATTACTGCACACCAGTATCTGAAGAGGAGAGAATGTGCTTTTTGCTCTTCCAGAACGTTTGGTTGTAAGCTTGAACCAAGAGATATTTTACCCAGGAATGTCATATTGGTTTGGCTCATACCTTGTGAGCTGGAAACACCAGTAGATCTGGACAGAAGCAAGCTGTTGAACTTTGAATGTAGTGGCAGTGCTGTTAGACTGTGCAATTAAAGAGACTGTCTTTTAGCTCTAACCCTGTGTTGAAGATGATGTGGCCTGAAGGGAAACTGAGCATCACTGAGGTAACCAAGAGACCTCTGACAGCTGCTGCTCTTTTTAAGAACTCCATGATTGCACTAGTGGACAACCTGGCATCGAAGGTAAATATTTCTGTTTCAAAATTAACTCCCAGCCTCTGATTAACAGGGTGTGGGTTCTCCATGGAGAGACTACCACCTTCCTATCCCTGCCATCAGTCGGGAAGTTGAGCTGCTCAGGGGCAGATGGGCTTTGGCTGTGACAATGGGCAGCTGTGAAGATCTCACAGGAGTGTTAGCTGCTAAAGAAGGTGGAGTTTTGTTTCCTCTGTGACCAGTGTGTCTTTCACTTGTAGGAAAGCCAGTCTCTCCTAAGTAATAATTATTATATCAAATAAATAATCATCTTTAACAAAGCTCTTTTGGCAGAGGGCCCAGAGGATGTAGTTTCATGGTGGAGAGATTCTCTCTGTCTGGTTTTCAATGCCAAGTGACTTCCATGAAGATACAGACAGACCTGTGTGATCTCCTTATTTCCTCCTCTTTCCTGTGTCAAGAGAATGAGAAGTTAAACCTTTTATTTTACTAAACAATTAAGTTTTATACTAGAAGGTATTGCTGTGGCAAGCACCTCTTTGTGTGAGGAAAGGTGGGGAAGGGAGTGAACTGGGAAAGGGGCTGTTTGAACACGGTGTCACCGAGCAGCAGGATGAGCTGAGCCATGTGATCCCTCATGCAAGCAGAGATCCCTAAGAAATATTGGGGTGTTACTGATGCTGGGTGACCTTGCTGAACTCCTGGCATGTTGGCAGTGTTGTGGAAGGGGTATGTGGTCCACAAGAGATGAACAGTGAGCCCAGAGTAGTGGTGTATGTTGACATCTGGAATAATTAACCAATAAAGGGCAGTGTGTTCTGACTGTCTTCTCAGGAGTTGTGGTAGCAGAGGAAATGTTAGTAGCCCAAGATCTGGAGGGAGAAGGTGCATACTGATGTGGTAAGGCCAGGAGAATCTTTGTAGAAAGATGATCCCCCTTTTAATTAGAAGACCCTGTGAAGAGCAGAGGACCATGTGAATTTTTCCTTGAAGTAGCAGCACCGTGAGTAAGAATCTTCAGAGCTGCTGGATTGGTCAGAGCACAACCACACAGCACTGGCTGTGCACAGGAAGAGAAAGCTGTCCTCACCAGGAGTCATACCAGAAATAAACTATTGCTTCATGTTTTCCACAATTAGGAGATAAAAACATGTCTGCTTTGGATTTTTCAATTCTAGTTCTAGAGTGGATTTAATCTTCAGCAGGAAATCTGCAGGAGGGTGTGCAAGCCCGACCAAAGCCGTCTTGAGGTGCTAGCTGAGCTTCCTAACTGAGGAACAGAGCCCCATGGCTCTCCCTGGTGCTTATTGACTAAGGGCTACTAAGAGGATGCTCCTGTTAGCCCAGCTGGAGGACAGGTCTTGCTTTAGGGAGGAACAATTAGTAGAAATTGAGAGAGGTCCTACCCCACTGCTTGTGCAGTGATAGGGGACAAAAATGAGCTGTTGGGGCTGGAGAAGGTGGCTGTGACCCTGATAGAAGGGCTATGGGGACAGATTTTAGTCCAGCTTTCCAAGGAGTCAAATTTATCTCGTCTGTCAGTCCCCCAAACAATTTGCTGTCTAGCCCCAACCTAAATTTGGTATAGAAATGTCAAGAGCCCAGAGAGGTTTCTCCGTGTGTTGTGGTGGTTTCACGCACAGCTCAGACCATGGGGTCCTGCACTCACCCCCTTCCACCTGGTGAGATGGGGAGAGAAACACAGCAAAGGGCTGGTGGGTTGGGATGAGGACAGGGAGGGCTCACTCACCAGGGATGGGCACGGGCAAAATGGACTTCACTTGAGGAAGGAAAATCAATTTAATGTGTTCCCAATCAGTCAGAGCAGCACAGTGACACATAACGACCACATCTGACAGCACCTGCCCCCACCCCTCCCTTCTTCCCGGGCTCCCATCACTTTGCTCCCCATTTCTCTCCCTTGTCCCCCAGCAGCACAGGGGACAGGGAATGGGGGTTCAGTCAGGTCACCTCTGCTGCTCTTCCCAGCACGAGATCCCTCCCGTGGGCTAAAGAGTCCAGGATCAAAGTGTTCCACCGCGGCTGCCCAGGGAGTCGGGGACCTCTTCGGGCTCAGCTCCTGGCTCCGGCGTGGGGCTGTCCATGGGCTGCACATGGGTCCAGCACAGCTCCTCCTTCCCCCTGGCTCTGGTGTTGAGCATCACTGAGGGGTCTCCTTGCTCAGCAGCGAGCACTCAAAGTCCCACCTGCCCTGGGGCTCAGCTTTCTGCTCCGGCGTGGAGTCCTCCGTGGCCTACACGTGGGGATCTGCTCCACCACTGAACCTCCATGGGCCACAGGGGACCTTATTTACCTCTTCCTACGTTTCTGTGTATTGATCTGGGTGTCTGAGGTTCTCTGTCTCCCCTCCTCCTCCTCCTTCCTCATGGCAAGGATGCTCTCTTTGTTTAGGTCAGTGGTCTCTCCTGACGATTCTCTCTCTTTTTTTCCAAACCAATTCTTTCCCACATTAATATGGATTCACAGAGGTGCTTCCCTATTGCTGATTGGCTCAGCCTGGGCTGGAGGTGGATCCACCTTGGAGCCAGGGGGGCTTTGTGAAGCTTCTCCCAGAGGCCATCACTGTAGCCCCTTCCCCCACTACCAAAAAATGGCCCCACACACACAGACCCAGCACAGGTATGAAAATGAGTAGTTGAGGGAGGAGGGAGGTTCTGATTGATGCCACTTGTCAGTGCAGCTCTGTGTCCTACAGAGCAGTCACGTTCCCTCTTGCCTAGCTGTGACAGTTTAACTCAGCTGGCAGTCAAACAAGACACAGCTGCTTGCATCCTGCCCTACCCCCTTCCCTCCCCACCCAGGGAACTGGGGAGAGAATTGGAGGGGTAAAGGTGAGGAGACTTGGAGGTTCAGATAAGAACAATGTAATAGAGTAAAATAAAATTAAAATAATAAGAATAACAAGAGTAATAATGATAACAACTATATCTGTATGAGTGAGGCACTTGCTCACCACCCGCTGATAACGACCCTGGAGGAGCGAAAAGGAACCCTGAAACCAAAACCACAATCCTGGAAAAGCAAAGTGAGTGATTCCCAAGAGAATCCCCCCCTTTCCAGTCAATCCCAGTTAACAATATGTGATTTACTATGGAATATCTCATTAGCACATCCAACTGTCAGTTCTGGGTTTTACTGACCACTGCACTTTTCTTCTCCACCCCCCGCCCTTCCAGTCCTCTGCTCTTGGAAACTGCCCAAGCTCAGTGTCCTTGGAGTTATCAACATTGTGCTCATAACAATCCTCACTCAAACCAAAACTCAGCTCTTTCTAGCTCCTGAGAAGAAAATTAACCTAGAAAGTAAAAAGTAGGACAGGAGTCCAACGGGCAGGGAACCTGCTGTGCTGTGGTGAAATGTTTCAAGCAATAGGGACAGAAATGGCTGGGGCTGTTGTAGCAGGGGGCTGTGATCGAGGGGGGATGGCAGGGAGCTGTTGGTGGGGAGGTTCAGCAAGTGCTTGTGGAAAAAACTTCATTGGCTTGGTTATTGGAAAAATTACTCTAGGCCACCTGGTAGAAATGTGTAAAAATGGAAGAGTCAGGAGAATGCTGTGTACTGTGATGGTCTGAACAACTCCTGCAACTCACAGCAGGAGGTGAAGAGTTTAAATGGCACATTATCCATCTCGAGTCAGGAGGTACCAAAGTTCATGTTGAAGGCTGGCTGGCTTGTGTGAGATGAGTTGGTTTCAGTCCATTTATCACTGGTATCTCTATCACAAATGCCAAGGAAAGGCCATAACCAGGAACTGTTTCAGAGTGAATTGAAGCTCATTAATTCCCTGGGAGGTTCCTGGCTGTGTGTCTTGGTGTTGTCCTTTCCCACTCTTTACCTTCCCTAAACTGTCATTGAGAAACTTGTGTTGAAGATGTTGGGTTTTTCCTGATTTTCTGTTGAAAAGCAATGGATAAAATTGTCTTAGAGCATTGCACTTCCCAGAGTTATGGATCCCATTAAAGAGAATGTTCTCATTAGACAAATGTGTTTGTCAGGACTTAACGAGGGCTCTTGCCAAGCAGAAAGGGGCCAAGGGCTCTCTCTGTTTTATGGCCAGCCTTTACCATGACGGAGGGCTGGAGCAAAGGGGGTGAAATCTGCACTTTGGAATCTGTTGTTTAAAAGTTTACATGGCTGTGTCTCTTGCAGAACAGTGTTTGTGGGTACTTCAGTTTGCAAACTAAGTTATGTAGTTGAGCTTTAGCTATTTTTAGTGGAGGTCCTGGCTGTTATACATCTTAAAAACCCCCAAAATATGGTGATACCCATCCTGAAGTCAAGCTTATGTTGCTTTAAAGGGTCTGAATTTTGGGGTGTACTAGAAAAGAGAGGTTGCTTAGATAAGGGTCCTGAACACAGCCATTGTTTTGCTTCAAACAGCAAAACAGTGCAGAGAGACAGTGCTTCTGTTTGTCCATTCTGCCCTGAGGACCTCTGAGGTGACTTTTGGGACAGTTAATATATGTATGTTATTAGTTAATATATGTATGTTATTAGTTAATATATGTCTGTTATTAGTTAATATATGTCTGTTATTAGTTAATATATGTGTGTTATTAGTTAATATATGTATGTTATTAGTTAATATATGTGTGTTATTAGTTAATATATGTGTGTTATTAGTTAATATATGTATGTTATTAGCAAGCTGATAACTGGGCATTCAGGCCTGGCTTTGCTCGATACTGGTTGTGCACAAATAAATGGGATGCTCTGCCTCTGTGTCATGGGCAGTTTGGATACTTGTCTCAGCTCTCTGACTTCTGCTGGGGGCTGGAGAGCAGGTGACTGGTTGCTGTTCTGGGCTGGTAAAGCCACCATCTCTCTTGGGGACACCACTCATTACTTTAATGAGTACTTTAATTCTTCCCTTGGGTCACGTTACTCATTTTTCCCATGCTTAACTTGGGACAGGAGTTGCACTTTTGGGGATCAACAGTGACAATGTGTACTTGTGTGACTGCAGCTTGGACCCTGCAGGACCTTTTTTGGGAAGCTTGTGGCCACAGCTCTCTGAGAAGAGCATTGCACAAGCGGTGTTGGCTGCTGTGGTCTGTGGATGTCAGAGGAATAAGGGTCCCTAGGGAGAGGCAATATCAGTTCATGTTTTTCTCAGCTGTTGCTCAAGAAACCGAGATGAAGATGGGCCTGAATTTCACTGCAGTTTGAGCTGATGTTTATTAACAGTACAGGAGTGTGGCCAGTGTGTCAGTGCAGTCAGTGCTGCTTTTCTGAAGTGGTGGAGTCCCCATCCCTGGAGGGGTTTGAAAGCCATGTAGAGGTGATGCTGAGGGACATGGGTTAGTGCTGGACTCAGCAGTGTTGGTTTTACAGTTGGACTCGATGATGTTAAAGGTCTTTTCCAACAAAACAATTCCCTGGTTCTCATCCTGGCCTCCCATTCCACCTGGGCTGTTCTTGTTTGCTTACTGTTGCTCTGTAAACTATTTGAAACCATATTTATGTGCTCTGTTTCTGCAGCCCTCAAACAGAATGGCAGCCCCAAGAGCTCTTCATTGATACACATCACACTGGGCCTTCCTGGAAAGCTGCAGGGTTTTTGGCAGTATCAACAATATCTTTAAACCTGTCTTTTGGGGGAATAGTCTCAAAATTTGGTGGACAGGAATAATAATAATAATAATAATAATAATAATAATAATAATAATAATAATAATAATAATAATAATAATAATAATAATATCAGAAACAAAGCTCAAAGTTTGGGAATACAGTACCTGCAGCATTAGTTGGTTATTTAATTTTTCCAGTATTTAAAATTCAGTTTTGTTAGTATTCTAATTAAATCTGGAAGTCAGTGCTGAAGCAGAGGCCTGTGGTCCCTGAGAGGAAGGGGCAGGTGCTGTGGTTATTGGGGTGTCAGATGCTTCCATTAGGGTGAGGAGCATAAAAGTGTTGTTAACACTGCAGGAGCTGTTCACAAATGTGGTTCTAACTTCAGACTGTGTATACACATGTCCAAACCAGTGTGAAGACTCAGGAAATGTGTTTTTGGAGGACACTGAGTTGAAGTGGTGTTTAGCAGTACTGGGATCTCAATAATACTGTGATCCTTCAGACTTCCACTGAGAGTCTTTGGGCAGAAACCTCTGGTGGGTAGGAAAAAAAAAAGCCTTTATTTTTTCCCCCCAAAACCCCCCGAACCAACCAAAACAAAAACTAGCTTTACAGACTTACCATGGACCTTTTCTCAAGCACATGTTCTGCTGCCCATGCTGTTCTCTCGAGGATTTGGTCTTCCTCTGATGGATTACTCTGGGTGGTTTTTCTTTTCAATACTGACATGGGAAGTCCTTTGGCTGACACAGCTGTAAATGATGAGCTTTTCTAGGAGCTCCTCTCTGAACATGAATCTCCTTTTCCCCCCCCTCTCCTCTTTTCCCCCCTCTCCTCTTTTCCCCCCTCTCCTCTTTTCCCCCCTCTCCTCTTTTCCCCCCTCTCCTCTTTTCCCCCCTCTCCTCTTTTCCCCCCTCTCCTCTTTTCCCCCCTCTCCTCTTTTCCCCCCTCTCCTCTTTTCCCCCCTCTCCTCTTTTCCCCCCTCTCCTCTTTTCCCCCCTCTCCTCTTTTCCCCCCTCTCCTCTTTTCCCCCCTCTCCTCTTTTCCCCCCTCTCCTCTTTTCCCCCCTCTCCTCTTTTCCCCCCTCTCCTCTTTTCCCCCCTCTCCTCTTTTCCCCCCTCTCCTCTTTTCCCCCCTCTCCTCTTTTCCCCCCTCTCCTCTTTTCCCCCCTCTCCTCTTTTCCCCCCTCTCCTCTTTTCCCCCCCCTCCTCTTTTCCCCCCTCTCCTCTTTTCCCCCCTCTCCTCTTTTCCCCCCTCTCCTCTTTTCCCCCCTCTCCTTTTTTCCCCCCTCTCCTCTTTTCCCCCCTCTCCTCTTTTCCCCCCTCTCCTCTTTTCCCCCCTCTCCTCTTTTCCCCCCTCTCCTCTTTTCCCCCCTCTCCTCTTTTCCCCCCTCTCCTCTTTTCCCCCCTCTCCTCTTTTCCCCCCTCTCCTCTTTTCCCCCCTCTCCTCTTTTCCCCCCTCTCCTCTTTTCCCCCCTCTCCTCTTTTCCCCCCTCTCCTCTTTCCCCCCCTCTCCTCTTTTCCCCCCTCTCCTCTTTTCCCCCCTCTCCTCTTTTCCCCCCTCTCCTCTTTTCCCCCCTCTCCTCTTTTCCCCCCTCTCCTCTTTTCCCCCCCTCTCCTCTTTTCCCCCCTCTCCTCTTTTCCCCCCTCTCCTCTTTTCCCCCCTCTCCTCTTTTCCCCCCTCTCCTCTTTTCCCCCCTCTCCTCTTTTCCCCCCTCTCCTCTTTTCCCCCCTCTCCTCTTTTCCCCCCTCTCCTCTTTTCCCCCCTCTCCTCTTTTCCCCCCTCTCCTCTTTTCCCCCCTCTCCTCTTTTCCCCCCTCTCCTCTTTTCCCCCCTCTCCTCTTTTCCCCCCTCTCCTCTTTTCCCCCCTCTCCTCTTTTCCCCCCTCTCCTCTTTTCCCCCCTCTCCTCTTTTCCCCCCTCTCCTCTTTTCCCCCCTCTCCTCTTTTCCCCCCTCTCCTCTTTTCCCCCCTCTCCTCTTTTCCCCCCTCTCCTCTTTTCCCCCCCTCCTCTTTTCCCCCCTCTCCTCTTTTCCCCCCTCTCCTCTTTTCCCCCTCTCCTCTTTTCCCCCCTCTCCTCTTTTCCCCCCTCTCCTCTTTTCCCCCCCCTCCTTCACCCCCTCTCCTTTTTTCCCCCCTCTCCTTTTTTCCCCCCTCTCCTTTTTTCCCCCCTCTCCTTTTTTCCCCCCTCTCCTTTTTTCCCCCCTCTCCTTTTTTCCCCCCTCTCCTTTTTTCCCCCCTCTCCTTTTTTCCCCCCTCTCCTTTTTTCCCCCCTCTCCTTTTTTCCCCCCCTCTCCTTTTTTCCCCCCCTCTCCTTTTTTCCCCCCCTCTCCTTTTTTCCCCCCCTCTCCTTTTTTCCCCCCCCTCCTTTTTCCCCCCCCTCCTTTTTCCCCCTCCTCCTTTTTCCCCCCCCTCCTTTTTTCCCCCCTTCTCCTTTTTTTCCCCCCCTTCTCCTTTTTTCCCCCCCTCTCCTTTCCTCCCTTCTCCTTTTTTCCCCCCCTTCTCCTTTTCCCCCCCCTCTCCTTTCCTCCCCTCTCCTTTCCTCCTCCCCTCTCCTTTTTTCCCCCCCTCTTCTTTTCTCCCCCCCTCTCCTTTCCTCCCCCCCTCTCCTTTCCTCTCTCTCTGTACCTCTTTTGTCTGGTTCTTTCCCCACACCTCTCCTCTCCTATGCAGGGTGACAGGTTTCATCTCTGGTAAGTTACGGTGCCATCACTGTGACTGACGGGACGTGTCCAGCACAAATTTGTCAGTCCTGTGTCCTATCCCTTCTCTCATCTAACAAGCTATAAGCTGGGGAAAAGCAAATCTCTCAAGGAGGAGTTTGTTCAGGGTGCAAGGACTTTAAACTGGTTTGGCTTTTTTCTTCACACTTTAAAAAAAATCTAACTATCACTCAGCTGGATTTAAACAAATAATCAGGTGCAATTAGGCACTGAACAGCTCTCGGAACCGGGGCCTTTGTGTCTCTGGATTTCAGTTCTGCCATTTATAAAATGCAGCTCCCAGGCTTGACAGCCCCATGGTGCAATAATGGGAGCTGCATAATTATCCCCCTGTAGAGCTGGGGCTGTAAGCATGGAATAATCCACTTTCAGATTTACCCTGGTAGCTGTCGTTGCTGAGAGGCTTTAATTACACTGTAATTGCGCTGAAGGACGATCTGTCTGTGCAGGAACTTCCTCTTTCTGGTTTCCAGAAGGAAAGCAGCATCTTGACTTCTGCCTTTTCCATCCCATGCAGATGCAGTCACTCCTCTCTGTGCTGGCCTTGACGTGACAGATTTTCTTTTAGATTGAGGTTTGTTGGGTTTTTGAATGGCAAAGTCACAAATGACAACGGGAGCAGAGGCTTTGCAGCGGTGAAGGGAGTTTGTGTAAGAGCAGTGATGGAGAGCTGGGGACTGGACACTGTCCTGGCAGTAATGAGCAAGTGCCACCACTTCCCTTGGGGCAGAGGGGTGGGATGCACTGTCTTGACTTCATGCACTGTGCCCTTGTGGCCAGGAAGGCCAGTGGCATCCTGGGGTGCATTAGAAGGGCTGTGGTCAGTAGGTCCAGAGAGGTGGTTCTTCCCCTGGTGAGGCCACAGCTGGAATATTGTGTCCAGTTCTGGGCCCCACAGTTCAAGGACAGGGAACTGCTGGAGAGAGTCCAGCACAGAGCCACCAAGGTGATGGAGGGAGTGGAGCATCTCCCTGATGAGGAAAGGCTGAGGGAGCTGGGGCTCTTGAGCTTGGAGAAGAGGAGACTGAGGGGAGACCTCATTAATGTTTATAAATATCTGAAGGGTGAGTGTCAGGGGGATGGGGCCAGGCTCTTCACAGTGGTGTCCAGTGGTAGGACAAGGGGCAATGGGTGTGAGCTGGAACACAGGAGGTTCTGCTTAAACTTGAGAAGGAACTTCTTTACTGTGAGGGTGCCAGAGCCCTGGGCCAGGCTGCCCAGGGAGGGTGTGGAGTCTCCATCTCTGGAGACATTCCAGACCCACCTGGACACCTTCCTGTGTGACCTATTGCAGGTGATCCTGCTCTGGCAGGGGTTCTGGACTGGATGAGCTTTCAAGGTCCCTTCCAATCCCCAACATTCTGTGATTCTGTGATTCTGTGTTTTGGTTCATGTGTTCTCAAAATCTTGCAGTTCTGTGGATCAAATGTTTCTACGTTTCTATATTGGTGATAGAGAATCACAGAATCATTCAGGTTGAAAAAGACCTTTAAGATCATTGAGTCCAACTTGTGATGTCAATCTCCTCAAAGGATTTCTATTCATCTTGCCATGAGGTGGAACACAATGGTCCTGAGGGCATATCTGGCACGGCCTGGCACTGCTGTGATGTCAGTGACCCTGCTGCTAACGCTGGGATAGGTCTGTCCTTACGGGTGACTAACGTGGGTGGCGTGTGGTGTGTTGGGTGGAGGAGCTGCCCTTCAAGGACTCCTTGGTGGTTGTCCTGGCTTCATTTACATCCACCTATTCTAACTACTAAGAAGAAAATTAACTCTGTCCTAGCAAAACCAGGATTGCATAGAAATGGTCTAAGCTGAGTATTAGCAAGAGGGGATGGGGAGAACTGCAGACCTTTCACCTGTACAACTGCAGACTCTTTCACAGCTCCCAAGTGCAGCTGTAATTCAGGGAGTTCCCTGTATATCCTGCATTTTCCCTGAGTAGCTGATTTCCAGTCATACTGGAGACTTGTTCTACCAGATGAATGACCTGGCCATTGTTTATTGCCATACAACTGAGAGATTACAAAACAGAGCTCATAAATTGCAAGCATCAGGTCCAGCAAACTTCTACTCTTCATCAGTTATAGATGCCATGACCACTTCAACACTGAAGTTCAGAAAGGGCTGCTTCTGCCTTCAGAGTTGGACACACAATGTCTGAGGGAGTGTGCAGAGTGCTGGTGACAGCTGTGTTCCCATGGCACAGCCGAGCTCCACAACTGAAGGAAAAATCATCACCCACACACACTGCGAGTTCTGAGAGCTGGTAGGAGACTGTGGAGGGAATACAGACCCTTGTAAACCTTCTTCCCTTCAGTGCAGAGATAATTTTCAGGAGAAAACCAAAAAAGTTAACATGTAAATCTCATAAAACTCTTTGAATTGTACCATTTCACTGTTCTTTTCTGAAGAAAAGGGGAACACACAGAGTAGGGGTTGGTTGTGTTGAATTACCGTGGCAGAAGGACGTGCTCAGTGTGGTGGTGACCTTGGTAAAAGACCTCATACAGAACAGAGCTGTTGCTTGGCTGCCTGGTGTCCTGGGGAAGCCGAGTCCTTTGTGTTCCTTCCTTTTTTGAGCCCACTGCTTTCTGAGGATATGCAAAGAGGAGCAGGATGAAGAGAGCACTGCCCCACCAGAGCACTCAGCCCGTTTGGAAGCTGGGCAGTTTTCTCCACTGCTTTACCTCAGTCTCCCTGGTAAGGAAAGGAGCCAAACCAAACTGAAAGAGCTATCCCTGCTGCACTTCGTGGGGAGAGATGAAGTCACTAGGAGAGAAGGGAGATGATGTAGGAACATATAGTGCCCACACATCCTTCTGTTTACCCATGCACTCCCCATACCTACTTACGCACTGCAGCGCTGCTGCCTGGAGGGTCGGCGGCACAGGGGTGCTGCCAGCTGTTGTATGGGTGGTTGGCTTAGGTTTTGCTCACTGTCCTTGGTGCTCTATATTGCTACCCCAAGAACAGCCCTCCAGGAGAAAAGAACACCTTGATGCCACTAATCACATCCTTAAGAAAGCAGGGAGACATTCTAATCCAACACCTTTCCCAGAAGGTCCACTGGTCATTTTCTAGAATAGGAGGCTCTACTTTTCCAAGGCCTCCACATCTCACCCTACTCACAGGATCACAGAGTTGTTGTGGTTGGAAAAGCCCTTTAAGATCATCGAGTCCAACCATAAACCCAACACTGCCAAGTCCACCTCTAACCCATGTCCCTGTCTGTTAAATCCCACCAGGGATGGTGACTCCACCACCTCCCTGGGCAGCCTGTTCCAATGCTCAACTACCCTTTCAGTGAAGAAGTTTTTCCTCATATCCTAATACTCATTACTGATCCTGAGCCTATTCATACTCATTAGTGAGTGGCAGCTCCAAGTGCCTGTCATTAGTGCTGTGAACCCCCACATGACGTCAGGACTAGCCAGGATATTCAAGGATGATCCTGTTTCTTCAATATTACTGAAGGCAAAATAGCAATTTGGGGTCTTTCATATTATCCTGAGATTAGGTAAGTGACCTAAAATCATAGAAAATAGGGCTAAATCATGGACAAATCATAGAAAATAGGGCTAAAGGGGACCTTGGGAATTTATCCCCTGTTTGAGGACACCTCTGCCTCTACCTTTTCTTGTTCAGGCTGTTTCTCTCCAGTGATGGAGTTTCCCCTCCTTTCCACAGACATTCTGCTCCCATTTCTTGTTCTCCTGATACCTAATTTGCATTTTTTTGCTGTATTAAAGGCAGTGTTTCTTTGTCCTAAAACTGAGTATTTACTTTTCTTCATATCTACCCTTTAAGTGTATAAAATCTAACGTTGGTTATGTGGCTTCTCAGTCCTTCAAGACTAAAACCATATTTCCTCTGAGTCACATTTTCTGGATTTTTGATCTTTCTTGTTCTTCCCTGAACTGACTCACTGCTGTTTGCATCCCACTTGAATTGCAGTGCCCCAAACTGAGTGTAATGTTCAGATAAGTAGAAATCTGTTAGGTTTTTTTGTCTTACAGTTTTCCTGTGCACCTTAGAAAAACATGAATTTGACTGATGTTCAGCTGCAATTCCTACATCTTTTTTTTTGGACTAGTGTCAAATCAGTGTTTTATTCTTTTATTATACAACCTTTTCTGTCTAAATGTGGAACTTTGCATTTGTCCTCACTAAATTAATCCCTTTTTTTGTTTGTTTTCCAGACCACTCCTCCCATTTATTACATTGTGGGTTCTTGCACTCTGAAACTGTATTTTGCCTACAGATTTACAACCCACATTGTACTCCTTCATGTTGAAACCATCAGGTAGTACTGGACCAGAACAGACTCCTTTGGAGAACCCTTGGGGTTTGCCTTTTGAGAAAGGGCCTCTGGTTACTCAGAGCAGTTTTACAGATGGTTTCACAGCCACTTATTTCATCTAATCCAGGGGAAAATTGCTGAAATGTCATTCTTAATTATCAGTTGGGATTATGAAAGTTGGTATCTCCTAATGTTAACAATTCAGGCAGCTCCTCTGCCTTTATCATAACGTCAGCATTGCTGGGAACTCATTTTTTAAATGCTCCAGTTCGGGTGCACCTTTGCCACATCCTCTGAAACAAGAGTCTCAGGACAGATTGTGACTTTCTGAGCTGACTGGGATCACAGAGTCACAGACTGGTGGGGTTGGGAGGGACCTCAGGAGATCATCCAGCCCAACCCCCCTGCCAGAGCAGGTTCCCTACACCAGGTTGCACAGGAAAGTGTCCAGGTGGGTTTGAACATCTCCAGAGATGGAGACTCCACACCCTCTCTGGGCAGCCTGGCCCAGGGCTCCGGCACCCTCACAGTGAAGAAGTTTTTCCTCAAGTTTGTGATGAAATTCCAGTGTCCCAGTTTGTGCCCATTGCCCCTTGTCCTGTCACTGGGCACCACTGAGAGCCTGGCCCCATCCATTTGGCCCCCACACTTCAGATATTTACAGACATTGATCAGATCCCCTCTCAGGCTGCTCCAGGCTGAACAGTCCCAGCTCTCTCAGCCTCTCCTCGTCAGGCAGATGCTCCAGCCCCTCATCATCTTTATGGCCCCTCCATTGGATCCTCGTTTGAGTTCTCTCCTTGGCTAGGGATGAGGCTCAGTGTGCAGCCTGCAGAATACACCACTCCTCTTGCAAGGGCTACTTAAAGAATAATAGTTGTTAATGTTATAAGAATACAATTCTACCTTGAAAAACTAAGATGGGCCTTTATAACACTTATTAATTGCTTTTCCCCTCACCAGTAAAGTTAGAAGCGGGACAGCAAGGGCTGGCAGTGAAGAGCAAGAAAATAATGGACCTCAAAACCCAGTGTGATGAAAGCACATACATTTAAAAGATTTATAGACACCCTTTATGGTTGGTGCAACGTAGGGACCGTGCTGGCTTAAGTGAAAGTTGCCTTTAGTCTCATAAAAAATCAAAGTAAACATCAGAAACAGCCCAGCAGGGCTGGGTATGGGGCTTGTCTCATGGCTGCAGGCTGGCTGGCAGCGTGAGACCCAGTGGGCTCTCACCTGAACTGTCCCTGTCACCCAGCCAACTCGGGGCAGAAGCACATGGGCTCTGCTGGATGGAGTAAAGCCACCAGTCCCCTGGTGCCTCTGCTGCCTACCAGTCTAAGGTGGTGCAGAAAGAGGAACTCACGTGCTGGTGGCTTGTGTTTGTCCTGTGGAAGGTGTGGTGTTTGTGGTGTAGAACTGGGATGGAAGGCAGCTGGGTTTTGCTCTGCACAGGGAAGTGTTCAGCGATTTCCATCATGCAGGAATGTTGCTACAGGCTTTAGAGGACTTGATTCAGCATGGTTTAAATATTATGGAGTACTCCCTGCTGGTGTTGGTAGTGGAAAAGCCATATCCAGCAATGAAGGTGATGAATTACATTGTTTGTTCTGTTTTTTATGAAGACTGGTTTTGCTGTTGTCGAAGTCTAGAGAAGGGGGATGTGGATCTGTAGAGAAGGGGGATGTGGATCTGTAGAGAAGGGGGATGTGGATCTGTAGAGAAGGGGGATGTGGGACTCATTCTGCCATATAGCAAAGGACAGTCAAACTCAAGTGAGCAGCAGCTGGATCCTGTGACAGATGTTGCAGTGTGCTAAGGGGAGGAACGTGCATGTGCCACTTCTGCCATTGCTGTTCTACCCTTCTAATTCCTGTGAAGCAACCAAACCTCGTTCAGATGGACTGACACCTCCATGTGTTCATGAGGGTACAGTTGTATCTGCACAGACGTTTTCCTTTCTGAGTTAAACTGGGTTTGGTTTGTCCCCTCAGGAGCCCTATTACGTCCGTTGCATTAAGCCCAACGACAAGAAGTCCCCACAGCTCTTTGACGAGGAGCGCTGCAGGCATCAGGTCGAATACCTCGGCCTCCTGGAGAACGTCAGAGTCCGCCGAGCAGGCTTTGCCTACCGCCAAACCTACGAGAAGTTTCTTCACAGGTAAGAAAGGTGCTGCCAGGGGACTCGGTGCAGCTCTTTGCAGGACAGCTTGGGCGGGGAGAAACTGAATGAGATAGAGTAAGGGCAAGTGTGGGGTGTTGGACCTGGGCAGGAACAGCCCCAGGTGCCAGTATAGGTTGGGAGATGATCTCCTAGAGAGCAGTGTAGGGGAAAGGGATCTGGGGGTCCTGGGGGACAGCAGGGTGACCATGAGCCAGCACTGTGCCCTTGTGGCCAGGAAGGCCAATGGCATCCTGGGGGGCATTAGAAGGGCTGTGGTCAGTAGGTCCAGAGAGGTTCTCCTCCCCCTCTACTCTGCCCTGGTGAGGCCACATCTGGAATATTGTGTCCAGTTCTGGGCCCCACAGTTCAAGGACAGGGAACTGCTGGAGAGAGTCCAGCACAGAGCCACCAAGGTGATGAAGGGAGTGGAGCATCTCCCTGATGAGGAAAGGCTGAGGGAGCTGGGGCTCTTGAGCTTGGAGAAGAGGAGGCTGAGGGGGGACCTTATTAATGTTTATAAGTATTTGAAGGGTGAGTGTCAGGAGGATGGGGCCAGGCTCTTCTCAGTGGTGTCCAATGGTAGGACAAGGGGCAGTGGGTGTGAGCTGAAACACAGGAGGTTCTGCTTGAACTTCAGAAGAGAGTTCTTTCCTGTGAGGGTGCCAGAGCCCTGGGCCAGGCTGCCCAGGGAGGGTGTGGAGTCTCCTTCTCTGGAGACATTCAAGACCCACCTGGACGCCTTCCTGTGTGATCTCATCCAGGTGTTCCTGCTCTGGCAGGGGATTGGACTGGATGAGCTTTCGAGGTCCCTTCCAATCCCTGACGCTCTGGGATGAGGTGTGTGATTTGTCTGTCCCCCCCTTGAGTGAAGAGTAGGTCTGAAGTTTTCTGGGCTTAAGTGACCCTCACTCTTGAACATACAGGTGGTGGTGTGTTTGGTTTTATATCTGCTCTTGGGTGTGATAAAACCTGAGTCTGACAGGGACTCTGGTTGCTCTTATTTTGTGGCAGCAGTGTTTAGGGGTGTGTGTGTGGCACTTGGGCTCAACTTCTTTTCTGCTAAAATCCATTTACCATATTTCTCTCCACAGCAGGAACGTGTAATGAGGTTCTTCCCCAGAGCATAACCCTAAAACCAGAGCTAATTAACTCCTGTTTTCTCTCTGAACATTGTCTAAGTGTTGCAGAGAGAGAGACAGACAGACACTGTGTCTTGGGAAGTGCTTGGTGGCGCACAGTGACATTATGTGTGTGCACGAGGAACCTTCTGGACTTCAACACTGGAAGTCTAAAAAAGAGACAGTAACATGACCTCATTAAAACATGGGTTTGATACTTCTTGCCCTCTTAATTCCTGCCAGACTTGTGACAAATTAATGTGTTAGATTGGAATTTGTCTTACAGCTTCAGTAAATGAGCATGGGTACTAAGAATTCAACCTCTTGCTGATGAAATAGTGAAGTGATTTTTACTGCTGTTATTAAATCAGGTGAGAAAAAGGCCATGAGTGTAGGAAAAAATTAAACTATTCCAGCAGGTGGGATGTCATGGTAGAAACAAAGTGCTGGTGAAAGATCTGCTGTTCTCAGTGGAGATTTGCCTGGCTATTTTGTGATAACCTGAAGTAGAACAAAAGAATCTGACTTACTCAGTGCAGCCCACAGTGCCACATACCAGTCTTCTTAAACCTGATGGAGTGGTTAGAGTGTGCTTTCACCCTCACATGTGGAATTCATTACCATTTCCTCTTTAAGATTTGTGTAATTGCTATTAATATAAACAGCTGCTTTGTTTTTAATGAATGTTTGATGAGCTCCTATAAGCTTAAGACCAGAAGTGGTGTTTACAGCCAGTAAAGCAAATCAGCACGTGGCAACTGGTGCAGCTCTCAGGCTATTGTGACATTTATTCTGCCCAACACTGGAGCAGGATTAAACATCTGCAGTGTAAGGTATCAGATGCTGTACCTGGATATCACAGTATTGCTCCAAGTTGAGGCTGCACTGACTTTTCTAAATGGATTTTGAAAAAAAGAAAAATTAGTCTTCTGGCTTGGATATTGTTTCTGTTTTTTCCCCAAGTCTTTGTTTCCTGTCTCTGGGTGAGACATGCCCTCTTCCAGGGGCTGGGGGATATGATTTGTTGTACGAGCTGCACCGTTTTTGAGCAGTTTTTGGACAGGGATCACGAGGGGTTTCTGTTCCTTTATATTTAACAGCCTTATGGGGAGCCTGGGAATGTGGAGGAGACTCCAGACCCTTCAGCTCTGGCCTCGTGCAGTGCATGTGGGGCACGTTTTAACACAGATCTAGAGTGACTCAGTGAGAGGCGACTTTGGAATGTAACTTTGCCATCTGTTTGCTTACATTTGCAAAAGGTATTATAAAAGTTTATAATGCAAACATGTTTAACTCCCTTACAGGCACCTGAAGCTTTCAGATTTTCTAAGCCCAAACCAGACACCTGTGTTCTGTTTTGTTTTGTTTTGCTGATTCCTCTTAGAGGGAACAGGAGATTCAAATCAGGTTATATATAGATAAGAGATACATACATACATACATACATGTATGTATATATATATATAAATACATATATATGTATATAACTGCATGTATGCCTATTTTTTTATATATATATATGTACATGTGTATATAAAAACACATAAAAAATAACTTTCTTCTCTGTAGGAAAAGAGTTTGTTGCTATATAGCCCTAAAATACTGTTGATATATTTACTGGTAGGAGATGAAGTGAAGCACAGTTAAGACCATTAATAAATATCCTCTTCAAGCTTTCCTTGAAATGAAGAAAACTTATATTTGAGCTCTGTGCAAACCAGTCTGCCCTTATCAATTTGGGTAAAGGAAGATCTAAATACTTTTTGTTGCACCAAGAGGTGTTGTGCGTTCACTCGGTAACTCCATCCTCCAGTCGTGTCAGGACCATGTACCTTCAATCCAAGTGATGCATTCTTTGTGTTTTAATATATAACTTACTGTCAAAAAAACCCCAATAATCAATAGCTGATTGGATTTCAGGAAGGGGTACATGTGTGGGGCAGGGGGAAGAACGGTGCCTGCCAGGCATCTGCGGGCACGGCGGCGGGCGACAGGCGATGTTAAACACAGCCTGTAACACCCCGAGAGCTGGGAACCACACGCTGGCAAGGCAAGAGTATGACCCAGCTTCATCTGCATACCTGATATTTTTCATTAAAGCTTCAGAATTCAGTGACTTGCAAAAAAATCTCAGTTCTTAGGAGAGCTGTGCTGGGAATTGTCAACTCCAGGAGCGGCCTCGTGCGTGTCAGGGGCTTTTGTAGCTCGGTATGGAGAAGGAGGAGAAACAAAGGTGGTGTAGAAATGGATGTTTAATGTATAAATGACCTTGAAAGCTGTCAAGATCTCTAGGCAGGAGAGGGGAAGGGTTGTGGTGTCAGTGAGCAGATTTATTTTTGCTCTGCCTGACTATAATTAGCAGTGAGGCTGGGATTTGCCTTGCTGTGGCATCCAGGTCGTGCTCTCTGCTGCGGGGAAGGAGCTCCTGGTGCTGCACCGCACGTGCCGTGGGAGGAACAAAGGGAACCAACGGACTGCCGTGGTGTCCCACCACCTTGTGCCTCAGGATGTCTCTAAACACCACAGCCCTGGTTTTGTTGTAAAGGAGGAGCAGAATTTAACATTTCCTCTGGGCAGGTTTTCATTTATCTGATATTTTATCCTTTTTTTTGTGGCCCCATCAGCAGAGCAGGTCTGTTTAATAAGCGTGGGTTTGCACTGCCACCCTGTTGGTTGTCTTTCATTTTACCCAGTGCAAATGTCTTGAGCTGGAAGATTTTCTCAGTGAATTAATTATTGCAGGAACATTTTTCCCTAATGAGAATAGGAAAGAGAATCCAGTGTAAAATATTTATGTCCTGTGTGTACATGTATTTGAGAGAAGGAATGCTTTTGCCAGCCAAGTATGAATGCAAAATCCTCTTTTGTGAGCTTGAAGAGATTTTTTTTTTATAGATACCTATTTTATTCATCAATAAGATCCCTAGTCTGTATTGTAACACTCAACACTGATGTTGTTCCCTGCTTAGCCACGCTGTGCACTTCCATTTTTCCCCTCTCCAGCAGCTTATTCAGGAGGGCTCATTTGATGAATGAAAGCGACAGTGTGATGTATTTCCATTCAGGCTAATTTTAGCCTGTTTATGAACTCCTGCAGTGCACCCACTCCCCAGTCAAAAGGCTTTTTGCTGCATCCATTTAATTATAGTGGAAAATTCTGAATGTCTAAAACATTGAGATTGATGCTTGACTTGGATCATGGGCTTTTAAATAGAGAAGTGGTTACGATAGCTGCATACTTGTTTTATTTAGAACATGAATGTGGGTACTATTACAGTGAAAAAGTCTTATTACATTTTTTATTATGCCCATAAATCTTATGCAGAAAATTCATTGTTGCTTTTTTGCAAATGTCTGTTCACTTAATCAGCACTTTGCCAGGCTGGGAAATCTTACCCAGAGCAGTCTGAGGTGGCTGGGCTTTGTGTTTGATTTGTAGTTGTCTCATTTGCAATCTGCATTCTCTCTCTCAGTGTACACAGGAGTTTGGAGAGTGAGGATGGGAGGGGATGATGGAAGAGCAATTACAGGCAGTTGTGGTGTTTGCACAAACTGTGGCACTCAACTATCTGCTGCGTTGGTAAACAAGAGAATTTGTCAGAAATGGATACCAAAGTGATGGACAAGGAAAAAATATTTGCAGAAATTTTAAATCTAGGTTTTCTGACACGACAGTTGATTACAGTTGGCTTCTTATGCAGAATGTGAGCACACCAAAGCTTTTCTGCCTCATAAAAAAACCCCAAACTGGTGAATGCTGAGAGTGTGAATAACAGAACTGCCAAATCTGCAGGAAAACAGTGGTGAGGTTTGTCGTGTTGCATCAGTTTGGTGTTGACAAAGTGGTATTTTTTTTTTCAGCATCTCACCAAATCATGCCTCTCATGTTCATTTTCCTTGGATTTAGAAGATCCCAGTTCCTACACAGGATGTCTTGAGCCTCTTTAATCAATTTTACTAGAGTTTAATCGTAATTATTTCTAAAACATGTTGAGGGTTGGCCCTCTTGAGAACCTGGGTGACAAGTTGACATTTATAAGTTGTGCTTTGCAATTCCAGGTACAAGATGATCTCAGAATTCACTTGGCCAAACCATGACCTCCCTTCAGACAAAGATGCTGTGAAGAAGCTCATAGAGTGTCACGGGTTTCAGCACGATGTCGCTTATGGCAGGACCAAGATTTTCATCCGCACGCCTCGAACGCTGTTCACCTTGGAGGAGCTGCACGCCAAGATGCTTGTGAGGATTGTCCTCTTCCTGCAGAAGGTAAAGCTTAGTTTGCTGCATTAAAAACTCAGTTCCTCAAAACACCTTTGCTCCCTTTTCAGGCTCACTTGCAGAAGTGGCAAGTCTGCACAAAGTTTGGTTACTGCTTCATTTTTTAAAGCTCTCGCAGTACAGTAGTGCTCTCTGTAGCTGCACTGAAGTCTTGATGTGGTGTGATGTGCTGTGAGCTGTGGGACCTACAATATTGTTTGTTACTGTTTAAAAAAACTGCTCTTTACTCAGTGAAAGTGGGTACCTAGAACCTTAGAGCAGCTTTTCTGGATGAACATATGGGAGCGATGCACAGTGGATGTTGAGGCAGGCTGACATGTGTAGAAGGTTATTAGTGGATCCATAGCTGATAGCATATATCAACTCTCATGGTGAAACTCCTGGTGGTGCAGGAAAAGGAGTGACAGGGGAAGACACAGCAAGAAAGGTGACAGGGAAAGGTTTCCCCAGAGGCCAGCTTGGAAGAGAAGGGACAGGATTCCCCAGCCTCCTCCCAGAGCATCCTTTCTGCTGCAGCATGTGGTCTCCCTCATCACTCTGTCCATTAATAATTATTGAGTTTTTATCAGGACCTGTGCAAAATCCCTCCTCTTCTTTCTCATGACGCTGTTAGTGCTGGCTGGAGCAGACAATGACTGGGAGTAGATTTATTAAGCTTTGAGCATCCTAATGTAAACTGAAAAATACAGAAAGAAGGGGTGATTTGCACACTGGTGGCAACCACATCACATAAGAACCTGCCAGAACATGCAATATTGGGGTTTGTAGGTTCAAGCCTAGGAGAGTTGCAGCACAGGAACAAGGGAGTGTGTGCTGCAGAGGCTCTGGGAAACACTGCCCCAGCAGCTGGGGTGCGAGGTGCCAGAGGGAAAGGTCTGCAGAACACAAATAGGAGGCCCTTAGCATTACAGAGGGTGAGACACAGCACTGTGCCACAGGAGCTGTGCACTTGCCTTTCCTCCCTGAACTCAGGACTTGAGCTTGGAGCTGGTTTTACCCTTAGGATAAGTAATTTTACATTCTGTGACTTCAGGGCAAACACAGTCTCAAACTTTGCTTACACAGGTACTCCTGTAAGCCACGGGAGTTTGCTGGGACTTGGCTAGCTCCTAAATCATTTAGGGGCTTTCTGGGGCCTCAACAACACAATAGAAGCTGGTTTTGTAACATCAAAAGCAATGTACACCAGAGGGGGAAAAAATACAAGAGCTGGTTTTGGTACTTGCTGAAACCTTTGTTGTGTGTGAGTGTGATCTGTCCAGCAAAGAGCAACAACTTCTGACTTGCACGTCCTCAGGAGTGATGGAACCGAGTTTGTCCTAGCAGGGGTTGGTGACTAGTTCCAGATTTTTAGAAATGTATTTCTTCAAATGTGTTTTTCCTTTGTCATTCTTGGCACTCGGGGAAGCAGCACAAGTTTTGAAACCTTTTTTGCCTGTCAGAAATAGAAACTGCTGACAGATGGGTATAAAACTGCACAGAGAAGAAGCCTGCTCTAAAGCCACGTGGTAACACTGGTTTGCACAAACTTTCTAAGCCTGAATGACTCAGTCACTTTTGGTGAAGATTAAGACCCTGAAGGAGAAGTCCCCCACTGCAAGCTTTAATAGCTCTGTGAAAAGCTCATGTTTATTGTGTTTACAATGCATTTGATCTGATTCTCTTTCTGGAAAGCCAAACAATTAGACCAGTATGGAAGGAGAAAGTGTCCAATCCAGGGCTGCATCTCTGTTGGGATTTGTGGTGCCAGACTGCGTGGTTTATCGTTAGCAAGGGATTTGTGAGTTTGGCCATATAATATGTGATGAGTTGTTCTGGAAATGCAAAGCTCAGGCTGCTCCAAGGCTGCAGGATGACCTCCCTGTTTCTCTGAGCTTTGTGGTTCAATGTTTTCTTTCCTCTTTGTAGCAGTATTCTGCTCTCCCTGCTGATGAGCTTCACAACAGCTTTCTTGGATTACTCCTCATCTTCTTCCTGGTCTCCTCCCTGGAGGTAGCAGCATACTTTTCCAAAAGCTTATTCTGGCTTATCCTTTTGGAGTGAAAAGGGGCTGATGTGCAGGGCCCCTCCCATACACCTCAGTTAGTTTTTTCTGGAATATTAGTTGCACTTCCACTGTGCTCGCCCTGGTTTCTGGGAAGGAGTTCCCTTGTCTGCAGTCACTTGCACCTTGGTCTCACCTGGCACACTCAGTGAGTTCACTGGGTCATGCTGCTAATCTGGAGTCTCTCTTTCTTCCAGTGTATGAGGCAAGCTAATGAGTTCCTTGTTGAGTAAAGCTGCAGGGGGGCACCTTGCTCCCAGGTGACCTGAGTTCTCCTATGACCTTTTCTGAAATTGAAAGGTGCAGCTACTGCAGAATACTTTAAAAGACCCAGTGTGTCTGTGCTGTGGAAAGAGGTGTCTCACTGCAAGGTGAGCACTGAAGCTTGTCCTTCAGATAAAATCCACCCAGAGAAGGGCAGGAGAGCTGGGGAAGGGTCTGGAGCACAAGTGTGCTGAGTTCCCGGCTGAGGGAACTGGGGGTGCTGAGCCTGGAGAAAAGGAGGCTGAGGGGAGACCTTGTGGCTCTGTCCAAGTCCCTGCAAGGAGGGTGCAGAGAGGTGGGGGTGGGTCTGTTCAACCAAGGACCAAGGGACAGGACAAGAGGAAATGGGCTCCAGTTGTGGCCAGGGCAGTTGAGATGGGATGTGAGGAAGAATTTCTTTGCTGAAAGGGTTCTGAGGCACTGGAAGGGGTTGCCCAGGGCAGTGGTGGAGTCCCCATCCCTGGAGGGATTGAAGAGTCGTGTAGACACAGTGCTGAGGGACATGGGTTAGTGGGGACTGGTCAGTGTTGGGTTCATGGTTGGACTCCAGGAGCTTAAAGGGCTTTTCCAATCTAGACAATTCTGTGATTCTGTGTGGGGCACAATTTTTACAGCAACATGCCAGTTTGGGTGAGTTTGCTGGCCTTTCCTTTAGATGGAAACTTCAGAATTATATAGTTTGGGGTGTGATCTGGACTGAGCTCAACAACCTCAGAGGAGAGCAGGGCTAAAGATTTTTGCCTCTAGAAGTTAAGTACTTGGCTAGGATCAGCTCCCTGGTTCTGTGGGGGATTTTGCTGCAGTGGTTTTGTGTGGCATTGGACGTGCTGGGTTCTGCATGGCATAACTGTAGTGCTTTTGGGGTTTCTCTTGCTGTGACAATCAGTAAGTGACAAAGGTCCAATTCCTGGTGCACGTTGTCTGTTCACAAAGCTCCCTCCCCTATTTTCTCCTCTCCCTGGAGTAGAGAGGGACTAACACAGGTCTACATGGAGGTGTCTTTCTCTTCTGCACAAAGTACTGAATAGGGCAGGTTGGAGCCATCTTCTTGTTATTTCTCTCAGAGAAACCCCTAGGGAGATTCTAATTTACCTAAGAAAAGATTTGTGGGGGGAAGACAAGCTCATTCTCAAGTGCTGAAGGGACTGAAGACTTTGAAGAAAACTGGATGGCCAGAGCTCCTTTTCCATAGCTTAATCCCACTGTGGTTCACTTATATCTGTTGACACTTACTGGATGTTCTTCAACCAGGCTCTAAAATGCTTGCAAGGGGATGGAAAGGAGCTCTTTAAAGTCCTGGAACTTGCAACTAAAGACAAGAAATATTAATGAATCAGTAAATGCTTACCAAGCAGCTCTTCAGCAAGAGAGGAGGTGTTGGGTTGATGTCTGTAGGTAATTAGATACCTTGTACAGTGTTAAATATGTTTGGAAAATGCTTGACATTTCCTTCCATCTTCTGTGTTTCTCCTGTTTCACTGTGAGATGTGATTCTCAGCTGTCAGATCACTCCTGGTCCTGCACCAGCCTTGTTCTGCTGCCGGTAGATGGGGCAGTGGGAGACTGGCAGTGCTGAAAAAGGAACAATCAACACAACAAACATAAAATCAGAGGAAGGATCTGAAGAGGCCTTCTCTGTGCTCTGAAAACATCAAGGCTCTTTTGCTTATCTCTTAATTTCTGTCCTCAACTTGCTATCGATTGTTCCTTAAAAACTCACACCAAAATGTAATTCTTGCTCCTTTTTCCTTACTTTAGTTTTGCTCAGAAGCATCAAAGGCTGCGTGAGGCAAACTGTGATACTTCTGAGAGTCACCAGATTGCATCTCAAAGGAAAGACAGAGATTAACTTGATTTTTAATTTTTTTTTTTTTAAATAATTGAGCCTTCTGTTGCACTGAAGTTCCTCAAATTTGAATTTAGGAAAAGAAAAAAAGACAACTGGAGATAAAATGTGCTGTTGTGGCAATAAAAACTGAGGGAAAATGTAAGGTGTAGCCTTAAAAGCAGCTGATCACAGGCTGAGGTCCAATAACGTTTTTCTTTGCACAGGAATTATCTTAAATAAAAGAAGAATCTACATTTAGCAGTTGTGTTTCTTGGTAGTTTTAAATGTACCTCTTCATTTCTAATGTTATATATTATGTGGTTTATTGCTCTCATACAAATCAGAAGACTTTCAAAAAGGGATTCAGTAATTATCTTAAGAGCTTCATCACGTGAGTAACCCTGAACCCTTAAAATAACGCTGATTCCTTTGTCTAATGATGATAAGAATTTGCTGCTCATGAGTTTGGTTAAATTGAATTAAAACTGACTTCCAGTTTAGGTAGATAATTTTACTTTCTTTTGTTCCACATCTCCTGGAAGTTTTCTCCATTTGATTTATCTTCAACACTCCTTTTCCTTCTCTGCTAAAACGTTAGTGGGATTCCAGGCTGTCAGAGCAACCCAGACCAAAGCAGTAAGCAGATGTGATGTGATTTAACCGTGGCAACTTGCTGGCTCCAGGAGAATTTAACAAGTGAGAGCTGCGTCCGGTATTAGAAAACCCATACGGCAGCGGGGACATCGCTGTCAGACTCAACTCAAATGGTCATTTTAGAAACACCAGCTGAGAACATCCCTTCTTTTGATGTTTATTTGGAGTATATTTACTATACCTGTGGTCTTGCCATCTAGATGATTGTCTTCATGAATGCAAATGGAGCAGCTCTAATGTAAATCATAAAAATGCAAAATAAAATGTTAAAAAAAAAAAAAGCTGCCATAAAAAAACCCCCCATAAAACTCCTTTGCTTTTTCTGCCCTTGGAAACGTTCCCACATATTCATTAGCTTTGCAGAACAGTGCTTTGTTCAAGAAAAAAGGCCCAGGCAGGCAGCACGTGCGCTGTGCAAAATGATCCATCTTGTCAGTATAATTTAGTGCACTGTTCCAGGGTAATTTTATCAGCCCCGTACAGCTGCAGATGGAAATCGCTGCTCTAAATCTTTGCTGCCTAATGCAGAGGAAGCAAGAATTGTCCTTGTGTCTCAGCCCAGCAGCTCCTTGGATAAAAATCCGTGTGCCCAGGAGGTCAGTGCCGCGGGCGGGCGGCAGCGCTGTGCCCCGTGCCCGCCGTGGGGATCCGGCCGTGTCCTCCTGGCAGGTCCCGCAGCCCCTCCGTGCCCGTCCTGCGGCCGCGAGCGGGCACCGGCCCGGGCAGAACCTGCTCCGTGGAGAGCTGTCACTCGCAGCCCCGCAGCTGCAGTCACCATGGAAACGTCCCCAAAAGCCAGCGGGGAGGAGCAGGGAAAGAGAACCATGGCTGACTTGTCATCGTTTCATGTCTCACCTTCCCTTTCTCCCCCATCCCGTGAGCCCCTGAAGCGGCGCTGGGAAGCGTTAACCGCAGCGGGAAGCTTTCGGTGACAGGGAGGGGAGCGCCTGTTCCTGTCGGGTTATGGGTGGGCACTGGGAATCTGACAAGGGCCTGGGTTCGGTCACCCAAAGGTGATGCAATGTGTTTGCCATCCTGACTCAAGGCATTTACCATCTTGAGGGAATCTGTTTGTGCTTTGGGATATAAGTGGAATTAGATATATAATGACATGTGGATTTGTACCAGGAGCTGAGGCTTTGATCTTGAGAGGCTTTGGCAGGGAGGAGCTGTGAAAGGAAATGCTGCAGCTCCTTCCGAAGGAGCAGCACGTGGGTGCTGTGAAGGACCAAGTGAGGTGAAGAAGTGATGGTATCCCCTGTGCTGACAGTGCCACTTGCCCGTGCGACCGAGCTGATCTCTTAGCGAACCGGTCTGACTGCTCCTGTGCTGCTCACCTCCCTGGTGCCAGGATCACAATTCCCCTGTGTGTGTCCAGGGAATGGCAATGGAGCTGGGGAAGGGTCTGGAGCACAAGTGTGCTGAGTTCCCGGCTGAGGGAACTGGGGGTGCTGAGCCTGGAGAAAAGGAGGCTGAGGGGAGACCTTCTGGCTCTGTCCAAGTCCCTGACAGGAGGGTGCAGAGAGGTGGGGTGGGTCTGTTCAACCAAGGACCAAGGGACAGGACAAGAGGAAATGGGCTCCAGTTGTGGCCAGGGCAGTTGAGATGGGATGTGAGGAAGAATTTCTTTGCTGAAAGGGTTCTGAGGCATTGGAAGGGGTTGCCCAGGGCAGTGGTGGAGTCCCCATCCCTGGAGGGATTGAAGAGTCGTGTAGACACAGTGCTGAGGGACAGGGGTCAGTGGGGACTGGTCAGTGTTGGGTTCATGGTTGGACTCCATGAGCTTAAAGGGCTTTTCCACTCAAGGCAATTCCAGGATCCTGTGATCACTTGTCTGCTTCCCATGAATGCATTGAGGCATCTCCAACTCAAGAAACCAACCAAATAAAAAAATCTAAACCCACTCCCCCCAAAAAAAGAAAAAACAGACAAACAAACTCACCTACTACCAAAAGAAAAAAAAAAAAAAGGAGAGAAAAATAAGAGGTTATTTTCTGCCAGTGTAGCTCCACAGGCAGCTCACCTTCCTTCAGAGGAACATCCATGCTGGTAAAGAGGAGAGTCAGGGACATGCCTGTGGCAGGGAAAAAAAAGGGGAGAGGTGGATCCTGCCCTGTCAGTAGCAGGTGCAGTGGGACACCTGGATACTTATTCTCTTTTTCCTCCCCCAGGAAATGCTGTGAAAACAGACTTTAATCTAAATAAATGTAAATTCTTGATCAAGGGAGGAGGAGGGAGGATACTGTGTATGTGCATCACTGTTTAAAAATGAGGCCCAGCAAAAAATGGATGGCAGGGCAACTGCCTGCGCCAGGACTCTTGTGTCCCAGCTTTGGGACCTTGAGCTTCATGTCTGTTGGGTCACCTTAGAACTTGGTTTATGAGCTCCCATGCATGTCAGGGAGAAACAACAACAAAACCAGGCACCCCCAACTCTTCCCCAAGCCTGTTGCCAGCGTCGCAGCGAGTACGTTTGTGCTTTGGTGAGTGCAAGGAGGACTTCAGTGACCCAGCCAGGACCAAAGTGCCCAGTGGCAGAGCAGCTCACTGCCCAGTTCTGTCAACTCTTCCTCTTGGTCTCCTGCTTCTGGCAGCGCTGCTTGTAAATCCTCCTGCACGCCGACCGCAGAGCCTGCCCTGGTGTTGGTGCTTCCCACTGCTCGCCCCGTCCCGCTCGCTCCTCAGGGGTGGCTTTCACAGAATGAATCACAGAATCCCAGAGTGTCAGGGATTGGAAGGGACCTCGAAAGCTCATCCAGTCCAACCCCCCTGCCAGAGCAGGAACACCTGGATGAGATCACACAGGAAGGTGTCCAGGAGGGTCTTGAGCATCTCCAGAGATGGAGACTCCACACCCTCCCTGGGCAACCTGGCCCAGGGCTCTGGCACCCTCACAGCAAAGAAGTTCCTTCTCAAATTTAAGCGGCTTTACTTGATTTCAGTTTGCAGAACGTGTCAGGAGGACTTCAAAAGGAATCTAAATTGATTGTCATAAGGGAGCAGAGGAACTGAGGAGCTTTGCATCTCCACCTCCCTCTGGAAATCCCAGTCTCAAATACAGGTTTATTTATTTCCACCCCCGCTTGAATGGGCATCTTTCAGCAAACATCTCTCCAGTCCCTCGTCTGTTCAGCAAACTTTTTGTAGTTCTGATCTTGTAAATTGAATATTTCAGGTTCTAACGTTGTCCTTCCACAGTCTTGTTTTGTTTGCTGGTTTTTTTTTTCCCAATCTCATTCATGTGTGTCACAGAAAATTGGGAAGACCAAACGCCGCAACCATTGCTGCTGGTGCTTCCTTGTTGTTCTCATGGAAGGGAATTTTTTGTTGTTGTTGTTGTGCCTGAGCATTTCATTTTTGATGTGCTGCACCTCAAGATGGCTTTAAGCCTTATTCAAACTACAAAAATACTGCCATCGTGGTGTAAATTAAAGTGCAAGCAAGCACAAATGGCATTCAGCCACCTTCACTTGGAGGAGAACTGAATTTAACACGATGGTAAGGATCCCAGGATCAGGTGAGCTGTGCCTGTAACAAGGCAGAGATGCACAGACAATTTCTGTGTGGATCTTCTCTCCCAACAGGCCACTGTGGTAGAAGTCACAGTCCCTTTGAGGGGGTTTGCCACTCTTCTGTGGGGATGGGTAGTGAGCTACCACGTTGATTATGGGGCTTTTGGGCAAAAATAAGTGTATAGTGACTGGTCTGTGGTTGCTGAAATATTTCTGGATTTTTAATTTTTTTTTTACCATGATTAAGACTTTCCTGTCTAGCAGAAATGGACGTTTTAGTGGTGTCTGTGTCCCTCAGACAAAGTTAAGTCACGTTCTCTAGGTCTTGGCGTGGCTCTGTTTTCCCTGTATCTGCTCTTTGTTCTGGAAAGAGAGAACATTGCTGTCACAACTTCAGAAATTTAGATGGAGCTTAATCCTCAGCTGCTTCACCAAATAAATGTAGGTTTTAAACTGTAGCAGCTGCTGTGCCACGTCAGACAAAGTCCATCGGGGCCACAGTCGTGTCTCCAAGAGGTGCCTTGGGAGGACAGCAGCAGGGCAAGCCTGCATCATCCCTCTCCTTCATATTTTCCCAGTCCCTCTGGACATTTGCACTTGGGATGACTTAAGCTGGACATGTTTGGTTGGGTTTTTTTCATAACACCTGCTGGATTTTTCTCCCCTGAACTTGTCCTCAGACATGTGCCACCAGCTTTTAGGTTTTGTAGCCCCCTTTGGCGGGCTCAGCTAACCCCGGCATGGAGAGATCTTGCTTCCTTTGGGTCTTTGCACCTGCCAGCTTCACTTGACACCCACTGAATCCTGCACCCACAAGGCAGGACTTTGCTCAGGGCTCTGAGCATCTGTCACATCCCCTCTCAGTCCCCTTTTCCCACAGAGTAGTCTCCTAGCTAATTTAACTTCATGTTTGGAGATAGTTCTGTGCTTCTGGTTGTCCTTGCTGTCTTTACCAGCCATAAGAAGACCATTAAATGAGCACGGGGGCCAAATGGATGGGGCCGGGCTCTTCTCGGTGGTGCCCAGGGACAGGACAAGGGGCAGTGGGCACAAACTGGGACACTGGAAGTTCCAGACAAACTTCAGGAAAAACTTCTTCCCTGTGAGGGTGCTGGAGCCCTGGGCCAGGCTGCCCAGAGAGGGTGTGGAGTCTCCATCTCTGGAGATGTTCAAACCCACCTGGACACTTTCCTGTGCAACCTGGTGTAGGGGACCTGCTTTGGCAGGGGGGTTGGACTGGATGATCTCCTGAGGTCCCTTCCAACCCCACCACTCTGTGACTCTGTGAGGCTTTTGGACTGCACTGCAGCAGCAGCAGCTCAGGCTCGGCCTCGAGGGCAGCTGGGTGTGAGCAGCAGAACGAGCTGCTGGAGAATCCCAGACCAGCTCTGCTGGGGCTCTGCCTCCAACACGTCACGTCTACGTGTGTGTCTCACATGTGTGACTGTTCCTTTGATAATCTGGATGTTTATTATTGAACAGGGTCTTGTTAGTGCAGTCTAATTAATCTCTGAGTGGGACCCTTCTCTCCTTCCCACCTCAGGGAATCTTGTTTCTTTTCAGCAGAGCGAGAGAACGAACGTTGTTCATTTGATTCATGCAAAGAGAAAATAGCATTTAGTAGATTAAGCAGCTCCTCCTGCTCGTTGTTTGTAGGCTCTGTACCGTGATCTGTCAGCGTGGAGAGGCTTGGATTGAAAACCCTGTGCCCCAAACCTTCCATGGGGTGGGAATTTACCTGAAATGGGAAAACACGGGTCACAAATTGCGGTGTGTGCGAGTACCCGGTGGGTGCTGCTTGGGAATGTTTGCTGCTCCGTCATAGCTGTGCTCTGCCAGGAGATGACCCCTTTTAGAAGCCATCAGGAATAGTATAATTAAAGCTTGCTTCAGGTCTGAGCATTTATTCAAACTGCAGTGCCTCAGAGGACCCCGTGGCAGGAGCGCGAGCGGCTCCCGCGCCGCTCTGTTGACTTCAATATTTAATCACCTTTCCTCTTGGAGATCCTTTAAAGCTGGGCAGGAAGGTTCATGCCTGTGTGAATTTCTAGCTAGGTTTTATTTTATTCTTTTCAGTTTGGATGCCTGGAGGGCAGCTTGTGCTAGGGCAGCATGAAATATTGATCATGAAAGGGTTCAGGCTGGTGCGAAGGAGACCTCAGCGGGAGGAGGTGAGCGGTGTCACAGCGAGCATGGAATGGTTTCCCAAGGTTTAGCTCGTTGAGAACTGCTCAGAAATAGAATGCTGGTGTTTAAATTAGACAAGCTCAGTTTGTTTGCTGAATTCTGGGCATTTGTTTGCTTGCTCATATGTTTAGATCACGGTGCTGTGTGGGTTTTCTTCTGCACTCACAGGGATTGCAGCATCTGGGTCAGATCTGGATTATCCCTTTTTCCATGAAAGTCCTACAGGCGACGTTCTGGGCCCACCCTGCCTGGTCTGCTGGTTCTCCCTGTGCTCTGCAGGGCCCATTTGATTGTTTTCCTTTCTTTCTTCCTATTTTTTGTTTTTAAAGGAAAATTCTGAGCTGGGAAGCAGACTGCAGTCTGCAAATGAGCCCGTGATGTGTAGGTGAGGAGATGGGATTTATATTCTGCTGAGGTGGTGGACTTGATCTCTGTTAGGTTTCTTTGAACTTAGAAACTTTGCTAGAAGCTGACTGAGGTTTTTAAGCTGATCTAAAGGCATGTCCAGATCTCCTTTTCCATTGATTTGAATTTAAATGTATTAAATTTTAATCAAAAAACATGTGAATTAAACAGACTTCAGAAAAGATTTCAGTCCTCCCCGTAAGGTAAGATACAGCTCTTGCTTTGGACAGATGCTCTGTGCCTTTGTGTGCAAGTCCCAGTTTCAGAAGCTGCCAGAGCAGCTGCCACAAGGGGAGGAGGGGACCACCCGTGGGATCACTGAGCACCCCGAGCTGTGCAGGAGGGTCTCTCTTGGTCTGGAGCTTGTCATGGTCCCAGTGGTCACCTCCACTTCGCTGGCCACAACTGAAGGAGTAAATGGGACTGTGGTAAAGGAAATGGCAAGGAGCTGTCTTTCCTGGAGGCAGCTATGGACATACATCCTCTTTCTGATGTTCAGGAGTTCTGACTGAATTTCTTGTGCTGTTCAGACTTTGTTTTCCAACCTTTTCCTTTCTGACTATCCATCCTCCTAACACTTTAGTCATGATTTCACTTGCCCTTTAGGAGGACAAAGCATAGAGGAGAAGGCAGAGGTATTGAAAGAGATGAGGGGAGACTGTGAGTGAGGAATGGGTTAAGGGGAATAGTTTTAATTAAAAAAAAAAGCCTAGAAACACCTTCTCTTTCCATTTTCAGTGTAACCTTGCTTATAAGTCTCTGCTCTTGAGTCCTGAATTTGCTCATGGTCCCCTTCCCTGCATACACACATGGTGTGGCCAGCACATGCTGCCATGTGTTCCCCATCCTAATCCCTGCCCTGCCTTGTCTCCTTGGGCAGCTCTTCTTGCAGAGGACAATCCATTCCATAGCGTGTCCCCTGCAGCATCTCTTGCTCTTGCTTGATCACCAGCCACTGCACTGATGACAAAAGTGATTGCTTTGGGGTCTGCTCCTCAGTGTGTCACTTGGAAAATGGTCATCAGAGAAGCTTTTCTGTGAGCCTGGCGTCCTGTGCACAGTGACAACCAGCAGTTTTCTTCTTGTGACCACTTCACTGCCAGTACTCTCCAACTCACCAAGGTGATGAAGGGAGTGGAGCATCTCCCTGATGAGGAAAGGCTGAGGGAGCTGGGGCTCTTGAGCTTGGAGAAGAGGAGGCTGAGGGGGAACCTCATTAATGTTGATCAATATCTGAAGGGTGAGTGTCAGGAGGATGGGGCCAGGCTCTTCACAGTGATGTCCAATGGTAGGACAAGGGGCAATGGGTGTGAGCTGGAACACAGGAGGTTCTGCTTGAACTTGAGGAGGAACTTCTTTCCTGTGAGGGTGCCAGAGCCCTGGGCCAGGCTGCCCAGGGAGGGTGTGGAGTCTCCTTCTCTGGAGACATTCAAGACCCACCTGGACGCCTTCCTGTGTGATCTCATCCAGGGGTTCCTGCTCTGGCAGGGGGGTGGACTGGATGAGCTTTCGAGGTCCCTTCCAATCCCTGGCACTCTGGGATTCTGTGATTCCTCACCCTATCTGCCACTCCTTCCCTTGTGTCCTGCACACATCTCCACCTTCTCATCCCCCTGAAATATTGACAGGTATTCTGGTATCCTCTGCCTGTTTGACTTGGCACACAGTCTCCTGTGGCTGTGCCTGGCTAGGAGCTGCACGTGTGCTGGTTGGGATTTGGAGGCTGAAGAAGGCAGATGGCTCTTGAGCTCATTCTGAAGCATTTCCAGCAATGTCACTCTAATCTGGAGCTTGCTCTACCCTGCTGTTGATTTTTCCTGAAGGATATATGGACCTGCCTCTTTGAGTCTCTGTTCCTCTGTCAGGTCTGCTTGAAGCTGGCTCGAGATTCAGAAGGTATCAGGAGAATCTCAGGAGGTCAGACGGGGACAGGGTTATCTTTAATCATTGCTATGGGAAGCCAAGTTAACCAGAAGTGAAAGCCACAGAAAGGTGGCAGAGACAGCACCACTTCATCCTTGCCTGTAGGAGGAATGATACAGGATACAGCGATTCTCAGCCTGGTTTACCTTGTCCATGCAAGATCTGCTCACAAAAAGTGCTGAAGCCACCAGCTTGCTGGTGTCTAGCTTTCATTTAAGTTTAAGCTGTTCACTGGTGGTTGAGTCTCAGGAGGGTGGTACATGGGAGCTGTTGAATCCTTTCGAAACTACGTGTGAAAATGCTATGTTGGGTACAGAGGGATTGAAAGAAAGGAGAATCCTGGATGTGGCTTTGAGTGGCTGAGGGAACTGGGGGTGCTGAGCCTGGAGAAAAGGAGGCTGAGGGGAGACCTTCTGGCTCTGTCCAAGTCCCTGCAAGGAGGGTGCAGAGAGGTGGGGGTGGGTCTGTCCAACCAAGGACCAAGGGACAGGACAAGAGGAAATGGGCTCCAGTTGTGTCCAGGGCAGTTGAGATGGGATGTGAGGAAGAATTTCTTTGCTGCAAGGGTTCTGAGGCATTGGAAGGGGTTGCCCAGGGCAGTGGTGGAGTCCCCATCCCTGGAGGGATTGAAGAGTCATGTAGACACAGTGCTGAGGGACAGGGGTCAGTGGGGACTGGTCAGTGTTGGGTTCATGGTTGGACTCCATGAGCTCAAAGGGCTTTTTCCATCGAGGCCAATCTGGGATTCTATGGATAAATCTTTCTGTTGGATTTTTGACACGGGGGTCTCCCGTGTGTGGCTGTGGCTCTACTGTTGTCCTCCAGCACAGACCAGAAAAGTAGCTTTTGCAAGATGAGGATGTGTGTAGGGTATCTGCTGAAGGCCATGATAAACTCAACACTGGAAATTTGATTTTTACTTTGTTTTTGTTGGTTTTTTTTTTCATTTTACAGTGCTTAATGTTCTTAAGTTATGAACTAGAGGTGAGGGGAAGAATCAGAAAGGTGCATTGAGAGAGGTGGTCCTCTCCCAGTGTTCACCTGTGAGGACAGTGTGTGTTGGTAGGAAACACTCCAGCATCCTCAGTTGTCTCAGGTATGGTTCTAACCTGTCACTCACAACTGCACAGTGCAGACACACAGAGTGGTGCTGGCCAAGGAGTTGGTGGCTCTGACAGCCTCCTCTTGTTTAGAAGTTTGAAGGGTCTGTGTTTCTAGTAGAGACTGTGAGCCCAGCAGGTGGTCAGCTTGCCTTGGCACTTCAACATTATTAATGGACTGCTTCAAGCAGAAACAAGCCCTGAAAAGAAAAACAGTGAGCTAGAAAAAGAATTAATTTAAAAAATATTGGTACTTGGTTCCCTGCAAAAAGTTTGTTCTTGTCTTTGGCTTTCTCCTGGCTTTGGGGAGGCGCTGCCGTTGTGGCCACCAGGAAGGTCCTTAGTAGGAGTGAGGCTATCCAGCTTTGACAACTTGATTTGAGGACATGCTTTTCATTAATAGTTTACTGCTTGTGTGTGGCCCAGGGGCATGCCTGGGCTGGGTAATTGGATTTGGAAGGCTGGTGTTTGGAACAATTGTGACACTTCGTGCTGTGAAGCCGATTTCTGTGGTGATGCAGCTGATACAACATCGGGGCAATCTGTTCCAGCGCCTTTGTTCCCTGGGTGTCTGACTGGTGTGAAAAAATAACCACAGCAAGAGGCTTTTCTCCAGAGCAAACCTACAGCAAGCACAAGGAAACAACATCAAGACTTTGTTCTGTATCTAAAAACAATCCAAAATGGTTTTTTTTGGGGGGAAAAACTGACAGAAGTGAAGCTCTGCAAAGCTGACACAAATTTACTGAGCATGTTCTCTCCTTCAGGTCCTTTATAACGACCAGGAGGCTGTTTAGCTGTGACCCAGCACCCTTTGTTCCTCATTTCTATTCTTATTAAATTAAAAAATGAGAAGTTGGCAGTAGGTTTTTACCCAGTTTATCTCCTTTGCTGTCCATATACTTCTGGCAGGTCCATTTTGTGACACTCCAGTCTATGTTTAAATGTCTCAAGCAAACCAAGTCGTCTTCACTTCTCATTTAGAAAGGGCATGGATCACTTCAGTACTCTTTAGATGCTTGATTATTTTATCCTAGTTGCTGCTTCTGTCAAATTCATCCCATTTCTGACTCTGACATGTCCTCAGCCATGGAAATTCCAGGTTTAAATCAGCTTTACCCACTTTGGGTGAAATCCAAGCCCTGTGGACACTGGTTTTAGCTCAGGAGCTCTGATGCCCTTTATGTGGGATGTTCTTGTATCTCTTTGCATTCTGCAGGTTGTAGAGAACTAAAACTACAGCTGTAACTGGGTGTGCAAAACCTGACTGCTGAGAACAGCACACGTGGAGCAAAGGATGCTGCTTTCCCTCCATCTGTGTAGTGATTTCAAAGAATAAATAAGGAAAGTATCAGATATGATTTTATTTGTGTGCAGCACTGGGATTTGCAGTACCAGTCCACTACTCCTGTTCAGCTCCTGCTTTCTTGTCCTGCTGCTTTGGTCTGGTCAGCAGAGCAGTGCTGATTTCTGCCATGGTTACAGGCACTGCTTGTCGTGCTGCCTGCTCTTCCCTTTCTCTCCGCTGTCCCATGTCGTGCCTCAGTTCCCCAGCTCTTCCCTGTGGTCACTAAATAGTCTCTGTTCCCCCCTTGTCCTTAGGAGAGTGGCTCCTGGCAGGGGCTGGCATCTGATCACGCTGTCTTTGGTCACCTTGTGTGTGTTGTTGTTCCCCTGGTTGCTGACTGTGCTTCATTTTCCAACACTTTGCTGCCCAAGCTGTCTGGGGACAGACATTTCAGCAGGACCTGTGGTGACAGGACAAGGGGAAATGGTTTAAACTAAAGAGGGGAAATTTAGACTGGATAGAAGGAAGAGATTTTTTACACTGAAAGTGGTGAAACCCTGGCCCAGGTTGCCCAGAGAGGTGGGAGAAGCCCCATCCCTGGAAACATTCCAGGTCAGGCTGGACGGGGCTCTGAGCAACCTGGTCTGGTTGAAGATGTCCCTGTCACTGCAGGGGGTTGGACTAGATGACCTTGAAAGGTCCCTTCCAACCCAAATCATGTGATTCTATGATTATGTTGGGTCTTGACTCTACTCTGGCATGAACACAAATGTGCTTCATGGAGCGTTGACCATGCCAGTGAAGTGGTGGGTGCTCGGGCAGCTCCCCAGGCTCTGCCAGAGCTACTTGGTCATGTCTGTTGTGAACAGGAGATCTCCCACACAAAGACAGCGAGGCCAAGGGAGAACGAGGAGGGGTTACTCTGACAGAGGTTGGAAGAGAAGTTCTCTGCTTTTGAGGGGCTTGGAACCCAAAGTCTCTTTTCTCTTTGAATTTTGAGTAGATAGGGAAGAGCAGCCCCTGACATCTGCTGTACTGCTTGCCACGTATCGTTTTGTTCTGCCACATAGCAGGATTGTCAGTGAAGCTGCCAAGAGAACCTTTGACATCAGCTTCATAAAGCCAATATCATGTTGGAAATTGCCTCAGGTAATTAATTAATTCTTCTGTAAACAGAAGGCTTGATGTGCATCAATGGTGCTGTGGGATGTTTCTCAAGAGGGAAATAAACTCTCCAGCAGGGCCCGCAGCGAGCAGCGAAGCACTGTTCCTATGTAGGAGGCTCATTATCCTCCTAATTCTACAAGGAAACAGAGAGACAATCTTCATCCTGGTGGATGATGTTAGAGGGAAGGCCCAGGTGATGACACATCCCTCGAGAGCGCTCAGGTGAACACGGGTTTCTCTGGTCGCAGCTCTGTGGCGCGCGGGGTCTCCCAGTCAGGGCTCGGTCGTGCCAGCGCTGCGAGCGCTCTTCCTGCACCGAGTCCCAGAGGTGTTGGAAGGAGAAGTCCAGAACGTGGTGTGTTTCCTGCCTGTGCTGCTCTCCAGGCACAAAGAAGATCTGCAGTGGTGCTGGTGGAGCTGGCCTCACAGCCAGCAACTTGGGGGGATATTATTTGTTTGGCGTATTTGCTTGTTTTTTAGCACATGGACTCGATAGATATTCCCTGAACTATTTTCAAAGCAATCTTTTTTAATCACTGTTAAAACTGTTTCTCAATAACACCTTGGTAAACACGGTGTTTTTTCAGTGATGTTTTAATTGGGTTTGATTAGGACAGAGAATTCACTTCCTTTAGACTCAATATAATAATATAACTAATATATTTACTAATATATTTACTAATATATTTACAGATTTGAGCAGTATGGAAGCACAAAGAGAAAGAAAATATCCTGCTTTCCATTGCTCAAACTCTCTTCTCCACTGGCCCCCTAGGTGTGGAGGGGCACGCTGGCTCGCCTTCGCTACAAGAGGACCAAGGCGGCCCTGGCGATCGTCAGGCACTACCGCCGCTACAAGGTCAAGTCCTACATCCACGAGGTGGCTCGGCGCTTCCACGGCGTGAGGATGATGAAGGATTACGGCAGGCACGTGCCATGGCCCACCCCACCCAAAGTGCTGCGCCGGTTTGAAGAGGCACTGCAGAACATTTACCACAGGTACAGAGAAAACCTCTTCTCTTCTCAGTCTCTGTCCTAGAGGAGTGAACAGCTGCTGCGTTGGGAAAACGACTGCAGAACGTGGACTGGGTGTCAGGGATGGAGATGTCGGTGCCTTTTGGCACCCTTGACCACATACTAGTAATTATTCTGTTTCAAAGGTTGAGTCAGGATGGACATTGTGTTTGCTTCCTAGGGACACAACACTGGGGAAGGGTTTAGAGGGGAAGGGTGTGAGGAGAGGCTGAAGGCACTTGGGTTGTTCAGCCTGGAGAAGAGGAGACTGAGAGGAGATCTCCTGGCGGTCTGGAACTTCCTCCCCAGGGGAAGAGCAGGGGCAGGCGCTGAGCTCTTCTCTCTGGCCACCAACGCCAGGAGCAGAGGCCATGGCAGGAAGATGTGGCAGGGGAGGGGGAGATTGGCCATGAGGAAAAGGTTCTTGAGGCAGAGGGTGGTGGAGCACTGGCACAGGCTCCCCAGGGAGGTGCTGATGGCCCCAAGGCTGACAAGATTCCAGCAGCATTTGGCCAAGGCCCTCAGGGCCATGGTGTGAATGTTGGGATTGTCCTGTACAGGGACAGGAGTTGGACTCCATCATCCTGGTGGGTCCCTTCCAGCTCACAACACTTGATGATTCTGTGATTCCTTGGCCCCTTTCTGGTTGGTTTCAAAAGAAAAGAGCAGCTGCTGTTAGAGGGGGGGAGAGAAAAGGAATCTTTTCAACTTCCTCATGACTTCTTATAGCAAGTCAGTACTTTTCTGCAGTGGAATAAGCAATGTTCTACTTTCTACCTGCATTCTGTGTGCAGAAGTATTTGATACCTTCATTACAACCTCCTAATATCTAAAAGCTAGTGATTTTTTCTCTGGTGAGTTGTAGACAAAGAAGTTACTATTCCAATTTGAAAAATTATGACTTCTGAAAGTCACTGAAGAAGAGAAATGTTGGCTGGGTGGGGCCTCTGGAGATCTCCAGTCCAGCCATCTGCTTGAAGGGGCATTACCACCAGCACCAGATCAAGTCAGCCTTGGTTTTTTCCCTATCTGTCTCTTGAAAGCCATCCACAACCTATCTGGGTAGAGAGTCCTGCTTTCTGAATAAGCTCCATTATCATAACTACAAAATGTTAGTTGCTAAAAGACTTTTCATAGCATTCATCTTGGAGCCCTGGTGTTGCTGCTGAAGGCTGGAGCATGGTGTGGAGTAACGGATGGGCTACCCTGCCCTGTTTCACATTCCAGTTGGTTGGGTTTGAATTGTAGCACCAACTTCAGCTATTAAAGGAGAATGATGTTGTAAATGAGCCAAAAAAATGGGCTTGCTAAAACTTTATTGCAAACAGATGCAGTCAACAGTAGTTGACTTCTGGGTACAGGACGGGGAGCGTACGAGCCCAATTTGTTAGGAGTCAGACATGATCTGTGACTTCAGAATGATAACTGACCTTCCCAGCTTTATGAATGCCATGGAAGGACTTGTTTTTCCCCTGACATCTGTAGTCTGGGGGTGTCCTTGCTGTGCTGATCTGGCAGAAGTCATCCTCGTAGTGCATGGTACAGACTGTGGAACTGATTCAGGTGCTTTGTGGCAGGTGGAGAGCAGGTGAACTCATCCGCAGCGTCCCACCAGAAGTCCTACCTCAGCTGAGGGCCAAGGTGGCTGCCATGGAAGTGCTGAAGGGTCACAGAGCTGATATTGGGCTGCAAAGAGCGTGGGAGGGGAATTACATCGCACTGGTGAGTACAGGGGAAGTGATCAATGCAGTGCCTGGGGCTTAGGATGCTAAAAGGGTGGAAATCTGAAAAAGTGGCTGTTGGGTTCTTGGGAGGGAGAAGTGCTTTGACATCCCCTGGGTAAATGGGTTTGTGTAGTTTCAGAGTCTTTGCCTTGTGCTGCACTGTGAGTGATTTTTCTGAATGCTGAGGCTAGCCTGAGCAGCACAAGCAGCATTAACAGATAATGAGCAATGCCAGCAGCTGGCTCTTCAAATGGCCAAAGCTGGGCAAGAAGTCGCTGTAAAACTACAATTGTAGCTCTAATGGGATGCTAAGAAATAGCAGAAAATGAAAAGGAAGGGAGAAATTCTCTCTAGGCAAGTTGCATTGCTTCTTTTTACTCCATCCTTCCTTTAAGCATTTTGTTTTGTTAAAGCTTTTTTTTCCCCAGACAGCACATAAAACTCCAGCTGCTGTCGCTCCTCGAGTGGAGGAAGCCCTCAGCTGAGGTGCTGCAGCTGCAGCCCTCTCTGGCCTGCCGTGACGCCACGCAGTTGCTTTCCTCAGAGAGTTATGTGCCTGTCTTTGCTCTTTCAGAAACCAGATCACCCCCAGACCACGGGCTCCTTCATCCCCGTTGCCAATGAGCTGAAACGGAAAGACAAGTACATGAACGTGCTCTTCTCCTGCCACGTCCGCAAGGTAACCAGCGCCTGCGTGGGCTGGGTGGGGAAACTGCTTGTAGCTGAGGTGAAATCTTGGGAAGCCAAAGGTGAGGAGATCATCCTGGAGATGTTTTAACAGGCAGCAGTTCAAAGCAGTCCCGTTTCAAGGAACAATATCAGTGATTTTTTGATGGATACGTAGCTCTGAGGCTCTTGCACCAAGGGGTGCTTGGTTTGAGGGGCTCCTGTGGCCTCTTTGTGTCAGAAGCATGAATAAATTCACTGGATTCTGTGTAACTGGTTTGGGTCTGATTTTTTTCATAGCAGAATGTGGTTTTTTGTTAAATGGGTTGGAAGGTTTAAAAAGCTAATTAGAAAAATGTGCTTGCATAATTTTTTATGGGTAGTTCATAATGGCCTAAATTATGCTGGTTTTAAATGTTGGTCAGGAGAGAATACTTTGAATTTTACCAATTCAAACCAAACCAATTTTGATGGCAGGCTGGGGCTGCTGGTGTTCACCTGTTTGCAAGAAGCTGTATATTCTTTTCACTTCTAAAAATAAAACAGGGATTTCTCAATTTAAAAAGAGAAATCTCTGAGTGTTTTCCAAACAAAAATATTTCAGTGGAATATTCTGTTGCTTGTAACACGTTCTCTTGTTGGATGAGTGATTTGAGTGAATATTGGTTTATATTGTCAGGGTTAAAGGAGGATCGAGCAAGTCTGGATCCAAACCTCCTCTTTACAATCTTGCAGCACTTTGGCTGGAACCTCCATTAGGGACAAGGAGATACAGGAGAATTTCCCCTGGCTTTTTTCACTTTGGGCTGAAAACAAAAGAATCCCTCTTCTAATTAATTAAATTAATTATTTCTAAATTGTTGCTGTTTCTAGATAAACTGGAGTAATTGTAAGGACACAATACTCAGTTCTTAAAGATGTGATTATGGGAATTGTTGTTTTGAATGGGAATGGAATGACAGTGAATTACTTGGGGTGTGAGGATCATATATTATATGTATACCCAGTGTGGGAATTCAATTTTGCTCGTTGTTACACCCAACTTTTAAGCTTTTAAGCCCTTGTGTTTCTCTCACTTGCTCCTGATTCATTTTTGAAGGACAGTCTTCTGTGCAAGCATAGGGGGAAACACAGACCCCTGCCTTGTCCTGTTCAGCAAGCACAGAGCTCCTGCCTTTAGGCAAGTGTCTGAGCAGTTCCTTTTGGTTTATAGTGCATGAAGAAATCCTTGAGCAGCCAAACAGCCCTTGTTTCTCTACATCCTGTGTTGACTTGCTGGAAAAATCCATTTTCTCCTGGGGTTTGTTGCATTGGTGTCCCAGCAGTTCACTAATAAACACAGTCTGGAGATGGAATAGGTGTTACCCATCACAAAGGGGATTTCTGCTTGAGCCTGGAGGGTCACTTCTGGTGCTTCCAGAGGTGACAAAAGCTGTAGTTCACCATGGGCCCTTAAAAATCAGAAAATACTGCAGAGACTTGGAGGTCTTGTGGGTTTTGAATTATCTTGTAACTTTTTGTACCTTTTTAAAGGTAAAACTGTTGGTTGCTTTCTTCTATCAGAGAGGTCAGGCTTGATCCCCTGCTTGCCTGCTTAGTTAGGGAAATGCAAATGAAGTCATCGGTGAGAGCACACCCAGGAGCACGACAGGACAACGTGTAGGGGCAGTGACAGTGGGGCTGAGGTAAGACAAGCTGACCTGCAGCTGCCAGGAGATGTGCACAAAGCCATGGGTGATGGGTCACCTGGCACAGGAGAACCCAGCTCCTTGTCCACAGCCCTGAGCCTGAGTCTTTGAGGTTGTTAATACTTCTTCTGGTCTTCATTCTTAAGGATCAGTGTCAGACAAAAAAAATAGAACTAAATTTAGGGAAAATGCTGCATCTCCTTTAGGAAAAATCCTTAAAGGTCAATCAAAAGGAAAAACAGGGTCTGTCCCACAGATCATCTCCTTTAGTGGGATGTGAGGAAGAATTTCTGTGCTGAAAGGGTTCTGAGGCATTGGAAGGGGTTGCCCAGGGCAGTGGTGGAGTCCCCATCCCTGGAGGGATTGAAGAGTCGTGTAGACACAGTGCTGAGGGACATGGGTCAGTGGGGACTGGGCAGTGTTGGGTTCATGGTTGGACTCCATGAGCTTAAAGGGCTTTTCCAATCCAGGCCATTCTGGGATGCTGTGAAAATGCTGGTCTTAAAGAAGCAAATAGGAGCACCTTTCCTCCAACAAATGGGTAAAATCATTTCAGCATTGCTGCTGAGGACTACATTGCAGCTCTATAGGATCTTCAATGATGTGTGGAAGCCAGGTGATTTCAGTACATCTCCATATTTAAACTCAAATCAAATGACCCCTTTCAAACACGTGCTTGGATGTAACATCTTTTTGAGTGAACCATTTGTCTTCCTTCTTGTATGGACAAGAAATGTCCAGGAAAGCCTGAAGTGAGCAAAGGAGAGAAGACAAACAGTCCTGGACTTTGAAAGCTAACAAGACAAAGATTTGGCATGTCAAGATTTACCATTTCCCTTTCCAACCAGAGCATGTCTTTAGGTGATCTGTTGTGCCTTCAGTTTGAACACGGGCTTTGCAGACTAAGCAACAGTGAAAACTCTCGCAGAGCCTGTAAGCAGCTTTGACTACAAGAACACAGTCTTCACCCTGAAAACTACATTAGCTTTCACTCTTCACATAAACCAATTTATATCTGAAGCTGTCTTTTTAAAACAAGTTGTTTTTCTTGTGAAAAATACGAGCTGTAGCATTCTACCTCTTACCCAAAACCTAACAGCAGCCTGAGGATCAGCTGCCAGTGCTGCGAGCTGGGGGAATTTCTTCTGATGGCCACATTCTTCCCTTTTCTTTTTTTAAAAACAAATAAATAAAATCATATGTTGTTTTTTTCTTTTAGCATTACCCTTCTTTACCTTCCCTCTGTCATACCAAATGTTATTTGCACGTGTGGCACGCGACGTTAGCGCGTGCAGGCTGTCTTGGTGGCCAGAGCATTTGGAAGGGAGTTAATGATAGAACAAGGGAAGTGGCTTTAAGCAGAAAGAGGGGAGGTTTAGATGAGATATTAGGAAGAAATTCTTTGGTGTGAGGGTGGTGAGACCCTGGCCCAGGTTGGCCAGAGAAGCTGTGGCTGCTCCTCCCTGGAAGTGTTCTGGGCCAGGTTGGATGAGGCTTTGAGCAACCTGGTCTAGTGGAAGGTGTCCCTGCTGCTGGCAGGGGGGTTGGGACTGGATGAGCTTTTCCCTTCCAGCCCAAACCAGTCTGGGGTTCTGTGGTTCTGTCATTTCCACTGCAGAGAGGTTTCTCAGGTTGCTTATGCTGAACCTGGCTCATTGTGGATTTGCAAATTGGCTGTAGCTGTTTCTCAGCTGAAATTGGGCTCACACGAAGCTTTAGCAGAGGACTGAAGAGTGAGTTATAGGAATGAAAATGTAATTAATTATCAGGTGATTTCACTGCTTCCCTTAAATAATGCTCTTTAACAGAGCATCAGTCCGCAGAATAAGGTTGCTGAAGTTCATTTCTGTTGTTATTTTCATGATTCAGCTTATTTAAGCATTCTTGAGCAAAAAAATGTGCTGTTACTGCTGGTCCCTTAGGCAGGCAGGAAGGTGTCAGTAGAGTTGAGGTGAATGTTCTGTTTCTGGAGTAGCATCACACTTCCTTGGCAGCTTTCAGTAAGGTACCAAACCATCACACTACACCTGAAGTATTTCTTGACAGTCAACAGCAATCTCAGGTGTCTGCTCTTCAGAATTCCAGATAATTGTGGTCTAATTCACTTCTCACCTTGGAAAGAAGTTAAAAGGATAAGTACTGGGCAACTTAACTTCTGTCAACTGGAACAGACAGAAGTTAAGCCTGGAGTTCATGTATTTAAAGATGTTTGTGTTAGAACATGACCTGTAAGATATTTGCTAACCATTAATTTCTTTGAGATGGATTCTTTTATTTTTTAAGCTGGTGGTTGATGTTGTTCGAGTGAAGTCAGCACCAACTCTGACAAGCCAGGGAACTGCTCTTGAAGTCTTGATAGCTGCTGGGAAAGTTTTCTTTGGCTTGAGTGCGTGGGGTCTTAATTTCAACAGCTTGAGATGAATAATAATGGGTGAATCTGTTTGTACCAAAGCTTTTATAGATCTTTTTATAGAAGGTCCGTGAAGAAACTTTGAAGTCTTGCTGATGGGAGGTGCATGTCCTTGCTTTCTCTCAGTAGATAAAGGTAGAAGGAAGTCATTTCTGCTTATGGAAAAATAAGTCTTTTCTGAGCATTGTGGTGCTTTTTGTTTTTCAAAGGAAATTTTCAAGTTTTTTGCCTTGGAAACCCACATGCATATTTCATGCATTCCACCAGATTTTGTTGTATCACCTAGGAAACAATGGTTCTCTCTCCTTTTTTTGTTTGTTTTGTTTTGTTTTAGAATAAGGATTTTCTTTCCACTTTCTCCCTTGTCATTTGTAGCACCAAGGACTATCTCTTCCAAAGCCCAGTGCCATGTGGTGTCTAGAGCACCCTGGCAGAGACCTGAGAAGCCCATTTGGAGGTTGTTCTGCTGTAGGCTAGACCCTCTTTTTTCCTCCATAAGCTAGTCAAGAAGCTCAATTAATACTGATTCACATTTGGATCAACAAAGATAAAAATAACAAATGCCCAGAAGGTGCAGAGAACACAGTGCTGAGAAGAGCTGTTCTCTGGGAGGGTGGAAGCTGTCTCTGAGAACAGAAGGCTGTCTCTGCTCCTGCAACAGCAGAAGGACAGTGGCATTTGCAATGGTGCTGGCGTTGGGCTGAATCTCTCCTGTGTACCCTCCCCAGTGTGACAGCTTATTTCTTAAAAACACAGAGTGTTATTGACATAAATCTGCCATAAATGCATGAGACACCTGAAGCAAAGGGATCACTTGGAAAGAGCTGAGAAGGACACGAGTTCCAGGGCAGCGAGAGTTTGCTTCTCGCACAAGAGAAGCTGCTGAGCTTCCCCTCGGTACGTCTCTTCAGCTGCTCAGCTGGGTTTGTGGTTCAGTGTGAACACTAAAACCAATGGGTAACCACAAGAAAGAAGTGGAATTTAAAACACACTTGTAGAACTACTGTGATAGTTGTAGTTGTGTCCTGGGGGCACCCAGCACTGCACTGCGAGCCGGGCCAGGGAGGGGATCGTCCCGCTCTGCTCTGCACTGGGGCGGCCTCACCTCCAGCACTGGGGGCAGCTTGGGCACCACGGGAGAAAAAGGATCTAAAGCTGCTGGGGAGTGTCCAGAGGAGGGACACAACATTGGGGAAGGGTTCAGAGGGGAAGGGTGTGAGGAGAGGCTGAAGGCACTTGGGTTGTTCAGCCTGGAGAAGAGGAGACTGAGAGGAGATCTCCTGGCGGTCTGGAACTTCCTCCCCAGGGGAAGAGCAGGGGCAGGCGCTGAGCTCTTCTCTCTGGCCACCAACGCCAGGAGCAGAGGACATGGCAGGAAGATGTGGCAGGGGAGGGTGAGGTTGGCCATGAGGAAAAGGTTCTTGAGGCAGAGGGTGGTGGAGCACTGGCACAGGCTCCCCAGGGAGGTGCTGATGGCCCCAAGCCTGACAAGATTCCAGCAGCATTTGGCCAAGGCCCTCAGGGCCATGGTGTGAATGTTGGGATTGTCCTGTGCAGGGACAGGAGTTGGACTCCATCATCCTGGTGGGTCCTTCCACCTCACACCATGCTGGGATTCTGTGACATTATATTGCCTCGCAAAAGCTGGATGTGCTTCCCGTCCCTGCTTCTGGGGCAGCAGCTGCAGGACCCTCTGTGGTGGGACAGCCCTGGTTGCACAGCTCAGTGAGATCTGCTCTGTGCTGGAGGTGGGTAGGGACAGCAGGCAGGGTGTTGTGCTGGGAGATGGGTCCATCAGGACCACAGCAGTGAACAGGTGGCGATGTCAGACTCTTTAAAAAATTAAAAATAATCAAAAAGGCATGTTTGGGAGCTGTGGTCACACAGCATCAGGTCTGAGGTCTGTGTGGGGCAGATGGCAGCCTGACAGCCTGGAGAAGCCTTTGCTTAAATCTCCCAAGACCCAGGTTGCTCTTGAGGAGCCTGAGCTGCTCCTCTCCAACAACTCACCGTGTACCCCCACACTCCTCACCTGCTTTCTCTGGGCCATTCCGTGTTTCAAACCCTTTACTTTTTTTTCCTCCCTTTCATCTGCTTCCTAAAATAACCTCAGTTATTCAGCAACTCTTCCTGGGAGATTTTCCAAGCCCTCAATCATAGTTTTGTGTTTGTTTTTACCTTCTCTGAACCATTAGAGTCTCCTCTGCGGTCCCCATCCCGGTGCCTCCCGAGCTGCTCCAGGTGAGACCGTGGCACCCAGGACATTATTCCCCTGCTGGTCTTCACCACACGCTCACACCTTGCTTCTTTTCAGCTGCCTCGCATGTTTGTGCCAAGATCTACCCAGAGCTGCCTAAAATCATCTTCCCTTACTGTTTTCTGAGTTGATGCCATTAATTTCAGCTCTCATGTAACTCTCCAATTTGCATTTTTTTGGCCTTTATTTGCTCTGAACTTCGCCCCTCTGCTGCCTGTTGACTGAGAATATGCAAGTTCTCCTGTTGCCTCCTGACTTCACCCAGGAAAATCCTATTTATGTTCATCTCCTTCATCACATCTCACCCTTGTCTGCCCTTCTCAGTTGGTTAATAAATATCTCTATGACTGTGATACACCGATGACCCTGGCTTTGCCTTAGTGAAAAATAATTTGTGTCCTACTTTTTCACTTACTTTTGACAGAACTTTGCATTTTATCTGGTGACTATTTAGTACCCAGCTTCTTGGGGCATCTGAAATTCCAGATGGCATCAGACATTCTCATTTGGTGTAGTATTCCCTGGATAAATTAATTGTCATGTTAATGAGACACAGGTTTCCTCTGTGCAAACCCCACTTGCTGGAGCCTAGAAGGATATTTGTGATGAGTTGTGGTGGGATGTGGGGAATTGAAATGATCTGTGTTTAGGAAGGAATAAAAGCATGATCTCAGGGTATAAAAAGCTTCTCTGGAGGGAATATATCTTTGTTTCCTGCCATAATGTGATCCTCCCACTTATGTTTTTGTAAATAATCACACTAATTCCTTAGGGTGTGTAATATTGGTTTATTAGCCTCAGTCTTCCTGGATCTTCCCCAGGTGATGGTACTGTGAAGGTACAACATTTACTATCTTGTATCCTTTGAATGAGGACATTTTCAATAAACAATTGCATATTTTTACAACAGTTTTCCAAAGGTTTTTATGTGGCATTTGACAGCAGTTTTGGTTATTTAATTTGTCAGGTACTGGAGGGATGCTGTTACTGGAGACCTGATTGGTGGCCAAAAATAAACATTAATTCAGAACTTCAGAATACTTAGATTTAAGGAAAATTATATCATCATGTGACCACTATACATGGCTGGCTGCTGGGCTCTCTGTTACTTTGCATCGTTGGCTGATGCTTAAATAATTTGTTCTCCCATTGGTCTTACTGGGAGTAACTGGGTGTGTGTACTGCAGAGAGTACTGGGGGGTGGGGCTGTGTGCTTGGCTGTGTTCACAGGATCCCAGAATTTCCTGGATGGGAAAAGCCCTTTGAGCTCATCGAGTCCCATCATGAACCCAACACTGACCAGTCCCCACTGACCCATGTCCCTCAGCACTGTGTCTACACGACTCTTCAATCCCTCCAGGGATGGGGACTCCACCACTGCCCTGGGCAACCCCTTCCAATGCCTCAGAACCCTTTCAGCAAAGAAATTCTTCCTCACATCCCATCCCAACTGACCTGGGCACAACTGGAGCCCATTTCCTCTTGTCCTGTCCCTTGGTCCTTGGTTGAACAGACCCACCCCCACCTCTCTCCACCCTCCTTGCAGGGACTTGGACAGAGCCAGAAGGTCTCCCCTCAGCCTCCTTTTCTCCAGGCTCAGCACCCCCAGTTCTTTAAACTGTACTTGCTGTGGGGTTCACATACTGCTGGCTTCCAACAGTTAATTTTTATCCCCTTTCCCCTTTCCCCTTTCCTTTCCTTTCCTTATCATCTTCATAGTCCTCCACTAGACTTTCTCCAGTAGTTCCTGGTCTTTCTTGAGCTGGGGAGCCCAGAACTGGACACAGCACTCCAGATGTGGCCTCACCAGGGCACAGCAGAGAGTGAGAACCTCCTCTGACCTCCTGGCCCAATGCACTCCAGGAGACCATTGACCTTCTTGGCCCTTAGGGCACATTTAATTCAAACTAAAGTGAACCAAATTCTTGAGTATGCCTAAAATGATTCCATGAGGGTTGGGACATAAATGTACAGATAATCTCTGCTGCTGTTGACTGCCAGTGGGATTGCAGGTGACAATATAGTGCTTTGCCTCAGCAGGAACTCCTGGTTCTTCACTGAATTCCAGCATGCATCTCTAATTGGTCTTCAATTTACAACTGTGGAGCCCAGTGGCAATGTGAAGATATTAAGATATTGATGTTTCCCAGTGGTGACACTAAGCTGTGTTTGCTGAACTACAAGAAACTGTCAGAATATTTCAGATACTGTGAGGTCTGTTTTCCTGGTAACACAGGAGCTGATGAAATCACAGAATGATTTAGGTGGGAAGGGACCCCTGGAGGTCTGTGGGCCAACCTCCTGCTCTGAGCAGAGCTAAATGCAGAGTTAGATGAGGTTGCTCAGCCTCTGAGTCAGCTGAGTTTTGAAGATCCCCGAGGGTGAAGGTCACACAGCCTCTCTGAGCCCTGTCCCCTGGCTGCCACCCTCCTGGGGAGATTTTTTTCCCCTATGTCCAGTTGGACTTTCTGCTGCTGCATCTTCTGCCTGTTGCCTCATGTCCTTTTGCTGTACTCCTGGGGGACGTCTAGTTCTCTCCTCTGTCCCCTACCTCTGTCAGAGTGGACAGTCATTAAAACACTTTTGCCTCTTTGTGGAAGCCAGTATTTAAGTTGTTTGAAGTGCACCATGATTTTCTTAGTGTAAGGAACTTGCAGGAGGGGGAAGTGGGAATTGGGAGACTGGAGTCCAGATTCAAACCAGTTTGAGAATGGTGGTACCAGCATTCAACACGAAACAAAGCAACTCCAAATCTCACTCCGTGGTCAGTTAACCTGCGAGGTGCACCAGTGCCTCTGGGTTCTTCCTCTTTGCTCTAGAAGGTTGCTGGTCACTGTAGCTCTGCTCACCATGTTCCCAGAGCAGCTCTGGACAGCACAGCTGGGCAGTGAGCTCCTGCTTAAAGAATTTCTGTGCAGGAGCTTGAGTTCACCAGTGATCCTTTGACATCCTTGCCCTGAATACCGTGTCCTTAGGAGAACGTGGAGCCAAGCTGAAATGAGTTGAGCAATGTCCATCTCTATAGAAGAATCTGCTACTGGCAGCACGGGTCTGGCACAGCTGAACTGATCTCACAGCTCGCTGCTGGGGAACAGAGCTGTCCTGTTTGCACCCCCTGTTTATCGTTACCCAGAGCCTCACCCTCTTTCCCTTGCAGCAGCTCTGATGCTCGTTGTGCCCTTCCCTCCGTAAGTTCACAAGAAGATGTTCTGGTTTGAGCTGGGACAGAGCTGGGTTCTCTCCAGCAGCTGGAACAGCGCTGGGGGTTGGGTTCAGCTGGGATTTGTTAGGAGAACTTTAATAACATCCCGATGTTTTCAGCTGTCACTGGAAGTTGAAGGACTTTGTGTTTTGCTGGTCTGCAAGCGCAAGATCTCAGGGGTGAGGAATATTGACATGGATCAGCTCCATGGGCATTGGGCTCTGCCAAGGGGCTGCTCCATCTCCTGTCCCCATGGGCAGGAGATCCATGAGGGGCTCTTCCTCTCTGGCTCTCTCTGGCTCTCGCTCGGGCTCTGGCTCTCCCGGGATTGCGGTTTCGGGTCGGGATTGTCGCTGCTCCGGGATCGTTCTCTGGGAACGGGCCGGGCTGGGTGGGCGGGGGGCGACAGTGGCACTGGGGGTCACTCATTTGCATATTTTATTACTATTATCATTATTATTGTAATATCATTATTATTTTAAGTTTTATTTAATTTCCATTGTTAAATTGTTCTTCTCTCACCCTACGAGTCTCCTTCCTCTTGCCCCCCAGTTCTCTCCCCTAATCCCTGTGAGAAGCGGGGTGGGGGGGTAGCAAGCAGCTGGGTTTGGCTGCAGCCAGGTGAAACCCCCACAGGTGGGCAGATTTTATCAGGTCAGTGACTGGATCAGGATGAGGAGCAGCAGAGCTGGCTCAGGGTTAGGACCTGGGAGGGGCAGCCAGACATTGTTCTCGGAGCCTTCGGACCAGACTGGTTGTGCTCTCGCTCTGCTTCTCTTTCTTTGGAAGGGAGAGGGTTGTGTTCAACACCCCTTCCAGCCTGAGGGCACTTCAGTTTGGGTCTTCTGCTTGCCAAGAAATAACCATGCCTTCCTCCCACTAGCTGGTTACCTAAGTCCTCGTGTACAGGCTTGGCTGTCCTGGGCTCCTTCTGTCCCCTTCAGTCTCTTCTTCCTTGTTTCAGAGTGCCACAACTTCACCAAGCCCAGTGGAGCGTGCCTGTCCCCAGCTGACACGTCCCCTTATGGGCAGGGAAGGGTGCTTGTCCAGGTTTCCCACTTTTTTAGCAAGTTGCTTACCTTTGTCCAAGGCACAGATGTTTAAAAAGAGGGACATGGGACCTGCTGAAATTTAGGATGGGCTGAAGCATCTGCTTTCAAATCAGCTCTGGGCTGTCACAGACCCTGGTGGCACCTCGTTTGGCTCTGTGGGGCCGGTGTTCTGCATCGTGCTTTTGAGGTCACAAAGGCATTTATGTAACATAAGAACAGTCTGCCAGGGGACTGGGGTGCAGGTTGAATGTTTCTAGGGGAAAGCATCTGTCCTTTATTTGATTGAGGCTGTGGATTTTCCCAGGTTGCCCCAGCCCTGCTGGATAACTCTGGGAATGTTGCTTCTCCAAGAGTTGATGTCTTTACTATTTGTAAAATGGGATTACGGGGTCCATAAGATCTGTGGAGAAAACCTGTTTAAGAGCTGTGTGAGTTTTGTGTATGTCATAGAATCTCCCAGACCCCCTGCCAGCAGCAGGGACACCTTCCACCAGACCAGGTTGCTCAAAGCCTCATCCAACCTGGCCCAGAACACTTCCAGGGAGGAGCAGCCACAGCTTCTCTGGCCAACCTGGGCCAGGGTCTCACCACCCTCACAGCAAAGAATTTCTTCCTCACATCTCAGCTCCATCTCCCCTCTGCCACTTTCAAGCCATCACCCCTTGTTCTGTCACTCCCTGCCCTTGGCCAAAGTCCCTCCCCAGCCTTCCTGGAGCCCCTTCAGGTACTGGGAGGCCACTGGAAGGTCTCCCTGGAGCCTTCTCTTCTCCAGGCTGAACAGCCCCAACTCTCTCAGCCTGTCCTCACAGCAGAGCTGCTCCAGCCCTGGCATCATCCTCGTGGCCTCCTCTGCACTGGCCCCAGTAGCTCCATGTCCTTGTGCTGTTGGTGGCCCCAGCACTGGAGGCAGCACTGCAGGGGGGGTCTCAGGAGAGCGGAGCAGAGGGGCAGAATCCCCTCCCTGGCCCTGCTGCCCACGCTGCTCTGGGTGCAGCCCAGGACACGGTTATTGGCTCTGTGCTGCCAGCGCACGGTGCTGCCTCATGTGGAGCTTCTCCTCCCCCAGCACCCCAAGTCCTTCTCCTCAGAGCTGCTCTTGATCCATTCATCACCCAGCCTGGATTTATGTCTGTGTTTGCAAACATATTTGCTGTGTGAGTTCTGCATTTTCTTGCAGTGATTCCTGGGGCTGAACGTTTGGTTCCTTTACAGGTGAACCGGTTCAATAAGGTGGAGGACAGAGCAATCTTCATCACTGATAGACACCTTTATAAGATGGACCCCATGAAGCAGTACAAAGTGATGAAGACCATCCCCCTCTATAATGTAAGTCATCCCCCTCTATAATGTAAGTACAAGGACTGGAGAAGCTCATCTCGGGCTCTCTTAGTCATGGGCAGTGCAGCTACTGTTCAGCTCCATTTTCATGGCCATGAAATGGAAAAAGACTTTGGTTTACAATTTCTAATATATTTAATGTCTTTAAAACAGTTACAGCACAGTTATCTACAACACTGATGCATCAGGGCATAAAATAAAAGTGAAAATTCAAACTGCTTATCATGCTTTCTTCTGCTCCTTCTCCTGGTTTGGTTTTTTATTTGCCCTGTAAGGGGTGAGCATTTCACAGCAGCTTATGACACAATCTCTGTGTCTCTGGGGATTTGTTTGATCCTTTGTGTGATTCTTTTATATATATATTTGTTCCTGTTTAATGTAAATCTTATCAAAGCTAAATCCAGATTACAGTGAGGTCCCTGGCCTTTGGGGTAGCAGAGTTTAGCTGCCAGGGACGAAGCAGCAGATTATCACTTGTAGGAAAGGGGATAGAGGAAAACCTCATATTAGCTCTTCAGCATCCTGGAGTGTGGATTCAACTGCTGGTTTGTTGTCCTCAGCCTGAGGTAACGCTCCTGTGGTTATCTGAAACCCACAGAACCTGGCTGGGTTGCTTGGAAATGTTGTGCACAAATTTGTTGGGATGTTTGTGCTTGGAGAAATAAGAAATCTGGTGGCCCCATATTGCTAAAAGAGCAGAGGTGGGATGAGGGTGATGGTAAAGCCTAATGTGCAGATGTGGAGTGAATTATTAGCTCAGACTGCATCTGTGATGTTGGTTTTACAGCTCCTCTCCTCACCTCCTCGCTGGTCACCCACCCAAGCTGTGCACCGACCGCCCCCCGCAGCGTGCGTGTGTCTGCTGGAGCAAGGCAGTGTCTCCCTGGCAGTGCCTCTTGTTTTGAGATGTTACTGGCAGGGAGTTAGCAGCTGCAGGTCATTTTCCTCAGCTGATGTTCTGTTCTACTGACATTCCCTTTTAATTGTGCAAAGTTAAGTTGTCAGCAGATTGCACTGCTGGGTGGCTGACTCCGTGTGCAGAGCAGCTTGCTCAGGTGCACTGGGACTGTGAGCAGAGCGGTTTTTCCTGGGTGGGTGTTTGTCCTGAGGTATCAAAGTGAACTCAGGCAGACCAGGTGAAATTTTGTCCATCACAATTTCTCTCTGTTAGTTTTCTGCACTCCTACCTTACACAAAATGGCTTGGCCACTTTGTATGAGGCAATTCACTTACTGCATTAGTGATGGTAGGTAAATCTGTGTTTATCACAGCTTAAAAACATCTGCTTTACCTGGGTGCCTCATGGGTTTCAAGGTGGGGCTTGTGTATTTACCTGACATCATGAGACCAGGTCACTGTGCTGGTAGCCTGAACATTTTCCTCTGAAATCCTTCATGATCCTACAATTTGGAGGTTGCCTATAGAATATCAGTGACTTAGGCATGTTGGCAATTACTCATTTTTTCTTTTTTTCTTATTTTTTTCCCCCACAAAACCCTGATCTCTGAAACAGAATATCCATTCACACTGAGTGTGGTAGTGCAGGCTGTATGTTGACTGTCTGCTTTGCATTTCCTCTGGCAGCAGAACAGTTAATGATCTCTGCATCTAGGTCACTTGCTCTTAAAATACTTGAACTTCTGTCAATACAAATCAGCTTTATTTATAGATCTGCAATTATTCCCTGTAGCAGCCTACAACAAGGCTTCTAGCCCAAACAGTTTCCTTGACCTGAGGAATCGTGAAGGGGTCCTGGAGTACTTTGCACAGGAGAGATGGGTCCAAAAGCCCCTTCAGGACTCATACAGGTGTCAGAATGATATTGCAGAGTGGGAATTTGGTGAAAGCTGTCGTTGGTAAATGCTGTAGCGATGAATTTCTGCGCTGTTGGCCACAGCCTCTCCTTTTACCTACTCCTCCTGCACCGTGGTCCTGGGGAGCACAAGAAAACCTGCACGTACACACTGGGATTGCATCACGGTGCTAGGACATGCTCACTGATCCTGCTGATCTACTGCTGACCCCTCTCTGTGCTGCAGGAAGAGGGGAGAGGGGGAGAGAGTTTGGAAATGTATTTGGCTCATATACAGTGCATGAAATGTTTGGATTGCTTTGGCCAGGGTTTCTTAAACTGAACTCCAGCAAATGGCTAGTGCTGTGTTGCAGCTGGTTTTTCCTTTTTGTAGTTATGTTTTCTATTTAAGGATTTGGTTATGCCTTGTCCTTCACCTCTTGAGCTGCCTTGCATCTCTCTCTTGTTTTTCTGCATGCCTGATCCCTTCTTGTGGGGAAACCCTTTAGCAGTGTGCAGGGAGATGGTGTAAGCAGTCAGTTAGTGATACAGATACTCCTTCCCTTTTGGGGAGAGAACAATTGTCTGAGCTGATAACGAAGGTTTTTGAGAAGCAGATGGATAATAACTGCACCAGGCTTGATGTATCTCAGTGTATCAGATGTGTCCTACTAGAAGGATGGGTGTTCACTGGAGAAGATGGATTGCCCTGCTGGTATGTGAAGGTGAACCCAGCTGAAACCCCTCTGCCTCTTCGCCGTGCCGCTCGCCATCAGCGTTTCGAAGCACCCTGTCAACACAGCAGCATCCTCAGGGATGGTGTTTCCATGGAAATCTCATTGGAGACAGTCAGCTGATGTCTGTTATGACCATAAACTTGTTTTCAGCTGAAGAAATCACACTGCAGTTCCCTGACTCCTTTAGCTGTGTTGCCATGTACGTGGTTTCAGGCCAGCCTGTCACGCGTGCCTGCTGGGGTCCCCGGCTCCTGGGTACCAGTGATGTTACACAAATGATGACAAAGCAATAACTTCCCTTTCAACCCTGACTGTTTCACTGCATTGAGATGCTACTTTGGGGGATTTTCTGTGTGCAAACGTTCTGGCAGTTGCCTCAGAAGTACCAGTATACAATTATCTTTTTGTTCTTAGCTGGAGAGAAAAATAAAGAGATAATGGCAGAAAGGAATGAAAAGGCGACTGAGCAGCAGAAAGGACCTTGCAGTTACCTTTCCCAGCACAGTGGTGAATGCAGCAAAGGCTGTTCTGTGGATACTGAGAATGTTTTCCTGATCTTCAAGCAGAGCTAACACTAGTGTTTGTAAATCCTGAGATAAACATCTCTGAAATTATTTCTTGTCTGTTATATTTATTTGTTCAGATAGTCTTATAGGGGAGGGGTGAAATAGGAAAATTTTCAAGGGCTCTTGAACTTCTAACATGGTTCTGTTGAAAAATTAATGTATAAATAGGTTTTTCAAATCTAGAGATTTCAACTTATTCATCTTCCACCCTTGGTGCACATTTCAAACCTCGATGGCCACAGGCCCTGTGGTGCTGTTGTGCTCACAGGATGTTATTTAAGCAGGCAAATTAACTTTAAAGGGACACTATAAACCCAGGCAGTTGGTAATGCCTGTGCATGAAGTGCAGCTTGTTTTTAGAGTATTTCACAACCTCAAAATAGCATGAAGAGCAGAGAATAAACTCCACCTGTGTTGGGTGTGTGCAGCTGGTAGCAGGAGGGCTCTGCTCAGGGTTTAAATTAGCAGCAGTTGCAGCCGTGCAGACACACAGGCTGTTGTGCTGTCATCATGAGCCAGCCAAATGTGAGTGGTTCAAAGCTTGGGTTGTGTTTTATCCAGAAAGCAGAGTGTGCACCTGGCTGCTGTGTGCTGGCTGGGGTGGGCTTTGCTGCTGGCTGTGTTCCACAGCCAGAGCTGGAGCAGGTTTCTTGGAAAGAACACGTTGTGACTGCTAAACCAAACACAGGGACCCAGACTGCTTCTGAAGATGGTTCAGGAAAGGAGTGAGCAGTCTCCAGCTCCATTTGGAGCAATATCCTTTCCAACCCAGGCAGGGGGGTTACAGAGGAGGCTTTTCTCTTTATGAAAGGAATGATGAGACTTGCATTTCCACAGCATGGTCTAGCAGTGCCTCTCACTATCAGGAGAATGTGGCTGCTCTCTGCCATTCTCTGGGTGACTCAAAGGAGTGTGTCATCCTTTAATGGCCAGGGAAGGTCTGCTGTATCCTCTCTCTCTGCTCATCATTCTTTTGCCTTTCTCCTCTTTTTTATTTTTTATTTTTTTTAGCATTGGTTTCCTAAATGTACTTCCCTCTTGATGTTTCTTTTGCTGACCTTTTATTTTATTTCCCCAGCACAGATTCATTTTTTGCTTTTTCTGATATTCCTCTGAGTAGCCTGTGTTACCCAGATTGCCACTCCTAAAAAATTTCCTACTTCTCCTTTGTGAGATGATGAGGACAAAGCTTCCAATGTGCCAAGTAGCACTTACTTAAGAGATTAAAAAAAATACCACCCAAAAAACCCAAAACACCAAAACCCCACACCTTTTTATTTTGTAAACAGCAAGACCTTAATCCATGCTTAATACTGGAATCATTGCAGCTTATTTTATTCATCAAGATGTTTAGGCTTTCAGTAAAAAACTTCATTCTTATGTTATCTGCATATCATTGTGTTCCCAGTGCTGTGTGTGTGAATTGGAAGATGGTTGGTGGCCAGACTCCTGGTTATTGTTGGCTTCCTTTGAAAATAAATAGAAAGCAGGCTTGTGGCTCTGCCACTGAGCAGTGTGATATTTTTGGGAAAGCAAGTTTTGGGCTGTTAGAAATCCCCCTGGTGCACTCTTTGGTGGGTGGCCCGTGGTAGTGGGCAGGCAGAGGGGCACTGTGGTGACACGGGAGATGGCTGCTTCCAGCAAGAGTTGCTCAGAGTGAGCCCACTCTAGACAGTAAAAGTTCCTCACAGCTTTGAGACTGGTGACTTCCAAAAAACCTCTGTTGTCTCACCGTGGCTTTTTCAGCAAGTGGGAGGAGCTGCACACCACCACTGCCTTGAGCTCTCCCATAGAGGTGGACGTATCCACACAACCCTGGATATCCGTAAGAGGCTGGAGAGCAGCCCTGCAGAGAGGGACCTGGGGGTTCTGGTCCATGGCAAGTTGAACCAGCAGTGTGTCCTGGCACCCCAGAGGGACCCCCGTGTCCTGGGGGCACCCAGCCCTGCACTGCGAGCCGGGCCAGGGAGGGGATCGTCCCGCTCTGCTCTGCACTGGGGCGGCCTCACCTCCAGCACTGGGGGCAGCTTGGGCACCACAGGAGAAAAAGGATCTAAAGCTGCTGGAGAGTGTCCAGAGGAGGGACACAACACTGGGGAAGGGTTTAGAGGGGAAGGGTGTGAGGAGAGGCTGAAGTCACTTGGGTTGTTCAGCCTGGAGAAGAGGAGACTGAGAGGAGATCTCCTGGCGGTCTGGAACTTCCTCCCAAGGGGAAGAGCAGGGGCAGGCACTGAGCTCTTCTCTCTGGCCACCAACGCCAGGAGCAGAGGCCATGGCAGGAAGATGTGGCAGGGGAGGGGGAGGTTGGCCATGAGGAAAAGGTTCTTGAGGCAGAGGGTGGTGGAGCACTGGCACAGGCTCCCCAGGGAGGTGCTCATGGCCCCAAGCCTGACAAGATCCCAGCAGCATTTGGCCAAGGCCCTCAGGGCCATGGTGTGAATGTTGGGCTTGTCCTGTGCAGGGACAGGAGTTGGACTCCATCATCCTGGTGGGTCCCTTCCCACTCACAACATTCCATGATTCTATGTTGAGAGTGAGTGTGGCATCCTGGAGAGGAAAGCACTAGCCTGGTGAGTAGCAAAGATACATCAATGTACATAACATTGCTCTTGTTTTCTCTTCACAGTTGGTAGGACTGAGTGTCTCCAATGGAAAGGACCAGCTCGTGGTCTTCCACACAAAAGACAACAAAGATCTCATTGTCTGTCTCTTCAGTAAAGAGCCCTCTAACGACAGCAGGATTGGAGAGCTGGTGGGAGTCCTGGCGAGCCACTTCAAGAGGTCAGTGTTGGGGATGGGTTTTGTTGTTTGTGTGCCAGATCAGAAACCTCCCCAGAAGTCATTTTGGTCCCAGTCTTGAGCTTTATCTGTGTTACTCCACCTAGGATACCAGAGCAACTTTTTTTCCCTTGCATTTTTAGGACATGCTTTTTAGCTACAACACTTTGCTTGCCCCTTCTACCTTCCCTGGATGTGTTTGTCAGAGCATGGGTGTTTGGGGACAGATACCACTGAAGATACATTTAGAGTGTGTCACAGTGTCTCCTGAATGCTTCTTACAGTCAAACTCTTAGCATGAAAATGAAGATAGAACCATTCCTGTCTCAAATTGCTCCCTGTGTCCCCAGTATCAGTGCAGTATCAGCAGGTGATTTATTGCTTGAGCTGGAAAATGTCATCTCCATTTCCTGAAAATTGTCTCTTGTAAATCAATGTGCAAAAGCTGTTTTATTGGTGGACTGAATGATGAAGTGGTTATCTTGCACTGAGCTTCTTGGAGCTCCAGCTGAACTAGCAACAATCACCTTTATACCACAGAGCAAGTTTGGGACTGTGCAGACAAGCATCACAGCAGTGACTGCATTGCAGGCCATTGTCTAACAGTAACTCTGTAGAGGAATGGTGTGAGGAGTGGACAGACCTTCAGAGGTGTTCTCTTCCTCCTCCAGAACAGATTCTCATGAGGACTGATGTTGATCAGCATCACATGCAGCGCTGGCTTTTGCCTTTCACAGTATCATGCTCCATTTATGGCTGATAAAGAGGAGTCTTGGTAGGTAAATATTCCTACAGAGCTACCAGTGGCAGGACAGTGAGAGTGAATTTGGGTTATGTTAGGTCCCTGGCTCATTTGTTTCATTATTTCAAGAGGAACATGCTGGTTTAGCCACTTCTCACTGCCACTGTGTAAAGTTCACTGCTGTCTGTGCTGCTGGAGGTAAGTGCAGAGTTCATTTGAAGTGAATTCTCAGCATTGGCATAACTTGTTCTGAGAAATCCAGTGCTAAAAAGCAACAGAAAACATTCCCTGCTTTTTCTTTTACCTAAATATAGTTTAATTTCAAAGGTGGCTGCGCTGGCAGGCTCAGGAGGCTGTGGGTGTTGTAAAGCAGCGTGCTCTGTTTCAGGAATCCTGGGAAGCTGCTGGAGTTCTTTCTTGTCTGGGGTGTTTTGAACACAGGTGACATCATCTTCAGAGAGCTGGTGCTCCTCAGTGCCTTAGCAAGTCTCTGATGTTGGGAAGAGCTGTGAAGCTGTTGGTCACGCTCCAGATCCTCTGTGTTCAGTGTTCAGGCTGCCCTGGGCTGCTCCTCCTTTTGCTCAGACTTTACTATAAAAGCACTCAGACCAAATTTGTTCCATACCCCTATAGCTCAGCACGAGGGACATGTTCTTCACTTCCAGACAGGGTGTTGTGTAGCCATCAGTTTAAAATATGGCACCTTTCATATTGAAAACTATTGATTTTCAATTTCTTACCCTGATTTTAACAATGACATTTTCATCTTTATAAGAATTAGTTTTTTATCTAATCACCATCTGTAGAATGGCAGTTAAATACACTTACATGCTGTTTAATCTTCACTTAAAATGACATTAGCATTTTTTAATGCTTCAAATGACAAATCCCAGCACAGCTGATTAAATGGGAGAACTGGTCTAAAAGCCCCTTTTTCTCTAACATCTAAGAAAGGTTACTGGTTTAATGGTAATGCACAGGAACAGCTCATGTTTAATTTTCCAAGTATCTAAATGTCATGATTTCCCTCTTCAAAGCAATATCTGTAAATCAAAAATAAAAGGAAATATTCTTGTTTTCAGCCACTTTCCATTTTCTAAGAGTAAAAGAAATCCTGTCAGTGAATGGGATTAGCTGACCCCTGGCTTGAGGGGCACTTTGGGAGTTCCTCATTAAACAGGATTAGCTAAAAGTCACCGTGTGCCTCATGGCAAGTGTCAGGTTCCTCTGTCCTGCCTGTCAGAGGGTGGTTGCTGTGAAGAGAAAGTGGATCCAACAGTAAAACCTTGAGCCTGAAAGTTCAATCACTGGGTGACCCTGTGATGGGACTTCAGAGCTGTGCTCCACCTGGGCTGTGGGGAGCAGCTTCCTTGGGGTGCGGGGGGTCTCATGTAAAATCCTCTCTGAACACACCAAGTAATTTCCAGCCATCTCAATAAGGGTCCTGAACCCCTGTTGTGAGGCTTTAGCCAGGGTGAGGTTGCCCAGCTGCTCTTGGTTGTGTGTAGCACAGTGGATAATGATGCTTAAATCATTAATAAATAAAATATTGTTTTTAATATTTAATTATAATAATAATTAATAAAAATAATAGTAATAAAATCATGTAAAACTCTGTGCTGTTCTGTATTGGTGTGCAGGGAAGACGAGGAGGAGGCTGGTGGTGATGTCTGTGCTGAGGATGCCCAAACCTTCTAATTCAGATGCTTTGTTTCAGTTTTTATTGTTTTTCCAAAGTTTTTGAAGTAGGGACTTCAATGCTGACACATCTTGCCTTGGGAATTTTCACAGTTTTCAGCAAGAAATAGTTTAGCTATTTTAGAAGAAGTTTAGGGGTGATGTCTTTAGATGCTCCATTCTGGCAGCTGCTTTTGGAGAAGTTACACTGTCCTTGTTCTTAGGTAAAAAGGCTTCAAATTGGGGAACATATTACCTGAGTTCACATCTTTTCCCTTCATCCATGAAAATCTACCTGAAATTGTGTCTTTTAAAAGTTACTCCTAGTAGGAGTTTTCTTACTTTCAGGTTATGGTCACAAATTAGTATTTATACAGCAGAAACTAACGTGGTGCTTCTGTGAGCTATAAAAATTTGGAGTTAACAACACTGCTGGTTAAGATACTGAGTTTGATATAGTGGAGTTATTGGGTGTTTGAGTCACACTTCTAATCTATCAGCTAGATTATTTTTGGTTTTTTAACAGTGCAGTTATTTAGGTAACTGAGTGCCCAACAGCAGTGATGGGAAAGCAGCTGAGATGCTGATGCAGCAGCCACAGTGAGTCCATGCCTGCCTGCAGAGCAGCGTGTGGTGTCCATGAACTTGGGTTTGCCCGGTGTTGTCCGTGCTGCTCTCGGGCTGGGGCTGTCCCAGGTGTGTGTGCCAGGTGAGAAGGGCTGGGATTAAACAGTGTGTGAAATAGCTGGAAAAATCCTCTAGCAGCTCGGTGTCTTGGATGGTCCCTGTAGGAGCAAGCATATGGATTTTGGGTCATGGGACTCTTAGGCTGCATGGCAGGAGGAGAAGATGCTCTGAAGTGATGAGGGTACCACGTTGCTCTCGTCGTTGGTTTGCCAAAGCTCTTGCTTGCAGTGCAGGGAAAACAGGTCTCAGAAGCTGTGGATGTGGCTACAGTGTCCCTGCAAGTGCTGGGGCCCATGCTCAGCAGAAAGGGACCTGAGGAGCTCTTGGAGGAGCGAGGGTGGACATAGGAGGGGAGGATTATCAGCCAGGAGAGGATTTATCCTTTCCATCTTTCACACCTGCATTGCCTCGTGGTCTTTAAGAAGATGTCTCAGCTGATCAGTCCAACATTGTGAGGACTCTTTCTGGATGTACTTCAGAGCTGTGTTTCACCAGAGAAGGCCTGACCCTAGCCAGTTTCCAAAGCACTAACTGCTTCTGCTCTCCTCCTCTTGTGGCTCTCACACTGGATGTGTCACCTCCTGTGTCCAGTCCTCCCTGCAGCGTGGAGGTGTCGTCATCTACACACCGTGGATTGTAAATGCAGCTCAGATGTCACCACAGAAGGTGACCAAGACCCATCCTTTATTCCCAAGCACTGTGTTCCATTCTGCAGCACACCCTAACTTAAAGAATTCATATTTTTTCTCTGTGCTAAAACACACAGGGTATTTTCTGCCTGCCTCCCCCACGCCGTGCAGGTCGATGTGTGTCAGTGGCCGGCTCTCCTCGATGCTTCTCTTCCCCTAATCCCTGTGTCATCTGCAGCCCCAGTCGCTGGTTTCCTTCCAGGCAGGAGGAGTTAAAGGAATAGTATAAAAAAAAAAAGCAATCCCTGCAGAACTCCAGCAGAAAACCACTTGCCTTAAGGATCATTTTCTATTTTCCATTGCAGTTTGAGACCTGCCAGCCAATTTTCATCATTCCTGTGCACTGGATTCATTTGCTTTAGCTCTGGGTTCCTACACTGGCCTGCCTTAGTGCCAGCTGTGTGGGCACTGCTCCGCTGCTGACCGAGCACTCACTCATAGAAATGGATCTCAAACTGATGCCATGGGCTGTGGGCTCTGGTGAAGCCTGGTACCCTGTCCCTGTTCCACACAGGGCTCTGGCTTGGCACTGAGGTGTCTTTAGGAAGATTCTGTTCCTCAGCTTTCCCTGTTACATGCCTTAACTATTGTAACATTTCAGTGCATGAGCCGAGACGGCAGCAATTGATTTGGGTGTGGAAGTGGAGAGATTTGGTTACTGGACTTGGTGTCCTGTGCACATGTGTTGTATGGGTGTAATACAGGATTGGGAGGGTGTGTGTGTAACTTATACATACCCATGTAAAAAATAGGGAGAAATATATGTATATACATATGTTTCTGTGTGCATATATATATATATATATGCAAATATCCTGGCTGGATCAGCACCAGTGTGGCCAGTAGGACCAGGGAAGTTCTCTTCCCCCTGTACTGGGCACTGGTGAGGCCACAGCTCGAGTGCTGGGTTCAGTGTTGGGCCCCTGAGTCCAAGAAGGACCTGGAGGTGCTGGAGCGTGTCCAGAGAAGGGAACGGAGCTGGGGAAGGGTCTGGAGCACAAGTGTGCTGAGTTCCCGGCTGAGGGAACTGGGGGTGCTGAGCCTGGAGAGAAGGAGGCTGAGGGGAGACCTTCTGGCTCTGTCCAAGTCCCTGCAAGGAGGGTGCAGAGAGGTGGGGGTGGGTCTGTTCAACCAAGGAGCAAGGGACAGGACAAGAGGAAATGGGCTCCAGTTGTGGCCAGGGCAGTTGAGATGGGATGTGAGGAAGAATTTCTTTGCTGCAAGGGTTCTGAGGCATTGGAAGGGGTTGCCCAGGGCAGGGGTGGAGTCCCCATCCCTGGAGGGATTGAAGAGTCGTGTAGGCACAGTGCTGAGGGACATGGGTTAGTGGGGACTGGTCAGTGTTGGGTTCATGGTTGGACTCGATGAGCTTAAAGGGCTTTTCCCATCCAGGAAATTCTGGGATTCTGTGATTCTGCATATATGTAAAAATTGGGAGAAAATTCTCTATGTAAAAATGTGGAATGTATATGTTATATACATACATGTAAAAAAACTGGGGGGAAATTCTGTGCCATCAGCCCTGCAAAACAAACTGAAGTAGGAACACGTTTGGTGCAAGGTGCTCAGGATTCCGTGTTAAGGAAGATTTGCACAGGGAAGAGCATCCTTCAGAGCACACCTCTGCCTGCCCCCAGCAGTGTGGTGGCACATGGGGTGTATCTGGATTAAAGCTTTCTTAGGTTAAATAAACACTAGAAACAACCAGATCCTGGCCCAAAGAGTTCACAGTGTCATGCTGGGGGAGCAGAGGCTGCTCACCCCTTGGGCTGCACACAGAAGAGACCAAAGCTTGGGGCTGGGATGTGCCCAGCCTAGGGGAGACCCCTCATCCTAGCCCTGCTTTAGACCCTTCAGAAAAACCTTTCTTTGGAAAGAAAAGTGCATTTCTGCTGGCTCTCCCAGCGTTGAAAGCTTTAACCATAAATACTAGATTTCACTAGAATTGCTTAAAACTTTGGATGAGTGCAGTGTGTCCCTAATCCCCCTGAGTGACACCAATCGAGTGTCAGAACGAAACCCAACCAGAATTACAGGCAATTTGGGGAGATTAAATATATTTGGTACACATAGAAGAACTCATAAATTGTTTTTTTTCTGGGGTTTTGTTGTTTGCTGGTTTTTTTTTCCCCTTTGCAACAGTTCATGTTGTGGCAAACAAAGCTTCCTGCAAACATCTTTAAGTCAAAGATTTTAGAATTTGCCATTATCTAAATAGTGGTGTTGGAGGTTGAGCTCTGAGAGTGCTGCCTGCTGGGGGATTTTTGTTCATAGTCTGAATGCTGAGATGGTTGTCAGATAAATGGAAAGGAACACTCTGTAAATACACATTTTCAATCCGTCATGCAAGGGTGAGGACAAACTTTATACATTTTTTTTTTATGCTATCCATAAAAAAAAGACAGAGGAGATTCAACATGGTTTTATATTTCTTCTCTAGGAGAAAATCCTCAGCTCAATTATGAGCATGGTCTGGAACACAAATCATTAAGTAGGAGAGCCCAGTTTGATTAAAATCAATTCAATATGTTTTTGGGGGAATTTATTCCACTGATAATAGAAACAGACCTTCCAGCTCAGGCCCAGGTGTCACACAAGAGCTTCAAACCTCTTCAATTGCTCATCAAGATGCTCCTCCCTCACACAACTGCGCTGATTTTCATCATTTACAGTTGTTCCTTTCTTTTAAAGCTGTTTACCTTTCTCTTGCAGAAACCTTGGTTAACTGCTGAGGCTGAGAGATTTACCCAAAGCTTCAAGAGAAGCATTTTTAAGGGTTTAAACAGAAAAATCTTCTCTGTAGTCAGTGACAATCTGGAGGAGGTGATGGGGATTCACACTTCATGGGGGTTTTGGGGCAAAGAAAGAAAGAAAGAGGAGCCCAAAGTGGTATTTGAAAGCACAGCTGTGGTGATGTGCTGCTCACAAACCCAACCTTCCTCCAAGGGAATAACCACCCCACGAGGCAGAAGCCTCCACACACAGGCTGGGTGTTACAGCCACTGGTATCCAATGAATCTGTCACTTCAGCTTTGGGGACGCCCTGAATCGATCCGGGAACCGCTGATGGGTGTCAGCCACGCGGCGGCCGGACCGGGAGCAGCACCCTGTGACTGGCAGCTCCCTCCCTGCTGGGGGCTTCCTGTGGGCTAAAGCAGATCAGGAGGAGTCGAGTGGTGCTTTGGGAAAGCAGGCTGGAAACCAACTGCTTCTGCATGGCTATTTGATAGGATTTGTCCCTTGTCACCACTGCCAGCTCACCCATGTCTGGTTCGGATTCGGCCGTGCCGGTGGCTGACACCGTTGTTGGCGGCGGCTGGAGCCTGACACAGGCCCAGACTTCATTCACATCCGACTCTTCCCTTGCATTTCTTTCAAGGCTTGAGCTTTGGTTTTATACAGGATTTCTATTTATCATGAATTTTTAGGAAAACTCTCTTTATTTTGGCAGGAGCCCTAACCCACAGTTAGCTCTTAGCTTTGATTAAGCACCAGGTACTCGACCCTGTGGGAGGGTAGTGGCAAAAGGAAAAGGTTTCCTTATAAAAAAGTAAATTTTAAAATTATATATATAAACTGGAAAAATTGTCTTAATTCTTTTACCTTGTCTTAGTAACTTAAAAATAATTTCTAAGACTTAGCCAAGATTTACCTTTGGCTAATTTATGATCTTTACAATCATCTCTGGCAATTCCTGTGTAGGTTTGTCAATCTGGCAGTTGTAGCTTGGATTAAGAAATTACAATTTCCCTTTGGAATATCCATTGAATAATAAAGGCTTGGTGCTTTCAGTGACTCTGGGACGTGAACAGGAGCAGTGCTCTCTCTTTTTTAGTTCTTTTAGCTTTTGGAAAACATTTCTTCAGCTGTTGGTGCTGAGTTTTTCTAAGCTCTTGTCCTGCTGGAAGGGATCTCATTAAGGAGCTCAGGAGAGGATGGTTCCCTGTCTTGGAACTCCTATTCCCAGTGCTGCTGCTGCAGCATTCCCTGTCTCTGCAGTGAGCCAGGACGAGCCTTCCCCACCACACATCCCAGGGAAAAGGTGGATTTTTGTTATATGTGTCACTATGTTCCTGAAATGACAAAAATAACTTTGTCTCCTGTGGTCCTGGAGTTGTTGGATTGGGAATAAAATGAGCTGTGGAATGGGGTGTGGGCTTTCAGGAGGCTGAGTTTAACTTTGGCAGCAAAATTGGGAATCCTTTATGAGTACTTGCCCTCTACACCTACAGGTCAATTCTTTTGTCTGATAACATGAATAGTAGCAATTTATTGTATTTTATAGCCTTCCTTTGAGCACCAAGAGGTTTATTGGTCAGTTTTTCCTTCCTGCTCATGTCCTGCTCTCACTGCCAGCACAAATTCTGTTTAAAATCCGCTGGAAAGAGGACTCTGCTGTGGCTGGGACACGCTCAAGGTGCTTTGTACCAGCATCTCCGTGTCACTTGGATGCTTCCCCTTCTGTAAGCAGCAGGGAGACACTGAAGCTCTGTGCAAATGTTCAAGGTCCTCCTGGGATGGAGATCTTGGTAGAAATGAGAGGTTACTGGAGCTTGCTGTGCTTTGAAGGAGATTTGACTGTTCTGGTGGTTTAGTTGCTTGTTTTTTTCCCAAATTGTTTTGCATTCAGGATCTTATTCAGGGCACTTAATGAATCATTGATTACTTTGAAAATTTAGAACCAGCTTTCTTCAGTAACCATAATTCCTATGAAAATAGCTCTCTGATGACCCAGAGGTCCTCTCCATCCCACCACACCAGTGTAATGTATGACTGACAAATGATGTTGTGTCCTGTTAGCCTTCTGCAGAGTGTTATTTGAGTTGCCCAGTTCATTCCCGATCTCCAGGCAGGGGATGAACTGGGCTAAAGCAGGTGAATCTTTTCTGTTCTTGAACAGTCTGTAGCAGCAGTGTGAAACTGGAAGGATTATTTGTGGACTGTCAGAAGCTGTGATACAGGTTTTGCAGTGTCCTAGAATAGAATAGAAAATTCAAACCTGTCCTCCTCCTCCTCCTCCTCCTCTCTAGGTGTTACAGAACCCATCATACCTACAAGTGTGAACATTTTAATATCTCAGAGCACTGAACATTTTCTGTGCCTTTTTATGAGGCTCTGTCTGGCTCCCTCCTGTTCTTGAGAAATTTCTGATCAGAATATAAAAACAATTCAAGAAGTCACACCTGAGGAGTCCTTGTGGCGCAGTGGTGCGAGGTTTCTGCGTTCTGCAGCTGTGGCTCCAGCATTCCCACTGGGAATTTTCTCCAGGGAAGGAATTATTGTGGAAATAGGTGGATGGGGCTGTTTCATCTTACAGAAATGCTTCCTATGTTCTCTCTGCTATATTCAGTGTATTCATTATCACACCTTTCTGACCATATTTTTCTTTTCAATCTGGAACTACAGCTCTTGGCATTCATTCAGGGCTGTGAAAGTTGGACACAAACCATCACTTTGCCCGCTGGTAACAAACTGTCACAAGCAGGAAGTGTCATCCTGTCCTGGTTTTGCTGGGACAGAGTTAATTTCCTCCTTAGCAGTTAGAATAGCTGTGTTGTGGTTTCAGTGTGGGATTTGTTATGAGAAGAATGTTGATAAAGTACTGATGTTATCAGTTGCTGCTGGAGCCCAAGGTCATCGTGTTTGGGTAGTTTGCAGGTGGAAAGGACTGGGAGGGGAGAAGTGTAGTAATTAGCAAAGTAATTAGCAAAACCCCAAATTGGCATTCAGTTGTGCCAATGAGATATTGCATCTCATATCACATCATGGGCAGAACATTAACCAGGGTTGCCCAGGGGATTCTCTCCGGGATCACTCGGGCTCTGGCTCTTCCAGGATTGCAGTTTGGGTTTGGGGACGGTCTCTGCTCTGGGATCGCTGGCTGGGACAGGCTGGGCATCGGTCAGCAGGTGGTGAGCAACTGCACTGGCCATCACTCATTTGTATTTTCTATTATTACTGTTATTATTTGAGTTCAATTAGTAAATTGTTTTTATCTCAACCCACGAGTTTTCTCACTTTTACCGTTCCAATTCTCTCCCCTACTCCCTGGGGGTGGAGGAGTGAGAGCACCACTGTGTTTGCCTGCAGCCAAAGGAGTGAAACCACCACACTTCTGAGAGCCTGGGGTGGTACCAACTGTAGTACACAAATCCCAGAGCCTCCTCTTGAAGCCGAGCACGGCGCTGCGGGAGCCAACTGCCGTGGCAGAGTCGCGCTGCCAGCCGTACGCGTGTGGTTGCACAAGTAAAGGTTGTAAACACTCATGATCTTGCTGTTGGTTTAATTCTCAACCAAAGCATTGGCTACCTGCTGTTCCAAGAGCCTCTCCTCTCCAGTAGACAGATGGCCCCACGTTGGCTGGCCTTACCAGGGCTTAGTTTCACCAGGATTAGCAAGCTGTCAAAGGACCCATCTGCCCCCAGCAGCTGTCCTGGCATCCGCCGGTCTGTGTGCTGGGAACCTCCCTGCTTCTCACATCTCAGCCATGTAAAACTTTGTGGATTTTTGTTTTATTTTGAGGAGGAAGGTGGAGGGGGGTTGTAATTCATGCCATCTGCCTCCTGTGCTTCAGCAAAGGGGTAAAAAACAAGCTACTAGAGAGAAGTGATCGTTCACGCTCCCCTTGTCGCCTGTGGTCTGTCACAACTGTACCAGCGTGATTTACTTCACTTTTTATTCAAAAAAAAATGCAGGTTTGGACTCAAACCAGCTGCAGATATATTTTTGGAGTCAACATCTTCAGACTTGAGCAAATTCTGGTGAGCTTACTGCCTGCTCTTCCACTGGCTGTCACACCTTGGCCAAAGCGTGTCACCTGCTTCCTTCCCTGCGAGGGGGGATGCTGCTGCCCACAGCGCTGGTCGGGGTTATCAGCACCTGGGAGCTACTGGTCACAAACCTTCAGAGATCACAAATATCTCAGAGGTGATGCTGCAATATCAGCAGAAGTTGATGTGTTCATTGTGAGTCACTCAATGGGTGGTTTTCCTGCCTTGAGTCTCGTTATTCCTCATTAAAGGTGCTCGGTGCTGCCTGTTCCTCAGCTCTGGGGACCCCATCCACCTCCAGCCTGCTGAGCAGCTTTGCCTTTCTAATGGTTCATTTTGCAGAGAGCTGCTAAATATCCAAAAAGGTGGCTTTGTAAGGATGAGGACAACAGTTATTTCTAAGGCTTTAGTATTTTTAAAGAGTTAAAAATTGAATAAAATAAATAGACTCCCTGGATTTCTCTTATTTTTGAAACAATGAGGAAAAATAGGTGTTTTTCTCTTGAAATCTTTGAGTATTTGATAAGCCTCCTCAGAAATGTTTCTGCTACTTTTTACCTTCTTCTGTAAAATGAAAGATCATAAAAGTGCACATTAACAAAACTTTCCTTCTGGTTTTCTGCTTTATAGCATCTTCAGCACAGCCAAAATTTTCTCTTTTAGGCTTGCTTTCCTCCCATTTATCTCTTGCCCAATTCATTTCATTTTGGGAGCTCAATATTTAAATTGTCCTCAGAAAGGCACTTGATGTTTCTGAGATTGCTCTTTCAAAAGTAATTAGTGACCTTGGCACATAACTAAGATTTTATGCTTAGAGGGTAGGGTTTGGTTTGGTTTGGTTTTGGGGTTTTTTGGGGGTTTTTTGAATGTGTGGAGCACCTCTCTGATAAAATCTGGATGTGCTAAAGACCCCTGGCTGGGTACTTGACATCTTTGGAATTTACTAAGGGACTTAATTTTAAAATAGAGACTGAGTATTTGGTAAAAATATTCGATCCAAACAATTCCTCTTGAAGCCAAGGTCAAATAAATGAGTATGTAAATATGGCTGGACACAAAAACCTGACACAAAAAAACCCCAAAAAACCAAAACAAAACACAAACCACAAAAAAAACCCCAAACTTATTTCTTTGCACACTTTATAGCTTTTATTTTGCCTTTTTACTTTACATTGGATTCAGAACTTAATGTCTGAGCTCGAGTTTTAAAGCTCTTGCTAAAAAGCAGGCTGGAAAAAGAAATTCACAGTATAAAATTGAAGTATATCTAATTAATGATTGAGCCTGGTGTATTGCTGCCCTTATAAATTCACCTCTGCCAGCTTGTAACTCTGCTGCTGTGTTCCTTACCCAAATATCAGAGTGAAATCAGTGCTCACACTTTTTGGCCATGGCTCTCCTCTTTCCCTTTTGCTGTGTCAAATTCCTAAATTAAGCTCTCTTGATTTGGGTTTTTTTTTAATGTAATACAAAAATAATTTGCATAAGTGCAGTTGTGATAACTTTGGTGGTTAGTTTTATATGTTGGCTTCATTTCACTCCTTCAGATCCCTAAATAAGTTGGGATTTGCTATGACTTAAACATTGACTTTTGACTTAAACCAATCATTTGTTGGTTTTTTTTCCCCTTTTTCCAAACAGATGTGTTGAGAATGAGGCAAATTTCCCTGTAAATCTCCTTTGTTCATAAAGTCAGGCTGAAACCATTTGCTCCTGCCCATAGCTCAGTAGTTACATGTTATAATTTATTATTCAAATAGGATGTTTTAATACTAATTAAGGGGTGGGGGGCTCCTGCCCGTAGCTCAGTAGTTACATGTAATAATTTATTATTCAAATAGGATATTTTAATGCTAATTAAGTGGTGGGGGGAGGAGGGGGAAAGAGGAGAGTGCTGGTGTGAATTCCTCAGTTTCCATTTCTTACCCAGCCCTGGTGCTGGAGCCTCCAGCGAGGCAAACCCTGCTGCTGTGTCCGGCCTCGCACGTGGAGTGGCCGATGGGGGTCCTGTCCCCCCCCTCACATTTATCTGTGGCTCCAGGGGCTCTCGTGTCCTGTGGCCGCTCTGCCAGGTGACTCGTGTTGGGGGTGGTTTGTAACCTGCTGTCAGGGTGTGGGTTTGTGCTGGTGGCACTGGGCTGGCACTGGGCTGGCAGCCAGATCCAGCCGCTCGCTCATTCCCCCCAGGGGATAGAGGAGAGAATTGATGGGCGAGGGGAAGGAGACTCGTGGGTGGAGATAAGAACTGTTTAATAATGGAAATAAAGGAAAACTTAAAATAATAATGATATTAAAATATTAGTGATAATGATAACAGTAACAAAATACACAAGTGAGTGACACCCAGTGCCACTGTCACCCCCCGCCCACCCAGCCCGGCCCGTTCCCAGAGAACGATCCCGGAGCAGCGACAATCCCGACCCGAAACCGCAATCCCGGGAGAGCCAGAGCCCGAGCGAGAGCCAGAGAGAGCCAGAGAGGAAGAGCCCCTCATGGATCTCCTGCCCATGGGGGACAGGAGATGGAACAGCCCCTTGGCAGAGCCCAATGCCCATGGAGCTGATCCATGGCAATATTCCTCACCCCTGAGATCTTGCGCTTGCAGACCAGCAAAACACAAAGTCCTTCAACTTCCAGTGAGAGCTGAAAACATCGGGATGTTATTAAAGTTCTTCTCCTGACAAATCCCAGCTGAACCCAACCCCCAGCGCTGTTCCAGCTGCTGAACAGAACCCAGCTCTGGCCCAGCTCAAACCAGGACAGGGTTGAAGCTGCTTTGCTAGAACTGGGGTTTCCAGGCACAGAGTGTCCAGGGACCAGCGGCATCCATGGGGTTGTGCCCCAGATGGGTTCTCCCTCGGTCACACAGAGTGTCTGTAGTACAGCACTGCTGAGGACAGGCTCTGAACAAAGCCCCCTCCAGGTTTATCTCTTAGAAAGCAGAATTTCATCCTTTTTGAGATGCTATTTCTGACACCCCGCAGAGAGCGGTGTGAGATCTAGGACTGCTCCAAGGGTTTCTCCTTCAGCATGGGCTTTACCACGGCTTTCCACTGCTCTCCATCAACTTCCAGTAGAGTCACACGTGTGCTGTGTGTAAATGCCTACAGTTTGATCTGCATCTGCAGAGTATGTGGCATCCTGAGGAGTTTGTGTGTCCAGGATCAATCTCTGTTCAGTGGAGCCAGCTGGAGTTCAGACGTCTCTCCCCTGAGATGTGAGAGCAGCCTCGTGCCTTGTGTGTCACAGGCTCTGGAGGATAACACTGAGGTGAGCTGTGGTGGCCCTGGTTTCTGCCACGCTGCGCTGTGAGCTGCGTTATCGCTTCAAGACACTTCAAAAACCCCACAATTCCACGTTAGAAAGTGTCACCTTAAAGAGTCTGACCTCCAATGGCACCAGGCGAATGGGGCAGGTCATATTTGGAGCTGTGAAGCCTGGAAATGATCAGAGTGACATGCTGGTTTGCCTGAAAACCCAGGGGTTTGGAGGGACAACTTCAAGTGCTCGGAGAGAGGCGTGTGAGGAGAGACAGCAGACGACTCACGGCACAGCTGCTGCTTTTCATTGGAGGGACTAAATGAGCTCAAACCTGGAATTTCAGCTGTTGCAAGGAGGATCTGTCATAGAATCCTTTCATTTCATGTTTCAGTCAGTGGCTGCAGCGCTTATCTTCCCACTCAGCTTGTGGTGGTTTCACCCACAGCTCAGACCATGGGGTCCTGCACTCACCCCCAGTGAGATGGGGAGAGAAACACAGCAAAGGGCTGGTGGGTTGGGGTGAGGACAGGGAGGGCTCACTCACCAGTGATGGGCAGATGCAAAATGGGCTCCATTGGGGGAAGGAAAATCAATTTAATATGTTCCAAATCAATCAGAGTAGGACACTCATCTTGTTCAGGTCAGTGGTCTCCTGGTGGTTCTCTCCTCCTTTTTTTCCAAACCAGTTCTTCCCTCATGAATATTGATTTGCAGAGGTGTTTCCCTATTGCTAATTGGCTCATCCTGGGCTGGAGGTGCATCCACACCTTGGAGCCAGAGGAGCTTTGAGAAGCTTCTCACAGTGGCCATCAATGAAGTCCCTTCTCCCACTGCCCAAAACAGCCCCCAACACACAAACCCAAGACCCAGCTGGAGGCTGATCACGCTGTAGCCGGCTCCCCAGCAGCTCAGAGACAGCTCCACGCTGTCCTTCAGCCATGCTAGAGCAACGTGTCTGTTCCTGGGAGTGCACATGGGAGTGCCTGCAATGACAGATGCCTTCAGCATCTCCACGGTCTTCAGCCAACAGCTATCACTGAGAGGAAAACAATGGACCATTTTCTTCATACAACACTCACTGGTTTGATAAATAATTGGCAGAAGGTGCTTTGTGTGTTGGGTTTGTTACCCACGTGGGCAAGGGGAGAAGTTTTGTTTGCAGAGCCCCTTGCCTCCCCATGGCTTGGATGGGTGCTGAGGGGACAGTTTGTGCTCTTCCATTACAGCCACTTTCCTTCAAGGATTTCATTTAACTGCAGTGCTGAGAGGTAAATGCAATCCAGATGATACCAAACCAGTTGATACCAGCCCAAACAGCACCTGCTGCTTCCACCTTCAGATCACATCCCACCTTGCTCTCTGCCTCGAAGGTGTATGAGCTTGTCCATTTTCACTGGGGCTTCTTTCTCCCCACTGATGGACAAAGCTGCAGTAGAAGGAGCTCGAGGTACGTGCCAGGCATGGGGAGCAGCCAACTATTCCTCCAGGAGTAGAAAAATCCTGGAATGCTGAAGCTTCCCAAGCCCCTCAACAGGGGCGTCATGTTCTAAAATGTCCATCTCTGCTTATATCCCTGAGGACCTTGAGAAAACCAACACTCTGCCCACCCTCAGACTCCTCAGCAGCCAAGGGTTAGAAGCAATGTGCTGGGTTGTTGTTTTTTAAAGGGCAGAATTGAATAGGATGTGACCTTGGGTTTGAAATAGCATCACAACAGCGATGCTCCTGTGCTGTGGAATCCCAGCATTGCCTCAGCTGGAAAACACCTTCAATATCATGGAGTCCAACCATGAACCCAACACTGACCAGTCCCCACTAACCCATGTCCCTCAGCACTGTGTCTACACGACTCTTCAATCCCTCCAGGGATGGGGACTCCACCACTGCCCTGGGCAACCCCTTCCAATGCCTCAGAACCCTTTCAGCAAAGAAATTCTTCCTCACATCCCATCTCAGCTGCCCTGGGCACAACTGGAGCCCATTTCCTCTTGTCCTGTCCCTTGGTCCTTGGTTGAACAGACCCACCCCCACCTCTCTGCACCCTCCTGTCAGGGACTTGGACAGAGCCACAAGGTCTCCCCTCAGCCTCCTTTTCTCCAGGCTCAGCACCCCCAGTTCCCTCAGCCGGGAACTCAGCACACTTGTGCTCCAGACCCTTCCCCAGCTCCGTTCCCTTCTCTGGACACGCTCCAGCACCTCCAGGTCCTGCTTGGAGTGAGGGGCCCAACACTGAACCCAGCACTCGAGCTGTGGCCTCACCATGCCCAGTCCAGGGGTCCAAACCCAAGCTAGTCCCTTCTTCCTGCTCATGCAACCACAGTCCAATATTTGTGGAACATTTGGGAATATCTTTTCCCCCTCTATTTTCCCCTTTCTCTTCTCTCCAATCTCTCTCTCTCCAGATGATCCATCTTGGTGCCAGTCACCCCGCTCGGGCTGGCAGAGCGCGGTGTGTGTGTGCTGGGGGGGGAAGGAGCCACACCAACGTGGGAGCAGCTTGCAGTGGTGATCTTGCTTTGGAGCCCGTGGGAGCCTCTGCCAAACACGGCAGCATCTTGGATCCCGTGTGTGCTGCACCTGGAGCTCGGTGTGAGAGCACCGCGGCTGCGCTGCTCTGCGCTGAGGAGGTCCAGAAAATGGCAGCTGATGGGGCTTTGCTCAGTGGGTCATTGTCCTTCTTCTGGGCTTTGAGGAGCCGCTGCAGTTTGGGCATTTATCCACATGGTGAAGCTCTTCTTCTGGCCTTGGCATGTCCCTCCCTTCACCTTCCTGGTCTTGGCTTCCCAGCACAGCAGCAGAGAGCAGCATCCCAGCGGAGGCAGCTACTGCCATGGGCATCCTCCCTCTCCATTCCCCATCCTCCCTCTCCATTCCCCATCCTGCCTCTCCATTCCCCATCCTGCCTCTCCATTCCCCATCCTCCCTCTCCGTTCCTCATCCCACCTCTGTCCCATCTTTGTGCAAACACACAGTGCTCCCCAGAGCTCATCCAACAAAGGGATGGTTTGAGTTTCTTCCCAATTCTTTTTCTTTTTTTCTCTTTTTTTTTTCCCCAAGCACACTACAGAACGAGCTCCCAGGGCAGGGAGGGGACTGGGGCAGCAAGAAGTGCTTTGAGGTTGATCTCAGTATGAGAAACCTGATGGGTGTGGAAAGGAATTGGAGAGAAAAGAGGATAATGCTCCGATTCCATTAAATCCATTTGGCATAAAATCACAACCTGCATTTCCCCGTGTTCCTTAGCAGCAGCTCCCTCTACATTTCCAGACTCAGAGACCAAGTGGCAGCTCTGCCTGGCGAGACGTGGGGGTGATGTCCATGGGCGAGACGTGGGGGTGATGTCCATGGGCGAGCTCATCTCAGAAGACCTGCCCACATCAGAGGTCCAGGGCTGGTTTCAGAAAGGGCACACACCACATTTTGCTCTGGCTCTGCTGCCCACCTTGCTGTCTCCAGCATTTCTCTCCAGCAAGGACTCCGGTGGCTGGCAGCAAACAACAACAACAACAAAGATCTGTCATGATCATATTTACTGGTGACCTACTTAAAACCCTCTTTCCTCATCCTCTCGGAGTGTGTGTGCTAAAGCGCTGCCTGGCTCGCAGTCTCCAAGGCCTTGCTAGCAGAATGGTGATGAATGCAAAGTGTGGCCCCTCGTTTATTCAGTGCTGCTTTCTGCACAGACATGTTGGGGGCTTTTATTGCATCATTTAGACTCCCCCCACCACACACACACACACCCCCCTCCACTTGTGATGTATTATTCCCATTTTTGGTCTCCCTGCTCAGAAGCCTTTGTGTTCTGATTGCAGGCAGTGCTGTTGTTTGAAGAGATGCCATTAAATCACAGGATGCCTTAATCTGCTTTTTTTTTTCTTCTTTTTTTTCTTTTTTTTCTTTTTTTTCTCTTTTTGGAGGAAAATTAGGCTTCTAGCTCTATCCTGGAGACTCTGAGCTGTGTTGTCAAAGGCCTGTGTTGAGCATCATTTTTTTTTCCCTTTCTAGTGAAAACAATCCAACAGAGGTGATTATTTGATTAGTTAACAAATGCTTTATACCTACTCTGATATATTTTTATAGGTTTATTGTAAACAGATTTGCAGTCCAGGGTAGGAAGTCATCACCATTGTGCATATTGCACCTCTCAAGTTTATTTCTTTTGAGTTTTTCTCTTAATAAATTCATTTAGAGGAAGGCTTGGATGTTCCTGCTTGCTCATCCATGCACCAGAGCTGTGCTGGTAGAAGGGATGTGGTTATACTGGTATGCACACGTGTCTGTGTGGAGACTGTGATTAAACTGTCTCTTTTAGATGCTGTGATTGAATTTGTACATCTTATGGATAAATTGACCCTACTTTTCCCAGGAATATAAGCAGGATGGAACAGACATCCCCTGGAAACAGACATCCACTGGAACACCTGTGTAAGGGACCACACCTGAAGTGTTTATTTCCAAGGATAATATTTTATATTAGTTTATAACGCTTTATAACGTGGGTCCCGTGCAGTGTGCCGTGTTTCCATGCCAGTCTCAATTCCCTTGTCTCAAATTGAGACAGAATTTCTAAGCAGATGTATAAAAACTCAGCATGAAATAACTGGGTGGCTGCTGAGTTTCTTGGCACCTGATAACTGTGCGTTATTGGAGCTGAGCCCTGGTGTCTTTATAATAAATTAAACTTCTTGCAGGCCAGAGAATTCTTGTTTTCTCACCAAACCCTTTTGCGTTAGGGGTTCTGTCTGGCATATTTGAGATGCTAAGGGAGCATTTACCATCTTCTCCCAGACAGTTCTAGGTTCCTGCTGTGGGGTAGGACATTGCTTCTGTGTTGTCCCTACAGGAGGTGACAGAAATGATGGAGTTGTGGTGGGGGGGGAGAGGAGATAATTAGCTCCACTATACTGGTAAAACCACTCAGTATCTATGGAAATTAATTCAGTTTCTGGCTCCAGGGCATTAGCTTAAAATTAGACTGTAAGTAATGATTTGTTCTCTTTTAAGTAGTGAGGAGGAGCTGGTCAGGATGGAGCGTAAACACGAACACAGTTCTGTGCTGTTGGAGTCGCAGACTGCTGATTCAGGAGGAGGAACCTCGTCTCCTGGTGCCACTCCTCCGTCAGCCGCGGGCCGGGGCTGTTGTGCCCCGTCCTTTGGGTGGAATAACTCATGCCTGATGAGTGCTTGTTATAAAGGGAGTTAGAAGCCTTTGGAGTGGGTGTCCTTAGGGAAATTGGGGGGTGTGTGTGCCTGTTGTCAGGCACGAAGAGCATGGCATGGTAGTCCCCATCGCTCTGCCCTGTGGCACTCACAACCCAGCAGGAAATAAACAGGGATTGACTGGGAGAGCTGCCAGAAGAGTTCTGGCCACAAAACGTGGCTCACTGGGAGGAAGAAAATCAAGATTACAGTGAGGAATATAATCTGCCTGGGTCTGTGTCCAACAGGAGTTAATCTGGGCAGATTAAGTGGATTATTTAAAAGCATAGAGAGCAAGGAACTGGCAAAACTGGAAACAGCTCCAGGGTCCAGTCTTGGTTACAGCCAGTGGGGTTTTAATCTTCCAGCTTCATATGTAACTGACCTGGCTGTGCACACTCTGATGGCTGATTTCACCTTAAAATGCAGATAGAGCCTGTTCCTCGTTAGGGAGCATTGATCAGCAGTGGTGTCTTATCTCCTTATCTTCCTTAATTTCACTTAATCTTCCAGAGCCTCTGGTATAAATTAATATCCCTAGTCCACAGGGTGCCTTGCATAAAGCATTTTTACATATAAATGGCACGATATATCCTGTAACAGAGATGTGATTCATAGGCTATTACATGTTAAATCTTAGGTGGAAGCCAGCTAACTAATTTATACCAAGTAATTAGATTCTGAATTAAATGCACAAAAGATTTTTCCCCCCACCCCCTTCTCGCTTTTCCTTGTGTGAACTCAGAAGATGAGCTGATATTGGAGAAGAGGAAATGTTCTTCCTTCTCCATCACCCTGGCCTGGTGTCTGCTGGGCAGTCTGTGGGCCAGGCTGAGGGAAGGTTTCTGGGGGTGGTTCTGTCCTTACCCTGCCCTGCTGGGACTGCTCGCCACCGAACGAGCTCCCTCCCAGGAGATCCTGGTTTGCAGTCAGGCCGTGGGGACACTGCTCCTTCCTCGCAGAAACGTGTTATATTTGTGTCTGTGTAGATCACTTTGACCAGTGTAAGATGTTTCACTGATGTACAGGTGAAAACAGCCCAAAGGAATAAAATAAAGCCCTGTACATACTCATGGAATCGCTTGGTTGGAAAAGACCTTTGAGATCACTGAGTCCAACCGTACCTGTCCACTGCTAAACCAGATCCCTGAGCACTTCATCTACCCGGCTTTTAAACCCCTCCAGGGATGGGGATGGGCTGCACTGCTCTGGGTAGCCCATTCAGTTCCTGAGAACCCCTTCATCTCCCCTCTCAGTCCATCCCAGCCCTGAACCTCTGGAGCACGAGTTGGTTCCTTTGCTCATCTCGGTGTGGAACTGCCGATCAGAGGAGTTACAGCAGCTGAGCTGTGGATCCCACGGGACCTGGGCTGACACCACCTCCACACCTTGGGCATGGAGACTCCCACCAAGCTGCTGGTGACTGTGCTCCCTCACCACTGAGCTGCACCAGCTCCTGACCAGACTGGTTTCAGAGGACCTGTCAGTGTTGGGTTAACGATTGGACTCGATCATCTTAAAGGTCTTTTCCAGTCGAGGCAACTCTGGGATTCTGTGTGCTGGAAGCTGAGCCCAGGCTGAAGGTGGTTTCAAACCAGGCTTTGAGTTTGCAGCTCAGAGTCCACCTGCCCCTTTGGGGTTGCAGAAAGGCTCCAGGCTGGAAAGGCTGAGCTCTCCCCACGCTGAGGAGGGAAGTCAGCTTTCCCCACTGGTGACTACCTGTGTAGACAGGGGACAGCGATGTTCTACACTGGGATCTTCAGCATTCCAGGTCCATAATGCAGATCCTTAACCCCCAGTGCTATCTCATCCCAACTGCAATTTCAGAAACTCCAGAGCAGCCTCCCCAGCCAGGCAGCCTGGCTATTTTTAGCCTGGTTTCCCAGGGAAACACGCTTTTATGTGCCTGCTGCATCCCCAGATTTGACAGCCAGGGAGAGAGGTAGCAAAGATCATTCGCTCCAAGTTTTGTGAAAATCACTCATTTTGATTAAAGAAACAAACTCTGAGATCTCTGCAGAGCCAAAGGAGGGGGGGCTCAGCTGTCCTCTGTCCTGGGGGGGAGCTGCTGCCTTGCTGCTTCGTCAGCCCACCCAGGAAAAGCAGCATCACAGCATGGAAACGTGGAGCAGGGTGTGAGGGACAAGCAGTGGTGTGAGGAGTGTGAGGCATGGTTTGGTTTGGGGGTTTTGGGGGGGTTTTTTTAGGAAAGCAGGCTGTAGTCATTCCTCCACACATACAACATCTTGCTTGATGGTTTTAATGGAAGCATAAAAGATGCTTTTGGGGTGCCCTGCAGCCGTGTGCAGGAGATCACAGCATCTGCTGGATGGATCTGGTTTGGGTTTGTTTTTTTGGTTTTGGGATTGGGTTTTTTTAAGTAGAAAAGGGGAGAGAAAAGATACTTTGGTGCCTGACCCCAGTGACCCTGGGCTGCTGCAAACTCTTCAGCTACATGTGAGATAGACGTGCAGGCGCTGGAGGGGCTTGGTGTTTGCATCCAGATGTAAGCGGTGACACTTCCTCCTGAGAACTTTTGAAGAAGGTGAAATGGGTGAGTGAAACTCTTAGCCATAAATTTGTCACCCCCACAGCCAGCACACGTTTGGTTTTCGTAGAATCACAGAATCTTTTGGTTGGAAAAGCCCTTTCAGCTCCCCGAGTCCAACCATGAACCCAACACTGCCCAGTCCCCACTGACCCATGTCCCTCAGCACTGTGTCTACACGACTCTTCAATCCCTCCAGGGATGGGGACTCCACCACTGCCCTGGGCAACCCCTTCCAGTGCCTCAGAACCCTTTCAGCAAAGAAATTCTTCCTCACATCCCATCTCAACTGCCCTGGGCACAACTTGAGGCCATTTCCTCTTGTCCTATCTCATGTTCCTTGGCTGTCACGTCATGCTTGGCAGTGAATAATCTGTGAGGATCTCCCACTGGTGTGAAGAGCCCTCCGGCAGCTGGAGGTTGAGCAGCTGAGTAACTGCAGGGTGAATGATTCGTGCTGGTGACTCCTCTCAGTGCTGGGGGCTTCAGCTTTGTTTTTTTCTGTGCCTGTTAAGCTGTAGAGCAGTGCTGCTGGGGTGGCAGCTCAGCAGGAAAATCAGCCTCTGCACTGCCAGCAGCACCTGTGTGCTGGGACCTGCAGGACCCACAGGGGAAGCAGGACAGGGTGAGGTGGGGATTGAAGGACACGAGACGTTGTGTGTGTACAGGGAGTGGCAGAACTTGTTCAAGGGCTAGCATGGGGAGCTGTGGGACAGGCAGGAGGAACAGGGAAAGGTGTGTGTTTGCTGTGGCTGTGCCCGGTCTGAGATGGAGCCAGGAGCTGCTGCCATCGCTGCCTACGAGCAGTGTTGGTGGAGTGCAAGGTGCGAGAAGCCTTGATGCAGGCAGTGAGGTGATCAGGTGTGGTGGTTGCACTGGGCTGGCAGCTGATCACAGCTGCTCACTCACTCCCCACACCCAGGGGACAGGGGAGAGAACTGGAGGGCAAGAGTAAGGAGACTCTTAGGGTGAGAGAAGAACAATTTAATAATGGAAATAAAAGAAAGCTTAAAATAATAATGATATTACAATAATAATGATAACAGTAATAAAATATGCAAATGAGTGACCCCCAGTGCCATTGTCACCACCTGCCCACCCAGCCCGGCCCGTTCCCAGAGAACGATCCCGGAGCAGCGACAATCCCGACCCGAAACCGCAATCCCGGGAGAGCCAGAGCCCGAGCGAGAGCCAGAGAGAGCCAGAGAGGAAGAGCCCCTCATGGATCTCCTGCCCATGGGGGACAGGAGATGGAACAGCCCCTTGGCAGAGCCCAATGCCCATGGAGCTGATCCATGGCAATATTCCTCACCCCTGAGATCTTGCGCTTGCAGACCAGCAAAACACAAAGTCCTTCAACTTCCAGTGACAGCTGAAAACATCGGGATGTCATTAAAGTTCTTCTCCTGACAAATCCCAGCTGAACCCAAACCCCAGCGCTGTTTGAGCTGCTGGAAAGAACTCAGCTCTGTCCCAGTTGAAAAACAGGATACCAAGGCAGGGTCATCACTGTTATTCCTGTCTAGGCTATTGCCACATATTTACTTTAAATAAAATGGGAGTGCTTTTGTATTTATGAAATTTGAGATACCTGCTATGATTAATGACTTTGAGGTTGCACCCAAAGCTCTGTTACCCTCTCTTCTAGCTGTGAGGGAACAACCCCAGTTCCCTCAGGTGCTCCCCATCACACTTGATGAGCTCTAGACCCTTCCCCAGCTTTGAAAAAGAAGGTGCATTTCACCCTGGCTACCTTTGCTGGTACAATCATGCTGCCTGTCCCTCTGTCCCAGTAGGCACTGCAGAGATGTCCATCACTCCCAGTAGGCACTCTAGCAGCCATGGAACAGATAAAAACTGGTTGCCTAAGGATCAAGTCCTTTTCTTCTAAACACCACCACTGCTGGCATGACAGCCAATTCCTCCTCTCTCTGCTTGTCCTCCCTCAACAGCCCCCCAGGAAGAGCCAGCTCCTTACGTGGCCAGGGCACAGAAATACATGGGCTTGCTTGATGGCAGCCAGCAAAAAGGAGCTGGAAGGCCTGAGTTTGACTTGTCTTTCCATCAGGGAGGTGTTTACTTGGCTATCTCTGGCAGTTAATGTTTCGTTTAGTTTATTTATTCATCTTCTCTCTCTCTCTCAGACTGGGGGGTGGAGTGGGGACAGACAGATGGACAGGCAGCGTGATTGTACCAGCAAAGGTAACCAGGATGAAGTGCACCTTCTTTTTCATAAGACTAAATTGTATTTCCTCTTTCACTCCCAAGCCACCAAAACGTCAAATGTCAGCAGAGGGGAATTTGGGAAGGAAAAGGTTAAACATACAACAGCTTTTGGGGTTTTTTTTACCAAGAGCTTATTTTTAAGTGTAAACTTTCAGGGGAAAGTTCTTGACTCCTCTGCACTTACAAAAGCTCAGCTCCCCTCCCAAGGAGCTCTTGGTGCAAATCTCTGCTTCCAAGTCCTGCTGCCACTGTGAGCCTTCACCAGCCGGTCTGTAGCTGCCTCCGTGTGCTCTACAACCCCTTGTACCCTCACCCTTCCTGGGGCAGCCTCGTGGTGAATTACAATGGGTCAAACCAAATTCCTGCCCGTTACATCTTGGGTTGCTGCATAATTGTCTCTGTCCTTTGAACAGACCATCACTCACAGTGTGCTCATCTGAGTGGTGATCTGACCAGACTTGGGGACTTGGGCTTCCAGGCTGGGATTTCAAGTGACTTAGCAGGTATAAATGTCAGGGGAGATGGTGAGTTGAAGGTTTGTGAAGCGGAAGGGACTTGCTGTGACCTCTCCCAATGCTTTGTGCCCTTTATCTATGTGGACAAATGTCTTGAACATCACATTTTAGTCCCTAATTAAAATATATATATATCTCTCTGCCAGTACAACTGTGTCCATCTAAAAAGTATTTTTTTTAGCAGCAAATCAGTCTCTTGGTGCATCTTCCTACCTCTTGCTGACAGCTGTTCCTGGGAAGGTTTGCATTCAGTCTAAGCCTTACTGAACCGAATGCCTCCACAGGGTTTGCAGTGGCTTAGCTAAATAGGTTTAATTAAAATGGAGTTCCTTTGTGTCTAGACAGGTTGTGAATGCAGGTGGGTTCCACTGGTGAGTGGAGGATCTTCAGCCTTTGGCTTGGGATGACGCACTCACCCCACATCATTTGAGGTGTGCCCTGCTTTACCCAGACACTGTTGAAAGAGGACTAATGGGCTTTGTTTCATTATTTCATCTGAAGCTCTGTCATCCTCCTGGTTTCATTTCCAGCAGACTCAGAACTGCTTTTTCAAGGTACTTGCCCAGCTGGAATATCCCTAAATATGCATAAAGTCCCAAGTCACGTATTCCTGGGTTCCCATAAGCAAAGCACACCGGAATGTTTAAGCAGGGGCTGTATAAATTTTTAAACAAAGGTAACAAGCCAAGGAAGAGGTGGTAGATGATGAAATGAAGGTGAGGAAAGAAGCAAATTAGATCCCTGATGTGTAGCTGCCCTTTCTCCAGCTTCTGAGGCATCCTTGGTGCTAATGAGTTTGATTGCTTCAGCTGTGTCAGCTCAAACACCCTTTGCTGGCCGGTGTCAGCGGGTGTTGTCACTGTCGATGGTAGCAGTGACTGGGAAGAGGCTGGGTTGGTTTCAGACCACAGGTATGTACATGTGATTATGCAGAGCAGCGTCTGCTGATTTTTCCAGGTTGTGAATTTCAAAAAGGGAAATAAAGAGGTTTTTTTTCTGCAGAGGAGTTGAAAGGCAAAAGGCTTTTTTCAGCCACATTCTCCCTTGGTGCCCCCATCTCGCTGGCATCCCTGAGACAGTGGCCAGTTGAGCCACAACCAGCTTATTCCTGCCACCCAGCATCAAAGTGATGCTGTACTGAGTGATGCTTGCTTCTCTTGAAGACCAACACCTGATTCCATTGCTTTTCCTAAGGTGCAGGACAGTTTTATCATCAGCTTGGGTTCCTGTTCATCTGTGTTACCTGATTCATCCCAGATGGGCACGAGGACAACGCTACAGGGAGGGATTCTATTCCCAGTTAGGGTGTGTTGTGCCTGGCTGTGGCTTGCAGTGCTTGCTCTGGGACCTGGAGCAGTGGGGTCAGTTCTTAAATGATTCAGAAAATACTTCTAATCAATACATTGTTGATCTTACCCTATATTGTATTCAATGATCAAGAAATCTGTTAATTAAATTCACTTTTCTAAGGGAAGAGGAGGAGATGCAAAGGAAAGTGCCTGGAACACAGGGTTTGTGCAAGGTTCCCCATGTCAGCAGCTTCTCCAGCACACTGCTGGGGGGTCAGTTCTGCTTTGCTCACCCATGTGCAAGCTGGGAAATTCCAACATCATGGGCTTGTCCCTCTCCAGCTCACCCAGGACTCTGATCCCTTTTGGCATCCCTAGGAGGTTGGTTGCCAGTGATGTGTTACTGCATCTCCTGCTTGAGTTCAAAGGAATTGGGTTAATGAGCAGAAAGTCAGCCATCAAATTATATTGGCACTTGTTTGCTACCTACTGAATTTCCCAGTTCATCTCTCTTTGATCCTTACGATGCAGGCAATTAAATACAGCAGTGATAAACATGGTAAAAACTATGGCAACCTTATGAGCTAAATTTAGTCCTTTTCTCTTGTATAATGTGGTCTTCAGGCTTGAAGCTGTATGAGAATGAGGAGGTGGGGGAGGGAGGAGACCCAAAATTAGTGTCAAACCTTTTGTCTGGGGAAACAAAATGTGTATGGAGAGAGGCGGCTGTGATATCCTGAAATCCTCGAGTGCTTCAGCAGGCTTGGAGACGAGTCAGCAGCACAGTCCCAGAGCAGCCACAGCTCAGGGAGCTGCTCTGAGCACAGCTCGGTCAGAAGTGATTGTAAGGGACGGCTTCGGCTGAGCGAGATCCTGAACTGGGGCTCACACAAGATCACAGAATCCCAGCATGTTGTGAGCTGGGAGGGACCCACCAGGATGATGGAGTCCAACTCCTGTCCCTGCACAGGACAATCCCAACATTCACACCATGGCCCTGAGGGCCTTGGCCAAATGCTGCTGGAATCTTGTCAGCCTTGGGGCCATCAGCACCTCCCTGGGGAGCCTGTGCCAGTGCTCCACCACCCTCTGCCTCAAGAACCTTTTCCTCATGGCCAACCTCCCCCTCCCCTGCCACATCTTCCTGCCATGGCCTCTGCTCCTGGCGTTGGTGGCCAGAGAGAAGAGCTCAGCGCCTGCCCCTGCTCTTCCCCTGGGGAGGAAGTTCCAGACCGCCAGGAGATCTCCTCTCAGTCTCCTCTTCTCCAGGCTGAACAACCCAAGTGACTTCAGCCTCTCCTCATACCCTTCCCCTCTAAACCCTTCCCCAGTGTTCTGTCCCTCCTCTGGACACTCTCCAGCAGCTTTAGATCCTTTTTCTCCTGTGGTGCCCAAACTGTCCCCAGTGCTGGAGGTGAGGCCGCCCCAGTGCAGAGCAGAGCGGGACGATCCCCTCCCTGGCCCGGCTCGCAGTGCAGAGCTGGGTGCCCCCAGGACACGGGGGTCCCTCTTGGCTGCCAGGGCCTCTGTTTGGAGGAGCAGGATCAGGGAAGCAGCATGAGAGTCCCATGGTGGACAGACAGGACTAGAAGAAGGAGCTTCTCTCAGCTGCTGCTATCTCATCGAGCGGATGATGGCGTGGGCCTGAGGAACAGGACAGGGATGCTCTCTCCATCAGCTGCTGGAATAGCACACGTGAGACCATACAGACCCCACCCCAGAATCAGTCATTTGTTTTCCAGGTGTTTAAACATTTATTTGAAGAGCGTTCTGGCCCAGGAGCTGCGAGAGAGGCACAAATATATCGGGGAGTTCCAGGGCAGCAGAGCGCCCTGCGGCGTTCCTGGAGCTGGAAGCAGCTCTGTGCTGCGGGCCCGGCCCCGGGGGGGTTCCGTGCAGGGGAGCCAGAAACGCCGCGTGGGGACCACCCCGGGGAGCCGCGGCTGCTGTCAGCCAGAGACACTGCCCTCGCTGCCAGGCTGCGGGCAGCTCCCGCCTTTGGCTGGGAGGGGGATTTCACCAGCACGTGGAAGCTGAGCCACAGCAGCTTTCACACATTTTCATTTTAAATTTGGAAATCTGCTTCTCGAGAGAAACGTCTGAAGAACTTCTGGGGGGGGGTATTTTCGTTTTGAGCTGCTGACAGCGTCTGCATCCTGGATTTGGTTTTGCTGCTTGTCAGTTGAGCTTGAGAGAGTGGGAATTAGAGCTCCAGGTCTGACTGGAAGTCAGAATTACCATTGAGGGCATCTTAATTGTAACTTGTGGGGGTTTCACCCTTGTTTGCAGCCAGACACAGCCTGCTCTCTCTCTCCCTCCCCTCCAGGGAGTAGGGGAGAGAATTTGAAAGAAAAGGGCCCACAGGTTGAGATGAAAGCTAATTAAATTAAAATAATAATGATAACAACAGTAATAACAGAAAATACAAATGAGTGCTGCCCAGTGCAGTTGCTCACCACCCGCTGACCAGTGCCCAGCCTGTCCCAGCCTGGAGCAGAGACCGTCCCCAAACCCAACCCTGGAAGACCAAGAGCCTGAGTGATCCCCGAGAGATTCCCCTGGGTGACCCTGGTTAATGTTCTGACCATGACTGATAAGAGATGGAATATCTCATTGGCATATTGGAATGTCAATTATGGGTTTGGCTAATTACTACACTTTTCCCCTCACAGTCCTTTGCACTCACAAACTGCCCAAACACCATGACCTTGAGCCCCAGCAGCAACTGAGAACGTTGGTATTTTATCAACTTTCTTCTCATAACAGATCCCACACTGGAACCACAACACAGCCATTCTAACTGCTAAGAAGGAAATTAACTCTATCCCAGCAAAACCAGGACACAACTCCTGACTTAATTATTCTTTTTTAGCATCATTAAAAATACTCAGGGAGCTTTTGGAGTCGAGCACATCCTGTAACTCCATGTGTTGGGAACATGGATTTTTTGCAAAGAAAGGCTGTTCTGTTCAGCGTGACTCAGGCCTGGTGATTTAGAGCACAAATAGAAACGAAGCAGCAGAGAGAGGATGTTGCCTTGGGAGGGAAGGTGGCGGTGGGGGCGTGCTGCAGCTTCATCTCCTCGCCTGGTAAAATAGAAAATGTTGAGCTTATGCAAATGTTTCACTTCCTCCTCATGTGGCAGCGATCACTTCACTGATCCCAGCACCCGGGGTGGTGCTTTCATAAACTCTGATCCAGTCAGCAAGGTGCTGGCGTGAGTTCGACGCTGTTAATCACCTGGCAGGGGCCTTTACCTGTAACATGGCACATCCAGGGTCTGCCCCTCAGACCCAGCCCAGCGCGGGGACAGGAGCTGGGCTGTGCAGACGGGGGGTGAGGAGCCGCTGCCATCCTGCCTGCAGTCTGTCTGTCCTGCCCTCACTCTGTCTGTCCTGCCCTCACTCTGTCTGTCCTGCCCTCACTCTGTCTGTCCTGCCTGCACTCTGTCTGTCCTGCCCTCACTCACTCTGTCCTGCCCTCACTCTGTCCGTCCTGCCTGCAGTCTGTCTGTCCTGCCCTCACTCTGCCTGTCCTGCCCTCACTCTGTCTGTCCTGCCTGCAGTCTGTCTGTCCTGCCCTCACTCTGTCTGTCCTGCCCTCACTCTGTCTGTCCTGCCTGCAGTCTGTCCTGCCCTCACTCTGCCTGTCCTGCCCGCACTCTGTCTGTCCTGCCTGCAGTGTGTCTGTCCTGCCCTCACTCTGTCTGTCCTGCCCTCACTCTGCCTGTCCTGCCCGCACTCTGTCTGTCCTGCCTGCAGTCTGTCTGTCCTGCCCTCACTCTGCCTGTCCTGCCCTCACTCTGCCTGTCCTGCCCTCACTCTGCTTGTCCTGCCCGCACTCTTGTCTGTCCTGCCTGCAGTCTGTCTGTCCTGCCCTCACTCTGCCTGTCCTGCCCTCACTCTGTCTGTCCTGCCCTCACTCTGCCTGTCCTGCCTGTACTCTGTCTGTCCTGCCCTCACTCTGTCTGTCCTGCCCTCACTCTGTCTGTCCTGCCTGCAGTCTGTCTGTCCTGCCCTCACTCTGTCTGTCCTGCCCGCACTCTGTCTGTCCTGCCCTCACTCTGTCTGTCCTGCCCGCAGTCTGTCTGTCCTGCCCTCACTCTGTCTGTCCTGCCCTCACTCTGTCCTGCCCTCACTCTGCCTGTCCTGCCCTCACTCTGTCTGTCCTGCCCTCACTCTGCCTGTCCTGCCTGCAGTCTGTCTGTCCTGCCTGCACTCTGCCTGACTCCATCTCCTCTGTAGCAGGACAGTGTCTGTCTGTCCGCCTGCCTGCAGGGCTGTGTTGGTATGTCCAGTGCATTCCACTGCAGTCCTCGCTGTGCTCAGTTTCATTTCCATGAGTGTGAATTAAGGTCCCCTTAAGTGTAAATACAAATTCAAGGTGTTTTGGTTTTGTTTTTTTTTAAAGCTCTCAATATTCCAGACCATTTTAATCAGCTTTATTAACTCTGCAGACACAGGACTTCGCTCCCTGCCAGTTCAACCTTGGCAGGGAATATTTTTCTCTCAATAGCCTGGGGGGTCGGAGCTGCCGCCTGCCTTGGGAGCGATCCCCATCGCCTTGGCCCACCCCAGGAGGGGAGCAGCCCCCCGGCATCGCCCGCACGGCACCGTGGGGAGAGGGGATGGGGCCGGGGAAAAGCCACGTCCTGCAAGGATCAACTTGTGAGGCACCAGGGCATCTTTGGCTTCAGCTTTTGTAGGAAAGGGCTGGAGCAGAGCCAGCAAGGGTGGCATGGCATGGCATGGGACAGGGAAGGGATGTGACAGGGGACAGGATGGGATGGGCTGGGATGGGATGGGATGGGATGGGATGGGATGGGATGGGATGGGATGGGACAGGCAATGGGATGGAACAGGGGACAGGATGGGATAGGGAATGGGATGGGGGAGGGGACAAGATAGGACAGGGGATGGAATGGGATGGAGAAGGCATGGGACAGGGGACAGGTTGGGATGGGACAGGGGACAGCCTGAACTGGGAATACAGACATTCCTCCAGCAAAGAGGAGTGGACAATGGCGATCCTTCGTACGCCAACCACCAGTCGGCACGCGGCGGCACGGGCTGCCTGCGCTTGATTAGGGGTGACAGTAATTACGGGGCCAACGAGGTCCCCCGAGCGGGGGACGGTTACCATGGCTACAGCAGCAGCATCTCAGCCTCTCGCTGTCACACCGCCCTGGTGATTTAATGAGTTCATTACCAAATCCTCAATAAGAATAAGAATAAGAATCAGAATAAGAATAAGAATAAGAATAAGAATAAGAATAAGAATAAGAATAAGAATAAGAATAAGAATAAGAATAAGAATAAGAATAAGAATAAGAATAAGAATAAGAATAAGAATAAGAATAAGAATAAGAATAAGATGAAAGTGGCTGGGTGGTGATGGGGCTCACAAACCCCCAGTCATTGGTGAGGGGCTGTGGGGTGGCTGCTGCCCCTTTATCTGCGCAGAAGCCACACTTGGATTTCCCAGAGCGGGGGTGAGGATGAGGAAGAGGAAGAGGAGGAGGAGGAGGAGGAGGAGGAGGAGGAGGAGGAGGAGGAGGAGGAGGGCGGTGGAGGTAACCCGCCTGTGTCCTCGTGGGCTGGAAGGGAGGGCATTTTCTCTTATTTTTAGCACAGTGTGCTGGATAGAAACCCTTAACATGAACATTACTCAGTGCTCTGAAAACTCCCCCTCATCACATGCAGCTGCGGTGAGTTGATGGGGGCTCTTCAGACCATAGAGAAATGGGGAAATCACACCAAAAAGCCAATTTCTTGCAAGCACCACGAATTGGATTGTTTCTCTCGCAGTGTGTGATTGAACAACAAAAGTCTTCTTGCTTCTGAAGCCACAGCTGAGCTTTAGCCGTGGCTGTAAGTCTGTGCAGCACCATATGATCTGATAACATATGGAGTAATTTTCCATACTGAGCCTTACCATGGGGGTTAAAATGTCCTTTCCAATTACTGTAACATTCCCTTCCTGTAATATTTTCTCTCCCTTATTGGCCAGAGCTAGAATAGGGGAAACAAACCTATTTCTGCATATCTAAAGGTTAAATTTTTATAGACAACTAAATGTTTTAACACATGGAGACAATAACATTATCTTGTTAAAAATAAGCACACTCCTCCGCCTTAGTTATGTGGCAATTACAGGGGAAAAAAAAAATAATACATCTGCTGGAGCACTCAGCTGCAATTTAAAAGTAAAATTAAAATTTAGTTCTGTTTGTCTGGTTTGACAAGATTTATTGAAATCTTTCATTATGCAGCAGGTTTGAGAAAACCTCTCTCCAAAGCACACATACAATTTAGAAAATGAGAGCCTGAAACAGTTTATTATTAGAAGGTGGCTTGGATTTTGTAAGGCTCCTCCAAGAGCATGTATCATCTGGGACATTTGAGATGTATTTTTTTTTGGGTGAAGCTATTAAACTCTTGGCGTACAAACCTGTTATTAAAGCAGTGATTTAGTCTAAGACAGGATAAATACTTTGAAGTCTATTTAATGAACTTCTTTCACTTCAGAATTCAATCTCAGGCCCAAGACTAAAAAAGAATTTAATTCATAAGTTTCCCTTCCCAGCGTGTTTGCACGTGCCTGCTGCTGGAGTGGTCCCAGGGGTGCTCTGACAGCAGGTTAGAGCAGGGGAAATTTCTCTTTTTTCTCTTGTATTCCCAGCTTTGAGGTGGAAATGTTTCATTTCCTGGTGGCTTCCGTTGCATCTCGCTCTGTGTCACATTCTGGCTGTGGAAATCTCTGCTGTGCCTTGTGTGATGTCTTCATGGGAGGTTTCACTTGAGAAATAACTGTGAGCTCCGTGCCTGTGTTTGCGTTCAGCTGATGTCATCTAAGGGGAAGTTGCTGCTCAGATATAAATGGAATTAATCTCTTTGCAGTCCATATGACACTTTTATTGTCCTGTCATTTTTTTTCCCCTCCTGCTCATGTTGCCCTGTCTGTCTGTGTTACTGCCACATCTGATGACAGATACTCCCGTGCTCTTCAGACCTGGTGAAATATTCTGTTTTTCCAAGGTGGTTTGCTCCGTCCCTACAATTAACTTAGCGTGTTTGATTTGACCTGGGAGTAAGAACTACGTGCTGAGATGAAAGCAGGCGGCGTGTTTGTCAGGCGAGAAGTGATGCACTTGGGCTGCATCAGAATTCCTCTCCGGAACACTTGCACGTCGGAGCACGTCACGTGCCGGTATGGTAGGGCCCGGTACAGGTAGTGCTGGTTGGACTGGACTGCTTAAATAAATAGCCCTGGTAGTCCTTTGGATTGGCCAGTGCCAGGGAGCATCTCTTGGTGGAAGGTATTTCCCCAGCAAAGTTTCCTGTGCTGTCTGAGGTTACCTCAAATTCTTTTTGAAATTTTTTTTCTCCTTTTTCAGACAGTGGCCAAGTGATCCCCCCATCACTGTGATCTCTTTGCATTCTTATTGTGCCTGGCTTTGGATTTTTATTTTATTTTATTTTATTTTATTTTATTTTATTTTATTTTATTTTATTTTATTTTATTTTATTTTATTTTATTTTATTTTATTTTATTTTATTTTATTTTATTTTATTTTATTTTATTTTAATTTTTATTTTATATTATTTTTTTATTTTTATTTTATTTTATTTTATTTTATTTTATTTTATTTTATTTTATTTTATTTTATTTTATTTTATTTTATTTTATTTTATTTTATTATTTTTATTTTCAGAAGAGGATTTTGCTAGGACTGCACCTTAACCTAGAGAAGAGGAGGCTGAAGGGAGACCTTACCACTGTCTACAACTCCCTGAAAGGAGGGTGTGGTGATGTGGGTGTGTGTGTCTCTTCTCCCAAGAAACAAGTGACAGGACAAGAGGAAATGACCTCAAGTTGCACCAAGGGAGGTTCAGGTTGGATGTGAGGAAGAATTTCTTTGCTGAAAGGGTTCTGAGGCACTGGAAGGGGTTGCCCAGGGCAGTGGTGGAGTCCCCACCCCTGGAGGTGTTTAAAAGCCAGATAGATGAGGTGCTCAGAGATGGTTTAGTGGTGGACAGGTACAGCTGGACTCAATCTCAAAGGTCTTTTCCAACCAAACAATTCCATGTGTGCTCCAACTGCTTTGAGCATCCTTCCTGGTGTGGCTCCAGGGTTCACCTGCCCCCCATCAGGTCACGTCACAGCAGTGCTGCCCGTGCCTGTCCTGAGCCATTCAGCAGGGGATGATCCATAGAGGCTTACCCTGCACATGAAGAACACCAGGATGCATCCCATCGTGGTTTAGAGCAAAATGATCCCTTTGTGTAAAACCCCAGAGTGAAGGTTCTGGTAGGTCAGTGGCCAGAACCTGTTTGGTTGCCTGCCAGTGTCTGTTGTGAGTAGAGCAGAGCTTAGGAACATGCAGTCGATTGTTTTACCTCAAGTATTGAGATATTTGCTTGGCAATATCTTCCAAGAATATGTAAAAATGATTGAATGTCCATTTGTTGGTGCAAACTGAAGGTCAGCTGCTCAAAACTGAATCCTGAACTTCCCAAAGGAAGTCTGTTCATACTCACCCCTTCCCCAAAACACAACCTGTAGGAGCTGGGGAGGTCTGGTGCTCTGAGTTAATATCAGTCAGACAGGTGAGAAACGGCTGGAATTTATTTCATATCATTGTTTTTAAGTCTTGACTGGAAAGAAAAAGAGACTTTTTCATGTGTGCACAGAAGTCCATGCGGAGTTTGGACTCAGTCCCCGCTGAGTTTGGTTTGGCAGTGTCACCTTTGCCACGTGGCGTGGATCAAGGGCTGATGTTTTCTTTTCCTCTTCCCTTGTGAAGTGTAAACCCACGGGGATGGGGCCAGGCTCTTCTCAGTGACAGGACAAGGGGCAATGGGTGTGAGCTGGAACACAGGAGGTTCTGCTTGGATTTGAGGGGGAACTTCTTTGCTGTGAGGGTGCCAGAGCCCTGGGCCAGGCTGCCCAGGGAGGGTGTGGAGTCTCCTTCTCTGGAGACATTGAAGACCCGCCTGGACGTCTTCCTGTGTGATCTCATCCAGGTGTTCCTGCTCCAGCAGGGGGTTGGACTGGATGAGCTTTCGAGGTCCCTTCCAATCCCCAACACTCTGGGATTCTGTGATTCTGTGGATGGTCACTGATATCCTCAGGACAATCCCACTGGGAGCTGCGACCGACGGGGTTGGCACTGGTAGAATAACCTTGGCTCTTGGAATTTGAGCCAGTTGTTTGAGCTGAAGCATCATACAGCATCTAGATTCTCTGCATTCATAGAATGGTTTGGGCTGGAAGGGACCTTAAAGCTCATCCAGTCCAACCCCCCTGCCAGCAGCAGGGACACCTTCCACTAGACCAGGTTGCTCAAAGCCTCATCCAACCTGGCCAAGAACACTTCCAGGGAGGAGCAGCCACAGCTTCTCTGGCCAACCTGTTCAAATAAATATTAATTTTCAGCATCAAACAAAAAGATGGGATAATGCAGAGTCTTCATTTAAAATCCCCCAGCGTTAGGAAGGGCGTGTTGAGAAAATGGTTTCTTCTCTCCAGTGTCTCCATACATCCTTAGGTAACTTAAGTGGTATCTTTGGGGTAATATAAATTGAAATCCAGCCAAGACTTCCAGGTAGAGCTGTGAGCTTGGTGAGCTGTTCCTGGCAGCACCATCAGTGCAGCTTTTGTGGTACAGAAACTTCCCAGCAAAGGAGAAATGAGGAGGAAACAGAAAGAGGTGACCATGAACGGTGTGAGGGGGCTTTTTGTTCCTGACACTGCTGCTCTTCTCAGAACAAATGTTAATCTCTGATATTAGACTTCTAGTGTTTCCACTGGGAGTTGCTCCTTCAGCATCTCGACCCCAAAGGTAGAAATGTGTTAGGGCCACTTGAGAAGCAGCTGGAGCTGGAGAGGTGTTTATTGCAAACTTGGCTGTTGGAAAGAAACCTCTCCAGCCTCCTCTGCCTGCAGAGTTACACCCATGGGCTCCTGGCTGCTTCAGAACTGAGCTTTCACAAGTTCAATTTTCAGCTAAATTATTTTCTTTGGAGGTATTGACTTCTTTTTATCAGAAAATAGGAAGGTGGCCCCATACCCAGCAAAGTGTGAATCAGCAGCAGGAGAAAGCAGCTGAATCTCTCTCCCCATCTGGGCTCCCAGGCACAGGGGAGCTGTGGCTGTTCCATCATTGCCCATGTTTCACAGCTGGCTTTCAGGTGGTATCTGCAAGGTAAATCTACTCCCAGTGTGCATTGAGAAGACCCCTGCTGAGCCCCTGCAGCCTGCTGGAGGTCCTGCCCCAGGTCATGGTGCCCTGGTGCCCGTTGCTCGCTGCAGCCGTTGGGTTCCAGCACACTGCTCACAGCTCAGGCTGGAGCTCAGGTTTGGGTATGAAGGAAGGTGGGTGAGGTGGTGCAGAGAGTGCAGACACTGAGGTCACCCCTCAGAACACACAAAGTTCCCATCTTTCAAGCCAAGCACTTTCAGTTTGGTTGGCCCCAGGAATGTCCTCTGCTGGAGCTTTCCCTTCTTCAAAAGCTAAAGCCCAGATCATAGAATCATAAAATCCCAGACTGGTTTGGGTTGGGAGGGACCTTCAAGCTCATCCAGTCCCAACCCCCTGCCAGCAGCAGGGACACCTTCCACTAGACCAGGTTGCTCAGAGCCTCATCCAACCTGGCCCAGAACACTTCCAGGGAGGAGCAGCCACAGCTTCTCTGGCCAACCTGGGCCAGGGTCTCACCACCCTCACACCAAACAATTTCTTCCTCACATCTCAGCTCCATCTCCCCTCTGCCACTTTCAAGCCATCACCCCTTGTCCTGTCACTCCCTGCCCTTGGCCAAAGTCCCTCCCCAGCCTTCCTGGAGCCCCTTCAGGTACTGGGAGGCCACTGGAAGGTCTCCCTGGAGCCTTCTCTTCTCCAGGCTGAACAGCCCCAACTCTCTCAGCCTGTCCTCACAGCAGAGCTGCTCCAGCCCTGGCATCATCCTGGTGGCCTCCTCTGCACTGGCTCCAGTAGCTCCATGTCCTTGTGCTGTTGGTGGCCCCAGAACTGGACACACACTCCAGGTGGGGCCTTGAAAGAGCGGAGCAGAGGGGCAGAATCACCTCCCAGATAATAAGATAACGCCTTTAGAATTCAGCAGTTCCCAACTCATTCCAAAGCTGATGTTTTTGGAAGCTCTAAACCTGCTTGAGTTGGGGCTTATGAAGTCCAGAGGGAATCTCTGAAGGCTCTCTGGAGGCAATCTTGAAGTGCTTTCCTGCTCACAGCAGGATATTAGGTAGAACTTGCATCCCATCTCCTTGAAACATTGTGCTATGCACAAGGGTAAGACCAGAGTGATGCTGCCAACAAAACTGAACGCAGTATCCAGGCTGGTACCTTTAGAGAGGGAATTCTGTGAAGATGTGTGATTTGGGAAGTCCCTGGTAACCTTCTTCAAAGAGAGATTGTGACAGGTCATTTAGATCTGTGATCTCTCAAACTGGCAATCCACCTTCATAGCATGGTGCTTGTGCAACTTCAGGATGCAAAAAAAAGGTTTTCCTGACAATATGACCAAGTAAATTCTGTATATTTCTGAGAGGGAGGGTTTCTGGTTACTCACAGTCATGAGACATGACTTAGAGTGGTGGTACTGGCTTCTGCTGTCCATAGCTTGGTGTAGAAAATGAAATTATGGCAATGTTTTTCACGAAAGAGCTACAGGAGTGATTTAAAATGCAGAAAAACACCCCAGAGTTAGCACTCGATAAGGTCAACCTGCCAGCTTGTAGGAGATCAGTTTCAGAGTTGGGTTGATTGGTATCTGTGAACATTAGACAAAAAACATTCTCCCTGTGTTTGTAATATTCAGTGCAGTTTTGTTGTGCTGAGGGACATGGGTTAGTGGTGGGCTTGGCAGTGTTGGGTTTACTTGATGATCTAAAAGTCATTTCCAACTAAAATGATTCCATGATTCTTCAGGGCCGTTGACACAAAGTCATGAAATCTGAGGAACAGCCTTGGTTGTGTCTGAAATGAGACATCCTTGTTTTATTTCTCAATCTTCCAGCCTCAAAACCACCCAGTATCACAGTCTGACCCAAGTGTGGTGCTGCAGATGTTCAGGCACAGAAGGGACAGGGAATGCCAGACACCCCTGAAGGGGTGATAATCTCCTGGCTGAACCGTGGGGCAACGCTTCAGAAAGAGCTTTTTAGGTCATTCAGATAAGGTGACCTACTCCTAGGCTGAGAAATGGGGACAAGGGAAAGGTCTTTGAAGTTTTCAGGAGGTGGCCTGATGGTGGAACAGAAGAGAAAGGGACAGGAGAGGGGAGACTGGGCACTAGGATGCCTCAGATGTCCCAGGAGACCACCACTGCCAGGCCTCCAGCAGAACATGTATTTGTCATGTTTGTGGCTCCCTTGCTCTCTATCCTGATAATCCACATTTCAGCTGAAGAGCCTCCTCCATTTGACAGCAATTAACTGCTGCAGCTTCCAAAGTTACCCAGGATACAGCCCGGAGAAGAGAAGGCTCCAGGGAGACCTTCCAGTGGCCTCCCAGTACCTGGAGGGGCTCCAGGAAGGCTGGGGAGGGACTTTGGCCAAGGGCAGGGAGGGACAGAACAAGGGGGGATGGCTTGAAAGTGGCAGAGGGGAGATGGAGCTGAGATGTGAGGAAGAAATTGTTTGGTGTGAGGGTGGTGAGACCCTGGCCCAGGTTGGCCAGAGAAGCTGTGGCTGCTCCTCCCTGGAAGTGTTCAGGGCCAGGTTGGATGAGGCTTGGAGCAACCTGGTCTAGTGGAAGGTGTCCCTGCTGCTGGCAGGGGGGTTGGGACTGGATGAGCTTTAAGGTCCTTTCCAACCCAAACCATCCTGTGACTCTATGATCTCCAAGGGGCTTAGGAGAAGCCATCTTCTTCCACTTGCTCCACCACCAACTCTCTGCAAAGACCTTGGCACGAAGGTCTAAAACCAGCCAAGAAACCCTCGAGTCATGCTGGGCGGGGCTGTGCTGGGCTCCTGCCTCGCTGACGAGTGCCACACAGGAGCAGAAGGGATCAGTCAGAAACATGGGATTTCTTCTGCAAATATCCCGTGTCCCACACCCTCGACAGAGGTCTAGGGAAGGTTTTATTCATCTGAATTTGGATGGGAGTCCAAATTTGGTCTTCTCAATTCTCTGATGATCTGCAGACTTGATGGGAACGAATATTGGGGGGGGGGGGGGGGAAGGAAAGCCTGGGCAGAGGGAGGGAAGCAACACTGGTGTTTCTCACAAGTAGTCACCAACAATGAGGTTTTTATGTCGCTGCTGGGCACAAAGAGGAGCCCTGGCCCAGATGATGACAATAAACTGGCTGGTGGCCCTTGCCAGGGAACAGCAAAGCTCCTGTGAAAAGAGAATTTACCAGCATCTGGGTACCAAAAATCTCCGCTCTCCCTGAATCTGGAATCTCCTTCTTTGCAAATATTTGTCTTCTCAATCTGCTCTTTTGCAGATCTGCAGCTTTCCAAAGGCCTGTGTGGTGTCAGTGCTCTGTCTCAAGTGCCATTTGTCACTTGGTCAGGGCTGGCAAGAGAGCCAGGCACACAACCAACGTGCAGAGGCAGTGATGACGTGGCTGCAACGCTTGGGTGCAAATTCATCCAGTGGCCGTGCTGGGTGGGATGGGTCAGGGCTAACCTTGGCCTGTGAGAAAGACAAGAGCTCTGGGATAAAACCCCACAATACTGCATCAAAAGAAAGCCCTCTGGTCTGCCTTAAAACATGGAGCTGGTGGAGAAGAGCTGTCCCTGCAGGAGAGGCAGGAGCGTGGGGTGGAAGCAGGTTGATGGAGCTTCAGGTCATCTTTGGAGGACAGGGAGAAAATTATCCTTTGTTTTTTCTCTGGCACCATGTGAGTGGTTTCCAGTGAGCTGAGCATGAGCAGAGGGCAAGTTGCTCCATGCTGGTGTCCATTGGTTGACCACACTCATCAGAATGGCAGGGGTGGAGAACATGGGGTGGTAGCCCCAAAGTGTGCCTGGTCCCTGCCCCATCACTTCCCTCCCTGTCCACCTTTGCCCTCCTCCCACCTTCCCCCTGACTCTTTGCTCTCCACTGCTCCTTTCACACGCTGTCCAAGAACCAAAATTGCTCTTTTCTTACAAAAAACACCTTTACCTGGGCGTGGTGCCACACTCACCTTGAGCGGGCGTGAAAACAGATTCACCTGGGCGGCGTCGGAGCCGTGCGGAGGCTCTTGCTTGGCTTTGTGCCTGGTTCTGTTTGGACTTGATAAAGGAGCTACTTGAGCTAAATGAAGCTGCTGGAAAACCACCTGACCAGCTCCACTTCATCACTTTTCAGAGTAGATTTTGGTTACGGGTGGAGCTTGGTGCTTGGGTTAAACAGCTCCGGCAGCTGCTGAAGGCAACGGCCCCGAGCACGAGCTTGGCCGCTGTCACCTGCCTGCAGCGGCTCTCAAATGGCTTTTGTCACAGAAACACAGAATCACAGTGTTTGGAAAAGATCTTTAAGATCACCAAGTCCAACCATGAACCCAACACTGACAAGTCCCCAACTAACCCATGTCCCTCAGCACTGTGTCTACACGACTCTTCAATCCCTCCAGGGATGGGGACTCCACCACTGCCCTGGGCAACCCCTTCCAATGCCTCAGAACCCTTTCAGCAAAGAAATTCTTCCTCACATCCCATCTCAACTGCCCTGGGCACAACTGGAGCCCATTTCCTCTTGTCCTGTCCCTTGGTTCTTGGTGGAACAGACCCCACCCCTCTGCACCCTCCTGTCAGGGACTTGGACAGAGCCAGAAGGTCTCCCCTCAGCCTCCTTTTCTCCAGGCTCAGCACCCCCAGTTCCCTCAGCCGGGAACTCAGCACCCTTGTGCTCCAGACCCTTCCCCAGCTCCGTTCCCTTCTCTGGACACGCTCCAGCACCTCCAGGTCCTTCTTGGACTCAGAGGCCCAACACTGAACCCAGCACTCGAGCTGTGGCCTCACCAGTGCCCAGTGCAGGGGGAAGAGAACTTCCCTGCTCCTACTGGCCACACTGGTGCTGATCCAGGCCAGGATGCCCTTGGCCTTCTTGGCCACCTGGGCTCTCTGCTCACTCATGTTCAGCCGCTGTCCACCAACACCCCCAGGTCCCTCTGTACCCAGCAGCTCTCCAGCCTCTCCCCCCCAAGCCTGTAACATTGCATGGGGCAAGGGAGGTCACCCAGGGAAGGTTAATTTGGCTCCTGGGTGTTGCCCATTCGCAGCCCCCGTCGGTTTGCTCTCCTTCCATCGGAGGACACAGCCCTCCTGCTGCTCCCATGGGTGCCTGGCAGCATGGATGAGTTTTCCAGCAATTCAGGAGGAAAAAAGTGGAACAGTTAAATTTCACTGATGGCCAGAAAGCCACAGGATGCATCCTCGGGAGCAGTGGTGAGGTGGAGGGTTGCAGCATCCCTTTTCTCCCAGATAACAAGTGACAGGACAAGAGGGAATGGCCTTAAGTTGCACCAGGGGAGGTTTAAATTGGATATTAGGAAAGAATTCTTGACAGAAAGGGTTGTGAAGCATTGGAACAGGCTGCCCAGGGAGGTGGTGGAGTCCCCATCCCTGGAGGTATCTAAAGGACGTGCAGATGTGGTACCTGGGGACATGGTTTAGTGGTGGACTTGGCAATGCTGGGTTTATGGTTGGACTCGATGATCATGATGGTCTTTTCCAACCAAACTGTGGTTGGGGTTTCTCAGGTGGGGGTTTGATGTGAGCACCCATGGCTGGGTGCAGCTATCTTAGATCCAAGCCCAAAGCAGCCCCTTCATTCTGTGGGTTTCCTGGCAAAGCAGCTGGATAGAAACAGCACAAAGATAAAAGCTGGGGCGGAGCAAGCGCCGTGCCTGGGCTTCCCATAGCCAGAGGCAGCGCTGGCCATCGATCACCATCACCACAGCAACTTAGTACTTGACATTTTATTAACAGGAGCCCGTTTATGGCTTGAAAATGCTTATTCACAAAACCTGTTTACACTTAAGATGATAGAAGGAGCCACAGACTGGTTTGCCTTCACATTATCCAAACCCACTGACTGATTAAATTTAACTGGAGCGAGTGCTGATCCAGCGCCTGCTTTGTTAAAACTGTTGGAATTTCCAACCTGCTCTTTCCCTGCTCTGGTTTATGCCCCTAATTTTCAATTCTAGGCATCCAAGTGTTCATTTAATTTTTCCTGTCTAGTGGCACAAGGGCAGATGGGCTGGAATAGGCTGGTTTGGGGTTTTAAAAGCCATCGTTGACCTTAAAAAATTGAAGTTTGTTGGAAGATGGTTTTTGTGGAATCTTGATTTACCAAAGGTATTTTCTCCCAGGTAATTAGCATTAACCTTGAGAGGATGTCCTGCTTGTTTGGAATATTTTCTATTTTTCCAAAGTAAAACCAGAAAGGTAAAAAGAATTAGAGAAGGTTGGATTTCAGCTGTATTTATTCTAATCTGAGTTCACTTTGTAAATATAACTCAAAAACTGCCAACACTTGTTAATTGTTCTGGTTAATACTTTGTGAGCTGCCAGTGATTTGTTGATTTAGTAATCAAACTAATCACAGCACTTCAAAATTCTTTTAATTTGAAGTCACTTTAGGTGCTGTGGAGTGAAGGAGTCGTGCTGCAAGCTTGTTGTCAAAGGGGCTTTCTCCATACTTACAATGGAAAAAAAAATCAGCATTTTGATTTTAGTTTAGTAAAACAGGAGAAAAGCAGCAGCAAATCTCTGCAGCAAACTGGATGCGTTAGTCTCGATTTTGAGAACAATTGAAGTGGAAAGTATTGACTAGGCTGGGGTTTAATTTAGGTTTTAATGATAATTTTTATATAAGTAGTCTTTAAATCCCTCCTACAAAGCAATCAACACTCCAGAGGTAAAATTCCACCCCTAGGAATTGAGGAGGAGGCAGCTCTAAATAGCACAGCACCCTCTTCTCCCTTTGTCTGTGTCCTTGTGCAACCAGGCAGCAGACAGCTCATCCTCGTTGTTTTTCATCTCCTTTGGATCCTGCAGATGAGGAGAAGAGATAAAGGCACAAGTAAAGGAAGGAATCTCCACCAGAGCCATCAGCCCCCAGGCTAGAGTTTCACAGGCAGGAGATGCCACCAGAGTTCCACAGGCAGGAGATGCCACCAGAGTTCCACAGGCAGGAGGTGCCACCAGAGTTCCACAGGCAGGAGATGCCACCAGAGTTTCACAGGCAGGAGATGCCACCAGAGTTCCACAGGCAGGAGATGCCACCAGAGTTCCACAGGCAGGAGATGCCACCAGGGTTTCACAGGCAGGAGATGCCACCAGAGTTCCACAGGCAGGAGATGCCACCAGAGTTTCACAGGCAGGAGATGCCACCAGGGTTTCACAGGCAGGAGATGCCACCAGAGTTCCACAGGCAGGAGGTGCCACCAGGGTTTCACAGGCAGGAGGTGCCACCAGGGTTTCACAGGCAGGAGATGCCACCAGGGTTTCACAGGCAGGAGATGCCACCAGGGTTTCACAGGCAGGAGATGCCACCAGGGTTTCACAGGAAGGAGATGCCACCAGGGTTTCACAGGCAGGAGGTGCCACCAGGGTTTCACAGGCAGGAGGTGCCACCAGAGTTTCACAGGCAGGAGGTGCCACCAGAGTTTCACAGGCAGGAGATGCCACCGGAGTTTCACAGGCAGGAGATGCCACCAGAGTTTCACAGGCAGGAGATGCCACCAGAGTTCCACAGGCAGGAGATGCCACCAGGGTTTCACAGGCAGGAGATGCCACCGGGGTTTCACAGGCAGGAGATGCCACCGGGGTTTCACAGGCAGGAGATGCCAGCAATCCCAGCTTTCTCCAGTCCTCCTGGAGATGAAGGCTCTACCCTCAGGTTTGAAACCAGTTGGGTGTCCCTCTTTGCCAAGAGCCATGGCTGTACCCTACCCCTGCCTCCTTCTGTCCTGCTCATGGTTCAGGAGATGCTCAGGGCACCAGGGATGAGCTCTGGCACATCCCTGTCTCTGGAGAGCAGCGTGGTGGCTGCCTCATCACAGCAGTGAATCCATCAACCATTTCCATTTTCCTAATGTGCTTTTTATTTTGTGGCAGGTCAGGGGATACAGGAGGTGCCCCCTTGGCCTGTGTCTCCATCCCAGGTGGTGGGGGATATTCCTTCAGGAGCTTTTCTGTCCCATCCTGGGAGCTTGTAGGCTGTCAGTGCCTTAGTGCTGTGTCTGGAATCCTCTAGGGAAAATCTTAAATTCATCTGGGTTAGGATCAATATCTCCTTGTCCCTTAGAGGTTGTGAAGTGGCAGCTAGTAGACCACAGTGGCTTTTCACAAGTTGTCCTCTTCTGATGCCCTCAGCCAGGGTTGGCCATAGCAGTGCTGGGGCCACTGGCCCTGTGCAGCCTCCCAGTTTGCTTGCTGCCCAGTCCCAAAATTCGATCTCATTTTCCAGTTGGCCCCATGGGGTGAGAGCTTGGAGCAGGTGACCTTCAGCCATCCCCTGCAGCCTGAATTATCTGGGAGTTTGGTTTTAAGGGACCAGTGCTGACAGAGCAGAACTGAGCTGGAGTCTGCTGGGAGCAGACCAGGCTGGAGCACCTCTGGCTTTCTGGGTCAGCCAGAAGCTGGGAGCACAGTGGGAGGGTGATTTGCACATTCAGCCTGGGGTGACAGGCTCAGCCCCATCGATAACAGCTCTTCTGGACAGCTGAACAGTATTGATGGGCTGCAGGAGCCACTCATCCTCCAGAGCTGGAAAAACAACCTGTGGCCAGTGAATGAGAAATGCATGAAAAAAAGCTGGAGAGACATCTCAGGCTTTCTTTTTGCCCCGAGAGAGCAGGATGGCACGGGCAGATATGAGCAGGATTGTGCTGTTGAGGGTTTCAGACTCCTCACAAGCCCCAGGTCACCGTAGGGTTTTTCTCTGACCTTTGCATGTTGAAGCTAAAGTGGAGCTTTTGGAAAATCCCATTTGAATCTGTCATTCTGTTCACAGCCAAACTGCAGCCCATCACTTGCCTTTTGGCTTTTCCTTGTCAAATAAACCCAGAAAGAATAAAAAAACAGGTGGAGATGCGGTCAGAGCGGTAGCAGGTGTCGGTGTCACACACTGCAGTGCTCCTCCCCTACAGGGACATACCCAAACAGTGTCACTCTCCCAAGACCTGAGCCAGGTCTGAGTCTGTGGCCACATGAGTCTGTCGTGAGGCTGGGGTTGGGTTGTGGTTTCCTCTGTGAAAGAGGATGCAGAGCAGCTGGAGAGCTGGCACGAGCTGCTCTGAGCTTTGTCCAGCTTTTCCCCAGGTCAGTGTCCGCAGCACGAGGCTCCAGCTCAGCTGGGAACACTGGATCCGTAGGGCAGGTTGGGGACTTTGCAGCAGACCGAGAGGGAGCATAGAAAGATGGTTCTAGCAGTAACAGGAGGAGCACATGGATGCTTTTGGCAGTGAAAATAATGACTAATAAGCCAAGACAAACTAATTGCATCCTTACTACACTTCTGAGATGCTGTTAAACGACAGTGGGAACCGAAGTGGAACTTGTGATCCGGATCAAACCCAGCGCCGTGGGACAGCTTGGGGTGCTGTCCTGGCCCGGGGTGTACATCAGGGGCAGCAGTTGGTGCCCTCCCTCAGCAATAGCCCTTCTGCTGGAGGATTGTGTTCAGCTCCAAAAGGCAACTGGCTTCTTTTAAATGGAAACTGAGTGCACAGGGGGTTGGTGTGTTTGTTTGTGGCTTCGAACAAATGGTGTTTGCTAGTCCTCCCTTCTGCTGATGAATATTTTTATGGAGGGCTGGGAGGAAGCTGTGTGCCTGGCTGTAAATATGTCTTTGGGGAGTACAAAGGGTGTAAGTCAACCAGTGAGTTAATTTCTCTTTCCTCTGCTCATTTCTTTGAATGTCCTCTTAGCACTCAAGCAAGCGGCTAGCGTGCTTATACCCGAGGAGATGGCAGAAAGGGGCTTTGGCAGAGATGGGAACAGGAGCCTCTCCTGCTGCCCAGCCCAATTTCATCCAGAATGCCTTTGAAATTGAATATATCTCAACGTGCTTCCTTCCACTGTTGGTAGCAGCTGTTGTAACCAGGTCCGACCGCGGGGCTCCCGCTCCGGCGTACCCCGGAGAACAGTTTGTAAGTCACTGGCCGTGCTGTTGCCGGTTCACTTTCCATGTTGGGCTGTTAATCATCTCCCGTTACCACTTGCTCCTTTATCTCAAGTGGAAGCTATCTCTGGAGCAGATCTGGAGTGTTCAGGGTTCAGTTAGACACTTTGTCTGTGTAAGGGAAAATGTGATAATTAGCCAGTGGTTACCCACGGAGCGGAGCAGAATCTGCAGCGTAAGCCTTTTCCTCCTCTCACCTCTGCTTTCAAGCACTTAATCCTAATAATTGTAAGTGTTTGGATGTGTGACTTGTCTGCTTGGCACAAGAATATTGAAGTACTTGTTACAGTTGGATTGGTTTGGTGTCACTGGGTGAGTTAATATAACACTTGCTTGGCTTTAATAGATGTACATTCAAAAAAACGAGGGTGCAGGATTGCATTGGATTTGCAGGACTCTCCAGTCTGGGCAGCTTTTGAGAAGAACACCTTTCCAAAGTCAAAATCAGAACTTGGTTTTAATTTAAGTAACATATCAAAAAAATGCAGGTTTGGATGTTGTAGCAATACTTGTGAGCTGACAAGGAACCAAACCCTTCCCAGGTAACGTGCTCTGGGGTCCTGAGGCTTTGGTCCTGCTCCTGTATCACCACACCTTCAGCAAGGACTGAACCTCACCTCTCATCCCTGCAACAGCACCCGTGGGTCACAGTTTCAGAGAGCTCAGAGATCATGGGGGATATAAAAAAAAATCATTGCAAAGGTTTTATTTTTGAGTATAAAAGTGCAGATTAATAAGCTTTAATTACGCTTACGCTGACTTTTTGCTGGCAGCAGCTCAGTTCCTTGAGGGAGGGACAGAGAGAGCAAGAGTAAGAGCAGCCCCAGTTAGTGACCTAAGTGTTTACACTAGCTAAGGAGCACTTAATTACCTGTCAGCAGCTTGCTTTCTCCTGGTCACAAGTTGCTTACACATGGAGCCAGTAATTCCAGCTGTTTCCCTCTTGTGCTGCAAGAATTCTGAGGTAATTATGTGCAGCAATTTACAGGTAGCCAGCTCTTCTCTGAATGTCAGTGTCCTCTGAAGACACACACACCCAGAAGAGAGTCGAGTGAGTATCATCACCTTTGGGAAATACTGGTCTGAAAAGTCTTTATCTCCTTTCAGCATCATGACCAGGACACGGTAATGGCACGTCACAAGCTTGACCTCGGTGTTTATCAGCAGAGCTGCTGAGGCAGTGCCTGATGAAAGCCCAGAGGTAGATTTATAAGCTCCCAGGTCATTTGCAGGTAGTTTTTTTGCAGGCTGGCTCACTCAGGAGCTGGCTCTGGCTGTCATACCATGCTGCACTGAACTTGGCAGCAGGAGCTTTGCTGTGACCTCTGTTTCTCAGTGATCTCAATAAGCCTGTTGGCTCCTTGTGCTCATGGCAGGATTTTAGCTCTGGAGAAACCTGCATGACTTCAGGAGCTCTTTCATTGCTCTCCAGGTCAAGCAACCTCTTTCTAATCATCTCCCCTAATCTCTTGCACTGCACAAGCCACAGAAGGTCACCCAGCAATACCCAGGATTGCTCAATGTCGAGCTCTGGGCGTAGTGCAGCCGCCGTCCGGTGCTTCACCTCGATAAGAGCAGGACCTGCACCGCGACAGACGGGATCAGGGAGAGCACGAGCACTTTCCTCCCTCTCTCCTTTTGATCCTCTGGCTTTTCATGTTGGGTTTTTAGTTCTGTGGAGAAGATGTTTCCAAGCTCTGTGGTCCAGTGACCGTGTGCTCGTCGTTGTGCCTTCGTCTCCTCGTTTCTAGCTGTTGTATTAACGGGTGCCCTGGATGCTTGTCAGCTGTTTTCCTGTTCTGTGGATAGAGCTGTTGGAGCTAGAAAAGAGAAGCTCTGCAGCTGTGAAAGGGAAGAAGACCAGCTCACTCCACTGCAGACAGGAAGGGAGAATCATTAGACTCAGAACAGATCTGTTTTGCAAAAAGATTGGTTTTATCTTATTTACTGAAATCCCTTCTCAGCTACCTCTGTCCCTCACAAACAAAAAATGACGTTGCAAAAAAAAACCCCCAAGATCCTCAGCTGGAGTTTTTAAATTAGAATGAATAATATTCCTTGTCTGTTATGTCTTGTTGAGGGGTTAATTTGCCATTTTGGTAGGGCTACCATGGAGCTCTACGGCTTGCTCACGCGTGGGAAGACCCTTCGAGACTAGAGGAATGATTCCTTTCCCAGGGCTCATTTCACAGTGGTGGCATCTTATCTTGTCTGTGCAATGGGTCTTCAGAAAACATATAGGAAGCCTCTTGAAATGATGTGATAGCCCTGGAACAAAGAGTTAATCTGTTACTAGTGGAAGCATTTGCTTTGCAACTCATTTTTTCACCATTCACAGCTCAATTTTTCAGTTTATCACAGAGAGCAATGTGAAAGATTTAACTCTGGTAAGCCCAGAGGAGGGTGGAAGCTGATTAGAAGCTGGGGTGGGGGAAGATATTTTGCCCAGCTGGAATGACTGCAGCAAAATAAATTAATACTGAATGCTTGAGCCGTAGATATTTGATTTGTTAATGGCTTTAGCTCTGCAGGCATTTGGTTGATGTAGCAAATTTCTCAGTGCCATGTGTAAATCTGCTGATTTCTCCTAGCACAGACTCTGAAATATAGAAGCATAAAATATTGATAACTCTGTCTCCTGAAAGATGGATATGGTCATGGTAAGCCTACCACCGTTTGGTACCTCCAAATAGCATTTGCCATGGCTCAGGGATTGTAGTTATTCATCCTTGCCACAGCCCTGGGAAGTGATTAGTATCCCTCTTGGACTGGAAACCTGAGGATACATCATGCCATGTCTTATTCTTAGAATAAGTGTTTTGCCAAACTTGCCTGTATTTGGAGAACTTCAAGACCCTGGAGGTCACCGGCTCCGTTTTCCTGCAGGCGCGGCCATGCGGCGCAGAATCCCTGCGGGGCGTTGGTGAGGGGCAGGGATGGACCCCAAGGCACAGGGGGCCCTGAGTTGTTTGATATAATGGGGACATTGGCGAAGGGCAGGGATGAACCCCAAGGCACAGGGGGTCCTGAGCTGTTTGATATCATGGGGACGTTGGTGAGGGGCAGGGATGGATCCCAAGGCACAGGGGGTCCTGAGCTGTTTGATATCATGGGGACGTTGGCAAAGGGCAGGGATGGATCCCAAGGCACAGGGGGTCCTGAGCTGTTTGATATCATGGGGATGTTGGTGAGGGGCAGGGATGGATCCCAAGGCACAGGGGGTCCTGAGCTGTTTGATATCATGGGGATGTTGGTGAGGGGCAGGGATGGATCCCAAGGCACAGGGGGTCCTGAGTTGTTTGATATAATGGGGGTGTTGGTGAGGGGCAGGGATGAATCCCAAGGCACAGGGGGTCCTGAGCTGTTTGATATCATGGGGATGTTGTTGGGGTGGCTGCAGTGGTGCTGCCTGTGGCCACCAGCGATGACAGCCTCTGGCTTTAATCCCCATCTACATGGAGCAGCAGGTCAGGGTGGGAAGGAAAGAAGCTCATCACCAGAAATAGCACTTGAGTAAAACCCCTTCCCTCCCCTGCGAGGAGAGGTAGGAAGAGGGGTCGATTCTTTTGCAGCTGAGGATGCACACGGTGCCAGACAGTAATTAAAAGCATTTTCCTGTGCCCAGTGACGTGTCTGTGCTCCAGAGCTCGCAGCCTGCTGGGGCACAGACCCGGTTTTATTCCAGGGGATGGAGGGCACCAGCAGCCTCGCTGGCAGGTCTCGAGCAGTCACCCAGCTCCTCCCCAGCATTTCTCTCCCTTCACTCTGAATCATCTCCTGCACCTTCCCTGGGCCTGGCCTTGCTGCAGGCTGGGTGATGTGCTGCTGAGGTCACTGAGAAGCCCGGCTCACGGGGCAGGGGTATGGATACAGGGTGGGATTTCCAAATGAGATCACCCTGCCTGCTGAGTAAGAAGTTGAATTTCAGGCCATAGGGATTTGCTGTGTTTCCAGGTTGGGTAGCTGATGATAAATGTTGGAATGGGTACATCCACGTGGTCTGTGTACAGAGGTGTTGTCCTCCAGTGGAGTCACCTCATACCCTGAAATGAAAATTATATGTTGTTGCAATGAAAATGCAAATGCTGAGTGTAGTGGGAATCAGCCTGGCAATGTGCATTTCCCTTCCAAACTTTTTGTTTCTCTAAGCAAAAAAACCTTTTTGTTTATGCATCTGTTTTTCATGCTGGCTTTGCCACAAGGAAGAGTATTTTTGACATGATCCAACACAGTTATTTCAGCTATTTCTGCAAACCCAAACTTCTTGTTGAATAAGAAGTTAGGCAAAGGAAAAGCAGAAATAGGTCAGGTGTTTCAGTAAGACATAGCTGTCTCTCTTCACAGCAAGTTGCCTTTTTTCCTGCCTATGTGAGTTGTGCTAATGTATCAGTGAATAAAGATGAGAGAACAAAGGGAAGCAGAAGTGCCAGCATTTTTATTCTGGGATTGCAGCTTCAGAGCCCTTTACTTTGCAGAAGTGCTACTGAGACCACTCTGGAACATCTCAGCAAATGCTCCTGAAATAATAAAAACCCAACTGGCTGCCCAACCTCTCTGGATACACAAGACCCACTTAAAATCCTGCCTGTCGTTTTGCTATCACATAAAAAATAGATTTCCTGGTATAGCCTAGGTCCTGGTTCTAAGAAGCAGCCTTGCTGCCTCGCAGGGCGTCATGAATCCATCATCTAAAGGAAACACAGTGAAAGTTTGGTGCTTTTAGGAATCATCTGGCTTGAAATGTAGAGAAATAGGCTGCCTTTAATCCTGAGTCATGGGGTGAGACTTTTCAGCTGGGCTCTTTGTTGCAGGGAGTGCCTGTGACTGATCCCAAGCTCCTGGCAGGTCGGGGCTGTCACTTTGGTTTAGATTAATCTGACCACTCCTGCTCCTTGGAGAGGACCTTAGGAATCCAGAATTCAATTCCCACATGTCTGTGTAGTACTGTGTGCTACTGGAAGGACTTTGTTTCATGACTTTTACTTTTTCTAATGGAAGGAAAATCTTTCTTACCAGATCCTCCTCATCATTTGTTCTCCCCAGGCTTCGTGCCTCCAAACCTGATTCACTCCGATGCTTTTGACCAGAACAGGAAGGATTTTCCCCATGCCTGAAATTTGATTAGACCCAAAATGTTTTATTGGGATGCTGTAATGCTGATACAGAGGTGATGTCAGTGCTGGTTCTAGCTGGGCTTTCCTACGTTGAAGGAACGGAGGCTGCTCACGGCGCTGCGCGGTCCAACCATCCTTCCTTCCTGACAGCTCTGAAATCCTTCACTGCCTCCTTAATTTGTCCACTCCATGAGTGCCTGCTGTAGTTATTGCTCATCTTTTCTTTTCTGTAATCCAGGTTCTCCTCAAGGACCACCCATCCCCACCTTTTGGCCCTCCTGTGCTGAGAAACAGAGGCCAAATTTTCTCAAAACTTCACAAGAAATAGCATTGCTGGGGAAGTTTGGTGTAGAGGAGGTGTGTGAGCCCTCAGCATCCTGAGAACAATTACAAACCTGTTCAAACATCAACCATAAAATACTGGCCACCACAGGCACTTTGCTGATAGCCCATGAGGATGTTGGTGGCCAAAAAGACAAATGTCCCGAGATTCACTCCATGATCTGGGTTCTTCTTCCTGAGACCCCAACCTCTTAGTGGTTTTTTTTCAGTAGCACCAACCTTGGTATGATCTGCTCCTAAGCTTCCCTCTGATCCTCTGAGCATCCCTCATATTTAAAATCCTATTTTGAGCCCTTCATACTTGCTCTGTCTTCTTGGGGCTCCTCTGAAAGACCCCCGGGTGTGCTCATGCCCCAGGAAATAAAAGAGGGAAGTAGCAGTTGGTTAAAAAGCTCAAACCTGAATGTGATGATGGAGCAATCTGTGCCTTGAGTCACCCTGACTTGTTGCTTCTCCTTCCCCTTCCTGCCCAATGATTCTTCCCTGCCTTGTTCTGCAGGGTCTGGTACATGTTTTGAGCTGCCTTTGCTTTGGGAGGCACCTGGCAGGGTGATGTGTTCCCAGGAAACACCATCCTTCCCCATCCAATGGCTCCCAAGTGGGGGACAGTGTAAACCTGAGGGGTGGAAAAATCACTGTGTTTGGGTGATTCTTCTTCTGGCCGTGGAGAGAGGTGTTTTTAACAGGAGAGAGACCTCAGCCAGGTTCAGAGCCTGTCATTAATGGAAGGATGATTCAGCTTCCTCAGCTAAAATGTCACCGTGTGGATGCTGGCAGAGGAGGAGCCGCTGTCTTCCTGGCTGGCAAAAGCTGAGCACAGCCCACCCCTCTGTGCTCCCCTTTGATAAAAATTCAGGCTTTAGCTCTCAGGAATGAGCTGGTGCTTTGGAGGCTGATGGCCCTGCTGCTGCCTGCCTCCATCATCAGGGAAAATGCTCGTGTGTGTGGCTGGCTGCACGTGGAATTCTGCCCTTTTATCAGGCACTAGGTGATAGAAATCTTGTTTCACACGAGGAGGGTGAACAGCAACAACGCTTCTCTGCAGGAGAAAACGGCACCATAACACCTCTTTTTGATGGTGTTTTTCTATCCCCTGAAGCTTTAGCTCATTTCTCTCTTTTCTATTAGAAAAGGAGAAAAAATCTAGGTTTTCAGATCAGCTCTGGAAATAGAGAGGGCAGGATTAAGCCCAGCTGTTCCAGGTCAGAGGAGCCGAGGCGGCGAGACGTCTGTGATGCTGACAGAGCAAGGTTACAGCCACGGCCAGAGCTGCATCCCTCCTCGTCAGAGATCTGCCTGCAGGGTCAGATTAGTTCAGCGTTGTGACCAGACAGAGCGATCCAGAGGCTCGGGAAGCCACTGGCATTTTAACATGATGTCACCTCGTCCTGTACTAAGTAGGTCACGGTGACACCCTGCCTGAAAGCCTGTCCTCTGCGCCAGCGCTGCTGCTCTTGCAGAGGTGGTGAGCAGGACCACCCTCAGTAAAAAAATATTAATAATATTTAAAAAAGAAACTAAAAAACAACTCAGGAAGGGGAGTGAAGGCTGAATTAGCTGATGGAGGGGTTATCTGGGGTGCACCGAGCGCTGCTCTTAGCAGGCAGTAAATGAACCCGTCTCTGGCTGCTCTGCATCAGCCCCTGGTTGGCAGAAATGAAGCATCAGATGGGATGATGAATATCCAGGTTGCTATAGTGACTGAGAGCTAAAAGCAGGAGCTCTCCATCACCCCCTCCCTGCACACACACACACACAGGAGCTGTCACACGCCCTGGGTGGGTGAGCTGTGCCCGTGCCGACGCTGCGGTGCGGGGCCGAGCGAGTTCACCCGGCAGTGGATGTTCCTCGGGATGTCAGAGCTCTGCCATTAAATTCCAGGCTCTGGCTTTAACGAGCTCGGGGACGATGTGTGCAGGATGGGGTGGAGCTGAGCTGTTTGCAGCTCGGCGTTTCACGGCTGCAGGGCGGGAGCGCAGCCAGGACAGCTGGGGACAATGACAGCCAGGTCCTGGGCACAGCCACCCTGCAGAGGCAGCCTTGAACCGGAGCTCTTGGAGCTGTGGGGGGGGATGTGAGTGTGTAACCTCACTTCCCAACCCCTCCCCATGGGGAGAGCCCTCGTGCCATCGGCCCCGTGGCTGCGAGCCCCTGGGTCTGCTCCTTGCCCGCGGCCCCGGTGGCATCACAGACATCAGTGAGCTCATGGCTTCACCTCCCGCCTATCTCTATGGGCTTCCTGGTGGTTCTGCTTGCACAGGTCAATCCCAAAGAATTATAAGAAAAAAAGAGAAGTGGGATTGAACTTCAAAAGTGTGCACACTTTGATTTTTTTCGTAAGAATTTTAGGGGATCCCTGTGAAGCTTGGTGGCAGCTTACCCCATTTGGTGACTTCAGACTCTGCCAGGCTCTAAAAATATCTGTTTAATTCACAAATTCACTACCAGTGGGGAAGGTGGAGTTGCTTATCCATCAGGATGACTTGAGCTTCTGTCTGTGTCGAAGGGAGATGATGGGGCAAGGGCAGCACTTCACTGTGGCATCATTTTGCCTCCCAGAGAAGGGCACCAGAGCTGGGGAAGGGTCTGGAGCACAAGTGTGCTGAGTTCCCGGCTGAGGGAACTGGGGGTGCTGAGCCTGGAGAAAAGGAGGCTGAGGGGAGACCTTCTGGCTCTGTCCAAGTCCCTGCAAGGAGGGTGCAGAGAGGTGGGGGTGGGTCTGTTCAACCAAGGACCAAGGGACAGGACAAGAGGAAATGGGCTCCAGTTGTGGCCAGGGCAGCTGAGATGGGATGTGAGGAAGAATTTCTTTGCTGAAAGGGTTCTGAGGCATTGGAAGGGGTTGCCCAGGGCAGTGGTGGAGTCCCCATCCCTGGAGGGATTGAAGAGTCGTGTAGACACAGTGCTGAGGGACATGGATCAGTGGGGACTGGTCAGTGTTGGGTTCATGGTTGGACTCCATGAGCTCAAAGATCTTTTCCAATCCAGGTAATTCTGGGATTTTGTGATTTTTCCAACGTGATGTGCCCATCAGCTGTTTCAGCCACTGTTTGATGCTAGAAAATTGTTACCCCCTTGTAAATGTGAGTGGTAAAGAAGTGAATAAAGCTGCACTTGTGTCCTCACCACCAGCTCCCTACACCCCACGTTCTCACAGGAGTTCAATAAATACATCCCAGGTGACTGAAAGGTGCCGGGTTCCCTTTGAAATCTTTTTTTTTAGATAATTTCTTCCTTCCTTAAACTTCCAAAAATTCAACCAACAGCATCTGCTGACCAGGCCAGGAGCCTTCAGGAGGGACATTGCAGATGTGGGCTGTGTACACCTCAGCAAATGTGGGTCCAGTGAACTCAGCCTGGGTGAGGATGAGGAGCAGAGCCAGGATGAAGATGTAAGGAAGGAGTTTCACTGCTGCTCAGCCTGCCCAGGCCTGGTGGCCCGTGATGTCCTAAAGGGGAAGCGAGTCTGCGCTCATCTTCCTAAGTGCTCTTGTTTTATTTATGTGCTGGTGCATTTCTGATGCTGGATTCTTGGCATAACCCCTGTGAATGAACCAATGTTCTGCTTTTCCTCTGCAGCCAAGGACTTTGAATCATATTTTTGGCCTGGTGGTTTTTATAAAATATGCAACGCTCCAGCGCTTGCTCCTGTGAAAGCAGAAAGCCGGATGAGAGCTGGGGCTGCAAAGCTTTGCCAGGACTCAGAATAACTGAGAAAATGTGACTAATTGCAGACTTCAGAAGAAGCTGTAGTTTAGGGCTTTTAAAGAATGGGCTCCTCACTCCAAGAAGGACCTGGAGGTGCTGGAGCGTGTCCAGAGAAGGGAACGGAGCTGGGGAAGGGTCTGGAGCACAAGTGTGCTGAGTTCCCGGCTGAGGGAACTGGGGGTGCTGAGCCTGGAGAAAAGGAGGCTGAGGGGAGACCTTCTGGCTCTGTCCAAGTCCCTGACAGGAGGGTGCAGAGAGGTGGGGGTGGGTCTGTTCAACCAAGGAGCAAGGGACAGGACAAGAGGAAATGGGCTCCAGTTGTGGCCAGGGCAGTTGAGATGGGATGTGAGGAAGAATTTCTTTGCTGAAAGGGTTCTGAGGCATTGGAAGGGGTTGCCCAGGGCAGTGGTGGAGTCCCCATCCCTGGAGGGATTTAAAAGCCGGGTAGATGAGGTGCTCAGAGATCTGGTTTAGCAGTGGACAGGTACGGTTGGACTCGATGGTCTCAAAGGTCTTTTCCAACCAAACGACTCCATGATTCTGTGATTTATAGATCAGTGCTGCACCCCAGGAAAGCTGTTGATGTTGAGAACTGGGACAGTTTGAGTAGATGAAGGCAAGAGGCACATGTCACCAGACAGTTCACATGTGTAACCATCCTCCTCAGAAACTAAACCCCTCTGTTTCTCCAGAAATGAGTAGGACGCGAGGTGAGGCGCAGAGCAGAGCGGAACCACGCGTGGAGCTTGAGGCTGTGACGCAGCCAGAGCCATCACTTCTTACCTAATGAGATCACTCGTTTCATAGTTCTGCCCCAGAACTGGTTTCCGCTCCGTGCAGAGGCTGGTGCTGCTGGGGTGACTCTGGGTGACACTTTTCCTCTTGTGTTATTGCTGAAACCTCGCGGGTGTTTGAGGGGACGGAACCGACGCGGGCGCCGTCCCTCCCACGTCAGCGGGTACCACAGACCCCACGTGGCTCACACCCGGCTCTCCCCATCCTTTCACTTCCCTCCACAACACGGTTTCCTTATCACCAGGCCATAAATCTTCAGCCTGGTTGAAAATATGACACAAAACATCTCATTTTAGCTTTAGAAAGGATAAAAAAACCACACTGAATTTTGCAGGGGATTTAATTCCTGTGATAGCACACTGCAGATGGGGGAGAAGGAGCAGGCTGTGGGTTTTGGAGCTCCCTGCAGTCGTGAGCCCTCGAGTGGGGCGTGCAGCACATTGGGGTGCCTCACATCAGGGGCTCAGATTGATCACCCATCTATTCACACACAGCCCGGGGAGGTGGGTGCTGTCATGGCACTGCCGTAGTGGTTGGGAGCTGCTTTCTCCACCCCCCACTCAGAGGGTTGGAAATTTTTCATTTCACCTGCTGTAGGAAATAAAATACTGAAGGCAGTGTGTGATGATTTGGGGTTTTGGAGAGCTGCTTTGTTGAGGAGATTTCCCCAGGAAATACCCCAGTAAAGCAAACGTGTGTTTTTCAGCCAGAAAACCATTGACCAGCTTTAGCAAGTGCTTCTTAAGGGCTAAATTACATCAGGCACTGAATGCTGGTGACAGGAGGGGAGAAAAAAAAATGACCTAGACTTCTCCTTTTGAAGTGTGTAGATTAATTCTCAGCTTTGATAAGAGCAGAACTCGGGGAGCATCAGCAACAGCTACGGGAGCCTGATGCCTCCTGCCTGCTGCGGGCAGGGGATGGTGCTGCTGGGTGTCCCTGTGCTGGGTGGGCAGGGAGAGGGGGTGAATTAATTGCTCTAGTGTGGTAATGACATGGGGGTGTGGTTTAAAGGTACTGAAAGTGCATCTGTCCCACTCCAAAATCCAACACATCCAGCTTGGAGATGGTGGTGGTGCTGGGGCTGGGGTGGGGGAGTCGGGTGGTCGCTCTGGTTCAGCTGCAGGGTGAAGCTTCAATGGGTTTTTCATCCGTTTTGTGGCTTTCACATGACACAAGATAGTGACCTGGACTCTTTATTTTGACCAAATCTCCCAGGGATGGAGGAAAGGGGATGTTAAGGTACACCACTTTCTCTACAGCTACCTGCAAGGAGGGTGGAGAGAGGTGGGGGTGGGTCTGTTCCACCAAGGACCAAGGGACAGGACAAGAGGAAATGGGCTCCAGTTGTGGCCAGGGCAGTTGAGATGGGATGTGAGGAAGAATTTCTTTGCTGAAAGGGTTCTGAGGCACTGGAAGGGGTTGCCCAGGGCAGTGGTGGAGTCCCCATCCCTGGAGGGATTGAAGAGTGGTGTAGACACAGTGCTGAGGGACAGGGGTCAGTGGGGACTGGTCAGTGTTGGGTTCATGGTTGGACTCAATGAGCTCAAAGGGCTTTTCCAACCCAGGCCATTCTGGGATGCTGTCCCCATGCATTTGTTTGCAGTGTCTCCAAACCACTTTCTGGGGCTTTCCCACCATAAAAGAAGAGCTTTGTGGTGCAGTCCCCATGTGTGGCAGAGCTGTTTGGCTGGCACCTGACCCCTATTAACCTGCATTTTCGCTGCTTAGGTATTTTATTGAAATCTGCCTGTTATCCCCAGTTCTTGAGGAAGGAGAACAAGCCTGGAGAAGAGAGGAGGGGAGAGGAGAGGAGAGGAGAGGAGAGGAGAGGAGAGGAGAGGAGAGGAGAGGAGAGGAGAGGAGAGGAGAGGAGAGGAGAGGAGAGGAGAGGAGAGGAGAGGAGAGGAGAGGAGAGGAGAGGAGAGGAGAGGAGAGGAGAGGAGAGGAGAGGAGAGGAGAGGAGAGGAGAGGAGAGGAGAGGAGAGGAGAGGAGAGGAGAGGAGAGGAGAGGAGCAGCCCCTTCCCCATCACTCTGGGGACCCTCCTTTGCCCAGAAGCACATGAACCAAACAATTTTGCTGGAAGAGACAGAAATATTTGACAGCTCACTGACTTCCCAGGGAGCACACTGTGGCTAGTGAGGATGGATGCACAAATGCCCCAGTTACTCAATAAATGAAGAACAAACCACAGCTCATCAGCTCTGCCCTGGGACTGCCTTGACCTTGGGTTTGAGATGGAATAAATGCATTTTAAGAATGAAAAAGCCAAACATTTAATGGATTTAGATTTAGGAAAGGGAAGGAATATACCTAGATCTACAGCAGGCACATCATGAAAAAAAAAAGCACATCAGTGTTGTGGCAGCTGCTGTCTTCTTAGGAAAGTGGCTTTTGTGGCTCAGACATGAATAAAAGGAACTGCCTCGGTGCCAGACTGGAGTATTTATTAATAGCTGACTTTGCCTTTGCCTTGCTGTGTGCCTTTGGACATATGTGACGCTTTTCACTGGGAATCTACAGAGATGAACCCATCTTGTTTCTCATTAAAAGGGCAAAAATAGAGTTGCTGACGGAGCTCAGTAGCGTGAGGTTGTAAAATGTGGCACCAAACGGTTCCCAAAGCCCAGGGCTCTGTGGTTTGCACTGGTGAAGAGATGTCAGGGGGAGCTGCAGAGAAAAATGGCACATGGGCCAGGCTGAGCCAGGAAAAAAAGGCTGAAAGCCACTTTTTTAGTGGGGTGGTTGTGTTTTCAGTGGAATGACGTGGGACTGTAGTTTGTAGCCTGGTCCTTCTCTTGTAGATTAAAAAATGGTGCTGGTTTTGAAGGCCCAAAAACAAACAAAAATTCACTGTAACAAGTGTCACTTGACTGCTGATAATTCTGAAAAATTGCACGGGGAGAAAGGACCTGCCAGAGCCACGTTTAACTCAGCTGACCTTTCCTGGCATTAAAATGCCTGGAGGACTTGTTCTGACCTTCTGCTATGGAAATTTGCCTTTTGATCCTGACTTGAGATCTCCTTTGTTCATGTCTGACTTCTTTGTAGTCTCTTTTCCATCCCTTTGATCCATCCTAACGTCTGAGCTCTGCCAAGCCCACCTGAGCCAGAAGAGCTCTACAACGCCAGCAGCCTACGTCTCTAAGACAGCAAGAGCCTCTTGGAGCAAACATCCTGTTTGTCTTGTGCTTTTGCTGTGTGAAGCCTCAGAGAGGGTTTCACAAGGCAGGTTTTGAAACCCTCTGTGGTTTAGGATGTTGTCGTGTCCCTTGGGCGCAGGTGTGAGTGACGCAGCACGTGCGGAGCGAGCGCCACGCTGCCGACTGCGCGTCTTCATCCCCTGCTGGTCCCATCAGGGGTTGTGAGCAGAGGGGAATGATCTGCACCCAAAAAGGGGTCCCAGTTAATCTCCTCATCCTCAGCTTCTCGGTGTTGGTAACCAAACCCATGGGGTGAAGAGTGCTGCCAGCTGCAGCTTCATTAAAGAAGGACCGTGTGATAGAGGGGGGGTTCCTTTGGTGATGCTGAAACAGTCCAGCAGCCAGTGTGAGGAGGTGAAGAGGATGTGCAGTTATTTTCTCAGGCACACAGGAGAGTAAATCCTTGCTTTTAACCTCCTGTAGCTACCTGAGCCAGGGGGGTTTAATAAGAGCCAGATGGGAAAAGGTGTTTTCTCCCTCTGACAGCAGAGCGAAGAAGGACAAAGTGTGCCAAGGAGTCACAGGGGTGATGCTGTCAAAATCATCTGAGTCTTGCTTAGAGAAATTTATGCTCAGGGTGTGTAAATCTCTTCTGGAAGTGGGAGCTGGTGCTTTGAAGCTGCACACACTTCAGACATGACTGTCCTCTCGAGAGGTGGTGGGAAGCAGAGGAGATGACGTGTGCCAGAGCACTGTCAGCCTGTGAGCTCTGAGTGCTTGCAGCAGGACATCTCCCTCCCCAGGTGGATGTTTCATCCCCTGGGTGGGTGAAATATCCACCCAGGATTGTTTGCACCTGATGCTCTTCACACCATGGGGCTGATCCAAAAGGCACACGAGGTTTCAACGCAGGTTTTGCACTGAGAAACTAAATGGTGCTATTTTTGTCTCTGTTAAAGCAAGTGTGGGGTTAATGCTCACCCAGAGGACTGCAGCTTTCCCTGGGAGCCCAGACACCCCCAGTATCATTGTCCTGCAAGTTACAGAAAGCTACGAGTGCTCAGAGGAGATACATCTCCCCCACCCCTCCCCTGCCAAATATCCGCCTGCACAGCCCCAGGGCTGTGAACCCCGGGCAGCAAACCCTTATCTGTCCCAAAAATGGCACCTGTTGGCACTCAGATACCTCAGTGTTTGTCCCCTGTGTCACAGCCAATGCCATTTTAGACCCTGCTCATTTTTTGTTGTGTCACCCCTGTGCCACCCAGCAGCAGTGAGCGCCGCAGCCCGGAGGAATCCACGGCACCAGGTTACCCAGTGCCTGGAGAACTATTTTAACCCACCTTGAAACTCTCAGTGGTGCTGTTCAGCTCTTTGGATGAAGTGGAACTTTGAAAACTGTCTTTTTTTTTTTAGACACCTCTAGTTTCTCTCTCTGCTTCTTCCATATTTTCTTCATGCAAATATAGCTGCTGCTTTTTTGGTTTCTTTTTTATAGCCTCCCTTCATCTGTGAGCCTTTATGTATATAAATATATATATATATATATAATTGTTTTAATATTTTTTCTCATCACTGAGCCCCCTCAAAGGCTGCAGCCAGTACCCAGAGGGGACTGCAGCACTGACTTATAGAAGGTGTGACCATTTTTTGTGTTTCCAGTAGCCTCCATCCTGCTCCCAATCCTTCCTCACCTCTTGTTTGCAGCTGCCTGCACTCTTGCAGCCTGAACCAAGCAGTCCACAGCGATTCCTGCCTTTCCAGAGAGAAGCCTCGCTCTAAACTCTAAACATTTTATTATTAAAAACAAAAATCCCCTGCAGAATCCATCCCATTTGGTTTGTTACTGCTGAGCCCTGGTTTCACACTGCCTTGCATGCTCAGCCCCATTGAAACCCTTCTGATTTGTTGTTGGGAAAATCAGGCACTTCCTGCACTCAACTTTTTGCCATCTTCTACCCAAATTTTGCTTCCTCAACCAGCACTGGCTCCCCACACTGTGACTGTGTTAGCTCTGCCCACAGGCAGGCAGCACCTCCTTTAAAACCCTGGAAACTCTGCCCGTTCCTCTGTGGTCTTGAAGTGGTGGAGCCCCCATCCCTGGAGGGACTTAAAAGCTGTGTAGATGTGGTGCTGAGGGACATGGGTTAGTGGTGGACTTGGCAATGTTGGGTTAATAATTGGAGTTGGTGGTCTTAAAGGTCTTTTCCAGCCAAAACAATTCTCTGATTCTGTGATTTCCAGTTCTGTGAGTGTTGGGGCTGCATCTCCAGAGCACCCCAGATGGGGGTCAGGTACTGGCTGTCCCTGGGCACAGTGTCTTTCCAGGTCTCTGCAGCCCACTGTGCTGGGAGCTCACGGCCACAAACGCAGAACATCTCATCAGCAGGTGCTTGGCTGGATTTTCCTGCCTGTTATTGCTCCTTGCAAGGTGTTCCAGGTCACAGGATCACAGAACCATGGAATGGTTTGGGTTGGAAGGGACCTTTCAAGGTGACAGGGACATCTTCAACCAGACCAGGTTGCTCAGAGCCCCGTCCAACCTGACCTGGAATGTTTCCAGGGATGGGGCTTCTCCCACCTCTCTGGGCAACCTGGGCCAGGGTCTCACCAGCCTCACAACAAAGAATTTCTTCCTCCCATCTCAGCTCCATCTCCCCTCTGCCACTTTCAAGCCATCACCCCTTGTTCTGTCACTCCCTGCCCTTGGCCAAAGTCCCTCCCCAGCCTTCCTGGAGCCCCTTCAGGTACAGGGAGGCCACTGGAAGGTCTCTCTGGAGCCTTCTCTTCTCCAGGCTGAACAGCCCCAACTCTCTCAGCCTGTCCTCACAGCAGAGCTGCTCCAGCCCTGGCATCATCCTCGTGGCCTCCTCTGGGCTGGCTCCAGTAGCTCCATGTCCTTGTGCTGTTGGTGGCCCCAGCACTGGAGGCAGCACTGCAGGGGGGGTCTCAGGAGAGCGGAGCAGGGGGGCAGAATCCCCTCCCTGGCCCTGCTGCCCACGCTGCTCTGGGTGCAGCCCAGGACACGGGTATTGGCTCTGAGTGTTGAGCCCACATGACGAGGTCATTGCTGTTTGCTCTTAATCCTCGTCTATTTAACATTTAGTGAACAATACATTTATTTAAGTTTCTGGTCTCTCACTGCTGTCTTTGCAGAAACTCCCTCTGATCTTTCTCCACTCCTTCCCTTCTCCGTTTTCCTTCCCACCCCTTCTTGGTGATGTAGAAGATTTTGTGTTATCAGCAGCGCTGACAGATGTCTGTGGCCATTGCTGTGCCACTTGGCTTGTGTTTTCCCTCAGGTCCTGGATTAAATGCTCAGTCAAAACTCTCCTATTTCACGGGCCAGTAGCCTGCTCCCCCTCGGAGCCACCTCGCCCCTGCTGGTGTCCCTTTGCCAGCGGTTCCCCGGGTGTCTGCCCAGCTCCTGCTGTGTTTCTAACCATGTTCTCGCTCCAGGATGGGGTTCTCCTGTCCACACTGACACTGTTCATGTGCTGCTCGGTGCTCACAGCACTTTGCACACACACGTGCTCACACCCAGAGCCAACACCCGGGACTGTTTGCCAGGAACTCCTCTAACAAACACAAGTCAATAGATGAGTGAAGTGAGCTGGTATCATCGAATCATGGAATGCTGTGAGCTGGAAGGACCCACCAGGATGATGGAGTCCAACTCCTGTCCCTGCACAGGACAATCCCAACATTCACACCATGGCCCTGAGGGCCTTGGCCAAATGCTGCTGGAATCTTGTCAGCCTTGGGGCCATCAGCACCTCCCTGGGGAGCCTGTGCCAGTGCTCCACCACCCTCTGCCTCAAGAACCTTTTCCTCATGGCCAACCTCACCCTCCCCTGCCACATCTTCCTGCCATGGCCTCTGCTCCTGGCGTTGGTGGCCAGAGAGAAGAGCTCAGCGCCTGCCCCTGCTCTTCCCCTGGGGAGGAAGTTCCAGACCGCCAGGAGATCTCCTCTCAGTCTCCTCTCCTCCAGGCTGAACAATGACACTGTTGTCCCTTTTTCTGAGCTCAGAGATTAGAAGTTCAGCTTGAAGTAGCTGAAAGAGTCTCAGGTAGGTTTGGTTTCAGTTTAATTCCCTCTCCAGGCAGACGGAGAGACAGACAGACAGACAGACAGACAGACAACCGAGCAGCCTCCTGGGGTGAAGGCAGGGGCTGGGCAGAGGTGCTGGGACAAAACTGGGTCACTCCAAACCTCCAAAGCACTCCTCAGCTTTTTAACCCTTTCAGCCAGCTTTGGTGCTGAAGATGATTCTCCCAGGGGAAATCTGGAGTTTCTGCCACCTCAGCTGGCTGGGTGACTGCCAGTGGGGACATCAGGACAGCATGGCCACAGTGCTGTGCAGCCCGAGACAGGGTCAGGGGAGGCCAGCAAGGACATCCCCCTTTGCTGAAGGCCCTCAAGCCACTACTTTATGTCACAACTGATTGTCCTTGTACGGGAAGCAGAGCCATGCCCGGCTGCTCCCTTGGGATGGGGATGAGGCGCAGCTGAGCTGGTGCACGAGCTCCAGCCACGAGCCCAGCACGAGGCAGGAGGGTGAATGAGCAGGAGAAGAACCTGCAGCAGATCCATCCCAAAGAGCCACCAACAGCCTGGGGAAGAGATCTCCAGGGGCTTGGCCTTGGGGAACTCTCTCCTGTGACCTCACCTGCACTTCAAATTCCTGCATTTCCAGCATTTCTTAGTGTAACCCCGAGTGGTTTCACGTGGGTTGAAGGTTCAGTGGCAGCGACTCTTGATCATCTTTAATCTTTATCAATGATCTGGACGAGAGGCTCAAGGGCACCCTCAGTCAGTGTGCAGAGGACACCCAGCTGGGTGGGGGTGATGATCTGCTGGAGGAGGGGGAGGCTCTGCAGAGGGATTGTCCTGGTTTCACTAGGACAGAACTAATTTTCTTCTTAGTAGCTGGAACAGCGCCGTGTTTTGGATGTAGTGTGGGATTTCTTACCAGAAGAACGATGAGAACATCATGCTCATGTTTTCAGTTGTTAATGGAAGACAAAGGACATTTCCAACTTCCCCATGTTCTGCTGCTCTGCAGGTGCAAAGGACTGAGGGAAGCATAGTAATTAGCAAACCCAAATTGGCATTTGGATATGGCAATGGGATATTCCATTGCCATTCCGTCACAGCATGGTCAGGATATAAATGAGGGGTTTCCAGGAAGCTCAGGAATCCTCCAGGATTGCAGTTTGGGTTTGGGGACGGTCTCTGCTCCGGGATCGCTGGCTGGGACAGGCTGGGCATCGGTCAGTGGGTGGTGAGCAGCTGCACTGGGCATCACTCATTTGTCTGTTATTACTGTTATTGTCATTATTATTTCAATTTTAATTTTGTTTCAATTATTAAATTGTTTTTACCCCAACCCACAAGTGCTCTGTTACCCTTCTGATTGTCCCCCCATTACCCAGGCCAGCGAGGGTGGGCGAGTGGCTGTTTGGTGTCTGGCTCTTGGCCAGGCTAAACCCAGCAGGGGGATTTGGCCAGGCTGAATCAAAGGATCGAGGCCAATTGTCTGAGGCTCAACCAGGCCAAGTGCCAGGTCCTGCACTTGGGTCACAACAACCCCATGCAACACTACTGGCTTGGGGAGGAGAGGCTGGAGAGCTGCCTGGTGGAAAAGGACCTGGGGGTGTTGGTGGACAGTGGCTGAACATGAGTCAGCAGAGTGCCCAGGTGGCCAAGAAGGCCAAGGGCATCCTGGCCTGGATCAGCACCAGTGTGGCCAGTAGGAGCAGGGAAGTTCTCTTCCCCTTGGACTGGGCACTGGTGAGGCCACAGCTCGAGTGCTGGGTTCAGTGTTGGGCCCCTCACTCCAAGAAGGACATGGTGTGAATGTTGGGATTGTCCTGTGCAGGGACAGGAGTTGGACTCCATCATCCTGGTGGGTCCCTCCAGCTCACAACATTCCATGATTCTCTGATTATTCTAATTACAGAGATAGGAGTGATTGCTCACAAGGTCATCCAGGCTGAGCTGGCCACAGACCCCAGGCCTTCAGCAGCCCCCAGGCCTTTAGCAGCCCCCAGGCCTTTGCTTCACCCATGAGGTGACATTCCCCCACCAGCACTGCTCCCGACGCCGAAGTCCCTGGGTGCACATCTCCCTGCCTGGGAGCCCTTCCCGTGCAGGAGCAGGGCTCAGCCAAGCCCAAAAGCTGAGCTTAGAGCTGAGGCTTGGCTTAATGCAGCGTGCTGGGTTCGCTGCAGGATGTGTCCTGACCCCAAAACACCTCTCCCTGCCCTGCACTGAGGGCTGGGCTGTGGTGCTGAGTCCATCCCATCCCATCTCATCCTCTCATCCCATCCCATCCCATCCCATCCCATCCCATCCCATTATCTCATTCCATCCCATCCCACCCCATTCCATCTCATCCTCTCATCCCATCCCATCCCATCTCATCATTTCATCCCATCCCATCTCATCCCATCCCATCTCATCCTCTCATCCCATCCCATCCCATCTGATCATCTCATCCCATCCCATCTCATCCTCTCATCCCATCCCATCCCATCTCATCCTCTCATCCCATCCCATCCCATCTCATCCCATCCCATCTCATCCTCTCATCCCATCCCATCCCATCTGATCATCTCATCCCATCCCATCTCATCCTCTCATCCCATCCCATCCCATCTCATCCTCTCATCCCATCCCATCCCATCCCATCCCATCCCATCCCATCCCATCTCATCATCTCATCCCATCCCATCCCATCCCATCTCATCTCATCTCATCTCATCTCATCTCATCTCATCTCATCTCATCTCATCTCATCTCATCCCATCCCATCCCATCCCATCCCATCCCATCTCATCATCTCTGTCCCCTCCCATCCCACCACTCCTGCCTGACTCTGTTTCTCCCTCTTCCCTCTGCAGTGAGAAGCGCTCTCTGCAAGTCAGCGTCACCAACCCGGTGCAGTGCAGCCTGCACGGGCGGAAATGCACCGTCTCCGTGGAAACCAAGATCAACCAACCCCAACCGGATTTCACCAAGCACCGTTCCGGCTTCATCCTCTGCGTGCCGGGGAATTAGCAGCCCTCCTCCAGCCCGGAGAGCCCGCGGGAGGAGCACAGGGGGACTCGGGCTTCGATCGCCCTCCCCGTGCCTTGGCCTTGGCCAGGGGATGGACTCGGAGATGCTCAGCTGGGACTTGGCCACGCTCCTCCAAAGATCTCCAAAGCCAGAGGTTCAGCAAAGCCACGTTCAGGAGAGGGCTTTACTGCCACATGCAGCAGAGGCTTGAAATAGCCACTGACCTGTAGCCATCTTAGAAAACAGGCCAGAATACCAGGAAAGTGCTTCTGAAATTGTCCAAAACAGCGTCTGTAGGTACTCACCCCCGTTCCTCCCCTGCCCACGCTGGGGTTTTTGAGCCCTCTCCACTGTTCCCTTCTGTGTTTCTTTTTCCTGTGTAATCTTGGCAACATTACGCAGCCTCCACCGGAGGAACCAAAGATGGTACCTGGCTCAGGGAGCCTGGGCCTGTGAGACCAAATCACGATGGAACCGGATCAGGTGTGGGAATGAGGGCTGGCTTCCCATCCCGGGGACACACCGCGCTCTTCCAGCCCTGCCAGCACGCACGGAGCTGGGGTGGAACATGGACACTCACCTCTGGACCTGCTGCTTTCCTGCCTGCAGTTCATTAACCCAACAAGGCACCTTGGTTGGAAGGATCCAACCACCCTGGATCTGCAGGTCCCCCAGCAGAAGGGAGTGTGGGATTCACAGGGCAGAGGTTTTATGTTTTTAATCCTGCATTATTTTTGCCTTAATTCCCCTCCCTGCTCACCTACAAATCTGGTGGGTTCCCATGTGGACCACGTGGATTTTACAGTGATCCACGTGGCTCCGTGTTAGTCCCAGCCATGAGGTCCAGGAAGGGCTGAAGGAACCCACTGCTGGTCGGTTCTTCTCGTGGAGCGTGGGGCCTGAGCCCACAGCTCCTGGCTTTGCACTATGGAACACAACTCCAGGCACCTCCGTCCGCACCAGCCCAGGGTCAGCAGCACAAACCCCCCTCAAACATCCAGGCTCTTCCCTCCCAAGCGTTCTCCTGGCTCTTCCCAGCTGCTGGCCTTGGATGTTGAGGCATCGTGCATCACCTTGGCTTCTCTGGTGGCCTCACGTTTCCCTGCTGCACCCACATCTCAGAAACCTCGAGCTGGTGTTTGTGGGAGATCCCAAGGACTAACGAGCTTCTCCTTCCCGCCCTGTAACGAGCTGCTGCTGGGCTTTGAGAGCAGAGCCCGCCTGACGTGGCGGGGCTGCTGGGGTTGTACGTTCTGAGTCCTGGCACTGCTGGTCAGGTCAGGATTTCCAGCTCATTGGATGTGTTGGGGGCTGTGTGGTCACCCCCACCTTGGGGACAGCCTGGTCCCAGTCCCGCCAGCAAACAGGGAGCACTTGTTTAATTGAGGATGGCTCATCCCCTAACGACCGGGTAATGAGGCTTCCCAAAGCCGTGGGCACAGGGGGCAGGGACAGGTCACGTTTGTACCCCGCCACCAGCACTGGGACCTGAGGTTTGGGGAACCTCGAGGGTGGAGAAGCTCCAGCTCTGCACTTCGGGACAAGCCTCATCCTAAAGACCAGCTTGATCCCTCCTGTGCTCTTTGCCAGGGAGGCCCCGTGCTGGAGCCTCCAGTGTGGTCCTGGACCTGGGACCAGCCCCCGCCAGCAGCCGGCACCACATCCCAGCACCACATCCCAGCATCCAGCACCACATCCCAGCACCACATCTCAGCATCCAGCACCACATCCCAGCACCACATCCCAGCACCACATCCCAGCACCACATCCCAGCACCACACCCCAGTGTCCAGCACCACATCCCAGCACCACATCCCAGCACCACATCCCAGCACCACATCCCAGTGTCCAGCACCACATCCCAGCACCACATCCCAGCACCACATCCCAGCACCACATCCCAGTGTCCAGCACCACATCCCAGCACCACATCCCAGTGTCCAGCACCACATCCCAGCACCACATCCCATCATCACATCCTAGCATCCAGCACCACATCCCAGCATCCAGCACCACATCCCAGCACCACATCCCAGTGTCCAGCACCACATCCCAGCATCACATCCCATCATCACATCCCAGCATCCAGCACCACATCCCAGCACCACATCCCAGCATCCAGCACCACATCCCAGCACCACATCCCAGCATCACATCCCAGTGTCCAGCACCACGTCCCAGCATCCCAGCATCACATCCCAGCACCACATCCCAGCACCACATCCCAGTGTCCAGCACCACATCCCAGCGCCACATCCCAGCACCACATCCCAGCGCCACATCCCAGTCACCAGCGCATGGTCCCAGTAAGCGGCTCCGGGAGGCACAGCAGTTCCTGCACCCCAGGGATCCACACACCAGCTCCTCCCCACGTCCTCGGAAGAAGCTCTCCCAGACCTTGGCAAAGACGAGTCACCCACCAGCGCCGGGGCCATCAGGAGGTGACATCCCACCCAGGTGACAGCTCCTGACCTCGCCATGCGCTCGGGACCACCGAGGACCCTCCAGCTCCTCATTCCATCCCAACATCTGCTCCTCGGGAACCCCCGCGCTGCAGCCCCGGGACACCCCGGCTCCTCCCGGGGCAGCAGCAGCAGGAGGCGCCCGGTCCTTGCTGTGCCTTTGGATTTGCACTTGGCGCTTTGTGTATCTGCCCCTCCCACCGCCCCCGGCCCCCCCCCGCCCCGGTAACAGCAACCCCGTAGGCAGGAGATTTAATCAGCACTTTTATACACTCTCCCTCCAAAGAAATGGTTGTGTGGAATCAGGATGGACAGCAAGAAATCGCAAGGTTGAGGAAATTCCAGATACTATGAGATGGCAATATTGTATGTGATGAAATGTCTTTATAAAATATATTATCTATTCCTGCTCTGGTTTTATATATATATATATATATATATAAATATATATATAAAATATATATATTCCTGTTTTTTCCCATAAATTAACTATTTTAAATTGAATTTTGATTTTCAGCCTGGGGCGATAATGCAATGAACTTTTTTTTTTTTTAATTGCTGATATTTTAATATGTAAAAGCAGAAAAAAAACAAACCAAAACCAACCAACCCTTACTATAACAGCTCTGAGGTTTTTGTTTACATAATTCACTGTAACAAATTAAAGAAAAAAAAAGAAAAAAGAAAAAAATAACACCACCAATGAGTTGCATCCCACTGTGGCAGTGCCAGTTTGTGACCAGGGGGGGTGGTTTGGGGGGAGATGATGTTCATGATGCACAGATGACAAGTGGAGTTTTGACATCCCCATAACCTGGTTTTTACCCCTCGTGTGCCAGGTCTGATGCTCCCCCCCAGATCCCCACATCTCCAGTAGCCCCCAGCGAAGGGGTGACCCCATCACACAATTCAACCCCCTCATCCCTCAAAGCAAATGCAATTTATTTGGGGTTTTTTTTGCAGAAACGACTCCGCCACGACCCGCTGCCGTGTAATGGATGGTCAGTGCATTTTTATTTTAATCAGCACAGTACAAAAATAAATAAAAATAAGGGGAGGGGATTAAATTACAGGCACACTGAGCCCCATGACACAGTCGGTCAGGTTATAAACCACACATACTTACAAACACACTATACACATACATACAAAAATGAGACAAATATAAATTAAGAAGTAACAATACCCACCAATTTGGTCAACAAAGATCTACAGAAGAGATTGCACTAAAAAAAAAAACCCAAAACAAAACCCAAACCAAACCAAAAACCAAAAGGACGTACACATGTATCGCTAGCGGGGTCCAATGTACAGCGGTGAAGAGCTTCGAGTGGAAATAAATCAGAAATAAAAAATAAATGGCACGTTTTTCTCCCTCTCTCTCTCTCTCTCTTTCTCTCGTCTGCAAGTTTAACAGCCCGATGGACCAGAACTAAACCAGAACTGTGCACACAGAGAAAAAAAAATAAAAATAAAAATAAAAATAAAATGGAAAAATGAAAATTAAAATGGAAAAATTAAAAATACTTAGCAGTCCCCAGGCCTGATAAGGGAATACCAGCTCAAGACTGCGGTATCGGGGTGTGTCGGGTCTTTGTGCACGGGTGTCATTTTTTTTTTTTTTACAGCCATCTCTCGTTAAGGTTTTTTTTTTGTTGATTTTTTTTTCATTTGATTATTATTTTTTTATGTGTTTTTTCCCTTTTTTTTTTCTGAAGACACAAAAAATGCTCCTGTTTGCATGCGCGGTACCACTGTAAAAGCAACAATGAAAGAATAAAGAAGGGTTTTTCTTTTTTTTTTCTTTTTCCCCCCCATAGGTTAGTATTTTTTTTTTTGTTGTGTGTTTTTTTTTCTTTTTGTTCTAAAAGTATTCAGATATAGCAGCATGTCGGTTCTTCCCTTGCTTGCACACTCAAGTAAGATCCTTTACACAACACTCATGATCAGTGCACGATGGGAACAAGACATTTCACATGGATGTCAATGATACAGTAGCGGTTCTCTCCCTTCCCCCGGACCCGCTCGGGAAATTCGAGTCTCTTCAAAGAAAATAAATAAAAGAGGACGAGGATTGGGGAGGGGAGGGAAGGGGGGGGTGGGTGAAGGGGTGGGGGGGTCCCCGGGCCGCGTCTCTGTCCCGTTACCGGTCGCTCCGGTGAGTCACGATCGGCCCCGTTCAGCCGCCTCCGGTGAAGCCTTTCGAGGGTTTGGTTTGTTGGGGTTTGGGTTTTTTTCCCTTTTTTGAGTCGTTTTTCCTCCTTCCCCCCACCCCCCGCCCGCTCTTTGTCTCGCTGATGCGGTGCCCGGTCCCGCACCCGGGGCTGCAGCCGCAGGAGCCGCCTCCGCCCCGCGGAGCCCCGCTCCGCTCTCCGGCCCCGAGGGTCGGTTTTGGCGGAGGATGGGGTGGGGGGATGTCGGTTTGGGGGGGGGGACCCTCCTCCCCCCTTCACTATTTGCTGAGCTCAATCCGGTACCGGAGCCGCAGGATGGGGGGGTGAGGGGGGGGAGGAAGGAGACCGGCGTGGGGGGGAAACGGGGTCGGGGGGGGGTCGGCGCTCCGGTCCGGCGGCGGGTGACCCCCGCTCCCCACCCCCTCCCCGCCAACCTCCCCCAGCCCAGGACCGGAGAGGCGGCAGCTCCCGCTCTTCCCCGCCTGGTAAAGCCCCCGGGAAGCGGCTCGGAGCCGGGAGCGGAGCCGGGCGCAGCCCCGGAGCCCGGCGGGGATGGTGGGGGGGGTGGGGGGAAGGCAGGCGGGCGTTCACCGGTCGAGGCCGATGAGCAGCCGCCCCTTCTCCTCGGAGCCGCTTTCCTTCTTGAGGTCGGCGAAGACCTGGGTGAAGTAGTGCGGGTCGGCGTTGACCTGCAGCATCTTGGGGCTCATGAGGTCGATGATGGAGAGGCAGCGGTCCCAGAAGGCCTCCTTACAGCTCTCCACCAGGAAGGGCTTGAGCGGGTAGGAGATCTCGTTGCCCATGTAGGAGTAGGAGAGGTACAGGCAGGTGAGCAGCACTGCCTGCAGTTCGTGGTCGCTGGCCACCTCGGCCGAGATGACATCCCGGCACAGCATGTAGAGGAAGACCACGTTGGCCGGCGTGATGAAGCCCTGGTCCTGCCAGCCCTGCAGCAGCAGCGAGCGGTCCACGGAGCGCAGCCAGAGCACGGGGTCGGTGGGCGAGAGATGCTTCAGCCGGTAACAGCGGCGGCAAAGGAACTCGCCCAGGCAGCGCAGCAGCTCGCTGGTGGACGCCTGAACCACCACACGGCGCGGAGTCGCGGCGGCGGCAGCAGCAGCGGCGGCGGCGGGAGCGGCCGGCGGCACCTTCTGCGCTGAAGCGAGGGCGGCGGCGGCGGCGGCGGCGGGGGGCGGCGGGGGGGCGAAGGTGGCGAGGTTGGCGCAGGAGAGGGATTTCTTCAGGTTCTCGTTGTTGAGGTGGGTGACGTTGCTCTGGTACCCGCCGTTGGGCTGCACCTTCTTGGAGCTCTTCTTCTTGGCGGAGACGGCGGCGATGCGCTTCCAGGGCAGCACCGAGATCAGCGAGTGCCGCTTCAGGCCCTTCTCCTTCGCGTTCTTGCTGTTCTGCACCGCCGTGTAGTGCCCCACCGTGGCCGCCCCCTCCTCGAACAGCGGGGCCTTCCGGTAACTCGGCGACAACGACAGCACCGTGCCCATGGCGCCGGCCGACCGGCGGGCCCCGCCGCCCGCCCCGGCCCCGGCCCCGGCCCCCCCCCGGCGCGGCCCCGCGCTCGCTGCCCGCTCCGCCGCCGCCGCCGCTCAGCGCCGCGCCTCGCCCCGCCCCGCCGCCGCGCGCGCTCCCGCCGGCGCAGTGCGCGCCCCCGCCGCCCCCGCCCCGCGCCGCCACGTGCGCCCGCCGCGCCGGCGGGAAGGGGGCGGGATCGATAGGGACACACCCCCAAAGCCACGCCCCCTGCGCTACCCTGAACGGCTTGAGCCACGCCCCCTCCGCACAGTACCCGCCCGTCACGGCTCAGACCACGCCCTCCGCTACCCTGAATGGCTCCGGCCACGCCCTCTCCGCACAGGTCGTGCCCCCAGCCGCTCAAGCCACGCCCCCTCGGCCCCACTGGCCCCGCCCCGGCGCACGCGCTGCCCCGCGGGGGGTCCCCGGGCGGCACCGAGCACGGGCCGGTGCCGGGAATTAACAAAATAAAGGAAAATACAGTAAAAAATAATTAAAAGCTGAAAACCTGCCCCGCCCCGCCCCGCTCCCAGCCCGCCCCGGGGCCGCGGGTACCGGGGAGGAGCCGCCCGCCACCGGGCTCAGACTCGGGCGGGACGGAGCTCAAACACCGCCGGCCCCGGGAGCCCGCGGGGCAGCACCGCTGCGGGGCCGAGCTCCCCGGTGAAGCCACCCCCCGCAGCTGGGATCAGCGCGGCCCTTCCCGCGGGGCCGGGGAGCGGCGGCTCTGGCTGGACAAGCGCCGGCGGACACCGGGCACCGCCGCGCTCCGCACAGCCGGCAGCGACACTCTAAGGCGGTACCGACCGCACCGGGGCCGGCCCAGCGGCTGCAGGGCTCCGGCTGCGGAGACCTGAGCGGTGTCCCCGCCTGTCCCCGGTGGTGAACCAGGGTCCGGCCACTGATTCCAGCTGAGCCCATTGATCCTCCCCACGGCCACCGCTGCTGCCTGTCCCCTCCCCGCCACACCAAAACCTCAAAAACCCCCAAATCTCCCGTTTCCAAACACAACCCCCCTGCTCCCAGCCCCTGGGGACCAAGAACCGCTCGGGGAAGCAGGGGGACACGGGGAAGGGCTGTCCCCAAAGCCACCAGCTCAAGGCAGCGCCACGCTGACACCTGCCCGGGATGAGCCCACACACACGTGGGGTTTAAAGCATCTGGAAGGTGAAGAAAATCCCAGCCTGGGCCAGAGCTGCTGCCTCCGCCAGGGCCGGGCCCAGGGGCTCCCAGCTGGGCAGTGACCCTGCAGCCAGGCAGCAAAAAAACCCAAAACCAGGGAGATTTTCTGACCCCCCTTCCTCCCCACTCCTGAGCTCCGTCAGAGGTTTTCTCAGCCCCTGGAGCTTGCTGAGGGCAGTTTGCAGCATGAAGGGGATGCTCAGTAGCAGGATGCAGCAGTTTGGAAGGAAGAGCAGGGCTTGAAAACCCATCTGTCCCCATGTGCCCCCAGCCCAGCTCAAGGGCAGCTCTCAGGAATGACCCAGGGTACCGCTGCTGCGAGGACAGACCCAGCCCAAAGCCCCAAAAAACCCACAGGTCCCTCAAAACACTCTCAACCCCCTCAGTGGGAGCTGGTGTTTGAAGGGATGGTCAAAACCCTCCCCTTCAGCTACTCCTCTACCAGCAGCTCGAGAGGTTTTTGTGTGGAATGATCCAAAAGGGACGTTGTGGGACCCGCTGAGACCTCCCTCTGTCCCTTCGCAACGTTACACAGACCCACGCGGCACGAAACTCGCCTTTGTGCCCAGGCCTGCTCTTTGAGTTCAGCCTTTTGAAGCTGAAGCCAAAAGGGTTTAACACCAAACCCCACAGCTTGAGCTTTTCTGGCCCTAATTTCCATGCACGTGGAGGTAAAAGCAGGTGCTCAGACGCCCCAGAAGATCCCAGCTTTCCCCAGGCGCTTTGAGTGACCAACGCGCAATTAAAGCTCCCTGACCCCACGCAAGGGAGCTGAGCAGCCTCCAAACCGGCGTCACCACAGAGCTGCTGCACCGTCCTCGACCCTGCTGCCATCTCCTCCAGAGCTGCTGCACCGTCCTCCATCCTGCTGCCATCTCCCCTGAGCTGCTGCACCATCCTCCATCCCAGTCCCATCTCCTCCAGAGCTGCTGCATCGTCCTCCATCCCAGTCCCATCTCCTCCAGAGCTGCTGCATCGTCCTCCATCCCAGTCCCATCTCCTCCAGAGCTGCTGCACCGTCCTTGATCCCAGTCCCATCTCCTCCAGAGCTGCTGCACCGTCCTCCATCCTGCTGCCATCTCCTCCAGAGCTGCTGCACCATCCTCCATCCTGCTGCCATCTTCTCCAGACCCGTTGCACCGTCCTCCATCCTGCTGCCATCTCCCCTGAGCTGCCGCACCATCCTCCATCCCAGTCCCATCTCCCCCAGACCTGCTGCACCATCCTTGATCCCAGTCTCATCTCCTCCAGAGCTGCTGCACCGTCCTCCATCCTGCTGCCATCTCCCCCGGTCCTCCATCCCAGTCCCATCTCTTCCAGAGCTGCTGCACCATCCTCCATCCTGGTCCCATCTCCTCCAGAGCTGCTGCACCGTCCTTGATCCCAGCCTCATTTTCTCAGCCTCCAGCCCAGGGGTTTGTCAGCTCTTCCCGTTGTCACCTGCTGGCTCAGGACCAATTCTGCCCCCTTTGAGAGACAACAGCCAGAGCTGGGCACCATTCTCGAGGAGGATGTGCCAGAAGGGCTTCACAGCCACCTCCACCTCAGCACCCTGTGTGTGACCGTCACCGCTGCACACACAGGCTTCAGCCCTGCTTCCATGAATGAATTTCCCCTCATTCACCTACAATGAGCAACTTCAATCAGCAAATCCCATCCCCAGCTAAGCAGCCCCGGGGAAAATGTCACTGGAGTGGTATTGTGGTGAACTGGGCAGAGCTGCTTGTGGGAAATATCTTCTGAGCTGTTTATAGTTAAAAAACAAGACAAAACACACACACACACACACACACACACACACAAAAACTACTGAGAAAACTAGAAAAGCCCTTCCCCTGTGACCCAAGCCCTGTGTAAGAGCAGGAGTGAAGTCCTTCACGTTTTTCTGCCTATGGGATCAGGTTTCTTTCCAAAAGACCTGCACCACCTTGACCAGGAGGTGTCTGAGATGCACAAGTTTCAGATGTGAAAATTAAAGATGCTCCCCCAGTTCAATCACAGCCCGAGACCCCTTTCTGGCCTTAAGAGGAATCTACGTGTTGGAAACACCAAGTGACTCCAATATAGCATCAGGGGATTTTCAAGAGAGACTAGAGGTGCAAAAGGTCAGATGTAATCCATTTTTCACCACAATAAAATAATAATAATAATAATAATAATAATAATAATAATAATAATAATAATAATAAATAATAATAATAATAATAATAATAATAATAATAATAATAATAATAATAATAATAATAATATTCTAACTTAATTTGGTAGAACTCAAACTTGCTGTGCCAAGAACAGGTCACAATCCATAAATCTTTAGTGATGCTGCTTCAAACACGGTCCCTCACACTCCATGTCTCAAACATCCCCACTGATGCTTTCATGAGCGTTGCAATCCCTCTTTCCCTGTGCAAAGAGAAGCTGCACCACTGTGCCTGTTATCTGCTGCAGCAGCTGAAGACAGGAGACAGATTTTTTTGAAAAAAAAAATTATTTTATTGGAACTCATCTGAACATCAGATATACCTGGTGTTGGTTAGCAAGAACCGTTTGTACATTTGATATTGATGGTGCCAAAAAACCCAAACCATGACTGACTGGATGAGATGGAAATTTAATAAAATAAAATAAAGATGTCAGAGAGGTTAAAATGTGAACAGAAAGCAGAAGAATCAGCCAGTCTAAGATTCAATGTGAAGGCAAAATATTTCCTGATATAACAGAATCCTTTTACAAAATATAAATTTTGTAAGAAAAACGTGGTGAGGGAGAGAGAGAAAGAGAGACAGAGGGGAAAAGAAAAATAATAAAAAAATAAGATGAGCAGGACAGAGATGCAGAAGCTTACACTGCCCCAAAATGGCATTAAAACCTAGCTAGTGACCTCACCAGAACATGCCACATGCTGGAACAGACCGTGTGCTCCATCCCCCCCGTAACAAGGAAGCTCCCCAACCAGGCTGCACTAGGTCATTCCAGAAGGGCCAAGCTGTTCACATGGGATGTTGGGAAAAAAAATCAAATTAAAATAAAAGAAAACAAAATAAAAGAAAATAAAATAAGAGAAAGAAAGACTGAACTCAGCCAAGGTCAATCCCGACAGCCTGACCAGCGCCCGGGGCAGCGGCTCTCGCCTCCCCGCCGGCCGGGCGCTGGGTCCCGTGGGGAGGCGAGGACTCGGGGAACACCTGCTCACCTGTTCTTCCTACCAGTGCAGGTGGGGAAGGAGGGATCAAACACTGAAAATCTAGTCTATTTGAAAACCAGAGCATGCAATCCAGGTCTCCAGGGGAAACCTGCGCTGTTCCCTTCTAGTACAAACTGGCCTCATGGCTGAGAGAGGGGGTTTGGGCTGGGCAGGGTGGGGCTGGGCTGGCGCAGCACAATGACAGTTCTGAGGTGTGAAAGCCTTCAGGAAAATCATTGTGGAGCTGCTTTTGAGGGGATTTGAGGCCTTCTAGATTTAAAAAGAAACCAGCAGTCTGTATATTTTGGTTTTTTTTGGTTCAGTACAAATGGAATCAGCTTGGCTGCTTATACACCGTCAGATTTCAGAGCAGAGGGGAAGATGAGACAAACTTGTTTTGGGCACCTACTGGGAACAAAACCTTGTCCCTGCTTCGCTCTCTGCCATCCCTCAGGAAGTGGAAAGCACATGTTTAGGTAGTGTAAGCCTTTTTCCTTTTATTTAGAATACCCTCTTTGTTTAAACAATATTTCCCCCCCCTCCCCAACCTCCACCCCAGATACAAAGTTCGGCCAGTAAAGATTACATGGAACCTGGAACACGCATCGCATGGAATACAGGATGCACCGGATGAGGAAGGTTAAAAACTTTCCAAGTGAAAAGTAGAATAAAGAGGAAAAAAAAACAAAGAAAAAAAAAAGAAAAAAAAAAAAAGAAGTCTCCTAACATTTTCCCAAAGGTTTCACTCTCCTGTCACACACACTCTCCAAATGACAGCTAGCAAATTCAACTCTGCAAAAAGAAAACAGAGTCACGTCAATCGAGAGCAGAGAAAACAAACGGCAAGGACACAAACTGCACCTTGGCCTGGGAGGAGCGACAGGTCTGGAGCAGCTGTGACCTCCAGCTCCTGCCTCCACTCACCTATGTTAGCTTCTTGGCTTTGTTGTAGAGCGAATCCACTACTTTGCTCATATTCTGAATAGTCTCAAGGGCGGCTTCGTAAGTTTTGTCTACGGGGGGTTCGTCGAAGATGATCAAAACTCCCTCCCCTTGGTCAAGGATGCCTGTGGGAAATCAAAAAGCTGTGGTTATCTGTAACAGTCCTGGAGGATCCAATCCTGGACAATCCCGACCCGAAACCGCAATCCTGGGAGAGCGAGAGCCCGAGCGAGAGCCAGAGAGAGCCAGAGAGGAAGAGCCCCTCATGGATCTCCTGCCCATGGGGGACAGGAGATGGAACAGCCCCTTGGCAGAGCCCAGTGCCCATGGAGCTGATCCATGGCAATATTCCTCACCCCTGAGCTCTTGCGCTTGCAGACCAGCAAAACACAAAGTCCTTCAACTTCCAGTGACAGCTGAAAACATCGGGATGTTATTAAAGTTCTTCTCCTGACAAATCCCAGCTGAACCCAAACCCCAGCGCTGTTCCAGCTGCTGAACAGAACCAGCTCTGGCCCAGCTCACACCAGGACACCAGTGTAACGCTCAACAGATCACATCCTCCAAACAGCAGGAATTTAGGGATCTACCCAGCAAACGGCTGCTCAGCTGTGGTGGGTTTGGAAGGGGCTCACATGTTGGACTGCACTGGTTGACTCATTTTTGCCCAGACTGCATTAGCAGAAAAAGATATAAAGTCCTGGAGAGAGGCCCAAGAAGACATCAAGGAGATGCTTATGCCTGCACATTCCCTAACAGCCACCTTCCTCCTCGAGACCCCTGCACCCAGCAGGATGGCTCAGCTCAGCACAACACTGGAGTGAGGCAAAAAAAAACAAGAAAAAAAGACCATTTTATAATTAAACTACTTCCAGGTGCCAGATGGGCACTGCAGCTGGGCTCTGTAATTTTTGAGCTATTCTCTAACCAAGATGTCTCTTCCAGCCATTCATCTCGCTCAGCTAGACCTAGAGAGCTTTCTACATCGACAGGAGGGACAATGTAAACAAGAGCAGAGCTGTTTCCCTGAGGGGTTATTGGAGAAGCAGCCTCCTGAGGTCCCAGAGAAACCCAACCCAATCAACTGTGCTGCCTGGGTGCCCCCCACCTACACACAAAATGCTCCTGACATAATTTATCTAGGAAAGGTGACCACATACTCCAGGAAGCTCCAAGGCAGAAGAGCACATCTTTGCTAGATAGCCCACTGGTGGTCTCACAACTGACCTTGGACACAGCCACAGTAAGTAAGGATGTCACAGCAGTTTCTGATTTGTGAGAAATTAACCCTTGAGCTTAATGAAGGCAGATGGAGCAACAGAGCAGCCTTCACAACAGAGAAACAAACCCACCACTCGGTGCTCTTCCCATAGTGCCTCCTAACCTGCACATCTGGGTGAACCTGCTTTGGCAGATGGGGCCACCAACAGCACAAGGACATGGAGCTACTGGAGCCAGTGCAGAGGAGGCCACGAGGATGATGCCAGGGCTGGAGCAGCTCTGCTGTGAGGACAGGCTGAGAGAGCTGGGGCTGTTCAGCCTGGAGAAGAGAAGGCTCCAGGGAGACCTTCCAGTGGCCTCCCAGTACCTGAAGGGGCTCCAGGAAGGCTGGGGAGGGACTTTGGCCCAGGGCAGGGAGTGACAGAACAAGGGGTGATGGCTTGAAACTGGAAGAGGGGAAGTTTAGATTAAATATTAGGAAGAAATCGTTTGGTGTGAGGGTGGTGAGACCCTGGCCCAGGTTGGCCAGAGAAGCTGTGGCTGCTCCTCCCTGGAAGTGTTCTCAGCCAGGTTGGATGAGGCTTTGAGCAACCTGGTCTAGTGGAAGGTGTCCCTGCTGCTGGCAGGGGGGTTGGGACTGGATGAGCTTTAAGATCCCTCCCAACCCAAACCACTCTGGGATTCTATGATCTCCAGAGGTCCCTTCCAACCCCTACAGATCACAGAAGTGGGAGGGTGACTGAAATCACATTCAGTCCCTTTCTCAGACTGCAGCAGAGCAGTCTAAGGAGGGCACTTGGGGTTCAAAGTTGCAGTGATAAAGAGGAGTCTACCCACAGCTTGCTCATACACAACCTGGCCTTGGTACTGAAAGATGGAGAGACTCACCATGAAATTTCTTGTCCAAGATCATCTGTGACAGTTTCCTTTCTACCTCAGCCTGAAATTGAAGCAGAAAAATTAAAAGTCTCCCAGAACTATATAGGGAAATGTAAATTTTACTACTCCACACTCAACAGCCCTAGCAGGCATAAGCTTAAAAGCACCTATTTTATCACTGACCATGGTGTGAGGACAGACCTCGCCCTTCATGCTGCTTTGATACTGCCACACACTTTAGATGACATTGGAAATTAAGTGGTAGCTCTTAATGACAAGAGCACCACGATGTCTTGCCCTCTTGCTCTGCAGAACACAGTGGGTCTATCATTTCACACAGACATCACTCATTAGGGGATCTGGGGCGCTGGTTCAGCAAGTACTTGGTCAAGTGTTGGCCAAACTTCACTTAACTGCTCAGTACCGAGCTGAGCTCGTGCCCAGTGCCAGGCAAGGCCCTGCAGGAGTCATCTCCTCTTCTCTTTGGACAGAGGACACACAGCTGCAGTCAAGAAACAACTGCAATCCAGCTTTATTTTATTTATTAGTGTCAATTTATTCAGTGTCCAGCACCAAGGGCTAGTCTAGGAAAAGACTGCACAGAGCAAAAATGAGAAGAGAAGAGAAGAGAAGAGAAGAGAAGAGAAGAGAAGAGAAGAGAAGAGAAGAGAAGAGAAGAGAAGAGAAGAGAAGAGAAGAGAAGAGAAGAGAAGAGAAGAGAAGAGAAGAGAAGAGAAGAGAAGAGAAGAGAAGAGAAGAGAAGAGAAGAGAAGAGAAGAGAAGAGAAGAGAAGAGAAGAGAAGAGAAGAGAAGAGAAGAGAAGAGAAGAGAAGAGAAGAGAAGAGAAGAGAAGAGAAGAGAAGAGAAGAGAAGAGAAGAGAAGAGATAACGACCATAAGGGCTGAGCTCAGTACACTTTCAAACCTCTGGCCTGTCAATACAGGACAAAAACACTTTGAGATGCAACTGACTGGGACTACAGTGGATTTTCCTACAACTTAACGTGGTTGGGATGATCTGGAAAGCAGTTGTTGCAATAGTCAGGGCGACATACGCAGCCCTAATGACACCGCAAAGCGATTAGCTGGATCCTGTGTCTTAAGGGCCTAAGAAAGATTCCTCTGGGCACACTCCCGAGGATTAAATGCAGGTCATGGGGGAAGGCTGAGCTGGTCACAACACAAGCTGTTTGTACAGCAGAGGAAAATCTGTCTCAATAAAAATCTGTGTCTCTAAACAGCAAATGCTAACCCAGGGAATAAAACCCGTGTGAAGGAAAGTGATGGTACAGCAAAGTGCAGAGGAAGCCGAACCGCTGCCCCTGGGAAGGGTCTGTGTTCAAGTTAAGTTCCCAGGAGTGATATCTGCCTGTAAATGCTGCTGAGCTGATCATGAGACTTAACAGCCTATGTTTATTTCACAGTGGCAAATGCCATTTGACCTCAATTCCTTTGCCCTCTTAAGATGTGCCACTGATTTCTAGTGATGTTCTTACCTTTGAGAGCTTGATGAGGCTGGATATGTGTTCAATCTAGAAGAGACCAACAGAGTTAGGGCAATCTTTAGCTGCACTTTTGACACACAACACAGAGGTGTGGGGCTCCTCCATGGAATGCTCTGATCTAAAAATCTCCAGTGGCTTTCCCTGCTGTGCAGCTTCATGTCCTTCAGATTTCACATCCCATTGTAACTGAAGGTGGACTACACACCTTTGCTTAGGGACATGGGTTAGTCAGGGACCTGTCAGTGTGAGGTTAATGATTGGACTAGATGATCTTAAAGGTCTTTTCCAGTCTAGGCATTTCTATGATTCTGTGACACCTAAAGCCATTTCACTCTGAAATATGAAATAACATTTCTTCCTCCAGATTATTGCAGCTTTACCCACACCTTGTTAGAGCTCTTAAAAGCCAAATGGTGTCACCTTCAGTGTTAAAAGCACGTCCACCTTTCAGTGTGCAGAAGTGAAGCAGGTGGAAAGGGAAACAACTCTGCAACGTGGTTTTCCAAAGCTCCCCTCAGCCCCCTCCTTATTTTTCAGCTGAACATGACGAGCCCTGAGCTCTGGAAGTGCTGGGCAGCACTGGGTGAAGTATTCTGCACGGGAACAAGTCCCTCACCCACCAACAGCCGGGGACAGGGGCACCAGCGTGTCGGTGTGCTCGCTGGACACATTTACCTGTACTCTGGAGAAGGGTTCGATGACTCTGATCAGATTCTGTTCCAATAAGTTATCATAAAGCTTAGCCAAGTGAGTGTTTATGATGGGGTCGTCCCTGAGCTCCACCTTATAGTCTGTCAGAGCCTGTGAAGACACAGTGGGAACAAATCATCCAGGCAGCAACAGGTCTCCTGTCCTCAAGGCCCTCTGAGTATGAAAGAGTCTTCCTTCCCTCCCTCCCTGCCCAGTAAAGTATCAGTGGTTAATCCAATCCCATCGCTTTGCTACAAGGCCAGGAGGTCACAACAGCCTAGCAGGCTTCCAGGAAGCATCCATCATCTTCCCACTGCTGGAGCTTAGCAAGCCAGAATCTCTGGTTTACGCTCAGGAGACAGCGTGACAGGATCATTCCCTGACATGGGAATCCCTCCTGTTATCTCTGTGGTGTTCTTGCTGAAGCCAGGAAAAAAAATTTAGGAAGGTACACATCCCAGTGAACAGCACCAAAAATACTGAGTTCACTCAAAAAAACCCCCCAAACACACACACAAACCCCACCCCCCAGTTTCAAGCAAGCTATTACTCCCCACGCTGCAAGCTGATTATTGTGGGGTATTTACTTGTTGTACTGTTGCTTTTTATGAATGTTTTTATAGATTCCTGCTGTGGGATGTAGCAGCTTCTACAAATTTCCAACCCAAAATGTTTTGTCTCATTTTCTATCTCCTGACTCACCTTTTCAAAGTCTGCCAGTGACCGGTTCTTACTGGCCTGTGCCACACATTTGAGTGCTTCTGTCTGCAGAGAAAGAAAACGAGAGCAGGTTATTTTTCTGGATTCTCCTCTCAGTGCTGTTATGCCAACAGTGCAGCACATGGAAAACGTGCTTAAGCAGCAAAGCAGGAATGTTCTTTTTGCTACAAAGCCATGTCAGTGTGACTTGCACCCAGGGAGAGTAAGAGCAGCTGTTAATGTGGAGAACATGCTCAACAGCTGCAGGACACAGCGTGAAATCGGCTTCAGGGAAACAAAGAACTCGAGTTGTGCAAGGTTTGAGAACACCAGCTGCAGCTCCTATCAGGTTGCAGGTTGGGAGCAGGTTTGATGCAATTTTTACAGAAAGTGCACATTTTGGCACTTGTTTAATGAATGTGGCTGTTCTCAGCCTGTAAAGCTGTGTCTCTGCCCCTCGGCATGCCAGGGCAGAGGTCCTGCTGATACCCCAGCTGGACAGCATTGAAAATGTTCCCTCTCTACCCCACACTTGCTGAAACAAAACAAAAAGACTCATCCACAACCAAACCATCATATTTATACTGAAGAGAATAGCAACACCACTAGAAGAACAGTTTCCAAGTGGTGAGAGGCACAAGTGCATGAGGCAAGCAAGACAGCACGCGGGCTTCTGCCACCACCTCTCCCACCAAGCTGTCCCCGAGGCTGCCCGCTTTCTCCCTGCTCCCCGAGCTCACTTTCCACAGCTGCTGTAGGAACCTGTGATCACTGCTGTGTCAGGAGGTCAGTGCAGGGAACAGCTGAGATTTCCTCCCTGGTAAAATGCCCTCCTGCTCTGAAAAGGAGCCTCCATCCCAGCTGTCACTCAGGGGAAGGGGATGAAGCAGGACCAGGGCTGCTCTTCATGATCCAGCAGAGATAACACAGGGATATCCCCACTTCAAACTCATTACTACACACGTATGCTCACTGACCTCCTCTGCTAAATACCTTCCCAATCCTCTGTGGGGTAGGTGAGCATTAAATCTTGTGTCAAAGTAAAAAGCTGGCTGACCAAAGCTGCTGAGGGCACCAGCGTGTAAGCCTGGCTCAGACCCTGGCACGCTTGGCTTTTGGCCCTGTACTTGATAGAAGCAACCCTGGATTTAATCCGGGGGTGGCATTCACAGCCTGGCAAGTTAACACCTTAGAATAAACAGTTGATTTAACAACTCCCCAGCTGCCTGGCTTCCACCTTACAGTCATCTAGGTCTCAAGCTGCTCAGTGCCACTGCTATGAATGGATTTTCAGGATTTGCTACAACACAAGTAAAAACAATGAATAACTCAGATTTAAATCTATCAGCTCCGTGGCTGTGGAGCAGCTGGTGAGGGTTGGGACATGAGCACCTTATGGCATCAGGCATTTAGTAGTTCATGAAGAAAGGAGGGAGGAGAAAAACAGAGAAAATGAAGCAAACAGGCCAGATCCTCAGGTTGTAAAAAATCACTGTATTCCCTTGGAAGGCAATTGACTTCTGGTAATTACTTATGGTAATTTAATCAGTTCTGGATCTCATTCAGGACACTTGGAAGGGAAGGGTATTTTGCTATGAAAAGGCCAAAGTATTTGACAAAAAGAATAACACAATATTGTCAGAGATAACAGGAAGATAGAAGGGATTGAGTTTCTGTACCTGTCTTCCTGCATACCGCAGAGCAAGCTTTCCACTCACTAATGCTTGCACATCTTCTGGGCTAGAGAGGGGAGGAAGAGGAAGACAGCAATTATTCAACAACACATTCAACAGAATATTCAACAAATATTCTGGGCTAGAGAGGGGAGGGAAGGGAAGAGAGCAATTATTCAACAACACAGCCAGCTTAAATCCAAGCATGCCTCAGAAATTCCCAACTGATAGCAATTACTACCATTCAAATAACACTGTATCAGAAGCATTGATTAGGTCACAAATAAACCCAAACAGCAAAGCTTGTCTGCCTGAGTTCTTTCATTAGTTGAGAGTCTTATAAACAAAAAGCCTTTCCCATCTAAAGGTAGGAACTATCCTTTGCAGAACCATTTCCCACGTACACGTTCAGCATGATTTTGCAGAGCAACATGTATTTCAGGGCAGTGATGGCTTTTGGGTTGTCAATGGAGTCGTATCCCTCAAACGCCTCGTAAAAATACGAGTAGGCTGTTTTCCAGTCCTTCTCTTCTGCTGCATGGATGATACCTGTGGAGAGGAACAAACAGGCATCAGAGTTAATTCAGGATGTGACTGGGAGAGGACAGAACAATTTGGTTGCCCAGTGCTTTATTTGGTACTTTAGTAAAGATAATCCTTCTGTGTTCCCCTTTATCTCTAGCAGAAGACATCCATGCCCCCTCTCTTAAGAGGACATGTTAAGAAAGGCAAGTTTGGGGCACTTGAGGTAAGTGGCTGCAAATTAGGTCAGGAACAATGTTACAGTTCCACTAGGACAGTGTAATGCTGTAGTGCCTGGGGAGGTTATGGACCCCCCACCACTGCAGGTTCTCAAAAATGGGCTGAAAAAACATGTCAGGAACAATGTCATTATGGCTGATCCTGCCTTGAGGCAACTGGGCAGGCTTGGGGGTATCTTGAGGTCCCACCTAGCATCATTTTCTATGATTCACTCAGGAAAGAAAAAATATCAGTCAAGTGAGGCATCATGAGGAGTCCTGGACTCTCCCGTGTCCTGAAGGGCTTTACCTGACTGCATGTCTAACGCTGCCTGCAGCTTTGGTGGGCAGTAGATCGCGTTGGCTGTAGTCCTTGCAGAGGTTAAGGCTGCTCTTGCTTTTGGCAGGTTGCTCAGGGCATGGTAAGTTTTACTTTCTAACAGCTGCACTTCCACCAGCAGTGCCTTGTCATCCATCTTCTTCAATTCCCGAAGAAGCTGGGAGCCTAGGAGTGGGGAAGAACAAGAACCTTCAGAACCTGCTCTGCTTCTGCTGTCAACAGCTACACAAACACCTTTCTTCCCCCAAAGCAGGCCTGGCTTTGAGGAAGGGAGCCTTACCCAACCTGTTCTCCCAAGAAGGAACAAAGGAGAAGAAATAACAGTGGCTCAGTGTCAGTCCAGAGTTGGAGAAGAATGAACCAGTTTTGTGTTAGAGGTGGGAGAGGGCAGTGAGACCACTTGGGTGGGTGGACAGTGTGTCTCTGTCACATCATTATGGGCAGCAGACGCTCAGCAGAAAGTCAAGGATGGGTTGTGCAGTTTGGGTTGTCACTCTGGTACCCCTTCCCCAGATGACAGCACGATTTGCCACTCAAGATTCAGAGCTCTGACCAAACCTGAAGTACAGCCCATTCCTGCATCACTCCCTAGGCTGAGACCTGAGGATTTTCAAGCAGCTCCTAAGAATATGAGATGAGCAAGGAATATTTTAAGCACAAGCCATCTACAGATCCAATTTAGGAGGCAGGAATGGACAGCCTAAGAAATGCCTAAACTGTCCCATTAAGGCCTTGTGAGGACAGAAAGAGCCAGGCTCAGAGGAAACTTTCCTCCTTTTTCCTTAAGGTTGGACTTGATGATCTTAAAGGTCTTTTCCAAGCAAAACAATTCTATTCTTCCCCCCTGATATGAATTAAAGAGCTAACTGAGGGCAACCAGAGATGAGAACTTCATCCTCACTTGCTGTGAAGGTGAAAACTACAGCTGAACCTGCATAACGAGGTGGAAGAGAATCAACTCTCCCTAGAAACATCCCATAGAGACTCTCTGCTTGCACCTACTCCCCGTGGCCACAGACACAACCACCTCTTGGCCAGGCACACAGAAATGCTGGAGCCCAGGGCTGACAGAGCTTTCAGAGAGGCTGCCTGATACACACAGGCCTTCATAACTCCCTAAGCTGCACCACCACCATCCAAGTGATTAAGTTAATTAAGCATAGCTGTGGAGTGTGGACTCTGATCAGTTTAAACCAGAGTTCCTTACAAACCCACACACAAGCTAATTCTAATTTGATATTGAATTCCATGCATCACAGCACTTCATAACTTGATATTCTGATCAGATACAAGTCACTCAGTGACTCTGGGACGTGACATACTCTTGCCACCACGCTCTTTAAGAAGTTACCAGTCCCTGGTGAGGCATCACTACTGCCTGGGTGAGCATTTCTGTCCGTGTCTGAGCAGTTGTCCCTCAGCTCTGCTCACACCCAGGTGCTGAGCTGGAGGAGCAGTCTGTACAAATACCCTTTAGCCAGCTTAAACCTCATCTTATATCACCACAGGGATGTGCAAAATGAGCACTTGAAAAGCACCAAAGGGAGCTGGGCTGTGTAAGATGACTGCTTTGCTCTGCTTTGGAGCAGAGCAGGAGAGTTCACACGGTTCATTACCATATCTCAGGTGGTGCAGAAGCAAATTCTTAAAGCTCTGACACTTCACAAGAGCTTGTTTAATTACACCCTTAGAGGTTTGCCATTTCCTGGCATTACTACTGCTTTTATTGAGGTTGTATTGGGGCAAACTGAAAAAAGCTGGTTTCTCCCTTTGACCTCTTTGACCACAGCAGCATGCTGTGTATGTTCCAGCATGAGCCAAACCTGATGGCCTTCAACTGGATACAGCTCCTCTTTGCTTCCAAAATTATTTGGAATGAATAAATGGTGAGAACAAACTGATCTGTAAAAGCTTTTGTCACCAAACTATAGGAAAAAAATGGTAGAACTGGTACAGCACTGAGAAATTAATGCCCAAGTCCTACAAAACTGACCAAGGAGCATGAGGTAGGGGATCATTTTCCTTGTCAGGCTCAAGACTAATTTCCAAAGGACTGCTACCACCATCTAGTGGGAGACTCACCCAGCTGCAGGGCTTCCTGGTACCTCTTGGTATCGAAGTACAAAGAGACCAGCCTGGCCTGGAGAACAGAAAAGGAACTGCTGTGAGGAAAGCCAGAGAAAGGGAGTACAGATTTACTTTGTAAAATTAAACTTTATATTCTTATCTGTGCAGACTTCACTAATTTTATTTTATTTATTTATTATTTATTTTAATTATATGGTCCAGTTCTGCAAGGTCTATCATTTGGAAGATAAACTAGTTTAAACAGAAAAAAAAAATAGGGTAAAATCCTGCCTATTCAAGAGTCACTAACTTCAGTGTCATCATTATTGCTCATCCATTGCACATACAAAGGTCTGGACAACACACTCCAAGTTCTCTGCTTTGATAGGTGTTCAGTCTGATAAAGGGAAGGTGCAATGCCACAGGTTTGGGATCTGTGATGTGACTGACCTACCTCCAGAGCCTGGCGTAGGAAAGTCCTCTTCTCTGATTTGGCCCATTCAATACACTCTAAACACAGGTCAACCTTCAAGGGATCAGAAAGAAATGGGTAAATTTCTTTACAAGAGCAGGATGGTTCCATCATTTCCTACAAAGCAGGAAATGTTTGTTCTGTTCCTTTAGTTTAAGCTTCAGCTGGCACAAATAGCCCCCAACAGATCACCTTCTTTGACTCCTTTTCTGATGCATTTGGCTTCCAACAAAGCCTGAATCTCCACCATACACTTTAAGGAATTAAGTAACTCCTGTCTGAACAGCAGCACTGCTAAAGATGAAATTAGTTTTATTTTAAAATGATTAAATTAGCCTTCATCTTTAGCACCCACCCCAAATGTCTCTGAACATTCAACCCTTTAACATTACCAGGGTAAAGTGTAGCTCATCACTGGTGAGAGCTGCAGCTCAGCAGTGGGAGGTTAAGTGACTTCTCTTCAACCAGGACTCACTGGGAACCACAGATATACACTTTAGCTTCAGGCTGCATCATATTGACACCAGAAATGTTGCAGAAAATGATACAGAACAGCTATAGTTTGTGCTACAGATCATCAGATTCTATTTTCTACATTAACTTCCTGCACTTTGTAACAACATTCACAGCATTATCCTACTTGTAAAACGTTTTGCAAGAGAAAGTCAAGTTCAGAAGGCAAACTAAGGTTTAGTTTAAGCTTCAGCTGTCACAAAAACCCCCACCAGACCACCTTCTTTGATGCCTTTTCTAATGCATTTGGCTTCCAATCACCAGGGACAATCCTCCCACACTGGAATAGGAAAAGAATGATTTGGCTTCCATAGTTTCACCAGTACAAATTACTGTTGAAATCCTACTAGTATTTCTTAAACAGCTGTGGTTTTGTTTGAAATAAAAACATCTGGATACATGAGAACTTGTTCTGCCATAAGGCAAGGGATGGACTGGAAGACTCTGAGGTCCAAGTGTGTTTTCCACCATTTCATTTGGCCACAGAGAAAAATGAATTTTCAGTTGCTCTAGAAAGAAAGGAAAAATAAGTGCACGTGTTTTAAGGCTTAAATATTGTCAGACCATGTGTGTCCTTTAGTAGAAAGCAAGAGAGGTGCTGGGTGCCACTAGTTACACCCGAGTTTGGTGCCAGGAGCCACTCAGTCAGTGACACTGGGTGTTTTACTTATCACTTCAAAGCAGAGCAAAGGAACCCAATGGTGCAAGACTCTTGAGACTCCCTTGGTGAATAAAGCAGTTGTGTTCCACTCCAACTAGAAGAAGGTGTTGATTTAGTACTGGCCAATAGTGTACAATAATTCATCCTGAGGTGCTAGGCTCAGGAATACCTTTTCCCAGAGTCCCTGGATCACAGCTCTTTCTGGAGCAGCTCTGTAGCTGTACGACACTGCAGGACCTGTCAGCTCCTCATCATTGCTTATTAAATAGAGATATTTTATGAAAAGCCATTATGAAGTTGGAATTTATTGCACTGTGATAGCTGGAGCATGAGGAGCTGGAGAAATCTCTAATTTCATTGCTTCACTGGACTCCTGGGAGTCTTCAAGAATATCTGTTAAAGTGAGGAAGCAAAGGTCCCTCCGAACACTCTGAGGTGCTGAAAGTATTCAGGATTGCTGCATCAAGAACCTCCCAGGTTAGGTGTTAGAACTCCTTGAGGTTTTGGGGTTGGCTTCTGAAAATGCCTTAAAGTGAGTGTTGTGACTAACTGGGCCACATTGCCATCGCTGTTACTCCAAGTTCTTCCCCTGCTGTAAAATGGCACCTTTTGGAATTGCTTCCAAATATCATCATTTACAAGTTACTTTTAGAAAAAGTCTGAAGCTACTGATTTTCTCCTGATCCCTTTAGGGGTTCCCTTCTCACCTGCACATCCCACCCCACTTCCCTCAATCTCTTCTGTGAAAGAAGAGGGGCAAAAGATGCCGTCCCTCACGGTTTATGGTGACATGACACGCAAGCCACAAGAACTGCACAGCAAATGAAGAACATTTGCTAGGTCACCTGAATTAAAGGGTGATACTTTGAGCTAATTTGGCTAATGAGAAAGCCACTTGTCTCACAACATGGCAGAACCTCTTCTATAGGCTGTTATTTGTCAGCCACTGTGTGTAGTTACATGAGCTTTGTCTTTACCCTGTTGCTCCGACTCTCCCTGCCTCCCCGTTCCACCTAACTCCTTTAGTCTGTCAGTACAACCTGTGCAGGTCACTGGTGCTTGGAAGTGGCTCCTGATCATTTCCAAGTTGCTCCTGTCCTTCTCCCACTCCTAAATAACCAGCAAGTCACATGGATGAAAAAAAAAATATATAATAAAAAGAAAGAAAAAAAGAAGAAAACCAATTCTAGAGGGTTAATGGGAATGGAGTAAATCCAAACTCCATAAACCCATCGTAGCCTGGATGGGTTTTCTAGTGGATAATTTCACCCAGTGGAAGTGGTTTACACTTGGTAACTGAAAAAATCTTTCCACTTCTGCTTCAGGAGTAACTTTCCTGCCTCAGAAGCCTTTGTAGAGTAAGACATCCACCACGCTGTGTTCCCATGCAACGTGCCTTCATATCTTCAGGGGAAAGGTGCTAAAGTAATGCTCACCACCCCACCCCATCCCATCCCACCAGCTCCTGCACAGACCCTGGACATTCTCTCCTCCAGCTCTGTGCCATCACACATTGCCTCCAAACTTTCCACCAGGCTGAGCTCCCCACAACAGGGGTAGCAGCTCTCATGTCCCAAACACTACTAATCAGGCTCCAAAATGCTACCAATGCTGTAGGTCTGATAGTCAGCAACACAGACCCAAGAAAAACACCCAGGGTGAGAGTTATTCCTAACCTGCAGCAGGATGAGGCTTGCAGAAAAACATGATTATGAGTAAATTAAATTATCTAATATTTTATTAATAGAATATATCCAAATGCATCAAATTACCTGTCTCCTGACATGAACAATTTTTCAGTGTGAAGCAAAGTAGGTCAGATAATGGTGTTACAGGCTTTTGAGGAACAAACTCTGAAATTTAAAGCTCACCTCCTGCCCTGTAGCTGCCTCCATATCCAGGAACAGATCGAGCAGGGACCGGACTAAGCGGGCTGCCTTGGCTTTGCTGATGGAGTTCAGGAAGGGCCGAACGTACTTCAGGAGCCCCCCCAGCTCTGTAAACAAGGAAAAAAAACCAAATAATGAGAGACAACCACACAGCCAAATGCCACACATCTATACACAGCACTATTTATTACAGCAAACATTTTATAAGCAGTCTCTCAACATCATTTATGGGAAATGAGTGATAAATGTTACCTGAAGGAATGTCTCGCAGTAAACACGGGGACTGGTGGGTCCCAGTCTCACCCACACTTCAGTTCACCCCATTAGAACACCACTTGTAACTGCTTTTGCCTCAGGCACCTTTTAAAAACATAAGCATCTGCTAAACACTTTGAGATTCTTCTATAAAATGGGCAGTGGAGTTTATAGTTTAAATGTGTTTTTATTAACTCACAGTTGGGTGTTTTAATCTGCCACACCATGCTCTACCGCTGAAAAAATGATGTTTAACATCTCAACTACACACGTTACCTAGAGAGATCTCAACCAGATTGCTGGTGCTGATTTTTCACAATCCCCAAAATAAACACAGGCTGGGCCATGAGTGGATTGAGAGCAGCTCCAAAGAGAAGGACTTGGGGTGCTGGGGGAGGAGAAGCTCAACACGAGGCGGCACCGTGCGCTGGCAGCACAGAGCCAATAACCGTGTCCTGGGCTGCACCCAGAGCAGCGTGGGCAGCAGGGCCAGGGAGGGGATTCTGCCCCTCTGCTCCGCTCTCCTGAGACCCCCCCTGCAGTGCTGGGGCCACCAACAGCACAAGGACATGGAGCTACTGGAGCCAGTCCAGAGGAGGCCACCAGGATGATGCCAGGGCTGGAGCAGCTCTGCTGTGAGGACAGGCTGAGAGAGTTGGGGCTGTTCAGCCTGGAGAGGAGAAGGCTCCAGGGAGACCTTCCAGTGGCCTCCCAGTACCTGAAGGGGCTCCAGGAAGGCTGGGGAGGGACTTTGGCCAAGGGCAGGGAGTGACAGAACAAGGGGTGATGGCTTGAAAGTGGCAGAGAGGAGATGGAGCTGAGATGTGAGGAAGAAATTGTTTGGTGTGAGGGTGGTGAGACCCTGGCCCAGGTTGGCCAGAGAAGCTGTGGCTGCTCCTCCCTGGAAGTGTTCTGGGCCAGGTTGGATGAGGCTTTGAGCAACCTGGTCTAGTGGAAGGTGTCCCTGCTGCTGGCAGGGGGGTGGGACTGGATGAGCTTGAAGGTCCCTTCCAACCCAAACCAGTCTGGGGTTCCATGACAAGACTGAGCCCTGCTGATTGACAGTTTCAATCAGTGCTCAGCTTGTACTCAACAAGGAACTGTCACCTCCTGCCCCATGGCAGATGATGACTTTACCCACAGCACCTGTGTGCTGAGGACCATCCAATCTGCAGCACCACCCATGGATGCAATTCCTGATCGTTTTAATCAAAACCAAACACTTTGGTTTCACACACAACAACCAAACTACCAGGACAGCAGCTTCCAACCCATTTCCAACACACCAGTTTTTTGCAGAGCTACTCCCAAGCATCCCTCCTCTCAATGCCAACTGAGACAGCTGGACTCCAAATCACCTTGGTGGGCTCAGAAAAGAAACAGTGCTGAAGCTGGGCTGCCCAGAAGCTGGTTCTTGTGCTCTTCCCTGCTGTAACTACCACAAACACTTGAGAACACCCCACTGAACACAGGGAACAAGCCTGCAGCTCCTCAGTTCACAGCACTGGATCCTTGGCTTTGAGCTCTCCAGCTAAGAATTTGCCTCAGTCTCCCTTATCAAGGCAGAGAGACTCTCCAAGATCCATCAACTCCTCAGTACTCCACACTGCACATCGCTGCTCCTCAGGACCAGCTGGATCACGTTCTCAGCACACAGCACACTCTGCCACGTGGGAAAAGAACTTTAGAAGAAAAGAAAGGGAAAAAAAACCACATAAAATATACTGCAGCACTTCTCCTTCCATTGACTCCCTCAACAGCTGCCCAAGAGCTCACTTGAAAGCAGATTTGAAGCCACCAGCTAGAATATATCTGTACATTCTGCAAGCTACACATTTCCATGTGCAAGCTCAAAGTACCCACAGAAATTTCTCTTTCCCAGCAATGCAACTGTCAACTATTTTTAGGATTTTTATATTTATTTTTTTTTACATATAAATGAAGTGCTTGCTAATGGTATGATTGACAGCTCTGGAGAAGTGATGAGCTCTGGAAAATGAAATCTGCTGCTCATCCTCAGAGAAAGAGCTTCCACAAGGTAACGTGGCAGGTACCTGAACCCCTGATCCCACTTATTCCAACCCTATAGCTTTAAAGAAGTCTAAAAAAATTCATAACTCTCCTAAAAAAAAAGTAATTCATCTCCCAGTTCAACCCTTAGTCTCTATCAAGCAGATGAAGAGGGTAATTTGCATTATTATTGGGGTTTGTTTTTTTTAACAAAGGCTGGAATTCACCACAGGTTAGTCCTCTAAAAACCAGAGGTTCATTTCCCACTCTCAGCAATTCTAACTTTCAAACCCCACTAAACTGCAGCTGATTTTGTTTTTCTCCTAGGCTGCAGCACACAGATCCTTTCATCTCTGGGAAGTTCAGGCTTGAAAGTAGCCAAGGAGCCACTGCAACACCTCGAATCTGTCAGAGAAATTCCACTAGCTCAAACTAAGAGGTGTGCAGTGAGAGCTACAGTGATGAGATTGATTTCATTCGAGCCAGAAAATGCACAATCTCCCCTAATTGTTTGTCTTCTTCACCCTAGAAAGCAGACAGCAAGGGAAGGTGACCACTTCTTTCCCACAGGACTTGCACATCTCTAAGCTGTGGTGTCTTCTTTCTTCATCCCCCAGCTTCACCATCAACCTCCACAACCTGGTGATCTCACTCTGATCTCCACACACACACAACTGGCTTCTTCATGCTGCCAAATTCAATCTCTTCTATCCAGCACACAGTCACTCTGCAGCTTGGTGTTCCCTTTCACACATTTCAAACACATTTTGCAGTTGCTCCTTCACAAACCTGGTTCTGATGAGTTAACATTGTCATTTCCAACCACTCAGCCTTCCCCTTCAAATAAAAACAAAACCATTAGCCAGCCACACTCTGAGAATACACTGAAATTCCTCAGAGTTGTGCAAAACTTCAGTTTAAACTCAAAACTACTCCAAGTTCTCCAGCAGTAAGGAGGCCACCACCTGCTGGGTGCACCCCACACCTCTTCTCTCAGGCTTATGCACACCAGCAGCACCTCCACACATTTACTTGAAAAGATTCTTGTGATGATTTCCCCCTTTTTTAGCTCAAACTGGGTGCAGGAGCAAAGCCATGTTTAACTAAACATCACTACAGAAGCAAACACCAGAGTGCAAAGGGCACCTGACAGCACAGGCAACTACACCTGAATTAACTGACCTGTGGTCTTTTAATATTCAATTAGAGAAAGGGGTTTTGTTTGTCCTGCTCCAAATTCTTACTCCAGGAAGAGATGAATCCTGTGCTGGAATGGGTTATTTTTCTCCCCACTATAAAAGCAGTGCACATGAGGAAGTCAGACCTGGCCATGAGTTAGGTGAGATGAATGGCACCTTTGTTTCCAGCACTGCTCCAAGTGTAAGACATCTCCTTTGTCACAGTTCTGTTCAATTGCAAATCACAGGGGGATCAGTGTCTGGAATGCTCAAACACATGTAGATGTGGGGAGATCAGATAAACAAAGCAAAATAGATGTTTACAAAGAGTGGGCAGTAGGACACCAAGTTTCAGAATAAATCTAAAACTGGGATCTTGATCAGCCTCTATCTGTGACCTCACACTGCTTCCCAGGAGCTCCTCCAACATTGTCTGGAGTCCCAGTTCAATTTCACTTTGATTAAACCTTCTCCTGCCTGTTTTCCCCCACCAGTTTCAGGCTGTTAAAAGCACACACCCTGCACTTCACAGTCTGAGCTATTGGTAATCCCAGAACCCCAGACTGGTTTGGGTTGGGAGGGACCTTAAAGCTCATCCAGTCCCAACCCCCCTGCCAGCAGCAGGGACACCTTCCACTAGACCAGGTTGCTCAAAGCCTCATCCAACCTGGCCCTGAACACTTCCAGGGAGGAGCAGCCACAGCTTCTCTGGCCAACCTGGGCCAGGGTCTCACCACCCTCACACCAAACAATTTCTTCCTCACATCTCAGCTCCATCTCCCCTCTGCCACTTTCAAGCCATCACCCCTTGTTCTGTCACTCCCTGCCCTTGGCCAAAGTCCCTCCCCAGCCTTCCTGGAGCCCCTTCAGGTACTGGGAGGCCACTGGAAGGTCTCCCTGGAGCCTTCTCTTCTCCAGGCTGAACAGCCCCAGCTCTCTCAGCCTGTCCTCACAGCAGAGCTGCTCCAGCCCTGGCATCATCCTGGTGGCCTCCTCTTGTGCCACAAGAACACATCAGGGCTACACCATGGCCAGCTGTCTGCCACAGACCGAGTGCTCTCTGTAGGGACGTGGCAGATCAGCTCCTAAAATGCTTGAGGGCAAAGTTGCTCCAGAAAAGGCAAAAAGCATTCTTCAGCAAAAGAAACAAAACTTCAACTGCTGAGGCCAAAATAACAAATGCACTGACCTGAGCTTTCCAGGAAACAGGAGACATGAACAGATTCAACTCAAAAATGGTTGAATAAAGAACCTGACTCCATTTCTGTCCTTTCACATCTGAGAACAGAGGAACCATCACGTCCTGCTCTTGTGAGGAGCTGGACAAGGATTTTCCAATGTAACATTTCAGCAGCTAAATCAATTGAGAAAGAAGCTGCTGGTGAGCAAGGACTGTTTGGGACAAACTTTCCTATTTGAAACAAGACTCTGAGATTATTAAAAACAAAACAAGAGAAACTTCTCATCTCAAACATGCCAACAAAACTTCAGTCATGTGGCCACAGGTCATAAATTAAACCAGAAATCTTTTGGAATATTGGGCTAACTAACACAAGATTAATATTTTATGTGGTTATCCAGATTTGTTTAGTTTCTGTCCTGTTTCTGAGAGAACATTTCCTGCCAAAATGTGTTTCTACTCCTGTTCCATTAAATAAGGAGGCCAGATTCATGCCAGTGTACCTCACCTGATACCTCAGTTACTTATTTCAGGCTCACCTTCTGCCTGCCCAGTCTTGGCCAAAAGGGAGCCCAGTTCCAGGATGCTCTGCTCCTTGACTTGCACCGCCTCCTCATCGTTCTCCTGGACATCTCGTTTCACTGGAAAGGAGTGGGAAAGTTACCTTCAGGGTTATTTCATCTCAAAGATCATCACTGCTAGTCAGCTCCTGGAAAGGCACCAAAAACCCCCCCCTGTTATAACAGGTCACAGTGAATTCAGCCTGGCCTGAGAGATCTGGAAAGCAGGTTACACTGGAAGTTGAAATGCCTGGTTTATAAAGAGTGTTTCATCTCTACTTCATGAAGTAGATATTCAGAATATTCAGGATATCTATCAGAATTCAGCTGATAGATACAACTGCACACACCAGCTTGATTGTAATTCAAGTTTTGAAGTAGTCTCATTCAGCTTGTTCAAGTTTTATTTCAAAACCACCACCACAGAACAGACCCCCTCTCTCCCACTGAAGCCACAAAGCCAAATCAAATACATTTAATGGGATTTCCAGGGTTGGGATAACCTGGAATTGGGATTTCAGGTGAGTATGAAGTTGCAAGCCCGTGGTTGAAGAGGCAGGAGGAGAAGAGCAGCGGCTGGGTGAGCTGGGGAGGTGTGTGCTCAGGGTCAGAGCTCCTTCCCACGCCCAACCCTGACAACTGAATCCTCACCCTGTGTCCCCAACAGGAGGAACTCTGGCTCTGAAGCAAGGCACGAGGCTCAGGTGACAAAAAACAGCACCAAACTTGTGTTTCCACACGTTAATTTCATAGAAGTTATCTAAAAAATCAATAGACTTTCTTCCCTGCTACCCTCAAAATTAATCTGAAGGGGAAGGCTTAGCAGGGGAGTTCTACACAGAGACAAAACCCCCTGCCCAGCTCCTGGGGGGGGACTGGAACCCTCCCCACTGCCCAGCTCTTGGGGTGGGGGGCACTGGAACCCTCCCCCCTGCCCAGCTCTTGGGGGGGGCACTGGAGCCCTCCGCACTGCCCAGCTCTTGGGGGGGGCACTGGAGCCCTCCCCACTGCCCAGCTCTTGGGGGGCACTGGAACCCTCCCCACTGCCCAGCTCTTGGGGGGCACTGGAGCCCTCCCCACTGCCCAGCTCTTGGGGGGCACTGGAGCCCTCCCCACTGCCCAGCTCTTGGCAGGGGGCACTGGAACCCTCCCCACTGCCCAGCTCTTGGGGGGGCACTGGAACCCTCCCCCCTGCCCAGCTCTCTTTGGGGCACTGGAACCCTCCCCACTGCCCAGCTCTTGGGGGGCACTGGAACCCTCCCCCCTGCCCAGCTCTTGGGGGGCACTGGAACCCTCCCCACTGCCCAGCTCCTGGGGGGGCACTGGAACCCTCTCCCCTGCCCAGCTCTTGGGGGGCACTGGAACCAGGACTCCCGGGCCAGCCCCAGCAGTTGGGGGTGTGACGAGAGGTTTGACAACAACAACAACAATTAACAACGACTCCTAATTAACCACAGACATGGAGAGGGACGAGGGACTCTGAAAGACCCCACAGCAATTCCCATCCCGGGGTGTGACCCAGCGGGGTGACAGCAGGTCACAGGTCACTGAGGGTTGTGGCAGTGAGGAATTGCCCTTTTACACACCAGCTTCTGAGACAAACCCCCTCCTGACCCCCAAATAGAGAGGGATGTCCACGTTACACCTACAAACCACCTGAGAGCCCCAACATCTCCTGCAGAGCCCCAACATCTCCTCCTAGAGAGCCCAAACGCCCCCCGGAGAGCCCCAACGCCCCCCGGAGAGCCCCAACGCCTCCCGGAGAGCCCCAACGCCTCCCGAGAGCCCCAACGCCTCCCGGGCACTGCTCCGGGTCCGGGACAGCCCGAGAAGGACCCCGCCGCGCACAGCCCCTGTCCCGAGTGCGAAGCTCCGGCCACTGCCCCGGGGAAAACTCCTCCAAACTTCCTGCCCCGCTCCGAGACGGCAAATCAAAGAGCGGGGGGATTTTGTCACTTCCAGCTGATTCTTCTCACCCGTTCGCGCACCGAGTACCCAGCACCGGCTGCTGCTACCGGCTGTAACAGCACAACCGGCAAAGCTCAGAAGCGAACAGCCGGTGCAGACAGACCCCGGCCCGCCCAGCCCCCGGACACGCCGCTCCCCGGGCTCCGAGACAGGCGGGTTCACCGGGCAACCCCGCGCTGAACGGGGAGGAGAGGGCGGCCCGAGCCGCGGGGATCCGCTAACTGACAGGCTCCCCGAGCGGGGCTCCGCCGCGGCCGCCCGGCTCCGCGGGGCCCTCACCGGCGGCGGGCAGCGGCACAGCCCCGTCCCGCCAGGCCGCGGTGAGGGTGAAGAACCCGCATGGGTGGAGCGGGTCGGGCCCAGGGCCGGTGGAGCGGGCCCAGGCCTCGCTGCCGTCCGGTGAGTCAGCAGCCGGCGGCGGTGGCGGGCGGAAGGCGGCGGCGGGCGGGCGGACGCGGGCGGCGGGGCGGCGCTGGTGGCGGTGCCTCACCTATGGAGTGCAGGATGCCGATAGAGGCCTCGCGGTCGGTGGAGAGCAGGGACTGCGCGCGCTGGAACTCCAGCACCGCCGCCGCCGCCATCTTACCGCTCCCTCACTCCTCCGCACGGACAGGCCGGAAGCGGGAGGCGGAGGCCACGCCCCCTTCCGGCCCCGCGGCATGACGGGAGGAGTAGTCCCGGTGTGGCGGGAGCGGGGAGGGCTGAGGAGGGCGGGGTCTGAAAAGGGGCGTGGTCACCGGAAGGGGCATGGCTCCGATGAGGGGGCGTGGCTCTGAGAACGGTTGGCGCGTTGCTGAAAGGGGCGTGGCTATCTGGAAGGGGCGTGGCTCCAATGAGCCATATCAATCGTGGGGGGCGTGGCTCCGGAAAAGGGGCGTGGTTATGCGGTGGGTGTGGCTATATGGACGCATATTGAAGGAGGCGTGGCTACGAGGGGGCGTGGCTCTGGGGGCGGCTCCGGGTTGCGCAATGGGGTGTGGCTATGTGGAAGGGGCGTGGTCAGGGTATAAGGCGTGGCCTGTGAGGGGGCGGGGTCGCACGTGGCGGGCGGGGGCGCTCGGGGCCCATCGCGGGGGGCTCGGGGGCTCCGTGCGGCCCTTGTGCGGGGGCCGGGGCATGAAGGGGGGGCTGCGCTGGGGCTGAGGGTGTCCCCAAACCCCCCATGGCCGGGCCCCCCCCCCCCCGGCTGCTGCCCCCAAGGGACGAACAGGCGCCCCCCCCCCTCCCCCGACCCCCTTTGCCCCGGGTAACCAGCGGCAGTGCCCCGGGGGGGGCAGTTTGATATCAAACGGGGGATCAAAGCAGCTCCGGGCTGGGGGGAGGGGACCCGGAGACCCACCGCCCGTGTGACACCCCCCCGGAATCCAGAGCCACCCGGGGAGGTGACAGCCCCAGGGACAAGCTGTGGTGAGGTGGCTCTGGGAGCGGGGACTGGCCCCCCGGTACTGGGACATGGACGAGGGGGTCAGGGGTACCCTCAGCACGTCCGCAGGTGACACCCAGCTGGGTGGTGGGGTTGTCACACCCGAGGGACAGGATGGCATCCAGAGGGACCTGGGTGAGCTGGAGAAGTGGGACCATATGAACTTCATGAGGTTCAACAAGGGCAAGGGCAAGGTCCTGCACATGGGTTGGGGCAACCCCCAGTGTCACCACGGGCTGGGGGTGAAGGGATGGAGATCAGCCCAGCTGAGAGGGACTTGGGGTACTGGGGGAGGAGAAGCTCAACATGAGGCGGCACCGTGCGCTGGCAGCACAGAGCCAATAACCGTGTCCTGGGCTGCACCCAGAGCAGCGTGGGCAGCAGGGCCAGGGAGGGGATTCTGCCCCTCTGCTCCGCTCTCCTGAGACCCCCCCTGCAGTGCTGCCTCCAGTGCTGGGGCCACCAACAGCACAAGGACATGGAGCTACTGGAGCCAGTGCAGAGGAGGCCACGAGGATGATGCCAGGGCTGGAGCAGCTCTGCTGTGAGGACAGGCTGAGAGAGCTGGGGCTGCTCAGCCTGGAGAAGAGAAGGCTCCAGGGAGACCTTCCAGTGGCCTCCCAGTACCTGAAGGGGCTCCAGGAAGGCTGGGGAGGGACTTTGGCCGAGGGCAGGGAGTGACAGAACAAGGGGTGATGGCTCTAAACTGGCAGAGGAGAGATGGAGCTGAGATGTGAGGAAGAAATTGTTTGGTGTGAGGGTGGTGAGACCCTGGCCCAGGTTGGCCAGAGAAGCTGTGGCTGCTCCTCCCTGGAAGTGTTCTGGGCCAGGTTGGATGAGGCTTTGAGCAACCTGGTCTAGTGGAAGGTGTCCCTGCTGCTGGCAGGGGGGTTGGGACTGGATGAGCTTTAAGGTCCCTCCCAACCCAAACCAGTCTGGGGTTCCATGACACCGGCCGAGCTTTGCCCCAGCCCCGTGGGGGACACCTCCAGTGTGTGTGTGCGTGTGCACTTCCATGTGCAAACACACACACGTGTGCATGTCCATGCGTGAGCACACACGTCCCTGTGCGTGTGCCCGTCCCTGTGCACCCAGACATATTGGGGCATGTGGGTTCATACCGACACACAGGTGCACACGTGCAACACGGTACCCACACACGTGTGCACCCCCCCCTGTGCACACACACATGTTTGCACAAGTGCTGTCCCCCTACCCCACACCCCTGACTGCCGGGTGTCCCCTGTCCCCATAGCTGGCAGGCAGTGACACTGACACACACACGCGTGTGCACACGTGTGTGCGGGTCCCTGTGGGGGGGCACACGGAGCCCCAAGCACACGCGTGGCCTTGCACACATGTGGCCATCCCGTGTGCAGCCCGTGTCAGATGTGCTCAGCCCCCCACACACCCATTTGCACACCCACTCACATGCACCCATCCATGGCGTGTGTGTCCCCTCCTTGCACACGTGTGCACACCTGCACATTTCTCCTCGAGGGCACACGCTCCCCTTGCACACCTGCACACACTCACACACCCCCCTTGCACACCCACCCTGCTGCACGCTCACGTGTGCTCCCTTGTGCACACACACGTGCACCGTGTTCCCCTTTCACACGCCCTAGCTCTTCATTGCACGCACCTCCCCTTGCACACGCGTATGTGCAAGGAGAGGGGTTTGCGTGTGCAAGGGAGGATGCAAGGAAGGAGTGTGCAAAGGGGAGTGGGTGTGCACAGGGGGTGGCAGGGGGTGGGTGTGCAAGGGAGGTTACAGGGGGTGGGGGTGTGTACAAGGGGGTGTGCAAGGGAGAGTGGGTGTGCAAAGGGGTCAGCCTCCTTGCCCTCCTTTTGCACACACACTCACCCTTTCATTCACCCCTGCTTGCACACTCCAATGCCCCCCCTTGCACGCACATTCCTGTTGCACACGCACTCCCCTTGCACACACACACGCTCTCCTGTGCACACGCACATGCTCCCCTTGCACACCCTCCTTGCACAGACACTCTCCTCCTTACACCCTCAAGAGTGCACCCTCTTTGCACACCCCCACACACCCCCATTCCCCTTGCACACCTCCCGTGGGCACACACCCACTCACACCCCTTTGTGCAAACCCACCCCCTCCTTGCACTCCGCCTTGCACACCTATGCTGACCCCTTTGCACACCCACCCTCCCTTGCACAACCCCTTGTACACACTCACACCCTCCCTTGCACACCCACCCCTGACACCCCCTTGTGCACACCCCCCTTGCACACCACCTTGCACGCACACACTCACTCTCCCCTTTGTACACTCCTCCTCGCATCCTCCCTTGCACACACATCCCCCTCTCCTTGCACACACATGCTCCCCTCTGCACACGCAGTTCTGCCCTTGCACACCCCCTCCCACACCCACCCCCTCCTTGCACACCCCATTGCACACACACCGCCCTTGCCCCCTCCCTTCCACACACCCCCCTCTCTGCACACCCACCCCCCTTGCACACTCCTTTGGGCACACACCCCACCTCTCCTTGCACACCCCCTTGCACACGCACATCCCCTTTGCACCCTCCCTTGCACACACATCCCCCCTTAGACACCCCCTTGCACACTCCCTCCCCTGCACCCGCTCCCCCCCCGCCCCGCACCCCCCTCCCCCCGCATCTCCCGCCCCTGATCGGCTCCAGCTGCAAAAACATTCCCCGCGCCCAGCGCCGGCACCGCCCCCCCCGCACCCGCTCCGAACCCCCCCGCAACCCCCTGCACCTCCCCGCACCCCCCCCCGCATCCCCCCCGCATCCCCCTGCACCCCTCCGCATCCCTCCGCACCCCCCCGCGCCCCCCGCACTCCACCGCATCCCCCCCCCCCCCGCACCCGCCCCGCACCCCCCGGGACCGCGTGGCCGTGGGGCAGCCCCACAGCAGAGCCCCGTGGGGCGGGGATGGGGAGGGCGGAGATGGGACAGCTCTGGGTGGGGGCTCGGGTGGGTGGGGCACCCTGTGCACCCCGTTCTCCTGGAGGAGATATCGGGGTGCAGAGGGGTCCCATGTCCACCCACCCACCCCGTGCCCACCCACCCCGTGTCTCTGGATAGGGTGCTGGGGTGGAGGTGGGGTTCCGTGCCCACCCATCCCACTTCCATCCATTCCCCATCATCCAGGAGGGGTGCTGAGATGTTGGGGTGTTCTCCAGGAGGTTCCCCAGGATGGAGGTGGGGTCCCATGCTCACCCACCCTGTGTCCATCTGTCCTACGGTCTCTTTGTGGGGTGCTGGGGTGGAGATGGGGTCCCACATCCACGTGTCCCACATTCTCAAGGAAGGACACTGGGAATGGGACAGGACATCCCATGGACTCATCCCAAGGTCTCCAGGGGGACACCAGGGTGGAGAGGTGGCTCCCACACCCCCCAGGTGTGACCCCCACACAGAGCTGGGGTCCCACCTCACCCAGGCAGGGGCAGGGGGACAGCGATGGGTCCAACCACACCCATCAGGGCAGGGTGGTGGGGTGGAGACAGGACCCTCCATCTGCCTTGGGCACCCCAACACTGGTGAGGGGTGAGGGACACCCCCAGTTGCTGGGGGGTCACCTCCTGCTCCGTCTCCTTTCAGAGTGGCCTCCTGTCCCTGCTGGCGTCCGGCCAGATCCTGCTCCAGTGCCCGCACCCGGGGGGGACAATGGGGCTGGGAGCAGCTGGGGGGGGCTGCACTGCCCGTGTCACCCATGGGTGCTGGTCCCCTGTGGCCTCGGGTCCCTGCTGGCTTTGTCCTCCTGGAGGTTATGGCACATGGAGCCACCAGCGAGCAGCTGCCTGGGAGTTGGGGACAGTCAGTGATGTCCCCACGGAGGCTCTGGGACCTGTCACGCCATCAAGGGCTGACAGAAATGATCAGTGGGGACGTGTGACATGTCACCACGAGCTGTCCCTTGTCACCTCCCTGCTCCCTGTCACCTCCCCAGGGCCTCTGCCACCCCCACCGTGTCACTGCCGGGGACACCACTGCCCCGAGGGAATTGTCACCTGGGGCTGAGCTGGTGGGATGGGTCCCCATGGGGCAAAGTGGGGGGAGTCCTTGGGGGACAGGGGATGGGACAGGCTAGGGGACAGGGTCCCTGGGGGCCATGGGGACAGGACTGTCCATGGGACTGTGTCCCTGGGGGACAGGGGATGGGACAGCCCAGGGCACAAGGTCCCTGGGGGCCATGGGGACAGGACAGCTTGTGGCCAGGGGACAGGGAGCCCATGGTGCAGGGGACAGCAGAGCCGGGGGACAGGGGATGGGACAGCCCAGGGCACAAGGTCCCTGGGGGCCATGGGGACAGGAGAGCTTGTGGCCAGGGGACGGGGAGCCCATGGTGCAGGGGACAGCACAGCCAGTGGCCAGGGGACAGGAGTGACCATGGCCTGGGAGGCAGTGCTGGTGACCTGTCCTTCTCCCGGTGACACCAGTTCCTTTCTCCAGCACCCCCTTCCCTGCACTGGTGTCCCCCCCTGGAGTTGTCTCCTCACTGGGACAGAGCCCAGCACCATCACCCTACGGCTGACCTGGCCATGGCCACTCCTCCTGGGGACACCCCTGTCCCTGTCCCGGCTGACATGAGCCCTGTGAGCCACCCTGGACACTGGTGTGATGAGTTGTGGGTGCTCTGGGGCAGGGCAGGGCAGGCGGGGGTGGGGGCGGGGGCAGGGGACACTTTAATTGACTTCTGCTGCGCTGGGCAGCTGTGAAAACAGAGCCGGGCTCATCAGGGGACATCAAAGGACAGGGCGGGGGGACGCAGCAGGACCTGCCACCAGCGTTTGCTCCCTCTCACTTGGCTTGAAAGAGGAAGAGGAGGATGGGAGTCACCAGGCTGGGGCTTGGCTGTGTGCAGCGAGTGTCCCCTGTCCCCTGTCCCTGGGGTGACCTGTCCCCAGGGTGACCTCTCCCCAGGGTGACCTGGACATGGGTGACCCATCCCTGGGGTTAGTTGGACTTGGAGTGACCTGTCCCCTGAGTAACTTGTCCTTGGGGTGACCTGTCCCCTGGGGTGACCTATCCTCAGTGTCAGTCAGACATGGGGTGACTGGTGTGACATGGGGTGTCCATGGGGTGACTGACATGGGGTGTCCTCAGTGTCAGTCAGACATGGGGTCATCCCAAGGGTGACCCAGATCTGGGGTGACCTGTCCCCAAGGTGATCTGGACCCATCACCAAAGTTAGTTGGACTTGGGGTAACCCATGACCTAGGTGTTCCATCCTTGGGGTGACCTGTACCCAGGATCAGCCTGACGCAGGGTGACCCACCCCTGAGGTGACAGAGCAGGGGACAGAGGGGACACATTGACCGTTGCTCACCAACACCCTCCAGCTCCTTCCCTGCTTGGGCTGCAAACAGCTGTGAGAGCCAAAAACCCCCCCAAAACCTCCAAAAACCTCCAAAAACCTCCAAAAACCTCCAAAAACCTCCAAAAACCTCTAAAAGCCTCCAAAACCTCCCAAAAAACCTCCAAAAAAACCAAAAAACCTCCCCCCCCAAAAAAAAACCTCCCAACAACCTCCAAAAACCTCCAAAAAGCCTCTAAAACCCTCCAAAACCTCCCCAAAAACCTCCAAAAAACCAAAAAACCTCCCAAAACCAAAAAACCCTCCAAAGATTCCCCAAAAAACCTCCAAAAACTTCCAAAAAAACTTCAAAAACCTCCAAAAACTCGACAAAAGACTTCCAAAAACCTCCAAAAAAGATTTAAAAACCTCCAAAAACCTCCAAAACCTCCAAAAACTCCCCCAAACCTCCAAACCCCCCCCCCAGAAAGCCCCCTGGAAGGCCCTGTGCTGAGCTGCACGGCCGCTGCCCGAGCAGGATCTGACCCAACTCCTCCAATTCCAGCCCCAAAACCTCCCAGGACATCACAGGAGCTGCCAGGGAGGGGACGGGGAGGGGGGGGGGGACACAGGGACACAGACCCCAGGTGGGTGGCAGCAGCACCCATAGGGTGCTCAGCACCCACAGAGCCCGGGGCGCAGCCTCTTCCATCCCAGCTCTGGTCCGAAGCCTTTAAAAACCGTAAATAAATCGAAAATAAATAAATACAAAATAAATAAATCGAACGGAGATTTCACGTCTGGGCTCCCGCGTTCCTGGGTGGAGGAACCCAACCCCCCCGCCAACCCCTCCCCCAACCCCCCCCCCCCCGGCAAAACAAAGCGGCTTTGGGTGGGATTTGGGGGTTTTTGGGGAGCGGGATCTTCCCTCTGGATAATAAGAAGCAGCCGATGGGGCAGCACCCCCAGATCACAGCACCCCTGTATCGCAGCACCCCCGGGGTCACAGCACCCCCACATCACAGCACCCCCACATCACAGCACCCTCGGGGTCACGGCACCCCCGGGGTCACAGCACCCCTACATCACAGCACCCCCATATCACAGCACCCCCAGATCACAGCACTCCCGGGTCACAGCACCCCCGGGTCACAGCACCCCCAGATCGCAGCACCCCCAGATCACAGCACTCCCGGGTCACAGCACCCCTGGGTCACAGCACCCCCAGATCGCAGCACCCCCGGGGTCACAGCACCCCCAGATCACAGCACCCCCAGATCACAGCACTCCCGGGTCACAGCACCCCCGGGTCACAGCACCCCCAGATCGCAGCACCCTTGTATCACAGCACCCCCGGGGTCACGGCACCCCCAGATCACAGCACCCCCAGATCACAGCACTCCCGGGTCACAGCACCCCCGGGTCACAGCACCCCCAGATCACAGCACGCCCAGATCACAGCACCCCCGGGGTCACGGCACCCCCAGATCACAGCACCCCCAGATCACAGCACTCCCGGGTCACAGCACCCCCGGGTCACAGCACCCCCAGATCACAGCACGCCCAGATCACAGCACCCCCGGGTCACAGCACCCCCAGATCACAGCACCCCCAGATCACAGCACTCCCGGGTCACAGCACCCCTGGGTCACAGCACCCCCAGATCGCAGCACCCCCGGGGTCACAGCACCCCCGGGTCACAGCACTCCCGGGTCACAGCACCCCCGGGTCACAGCACCCCCAGATCGCAGCACCCCTGTATCACAGCACCCCCGGGGTCACGGCACCCCCAGATCACAGCACCCCCAGATCACAGCACCCCTGTATCACAGCACCCCTGTATCACAGCACCCCCAGACTGCAGCACCCCTGTATCACAGCACCCCCGGGGTCAGGGCACCCCCGGATCGCAGCTCCCCCAGATCACAGCACCCAGTGCCAAGGCTGGATGCAGCCCTTGGGTGGGAGTGATCCCATTCCCCCACACCCCCATGCGATGGCACCTTTGGGTGCGTGGAGTTGAGGGGTGCACAGGGTGGGGAGTTGAGGGGTGTCCGGGGGGGGTCCCCTTGTCCCCAGCTCGTGCTGCCGATGTCCCCACCGGCGCGTTCTTGCCCCCGATCCCATTTTAATTCCCAATTTGAGGGAACACTGGGGGGGGGATGCAGGATGGGGGGGGTCCCAGCCAGCCCAAAAAGGGTGAACCCCCCCACATGTGATGTTGTGTGGAGTTGAGGGGTGCCGGGGGGGGTCCCCTTGTCCCCAGCTTGTCCTGCCGATGTCACCACTGGCACAGTTCCCCTCCCCGCCCCCGCCAAGACGGAGGGAGAGACACCAACGGCAATCAAAGAAATCCCGTTTTAATTCCCATTTTGAGGGAACACTGAGGGGGCTGGGGGGGTCCGGGGGGGGGTCTCAGCCCATCCCTCAAACTGCTGCCCCCAAACTACGGAGAAGGAGGGGGGGGGAGGCAAAACACCCCCCCCTCACCCCCCCGCCCCAACCCCTCTGGATCCGTTTTCCCCCCTTTTCTCTCCCCCCTTCCAAGTCATCGCTGGAAAATTCAACCGGATCCAAAGAGTTTTTCCTTTCCAAAATGTGCTGGAGAGGCGCTGCCTTAACCCTTTGGCTCCCGGAAAACTGGGATTTTCAGGAGTTTTTGGGAGCTGGTCTCAGGGTTTTGTTGGGAAAAGGGGAACAGCTCACCCCCCCCCCCCCCAAACTCCCTTTGTGCTCCAAGGATCCAAAATTTCCCCCAAAATGATGGAAAAGAGACATTTTGGAGCTTCCCCCCCAGCTGGTTTTGGGGTGTCCATGGGGTCAGTGTTCCTCGGTCCCTCTCCATTTTGGGGAAAAAAAATGATATTTGAAAAAAAAAAAAAAGTCAATGAAATCCAGCTGATTAAACCCAGCCCTGCCCAGCCACCCCCCAGCACCCCAACTCCCCCCTCACCCAAATCCCAACGATCCGAATCAAATCCAGGACCCGCTTCCATCTGGAGATTCAGGATTGGGGGGTCCCACAGAGCCAACCCCCCCGATCCTATAGCAAAAGTGAATTATTTCCTCCGGGGGGGGCACAGGAAAGGCACCCCCCCACCACCACAAACCGAAAAATCCTGATTTTTGGGGGGGTTAAATAGATTTTTTTGCCCCTGTAAAGAGCTTTGTTCCAGCTGGAGGGAGGTGCTGGCTCGTCCCCACGGTGTGATGGAAGTGGGGACCCCCCCTTATTTAATTATTAATTATTTTTTGAGGGGGGCGGGAAGAAACCCTCAGGAATAAATTCATGTTTAGTTTGTATTTGCAAAAAAAAAAAAACCAAAATAAAAGAAAAAAAAACAAAAAAAACCCCAAACCCCCAAAAAACTGTCTATAAAAAGGAATTTTGGGAGGAAAAGTCTGTGCTGAGCTGGGGGGAGGTACAAACAGGGACCCCAGCCCCGGGGGGGGACACACACACACAATCCCCCCTCCCCCCCCCAACCAGCAGCTTTTGGGAGGGAGCAAAAAGGGGAATAAAAAAACAAAATTCCACTTTCTTGGGGAGTTTCCAAAAAACAAAAAAAAAGGGAGAAAAATGGGATTTTGATTGTTTGGAGTTTGGGGTTTTTCTTCTTTTTTTTCCTCTATTTTTTCCAGGGGTCGGTGGAGCTGCCGCTGCCCGGGGAGGGCCGGGATGGAGCCGCTTCCCGGTCCCGTCCGCCGCCCCCGGTCCCGTCCGCGGCCCCTCGGCCAACGCGGCGGCTCCGCGGGGAGGGAACTCTGTCCCGGGATCCGCGCGGCTTTTTTCCCCTTTTTCTCCTTTTTTCCCCCTCCTTTTTTCCTCCCTTTTTTCCCTTTTTATTTTATTTTTTAACTCATTTTTCCCCCTCTTTTTTTCTCCTTTTTTCCTCCTTTTTCTCCCTTCTTTTTTCTCTTTTTTCCCCTCTTTTACTCCTTTTTTTTCTCCTTGTTCCTTATTCTCCCTTTTTTCCTCTTGTTCCACATCCTTTTTTTCTCCCCTTTTTCTCTTCTTTTTCTCTCTTTTTGCCTTTTCCCCTCTACTTTTTCTCCTCTCTCTTTTCTCATTTTTTTGTCCCATTTCTTTCTCCCGTTTCTCCTTTCCCCCCTCCCTTTTCTCCTTATTTTCTCCCTTTTCTCCTTATTTTTTCCTCCCTTTTCTCCTTATTTTCTCCCTTTTCTCCTTATTTTTTCCTCCCTTTCCCCCTTATTTTTTCCTCCCTTTCCCCCTTATTTTTTCCTCCCTTTTCTCTTTAGTTTTTCCTCCTTTTTCTCCTTATTTTTTTCTCCCTTTTCTCCTTATTTTTTCCTCCCTTTTCTCTTTAGTTTTTCCTCCCTTTCCCCCTTATTTTTCCTCCCTTTCCCCCTTTCTTTTTCCTCCCTTTTCTCCTTATTTTTAAATTCCTTTCCCCCTTATTTTTTCCTCCCTTTTCTCTTTAGTTTTTTCCTCCCTTTTCTCCTTTTTTCCCTCCCCTTTCTCCTTATTTTCCCTTCTTTTTTTCTCCTCATTTTCCCCCTTTCCTCCTCATTTTTTTTTCCCCCTCTTTTCCACCATTTAAATAGAAATATATAATTAATTTTACAAATTCTATTTACAGGTTTAATTACAAAAAAAAAAAAAAAAAAATTCCAAGAGAAAGAAAGACACCCCTTAGATGTTAATAAATCTAAAAATAAAAAATATATAATAAACCCTCCCCCCCCCTTCCTCCTCCCAAAATAAACATTTTCCAGGCGAAGGGCAGCGGCCGGGCGGGCCGGGGGGGTCACACCGTGGTCTCGCCCTGCTTGCTGTTGGTGAGTCGCGTGTAGAACTTCCTCCAGGAGTGCAGGGTTTTACCAGACCATATCCAAAAGCCAGAGGTGATGCCCACGATCAGAGTCATCAGGTACTTGATCATGTAGACGGTGAAATCGGGGCTCATGCGGGGGGTGAAGTGGAGGGGGCAGGGGATGGCCAAACTCTTACAGTTCTGGCTGATCCAGCTCCGTTCCCAGTGCTCGCGGAAAGCCTGCTCGTAAAAATAACAGGCGATGACGATGGTGGCCGGGACGGTGTAGAGGACGCTGAAGACCCCGATACGAACCATCAACCTCTCCAGCTTCTCCGTCTTGGTCCCGCCGTGTTTCATGATGGTGCGGATGCGGAAGAGGGAGACGAAGCCGGCCAGGAGGAAGGAGGTACCGATGAAGAGGTAGACGAAGAGAGGGGCCAACACAAAGCCCCTCAGAGGGTCGATGTTGTTGAGGCCCACGAAGCAAACACCGCTCAGCAGGTCCCCATCGATCTGCCCCATGGCCAGGATGGTGATGGTCTTGACAGCCGGCACGGCCCAGGCGGCCAAGTGGAAGTATTGGGAGTTGGCCTCAATGGCCTCGTGGCCCCACTTCATGCCAGCGGCCAAGAACCAAGTGAGGGAGAGGATGACCCACCAGATCGAGCTGGCCATGCTGAAGAAGTAAAGCATCATGAAGAGGATGGTGCAACCTTCCTTCTTGGTGCCTTGTACAACCGTACGGTAGCCGTCCTCCTGGAAACGTTCGTTGCAGACCACCCTCTCCTCCAGCACGAAGCCGGCGATGTAAGCCACCGACACCATGGTGTAGCACCCCGAGAGGAAGATGATGGGTCGCTCGGGGTAGCGGAAACGTTGCATGTCCACCAAGTAGGTGGTGACGGTGAAGAAAGTGGAGGCACAACACAAAACGGACCAGATGAGGATCCAGATACGGGCGAAACGGATCTCGTCCTCGTTGAAGAACATGTGGCCGTCGGGCCGGGTGGGCTCGCAGGGCGCCGCGCAGTCCTTCTCCCCCAAGAACTTGTAGTTGAGGTAGCTGGGCACCTTCAGCGCCCGCGGGCAGTGGAAGGGGTGGTCGAGGGTGGCGTAACGAGGGGCACCCGGTGTCCCCTGACCAGCCAACGGTGTAGCACTGGTGAGCAAAGCTGGTGAGCCACCATCTTCTGAGTGGTTCTGCCCCACGCAGATCTGCTCGGCGCCGTGCCGGGGGAAGTTCTCACAGCGCAATCGTTCCGGCCATTGGAAACCAAATTTGTTCATCAGAGCTTCGCAGCCCTGGCGCGCCCGCTCGCAGATGGAGCGGCACGGCGGGATGGCCTGCTCCAGCACCGTGCACACCGGGGCGTACATGGAGCAGAGGAAGAACTTGAGCTCTAAGGAACATTGAACCTTCACCAAGGGGTAGAACTGATGGACCTCCAAGCCCGCGTCCTCTTGGTTGGTGTGACCCAGCAGGTTGGGCATGATGGTCTGGTTGTAGGCGATGTCGGTGCAGAGGGGGATGGAGATGGGTTGGCAGAAGCCGTGGTCGGGGATGGAGATGCCCTTCTCACCGTGCAGCTGGCTCCGGCACGGCACCGGCACGCTCAGCCCCACCAGCAGCCAGGCCAGGGCGGGCAGCACGCTGGGGGGGCCCATGGTGCCCCGACCTGCTGCTGCGCCCGGATTTACCGTGCCCGGTGCCCAGCCGGCCGGTCCGGTCCTCCCGTCTGGATCTGCTGTACCCGGTGCCGCCTGGATGGCTCCAGTGACTGGATACACTCAGGTCCCGCCTGCACGACTCCCGGTGACCAGATCTGCCGTGCCCGGTACTCCCTGGACGGCTCCCGGTGCCCGAAGCGTGTGTGCCTGGTGCGCGGTTGGACGGCTCCCGGTGTCCCGATCTACCGTGCGTGGCAGCGACGGCTCCCGGTGCTCGGACGTGGCGATTCCGGTGCCCAGACCGGACGCTCCCGGTGCTCCGCAGCGCTGCTCCCGCTCCACAGACTTGGCGATCCCGGTGTTCCGACCCGGTGCTCCGCGATCCCGGTCCCGGAGCCCCGGGTGGGCGGTGGCGAGAGTACCGGGGGTGTGCCGGGGGGGCGTGTACCGGGAGGGGGGGGGTACCGGGGGTGCCGGGGGAGCGCAGCGGCCGCACCGGACGCTCCCGCCGCCTTTGTGCGGGGCAGCGCCGCGTCCCCGCCGGGCGGAGCGGCCCCCCCCGCGCCCCGCCCCCGCCGGGCCCCGCCCCCCCGTCCCGCCAATCACATTCAAACTGAGTGGCCGCCCCGCCCCCCACCGCCCTGGGCCCCGCCCACTCCCCACCCCACACCCCCGCCCCTGGGGGTCACCGGGCCCGGACCGGGGGGAGCGGCCGCCCCATCCCCCCCGCTCCCCTCCCCGCGACCGAAAAGTTTTTCCGCGCCGTGAAAACTCCCCCCGCGGCGTGGGGTCGGGACGGGGCCACGAGGGAAAGGACCCCCCGTGTCCCCTGCGCCCCCCCCGTGTCCCCGGTACCCCCCGTGTCCCCGTTCCCCTCGTGTCCCCCCGTTCTTCCCGTGTCCCTGCCCCCCCGTGTCCCTGGTACCCCTCGTCCCCCCCGTCCCCCCGTGTTCCCGGTACCCCCCGTGTCCCCGGTACCCCCCGTGTCCCTGACCCCCATGTCCCCGTTCCCCCCGTGTCCCTGCCCCCCTGTGTCCTCACCCCCCCATGTCCCCGTTCCCCCTGTGTCCCCTGCCCACCCCGTGTCCCCTGCCCTGCCTGGTGTCCCCTGCACCCGCCCCCCGCCGTGTCCCCAAGCCTGCCCCCGTCCCCCGTGGGGCTGCTCCTACCCCCACCCCCCCGCCTCGGACCCCCCCGACACGCTGCTGTGGGTCCCCCACTGTCCTCAGGTCCCCCCGCGGGTTCAGATCAGCTCCCATGGCCCCCGGCACCCCCCGGGAACGGGGGTCCCTCAGTCCCTGGGTGTCACCACCCAGATGGTGCCACCACTCCGTGGGGTGCCCACAGCCACCCGGGGGTGCTGCAGGTCCCCGCGGCCCCACAAGGCCACTGCAGAGCCAGGGGTGTCCCTGATGTCCCCAAATCAGCTGGGGGTGGCAGGGGACACCCCATATCCTGCCCCCCACTGTGTCCCACACCTCCCACCCCAGCCAAGGCGATGGGCACCTCTGTCCCCAAAACCAGGGCACAGGAGGGGGCTGGGGGGCTGGGACATGCTGGGGGGGGGCACTGGGACATGCTGGAGGGGGACTGGGGCATACTGGGGGCAACTAAGACATGCCAGGGGGGACCAGGACACCTCAGGGGGGGACTGGGACACACTGGGGGGATCTGGGCCACACCAGGAGGGGACTGGGACACACTTGGGGGGGATTAGGACACACTGGGGACATTCAGGACATGCTGGGGGGGTGGGGGACTGGGACACACTGGGGAGATCCAGGACATGCTGGGAGGGGAGTGGCACATACTGGTGGGGACTGGGACATGCTGGAGGGGGACTGGGACATACTGGGGGCAACTAAGACATGCCAGGGGGGACCAGGACACCTCGGGGAGGGGACTGGGACACACTTGGGGGGGACTAGGACCTGCCATGGGGAACTGGGGCATACTGGGGAGGGGGGGGAATAGGACACACTGGGAGGATCCAGGACATGCTGGGAGGGGAGTGGGACACACTGGTGGTGACTGGGACATGCTGGGGGGGGGGACTGGGACACACTGGAGGACTCTGGGACACACTGGGGGGGGGACGACTGGGACACACTGGAGGACTCTGGGACACACTGGGGGCATCCAGGACATGCCATGGGGAACTGGGACATACTGGGAAGGGGGGATTAGGACCCACTGGGGGGATCCAGGACATGCTGGGAGGGGAGTGGGACATACTGGTGGGGAGTGGGACATGCTGGGGGCATTCAGGACATGCTGGGGGGGGGCGGTGACTGGGACACTCTGTGGGGATTCAAGACATACTGGGGGGGGACTGGGACACACTGGTGGTGACTGGGACATGCCATGGGGTGACGGGGACACATCCAAGACCCTCATCAGGAAAAGAAACTGTGGGCAATCACCCCACATTTTGGCGGGGGGGGGTGTGTGTGGTGCGGGGGGGGCGGGGGGGGCATCATCCCAAGATGGGTCAGACGGCTGCGGGAGGGGGGGGGACACGGGACACGACCTGGTGGGCAGCCCACTGCCCCGTCCCCCTCCTTTTTTTTTTATTGGGGCGGGGGGGGCTCGGGTCTTTCTGCCGGCTGCCTCCCTCCCCCCCGCCTTTCCCCCCCCCCTTTTTTTTTCTCCCTTTCCTGTAACTTAAGCTTTTGTTGTGAGCAGGAGCCCGGGCTGCCGTGAAAAGAGGGGCCCCAGCGCCTTTCAGAGCGTAATTGAAACCATTGCGGCTGCGGGCCGAGGGGGAAGGGCAGGGGGGGCCCGAAATCAAAGCTCGAGGAGGGGGGGGGAGGATGGGACACACGATGTGCACCCCCTCCCTGAACATCCCCCACCCAACGTGCCTCCCATCAGCTCTCCCGGTGGTGCTGGTTACACCGTGGGGGTTGGGGTCGTGCCAAGGGGTTGGGGGATGGGGAGGGGGGGGTCCCTGTGGCTCCACATGAGACCCCGGGGGTGGGATGGGTGGCAGTGGTTGGGCACTCGTCCTCCCCCGTCCCCCCCCCGGCTGATTTTGGGGGATCACACCGAGCCCATGGCCACCATGTGCTGGGGAGGGCGGCTCGGCACGGCCAGGGCTTGGCGGTCACCCAGCGAGTCCCCAGCCAGGGGCTGGTGGCCAAGGGGCTGGCAGGGGGCTGGCAGTGGGGACCGGGGCCCAGGCTGGGTCCTGGGGGAGCAGCCACCCCCATCCCAAGCCTCTGCCCTGGCCTGACATGGGGGGGCTCCCCCGGCTGCAGCTCCCCACAGCCCCGTGGGTGCAGGGTCTGGCTTGTGTGACCCCCCCTTCCCCCCAGTGTCCCCAGCCTTGGTGGCCTTTGTCCCGGCCCCACCAGCTGGGGATGGGGATGGGGACAGAGGGGGTGTGGGGGTGTCAGCACAGCCACGTGGATCTTGGCTTCTTAAAAGCTTTGGATTTTGGCTTCTTTCCCAGGGTGGGGGGATGGCACTTCCAGAGGGGGTGGCAGGGGCTCCACAGTCCTTCTGGGTGCTGTGGGGTGTTGGTGGCCCAGGACAGGGGGTCCTCAGGATCACTGGGGACATACAGGGAGGTGGTCCCACCCAGAGTGGGTGCTGAGTCCTCCTGGGGAGGGGGAAGCCCAGAGCAGACCTGCCAGCCAGCCCCTGGGTGGGCTGGGGGTGTCAAGAGACATCCCAGGGGGACAGCTAGCAGTGTCCCACCTGCTCGGGGGTGTCCCCTGGCATCCCTGGAACCCCTTTGGTCCCCTTTGTCCCAGCCTGGTCCCCAGGTGCTGCCAGGGCTGTGGTGGGTGGGAGAGGGTCCTGCCCCCTCCCCAAAAGCTTCCCCGTGTGTGAGGGGGTGGGGTCTGGGGTTGGTGTCCTGGGCAGAGAGGACCCTGTGAGGACAAGGACCCATCCTGGCACCCACTGGGAGAGGGGGGGTGCTGCCAGCAGGCCAGGCTGGGCATTATTGGGAGCACTGGGCCAGGCCCAGCACCCCCCAGGGCTCCCCAGGAGCTGCTTGGGGTGGGGGCTACCCAGGAGTCCTGATCCCCCCCCCCCACTACTCCACTCTCACTTCATCCCAGTACAGCACTGGGGGATGCTGGTGGGCCCTGGTGCTGCCAGTGCCCTGTCCCCAGCACCCCGGGGACGGACCATGGGTGTCCCCAGCACCCTGGGGATGGCCCATGGGTGCTCCCAGCACCCTGGGGATGGCCCATGGGTGCCCCCACGTCCGGATGTCCCTGTTGGAGCAGGACATGGTCCCCACGTAGCCCCTCTCCTGGGGTCTCCTCCAGCGCTGTGGGGTGCCAAGGTGTTTGTGGGGTTCTCCCTGCACCCAGCAGGGCCAGGGATGGGGGGCACAGCTGGAAACCCCCCAGGGCCTGGCTTTGGACCCCCGGCAGGCCCCCAAATGGTGCCCAGCACCCCCAGCCTAGCCATGGGCAGCTCTGGCCCCTCTTGGAGCCTCCTCCCCGGGGACAGGAGCCCCGGTGCCCACCCATGGGTGCCCCTGGGGCTGGTGTGGCAGCTGGCACCGGCCCACACAGTGCCCCACTCCTGGGCTGGGGGCCAGCCCCGCTCCAGAGGGCAATATTTAGGGGAGGGGACCCCCTGGTAGCACCAGTTCCCACCACCCCCATCCCTTGGGGACGAGCACAGAGAAGGGTGAAGCAGAAATCAGGGGAGGGAGCGGCTGCACCGGGCAATGCCAGGCAGGACCAGGACCCCCGGGGGTCCCTCAGGAGCTGTGTGGAAGGGCCCCCCCAGCCCCTGCCCTCCGCTTTGTTTCACACTTAAGAGCCTCTAATTAAAACCAGCCACAAAAGGGCTGGCTGGCGGCGGGCGCAAGGTGCCAGCGGAGGGGGACGGGGGTCTGTCACCACGGGAACAGAGAGGGATGGGGGGGCCCCAGCACGGGCACTGCGGGGCCCCCCTGTACCCCTGTGCGTGAGCAGGGACACGTGTGCACACACATGCACACACACACGTGTGCACACACACACACACACGTGTGCACGTGCACACACAGCACCAGGCACAAGCGTGGGGACATTGGGGGCAGGGCTGGGGGGGTTGAGGGGTGCTGGGGGGTGACAGTGTTGGGGGGTGCTCGTGTGTGAGGTCAGCTGGCACGTGTGTGTGTGTGTGTGTGTGTGTGTGCACGCTTGTGCCCAGCTTTGTTGCACACGCACTGTCCTCTGGGTTAGGGAGGGCAGGAATCGGTGCCTGCTGTTCTCTGGCCTGGTTTGTACTGGTTTAAACTGGTCTCATGGTCTGCAATGGCTCCATGGGGTGAGAGGGGTCTGTGAGCAGCACTGGGTGGGTGGGCTGGGGGGCAGCCAAGCCCTGGGGTACCTGTGGGGTGAGTTGTGGGGTGAACCGAGCCCTGTGGTACTTGTGGGGTGAGCTGAGCCCTGGGGCACCTGTGGGGTGAGCTGAGCCCTGGGGCACCTGTAGGGTGGGCTGTGGGGTGGGCTGAGCTTTGGGGTACCTGTGGGGTGGGCTGTGGGGTGGGCTGTGCCCTGGGGTACCCATGGGGTGGCCCATGGGGTGGCCCATGGGGTGCCCCAGCACCTGGCAAGCACCGGGTGCAGTGTATTAGCCAGCCTCGGCACCTGGAGGGTCACTGGGACCAGAGGGCGGAGGAGTGACCCCGACTGTGGCCGTGAGGGTCCAACTGCCCTGACACCCCTGGGGGCAGTGAAACCCCAACACCTCAGTGCCTCCCAGAGCTCCCCCCTATTGCTGGTGGGGGACAAAGCCCACCTATCCTGGGCCAGGCTGGGGGGACTGTGACAGGCTGGTGGCAGGATGGTGGCAGAACAGTGGCAGGATGGTGGCAGGACTGTGGCAGAATGGTGGCAGGACTGTGGCAGGCCAGTGATAGGCTGGTGGCAGGTTGGTGGCAAGTTGGTGGTAGGACAGTGTCAGGACAGTGGTAGGACGGTGGCAGAACGGTGGCAGGATTGTGACAGGATGGTGGCAGGATGGCAGCAGGATGGTGGCAGGCCGGTGACAGGTTGGTGGTAGGATGGTGGCAGGCCGGTGGTAGGATGGTGACAGGACTGTGACAGGATGGTGGCAGGATGGCGGCAGGACTGTGGCAGGACTGTGGTTAGAACAGTGACAGGATGGCAGCAGGATGGTGACAGGATGGTGGCAGGTTGGTGACAGGCTGGTGGCAGGATGGTGGTAGGTTGGTGGCAGGACAGTGACAGGATGGTGGCAGGACAGTGGCAGGTTTGTGGCAGGATGGCGGCAGGTTGGTGGCAGGACAGTGACAGGATGGTGGCAGGTTGGTGGCAGGATGGTGATAGGATGGTGGCAGGCCGGTGGCAGGCCGGTGACAGGCCGGTGGCCGGGCGGCACGCGGGGGACTCCCGCTCAAACACACCTTGACCTTGCTGGCAGGGGGGGGTCCCGCCAGCTTGTCGGACACGGCCCCTGGCAGCGCCCGGCATTGAGCGCGGGCGGCTGGCGCGCGGGGCGGCCGCCCTCAAAAGGCAGCTTAGGCACCTCCTGCTGCGAGAGATGGATTAGGGGCTGCGCCGGGGGGACAGCCGGGGGGACAGCCGGGGGGACAGCCACCGCCGCCACCGCCGCCGTGTGCCGGGGCCAGCCTGCCTGCTGCTGCCTGCCGGGCGAGAGCGGGTACGGCCGGGCACGGGGCCATCGGCCACCATCGCGCTGCATCCCGGGGGGAGAAGGGGGCAGTGGGCCAGGGTGGGGGTGGTGGTGGGGAGGGGGAGGGACCGTCCTGCTCCCCCAGCGGGTCCCCAAGGCATCTGCCACCCTGTCCCCCAGCTGTCGCTGTCAGGAGACCGCGGTATTTTTAGAGCCACCCGGGGACCCGCAGGTCGAGCGGTGACAATTTTTGCCCGTGGAAGTGGCAGTGGGAGGTGGGGGTGGCGAGGGGAGGGGGTGGTGGCTTTGTGACCCCACCACCCCCGCGGGAGTGTCCTCTTTTTGTGCTGATTTGGGGTCAGAAATGTCCCGTTTGTCCCCAGGGAGGGGAGCCCCCAGCGCTGGCAATGGGTGTCGGGGGGGCTCTGTCCCAGGGCCCCGTGCTCAGCTGGGGTCTGTGTCCCCAAGGCAGTGACAGCGATGCCCTGCGTGGGCAGCCTGGACCCCTGGGTGTCCCCAAGGACTGTCCCCAGTGTATGGACTGGGGGGCAATGGCCCCAGTGGCCCCTGTGGTGGGGGTGCCCCACCGCAGGGCTGGCGGGAGGGGATGGGGTGTCCCCACGGCTGTCCCCTGTCCCAGGAACAGCTGTGCCCCGGCCGATGGCGGGGGGCCCTGCCAGCACCGGGCATGTGACAGGAGGTGACAGAGCCAGCTGCTATTTATACCTGGCCCTTGTCAGCACTGGGTGTGGGGACACAGGCGAGCCCATGCCACAGGCCCGGGGTGGCCCTCAGGGTCCCCCGCCTGTCCCCCTGCACCACTGCCTGTCCCCCTGCACCACCCAAACCCCCCCGTAGGGAGTGGGGGCTGCAGTGGGACCAAGGACCCATTCCAGCCCCCACCGTGTCTCACTCCAACTGTCCCCAGTCCTCCGGGGACACTGAGCCATCCCCTGGGACGCTGAGCCACCCCTGTGCCCAACGAGGGCAGAGCCCATGCCCAATAGGGACGTGGAGCTGTCCCTGTGCCCACTGGGGACACAGAGCTGTCCCCATGCCTGACAGGGATACTGAGCTGTCCCTGTGCCCAAAGGTGGCACTAAAGTGTCCCCGTGCCTGATGGTGCCATGAAGTTGTCCCAGCAAGGACACTGAGCTGTCCCCATGCCCCATGGGGACACAGAGCTTCGCCATATGGGGACATTGAGCTGTCCCTCTGCTTGAGGGGGACACTGAGCCACACCTGTGCCCAAAGGGGGCACAGAGCTGTACCCGATGGGGACAGTGAGCTGTCCCTATGCCCAATGGGGACACAGAGCTGTACCCGATGGGGACAGTGAGCTGTCCCTATGCCCAATGGGGACACAGAGCTGTCCCTATGCCTAATGGGGATTCTGAGCTGTCCCTGTGCCCAAGGGTGGCATTGAACTGTCCCTGTGCCCAAGGGTGGCATGAAGTTGTGCCCAACAAGGGCATTGAACTGTCCCCATGCCCCACAGGGTCACAGAGCTTCACCTTATGGGGACATTGAGCTGTCCCTCTGATTGAGGGGGACACTGAGCAATGCTTGTGCCCAAAGGGGGCACACAGCTGTGCCCAACGGGGACAGTGAGCTGTCCCTACGTCCAGTGGGGACGTTGAGCTGTCCCTGTGCACAGTGGGGACACAGAGCTGTGCCCAAGGGTGGCATTGAATCATCCCCATGCCTGACAGTGGCATGAAGTTGTGCCCAACAAGGACATTGAGCTGTCCCCACACCCCACAGGGACACAGAGCTGTGCCTGATGGGGACATTGAACTGTCCCCATGCCCGACAGGGACACTGAGCTGTCCTTGTGCCCAAGGGGGGCATTGAACCATCCCCGTGCCCAACAGTGTTGTGAAGTTGTGCCCAACAAGGACATTGAGCTGTCCCTGTGCCCAGTGGGGACACTGAGCTGTCCCCGTGCCCAGCCCCTCCAGGCTGGGGGGGTACGGGGGGCAGAGTGGGGCAGGTTTGTCCCCCAGCAGGCACAGGTCCCTGTTGGGCACATGTCCCCAGCAGATGGGCCCTCGGTGTGGGGAGAAGCCGAGGGGGGGCCCGTTCCTTCTGCCCCCCACCAGCCCAGGGTCAGGGGTCCCCTGTCCTGGGGACACTGTCCCCCTCGAGCACTTGGGGCAGAGGAGCCCGACCCCTCCCAGGGCTGTCCCCTCAAAGTGGGGCCAGTGCCTGCCCCAGCCCCCCCCCAGCCGGGCTCTGCTCACCCCTGCAGTGTGAGGGAAACTGAGGCAGTGGGTGAGGGGTCTCGGGCAGCACCCAGAGGGCACCCAGCGCCGGGTGGGGGTCACCCCTCCTCCCCAGCTCAGCACCCCCGGGGTGCCGGGTCCCCCTGCCCAGGGCTCGTCCTGCCCGGCTGGAAACGGCTCCATCTCCCTGCGGGGCCACCTCTGGCTCAGACCCCCCCACGGTGGGTGGGGGTTCCACGGGGGGTGGGGGTCCCACGGGGTGGGTGGGGGGGGGTCTCACTGCCAGCCTGGGTGGAGCAGGAGCTCCCTCTCGTGGGCACCGCCTTGGCGCTGAGCAGGGCCCAGGGTGACACCACAGGACCCCCGCGTGGGGTGGCGGCAGGACACGCGTGTCCCCTCGATGGAGCCACCCCACGGGGCTGCTCGCCGGGGTCCCCGTGGAGGGATCCCCGCTCCACCCTGCCTGCCCAGACCCATGTGGGTGCTTTGGGAGGAGGAGGGGACAGTTCCCTCTGGAAAGTGGTAATTCCTGGAAGGAGAAAGGCTGCTCCCCTCCCTGCCTCAGCTTCTCCACCCTCCGTGGGGTGAAGCTGTGGGGCAGCCCTTGGGGCACAAGGAGCTGTGGGGACATCAGCAGGGAGGCAGAGCTCCAAACCGGCAGCTGTCCCTCGCCCAGGCCCGTAGGACCACGGACCCGATGTGGGATGGGATGGGATGGGATGGGATGGGATGGGATGGGATGGGATGGGATGGGATGGGATGGGATGGGATGGGATGGAATGGGATGGGTGACCTGTGGCACTGGGGTGTGTGGGGAGCAGAGTAAAGCACAGACAGGAACGGCATCAATGGGACCTGGTGACAACAAGGAGCAAGTTCCAACACGTTCCTGCCCCACAGATCTCTCACAGCTGCCCTGTGACACAGAGGTCCCAGATCTGGTGGGGCCATGGCTCGAGTGCTGGGTTCAGTGTTGCGCCCCTGACTCCAAGAAGGACCTGGAGGTGCTGGAGCGTGTCCAGAGAAGGGAACGGAGCTGGGGAAGGTTCTGGAGCACAAGTGTGCTGAGTTCCCGGCTGAGGGAACTGGGGGTGCTGAGCCTGGAGAAAAGGAGGCTGAGGGGAGACCTTCTGGCTCTGTCCAAGTCCCTGCAAGGAGGGTGGAGAGAGGTGGGGGTGGGTCTGTGCAACCAAGGACCAAGGGACAGGACAAGAGGAAATGGGCTCCAGTTGTGGCCAGGGCAGTTGAGATGGGATGTGAGGAAGAATTTCTTTGCTGAAAGGGTTCTGAGGCATTGGAAGGGGTTGCCCAGGGCAGTGGTGGAGTCCCCATCCCTGGAGGGATTGAAGAGTCGTGTAGACACAGTGCTGAGGGACAGGGGTTAGAGGTCGCATTGGCTGTGTTGGTTTTATGACTGGACTCGATGAGCTTAAAGGTCTTTTCACTATGCTTCTACAATCACCATGGCGAGGTCCTCCTCAGCACACAGGGCTCTGTTCCCCTGAGAGAGCCAAGATAAGGGGGATTTCCTGGGTGAAGCTCTGCAGGGCTGCTGAGCAGGGCCAGCAGGATTAGAGCATCATCCCCTCCTAGCAAGTTAGAGGCAGACACATGAGGGAGCTCTGTGCTGGAGTTCCAGCAGCACAGCCCTGCCTGGTACACTGCACTCATAGATCAAGCCAGCTCTGCTACGAGCTACACTGTGTAGCTACAACCACCCCTTTCAGCCTCCCCTGCATCCAACCCACAGCCTCACTGCGCAGGGCTCCCGTCACCCTCACCACCAGGCTGGTGGTGCGCAGGGAAGCACGCTCTTGTGAACACACGCCTCAGACAGGCCTGTTTCCCATCCCCTCCCTCCTCACCCTGCCGGGATGAGGCAGCAGAGGGCAGCACGCCAGCAGGATCTGGGCAGCGAGGCTTCTGGTGAGAGAACAGAAAAGGAATGAATGGATGAGACAGATGGAATCTGCTTTTCCTGCTGGAGAGATGGCGGCTGTGGTGGGTTAACCCTGGCTAGATGCTGGGTGCCCACCAAAGCCCACTCTATCACTCCCCCTCCTCAAAATGGGCAGAGGGAGAAAATTATAACGAAAAGCTCGTGGGTGGAGATAAGGACGGAGAGAGATCACTCACCAATTACTGGCACGGGCAAAACAGACTCGACTTGGGGGAAAAAACAAATTTACTTTATTACAAATCAAAATTAGATGAGAATGAGAAGTAAAACCAAAATCTTAAAACACCTCCCCCATCCCTCCCTTCTTCCCGGGCTTAATCTCTTTCCCGATTTTCCACCTCCTCCCCCCAGCAGCACAGGGGGACAGGGAATGGGGTTGGGGTCAGTTCATCACACGGTGTTTCTGCCGCTGCTTCCTCCTCAGGGGGAGGTCTCCTTCCCCCGCACCAGCGTGGGGTCCCTCTCACGGGAGACAGTCCTCCACCAACTGCTCCAACGTGAGTCCTTCCCATGACTGACAGCTCTTCACGAACTGCTTTGGCATGGGTCCTTTCCATGGGGTGCAGTCCTTCAGGAAGGGACTGCTCCAGCGCAGGTCCCCCACGGGGTCACAAGTCCTGCCAGCAAACCTGCTCCGGCGTGGGCTCCTCTCTCCACGGGCTACAGGCCCTGACAGGAACCTGCTCCAGCGCGGGCTTCCCGCGGGGTCACAGCCTCCTTCAGGCATCCACCTGCTCCGGCGTGGGGTCCTCCACGGGCTACAGGTGGTCATCTGCACCACCATGGACCTCCATGGGCTGCAGGGGGACAGCCTGCCTCACCATGGTCTTTCTCCACAGGCTGCGGGGAATCGCTGCTCCGGCGCCAGAGCCCATCCTCCCCCTCCTTCTTCACTGACCTTGGTGTCTGCGAAGTTGTTTTCTCTTACATCTTCTCACTCCTCTCTCCAGCTGCAAAGTGTGCAGCTTTTTTTTTCTCCCTTCCTTTTTTTTTTCTTAATTATGTTATCACAGAGGCGTTACTGATTGGCTCGGCCTTGGCCAGCGGCGGGTCCGTTCCTGTAGCCGCTGGCATTGGCTGTGTCGGGTCGGACATGGGGGAAGCTTCTGGCAGCTTCTCTCACAGAAGCCACCCCATGTCCCCTCCCCCACTGCTACCAAAAACCTTGCCATGCAAACCCAATACATTCCACCCCTCGCCTCTGTGAATCACATATTTAAGAATCATCACTAAAATCCACATTCATCACACAATCTTCACAAACTTCTACTCACATCAACAAAAAAAAGAATTCCCCACATCAAAATCAAAATAACTTCATCACAACACCAGACAAAAGTGGACAATTTACACACATAATCCACCCCTTGTCTCTTCACCACAATTAAATCGATAAAATCCCCCATAATTGTCCTACTCATCACTCTTTAGCCATGTTCAGTCTATGTTTTGCCCGTTACCTCTCCTCTCTCAGTTAATAACCTTATCTCCAATCTCTCATGCCCCACGTTGGGCGCCAAAAAAGACTGTGGTGGGTTAACCCTGGCTAGATGCTGGGTGCCCACCAAAGCCCACTCTATCACTCCCCCTCCTCAAAATGGGCAGAGGGAGAAAATTATAACGAAAAGCTCGTGGGTGGAGATAAGGACGGAGAGAGATCACTCACCAATTACTGGCACGGGCAAAACAGACTCGACTTGGGGGAAAAAACAAATTTACTTTATTACAAATCAAAATTAGATGAGAATGAGAAGTAAAACCAAAATCTTAAAACACCTCCCCCATCCCTCCCTTCTTCCCGGGCTTAATCTCTTTCCCGATTTTCCACCTCCTCCCCCCAGCAGCACAGGGGGACAGGGAATGGGGTTGGGGTCAGTTCATCACACGGTGTTTCTGCCGCTGCTTCCTCCTCAGGGGGAGGTCTCTTTCCCCCGCACCAGCGTGGGGTCCCTCTCACGGGAGACAGTCCTCCACCAACTGCTCCAACGTGAGTCCTTCCCATGACTGACAGCTCTTCACGAACTGCTTTAGCATGGGTCCATTCCATGGGGTGCAGTCCTTCAGGAAGGGACTGCTCCAGCGCAGGTCCCCCACGGGGTCACAAGTCCTGCCAGCAAACCTGCTCCGGCGTGGGCTCCTCTCTCCACGGGCTACAGGCCCTGACAGGAACCTGCTCCAGCGCGGGCTTCCCGCGGGGTCACAGCCTCCTTCAGGCATCCACCTGCTCCGGCGTGGGGTCCTCCACGGGCTACAGGTGGTCATCTGCACCACCATGGACCTCCATGGGCTGCAGGGGGACAGCCTGCCTCACCATGGTCTTTCTCCACAGGCTGCGGGGAATCGCTGCTCCGGCGCCAGAGCCCATCCTCCCCCTCCTTCTTCACTGACCTTGGTGTCTGCGAAGTTGTTTTCTCTTACATCTTCTCACTCCTCTCTCCAGCTGCAAAGTGTGCAGCTTTTTTTTTCTCCCTTCCTTTTTTTTTTCTTAATTATGTTATCACAGAGGCGTTACTGATTGGCTCGGCCTTGGCCAGCGGCGGGTCCGTTCCTGTAGCCGCTGGCATTGGCTGTGTCGGGTCGGACATGGGGGAAGCTTCTGGCAGCTTCTCTCACAGAAGCCACCCCATGTCCCCTCCCCCACTGCTACCAAAAACCTTGCCATGCAAACCCAATACAGCGGCACACACCATCATGCTCAGAGACAGCTGGTGACAGCTGTGGCTGTGAATGCACAAGCAGGGCCACGTCTGCTGCGGCCCCTGCGCTCAAAGGCCGGGGGATGCTGTGAGAGGGAGACCCCAGGCATCCCCTGCTGCGTGCAGGCCCGATGCGCTTCTCCTCTGCCACAAGCACAAGGCAGGGACATGCCTCCCTGCTCAGGAGTGAGGAAAAGGTGCCTGCAGCCTGGCTGGAGGCCCGAGATGGGAGCAGGGCCACAGGCACAGCTCTGCCCGGGCCCAGGCACTGGGCTTTACCTCAGGGCTGGCTCCGAGCACCGTGATACAGCTCAGGCTTTGCGCTGGGCACCATGGCCTACCACAGGGCTGGCCCCAGGCACCATCGCCCGCCTCGGGGCTGGCCCCAGGCACCATCGCCCGCCTCAGGGCTGGCTCCAGGCACCATCGCCCGCCTCAGGGCTGGCCCCAGGCACCATCGCCCGCCTCAGGGCTGGCCCCAGGCACCATTGCCCGCCTCAGGGCTGGCCCCAGGCCCTCAGGCTGGCCGGGCCTAGGGCCGTTCTCCACCGCCCGAGGGGTGCTGGGCTGTGCCTCAGCCCCTTCCCAGCGCCCCTTCGTCCCTTTCCATCGCCTCCCAGTCCCTTCCCAGCGCCCATCGGCTTCGGCTTCGGCTTCGGCCCCGTCCCCACGCCCCTCACAGCCACTTCCCGCCCGGGCCCCGCTAAGGAGAGACCGCGCACGCGCCCCCTCAGCATCCAGCGTGACCCGCGGCTCACGACAGGGGGCGATGGCGAGCTCGTGCTCCTATTGGTTAGGACTGCCATCACTCAAAAGGCCGAGGCAATCCTATTGGTTCGGACCGGGAGGGCGGGAAGGCTGAAGCGGGATTCGCGCCCTCTTGTTCCCCGGCTGGAACCCGCACCGCCTGGCAACTCTGCGCATGCGCACATCAGGCCGCGAGGGGGCGTCCTCCGCGGTTGCCGGGGTGCGCGCGCAGGCGGGCAGTGGCGCAGGCGTGTTGCGCGCTCCGTGACAAACCGCAGCGGGGCTCTGGGGGGGGTGGGACGACCCGCGGCGGCGGCGGCTTCACGGTGCGGCCGGCGCTGCCCTCCGCGGCCCCGGCAGCCGCCTGCTCAGCGTGCCGCCTCCCAGCAGCTCCGCTCGCTGCCGCCCCAACGCCCTGCCGTGAGGGCGTCCCCGCGCCCCCACGTGACCTGCCCCGCAGCGCATGCGCTGAGCGGCGCGGCGCGGCGGGGGCGGTGCTGAGGGGAGGCGGCCGGACGAGCGGGGCCGGGCCGGGCTGAGCGAGGCGGCGGCGGCGGCAGCGGCGCAAAATGGCGGACAGGTTCTCCCGCTTCAACGAGGACAGGGACTTCCAGGTAACGGCCGCGCGGCGGGGGCGGGCGGGCGAGCTTTCTCTCTACCCCCGGTGGCCGCGGTCCCCTGAGGCCGGAGCGGGCCGCCCCCCGCCGGGGCTTTGTGCGCGGGCCCGGCGCTCCGCGGCGCCCGGTAACGACACAAAGGCGCGAGCGCGGCGGGCCGAGGCGGGCTGTCAAGGTGACCCGCGAGAAGGGGCAGCGGCCGGCGGAGCGGCGAGGGGGGGAGAAGGAGCGGGGAGCGTCCCCGCGGAGGGGGCCGGTGGGGGCTCCCCCGCCGAGGGAACCCTCCGCCGCAGCAGCGGGGGTTTGGGTGGGTGTTCCGATCTGTTAGGCCGGAGAGGTGCGGTATCCCGGCGGGATGCAGGGCTCACCTGCCCGCCGCTGCTCCCCGAGCGGGGGCTGTCGCCACCCGAGCCCCGCACCCCGGCCAGGCATCCCTGGCTGCCCCCGGCGTGTGCCAGCCACCCCTTCTGCATGGAAAACGCGTTTTCCTTCTCTTATCCCCGCCCAGAAACCATTAGTATTTCGACGTAATTAACGCTACTGTTGCTGTTTGAAAGGGGATTTAAATAAACAATGAGAAAATTAACGTTGACTCATTAAGCCTAAACAATGACATTTTGTTTTCTGACTTCAGCCTGGGAAAGTCTCGAGGTTAGAAAGAAAAACAAAAGGAGTGAGAATAAAAGCTCCAGAGCAGCCATGGATGAGCTTTTATGTGTTGTCCTTGTTTTGGGAACCCGGAGTTGCAATAGTGCTTTTCACCTAAACTCAGACTTTTCACCTAAACTCCTGCTTTTCCCCTAAAAATCAGGGAGGTTTTTTGATAGTTGTGGCACTTGCATAATTCTACTTAATGCAGCATTACGGTGCAATCCTGAAAGGAGGCAGGATCTCCTGTAGTAAGTAATTTCTCTTGTTCCATCTGGATGTTTTAGGGGATGCATGCTTCAGAAGTCTTTACTAAACTGGGTTAGAAACACACAAGAAAATACCTGTCAGGCTGCTTGGCCACAGCGTCTGTGTTCCCTTGTCTGTGGACTGTAGGTATGGCTCTATAATGCAGCCCTAAACACGTGGAGGGGGGGCTAATTTGGCATCATTAATTTCATTAAATGAAGAAATGAGTCGTAATTCTTATTGAAATGGTCCCATTTGGTTGCCAAGTTCTTGTTTTAGGAAGTGGAACGAGCCAGATCTTGGGTTTGAAAATAGTTTTTCTTGTAATGCTTGCTTGGGAAGGGGAGGAGAGAGGTGGGGCAGCAAAAATAAGTCGGGTTCTGTGGGATATCCCCAAGAAATGGGTAAGCCCTGTAGTCGTGTGTTGCACAACTTGTTCACACGAGCTTTTTCCTCAGTGTCCTTGTTCTTGTCCCTTTGTAGGGACAAAAAAAAACCCCAAACCCCAATAAAAAAACAATGGTAGCAGCAAAACCTGTTACTGTGTCATTGCTCTGGTCATGCAGGGAGAATGTGTTGTGATGTCAGAGAGGAAACAGAGCTCCATTACCCGATGCTGAGATCTTCAACGCTGCCGAGCATGCTCGGAAACAATAACCCAGTCACAGCCCTGCTTTCCCCTGACTTTAATAGAGGACGCTGCTTTTAACTGGGACTTGATCAGATTTGCATTGTCTTGCCTGTAAACAAGTGAAAAATAAAAAGGTAGGGTTTGTTTTTATAGCACAGTAACTCCTCTCTTCTTTTCTCCCTGAAAATCTGCCATCAGAAGACATTTTATTTTGTGTGTTAAAGCTTCCTCTGAGGGAAAAAGGGGAATCACTCCTCTGGGAAGAGCAGTTTGGAGTTGGCTAAGGCTTGAAAACATGAGTTAGGAAAGAGCTGGGAAGAGGGAGACTGAGCTCAAACATCTTGGCCAAGGTCGCACCGAATCGGTGGCAGCTCAGGTGCCTGTGTGCACACCCTGGGCAGTTGGTCAGTCTAACCCATGTTTTCTGAGGTGTATTGATGAAGGAAAGCTTCTTGAACCTTATTTTCCCTCCTTCTTCATCAGAATTGTTTTCAGAGAAGATTTTTGACTTTTAGAGGGAGGTCATTAGAGATCTAACACTGGTGTGGAATAAAGGAAGTGACTTGCTGTGCTGAGTGGTTGCAGGTCCGCTGCGAAAGCTGTGCCGCGGCCGTTGCTAAGCATGGCTAAAAATCAGTCTGCCTTCAGCCTGCAGCTTCTGATCATCTCTGTAAAATACTCAAACTACAGCCAAAAAAAAAAAAAAAAGGTGCTTCATTAGTGTGAAGTCACAGATTTGAAGGTGGGCTCCCTTCGTGGGAGCGTTTCGGTTGGTGGGAAGAATAACTTTTTTTTCCCTGTGGTTTCTAGCAGATTTAATTCTAAGCTTCAGCAGGTGGAATTTCTGTCCTTTCACTGAGTGTGACTGTAAATGTGACCTGATATGGACTGTGGAGACCTGAGTAGGCACCACGAAAGGGAGATGGGGCTCTAAAATTACACACCTTGATGCAGCACGGCCAGGGGAAGGGAGGCTGTGGAGATCCCTCAGATTTCATTCTTGGGTGATCTACTGGTGCTATTCTTGATGAAGGAAAAGAATGTTGTTACCATCTCCAGAGAGGAAGAGAAACAAAAGGTCAGGAGTGAAGTCTGTGGGTCACAGGAATGTTTTAGCTGGTTGGAAGAAAGGCAAATGCCTCGGGATTAGCGATGTGGCTAATGGAGGAGAGTCACTGGATGGAAAAACAAAAGCATTTGAGAGTTCTCTTTAATGTTATCAACCTTCTTTCTGGAAAGAAACTGGAAGGATTCAGGGTTTGGAAGGATTAGTTTGGCAAGAGTTGAGCACTGATGTGGGCAGGGGAGTGAGGTTAGCAATGAGAGGTGAGCAGAGGTGATACTCAGGTTTCTGAGCTGGAGAGAAGTGGATTAAAGGTGAGAGAGCTGCTGGGAGCTCTTCTCTCCTCCCCTGTGCCTGCCTAAAGCAAGGTCAGTGCGATCCAGGGGGGCAGGAATGGAAACCTACAGCACTGGAGGGAAGTGGGTTCAGGAAGGAAAGGACCTAAAGCAGATGAGAAAAGGGAGATGAATGCTCTGAAGTGCAGAAAAAGGTGAGGAGAGGAGAAGGATTGTTGTGAGCAAAGGGCTCAGCTGAGGATTGGAGAAATAAGGGGGAGTGGGGACCTTCCCAAAAGTGCAGCCAGAGCCGTGGGGTGGGTGTGGAGGGAGCAGAGACACTGTTGTTATGAGTAACCCCGTGGGATGGAGTGGCTGTGGAAGGATAAGGAGGTCAGACATCCTTAAGGATATATGGAGAGGGAGGAGAAAGATTATGTGCTTGGAGTCACCTCTGTGGTAGGGTGGGAGGAACATCAAAGCCAAGGATGATGTGAAGGTTGAAATTGCCAAAGGAGCAGGAAATGGCATTGGAGGATATCGCCACAATGAGGTGATTAAGCAGCTTTTGGGGTTTTTTTTCAGAGGATTGTCTTGCTTTCACTGTGCTTTGTAGCTTTAGAAGCCACCTAAAGGTCACAGATCCTCTTCTTTTTGCTGTGTGCTCTCAAACCCTGGAAAATCTCGAGGGAAAGCCCTTGGTTTTGACTCTGTTTTGCAGGTGCTGAACTTGAGGGCAGCTCCAGGGGAAGGCATTGAGCTTTGCTCTGTCCAGTAATACTTGATCTCTCCCTGACCAGGGCAGCACAGCAGCTTGGGGGGCTTGGACAGTGAGTTACTGAAGGGGGAAGGATGTTACTGACCTTCCTTCTCTTCCCTCTCTGAAATGGCAAATTAAATCTGCTGGACAGCTCACCCAAATCCATCCCAATATTTTTCCTGTTTCCCTTACAAAAGGAGTTAGTTTTGAGTGGGCTGCTGACAAGCTTAGTCCTCCAGTTAAAAGATGGTACTGCTTGTGTGTCACAGGGATGTGTGTCACAGGGGTGTCTGTCACTTGTCTGCCTCTGCCATCTCCCTGATTGACTGACTTCCCCCTCGGCTCAGACAAACGTGTGAATGAACCCCTGTAACTCCAAGTAATGATGAACCATGGCTGCTGACTGTGCTCATGGGGTATTTGAGAAGCTTTACTGAAAGCTCTGTGAATACATGAGGTTGCTGCAATAAGTAAATATATTTTTAATGTTAATTTTGTAATTGCAATGTTTTTTTTTCCCTTGAAATTAACTCTACTGAACTCAAAATAACTCCAAGTAATGATGAACCATAGCTGGTGACTGTGCTAAGAGGGTATTTGAGAAGCTTTACTGAAAGCTCTGTGAAAACATGAGGTTGCTGCAATAAGTAAATATATTTTTAATGTTAATTTTGTAGTTGCAATGTTTTTTTTCCCTTGAAATTAACTCTACTGAACTTGAAAGAATCAATACTGTGGATGTTGCTGTATTGCTGGAATCCAGGGGAGCTCCCAGTTGCTCCCAGATGTTGAGAAAATGTTTCCTTGCTGTACCTTTCTCCTTTTCATTGTTGAAGCAGAAATATTACGAGCCATATGTGTACAATAATTTCCTCTTCCTACGTACATGGCACTTCCTTACCTCATTAGCCAGACAGAACACAAACTGTGCTGCCTTTTTAATTTGTTATATAGTCTGTACACTGGAGTAACACTTCCACCAAGCAGAAATGCCTGGTTTTCTAAACTGGGTTAAAATGTGACCTCAGGTCTGATGTTCACAGAATCACAGAGTGGTGGGGTTGGAAGGGACCTCAGGAGATCATCCAGGCCAACCCCCCTGCCAGAGCAGGTTCCCTACACCAGGTTGCACAGGAAAGTGTCCAGGTGGGTTTGAACATCTCCAGAGATGGAGACTCCACACCCTCTCTGGGCAGCCTGGCCCAGGGCTCCGGCACCCTCACAGTGAAGAAGTTTTTCCTGAAGTTTGTCTGGAACTTCTGGTGTCCCAGTTTGTGCCCATTGCCCCTTGTCCTGTCACTGGGCACCACTGAGAAGAGCCCGGCCCCATCCATTTGGCCCCCACACTTCAGGTATTTATAGACATTGATCAGATCCCCTCTCAGCTGCTCTTCTCCAGGCTGAACACAGAATCACAGAATCCCAGAGTGTCAGGGATTGGAAGGGACCTCGAAAGCTCATCCAGTCCAATCCCCTGCCAGAGCAGGAACACCTGGATGAGATCACACAGGAAGGTGTCCAGGTGGGTCTTGAATGTCTCCAGAGAAGGAGACTCCACACCCTCCCTGGGCAGCCTGTACCAGGGCTCTGGCACCCTCACAGTAAAGAAGTTCTTTCTCCAGCTCTCTCAGCCTCTCCTCACACAGGAGATGCTCCAGCCCCTCATCATCTTTGTGTCTCCACTGGACTCTCTCCAGAAGATCCCTGTCCCTCTTGAACTGGGGAGCCCAGAACTGGACACAACACTCCAGATGTGGCCTCACCAGGGCAGAGCAGAAGGGGAGAACCTCCCTTGACCTGCTGGCCATGCTCCTTTTAATGCACCCCAGGATACTGTTGTCCCTCCTGTTCTTGCTTCTGCCAAGAAGATAGAGTTTGGGGTTTTTTTCCCCCCAAAAAAGAAAGAATTCAAAGAGTTGCAGAGTTACCCAAGCTCAGGGCTGCTCCTGGCTGCTCTGTGCCTCTGGTCCTGCCGCTCACACGAGCGGAGCCCATCGCTGCTGGCGAGGGGATGTTAGACTTTTTAACTGGCAGAATGTCAGGGCTAAGTTTTGTTCCCAAGCAGCTTAGGCAGTGCAGCTTAACCAGAGCAACATCTGGGCCAGCAGTGTGGAGTTTTAAAATCAATCCTCCTCATGAGTGTGTGTTGTCAGTGATTTCAGCTTCACTTCATTTCTTAGGTGCTGCCCAAGGCAAACATTTGATTTTTATATCCTTCAGCAGGCCATGACTGACAGAGGGGCAAAGTAAGCTTGATGGCTTTTCTCTGTGCTGCAAGGAAATAAATAAGGTCATTTTCTTTTTGCCTACTATTTACTGATTGGGAGAAGAAATAGTTAATGTTTGGGAATGAGGGGAAGAATAGGACTGGAGTCACTGCAAAATGTGATATCCTGAGCTTCTAACTGAGATCCCTGTGTGTGAATTTGCCTTTGACAGATGTAGCTGAGAGCAGGCCAGGAGCCAGCCCTTCCCATGGCATGGTTTGTAATTTAAGAATTCATCTTAGATTTTCAAAAAAAATCTATTGGTATTGTTTGGAGATCCTCATTTATCAATAGAGTGAAGTTTCTGAGGTGGGCACAGCATGACAAGAACATTGCTCTGACCTCCCTGGCCATTTGTGCTAACCTCAGTGGAGCAGAGCAGGAACATCAGAACTGTGGCTGACTTTTTGCCTGCCTGTGTGAGCAAGGAAAGGAGGAGAAGACAAGAGGAAAATACATTTAAAAGTAAATTTCACAGTGTTGGTTCCTTGTTTAGAACATCACAGGAAAAAGCTGAATTTCAGTGTGAATTTTTGGAGCTTGTGTGGTAAATTAAGTTTATATAAATGTTCTTCTTTCCTATCTTGGTTGTACCTTTCCCTACTGTCTTTTTTTGGTCACTCCTGTTTCCTTCCCTTGTGGAGTGATGTTCTCTATTACCATGGATAACCACATAGGAAAGGAAACACTTTATTCTACAGTCCCACCAACCATCTCTGAGCTATCACAGCTTTTTCTGAGCCACCCTCTCTGAACCAAAGCAAACCTCTCCCAAGCAGTCTCCTGACTCCCACTGTGTGGGGATGTGGAGCTTTAGGAGTGGAGCTGATCCAAAAGCACTCTTGCAGAACTTGGCCAGCCCTTCCTCAGCTGACATCCCTTATTTTCTACCATACAGTTTTAAACCCATAATAATTCTTGGTACTTCCCACCTTCAAGCAGCTCTATGAGCAATTAATTCATTGAGATTTGAGCCATTCACAGTTCCAAAGCCAGCAGTCGATGTTAGGGTGTCAGCTTTAAATATCCACCTATCATTTACCCTTCCATTTCCATCACTTGACCCAGTTTTGAGGCCAGGGATTAGTGTTTGGCTACAATATCTCTTGCTTTTGAAGACAGCAGGTGATAGTGAACATTTGATTTGTAGATTGTTCTAGTAGTTTGGCTACTGAAAGGTGTATCCCTTGATTTTTCTTCTAGATTTTTCTCTTTTCAGCTTTTAGCTGTTGTTTCTTGTCCTGTCCTTCTCCACTGTGCCAAAGCACACATTAATGCACTGCCCCCTCGTATGTGAGGGCATATGGAACATTTCTGTCTTGGCTCTAACCTTTGTGAGAGCCTTAGCAGGCTGATCTCTGAATTCTCTTATTGTGGGGCATTTTGCCATTCCCTTTGTGTTGTTTTGGCTTTCTGCATCATAAAACTTTCCATGGTTGTGACTTGAAGACTTGCACAGAGGAGTCTAGAGTAGAATCCATATAATACACTCAGATAAACATCTTTTTAACTACTTTATTCTTATTTCCTGTGCCTTTGTGACACACCCTTGGACTGTATTTTTATCCTTTTTGTTTTGAAGAAGTTTTAATGTGGATTTCTCCTGCCTGCTGGGGTGCAGCCCCTGAGCTGCAGGTGTATTTGCACAGGGCTCTGTGCAAACAAGCCGTGGTGGTGGCGAGTCCAGGCCGCTGTGACGCGGGTCACATTGCTCTGCACTGACACCTTGTCCACGTTGCTTCTTGTTTGTTGGGCTCCATGACCTGCAAACCCCCTCAGCACTTGGTCATGGATGAAAATGTTGAATGGTACCAAGTTTGGTGGGATGAGTTATGAGTTTGAATCCAGTTAACTTGCTCCTGAGTGAGGTTTTGCTTTAGGAACAATCCTTTATGGACTCAAACACCATATTAAGAAAAGAAAAAGAAGAAAGAATCACAGAATCCCAGACTGGTTTGGGTTGGGAGGGACCTTAAAGCTCATCCAGTCCCAACCCCCCTGCCAGCAGCAGGGACACCTTCCACTAGACCAGGTTGCTCAAAGCCTCATCTAACCTGGCCCAGAACACTTCCAGGGAGGAGCAGCCACAGCTTCTCTGGCCAACCTGGGCCAGGGTCTCACCACCCTCACACCAAAGAATTTCTTCCTCACATCTCAGCTCCATCTCCCCTCTGCCACTTTCAAGCCATCACCCCTTGTTCTGTCACTCCCTGCCCTTGGCCAAAGTCCCTCCCCAGCCTTCCTGGAGCCCCTTCAGGTACTGGGAGGCCACTGGAAGGTCTCCCTGGAGCCTTCTCTTCTCCAGGCTGAACAGCCCCAACTCTCTCAGCCTGAGGAGGTGTTTCACATGGAGGTGTCTGTGGCTGGGCTTCTGAATAATGTGCAACAAAAGCTTGGAAGTTTGTGGTAGTAAATAAATTCTACCCTAGATATGAACTGCTCAGCACCATGTCCCATCTGGGAGCTTTCTCCATCTCTCTCTTGTTTGAAAGCCCTTGTCAGTCATGAAGACATGGGTGCTGGAAGCTGCAGCAGCATCTCCATCGAGGTGTGCTCAGAAATGGCCAGAAGAAAATGGGGGGAGTGAGACCAAGGCTGAAGCTCTTTGTTGGGATTGCTGGAAGGGTTGGAGAACTGAGCAGCATCCCTTGTGTGCTGGAGCAGCTTTATGGCTGGCGTTGGTAGCGGCTGGAGGAATTGGAAAGACATTAAATTGTTCTTGTGTGGTGCCAAAGCAAAGCAGGGACCTGCCTCTGGCTCCCACTCCTGGTACAAGCTGTTTATCTTTCAACTGTAGAACACGTTGTTAATTGGACAGCTCTAATTAGGTATTTCTAGGGATGTTTTCCTGCTTTAAAGCTCTTGACCTGTCAGTAGTCTTGAGTATATTCTGCTGGGTGTTTGGTTTTTTTTTTTCCCAGTGGTTTTGAACTCAACAAGTAGAATTTTGCCATCAAAATTAACTTTCAGTTTGGCAAACAAAAGGTGTCAGTCAGCTTTTCAAGGTGTAATTACAAGGTGCTTCTTTCAAAAGTTGCCAATTTAAATTCATATCCAAATCTTAAGTGATTGCTTTTGTTTTATTGACTTGAGAGGATTTGCCTTTTAAGTACTCTCCAATTAATTAATGTGTGTGTTTACCTAAAAATAAGGTTATCCTGCAGCTTTCCCAGGGTGTTACCTGTAAATAGGAAGCTATTCTGGAGGGTGTGAGGACCTGTGGTGCCCAGGTACCCACTGGAATTGCTTATTGACAGGGAAGAGGCTGGGACAGTGATTTACACCATGCAGGAGCCTGTGAGAACCTTTTCCTCCTGTTGCTAGGAAAAGTTAACTCATTTTTTTGCATCTTTACACTCACTACAGGGCACAACAGGAAAAAAGGTGATTTTTCTTTTGGAAAGCATTAACAAAAGCTTTCCAGGTACCAGCACAAAGTTGCTTTTGTATCAATTTTTACAATTTTGAGAAACCAAATGGCCTTAAAAATTATCCAAGAAATCTTCCAAGCGTGAGCAGGGTGGGATGGAGTCATCTTCTCGGTGCATATTGGCCTTCAAAAGATATTTTTCTTCTCTGTGGGTAATGAATATTCAAGAAAGACTCCTCAACTCCACTTTCCTGGAGTTGTTTTTGAATTCTCTGGATGCATTTCTAAACATCCACACGGTTGTCTGCATCAATTACGCTTTGGAGATGTTCCATGGTATAGAGTCATCAAGTCCTGCTTAGCTTCAAAGGGCAGAATCAATGCCTGCCTGGGATTGCTTGTCAGCACACATGAGATCTTGGGTGGATCTTGGGGAGAACTTCCAACCCCCTTAGGTTTTGATGGTGTGTGATCAACAGGGGATTAGTTCTGGTGAGCTTGGATTTGGTTTTCACGCCTTCCCTCTCCCATCTGTCCTGGCTGCAGTTTACTGGTGAGGTTTGTAGATGATGTGGTTGATAGAGCCCCACAAATAAAGCAGTTAAGAGGTGGTGTTATTGGACCTTGTCATGTACACTTTTCACGTTGGATCCTTGCCCAGAGGGGGTTTCTCTTCTGTCTCTGTCCTGTGTGTGATTTTATAGCTCTGCTTGATGGTGTTATCAGTAAATCACAGAGTGGTCTGCTGGTCCAGCCCCCGCGCAGTGGCCACCACAGACAGACACAGCAGGACCTGACAGAGCACCAGCCCCTTGCCTAACCCCAGGACTGGTGATTTCAGCAAACCACTGTCAATATCAGTCTCATTTTGTGTTCTGGTTTCTGTTTACTTCTCTTTTTTTTAATTTTTTTCTGGCTTGGTGAGCTGTTACCAGACCTGCACAGCCCTGAGCTCCACCGACCCACGGCCTCTCCTCGCTCTGCCTGGAGCTGGTAAACACTGGAACCAGCCCAGAGCCAATAACCGTGTCCTGGGCTGCACCCAGAGCAGCGTGGGCAGCAGGGCCAGGGAGGGGATTCTGCCCCTCTGCTCCGCTCTCCTGAGACCCCCCCTGCAGTGCTGCCTCCAGTGCTGGGGCCACCAACAGCACAAGGACATGGAGCTCCTGGAGCCAGTCCAGAGGAGGCCACCAGGATGATGCCAGGGCTGGAGCAGCTCTGCTGTGAGGACAGGCTGAGAGAGCTGGGGCTGTTCAGCCTGGAGAAGAGAAGGCTCCAGGGAGACCTTCCAGTGGCCTCCCAGTACCTGAAGGGGCTCCAGGAAGGCTGGGGAGGGACTCTGGCCAAGGGCAGGGAGTGACAGAACAAGGGGTGATGGCTTGAAGGTGGCAGAGGGGAGATGGAGCTGAGATGTGAGGAAGAAATTGTTTGGTGTGAGGGTGGTGAGACCCTGGCCCAGGTTGGCCAGAGAAGCTGTGGCTGCTCCTCCCTGGAAGTGTTCTGGGCCAGGTTGGATGAGGCTTTGAGCAACCTGGTCTAGTGGAAGGTGTCCCTGCTGCTGGCAGGGGGGTTGGGACTGGATGAGCTTTAAGGTCTCTTTCAGCCCAAGCCAGTCTGGCTTCTGTGATATTTGCTTCTGGTATCACCAAGTCTGTTGTTCCCCGTGCTCCATGAAGGTGCTGTGTGGTGCAGGCAGTGAGCACTGGGCAGAGGTGACGTTTGCTCACTTGTGTTCAGGTGCTGCTTCAGTTTTCCTGCGCTCTTGGCCCTTGCCTCTGCTGCCCTGTCCCTGGAGGTGACAGGACACGGCAGCTGTGCCCTCCCGGGAGCAGGGACCGGCACTGAGCACCGGGCTGTGTGCTTTGTAGCTCACACAGGCTGCTGGGGCTTTATCCACACTAGAAAATGACCTTTTTTGTGGGTCCTTATTTCTCTTTTTAGATATTCCTGAAGTCTCAGCTGCTGGTTTACAGCCTGATGCTCTCAGAGCTTTTGGGAACAGGGAGTGGGCTTGGTTAAATGTTTTACAGTGACACTTGTGGGTAACAACCCTGAATTTTATGGCCTGACTTTAGTGTTTTGGGGAGTTGCAGGTTTATTGATTGAATTGATGGATCAATAGAATATGCACACGTGGTGCTGATTTGCTTTAGTGTTTTAAAATGCCATTTTCTAAAGTATATCCAATATAAATATTATTTTTTTTAAGTCTTTTCCTGATATTCTGCCAGTATAAAACTAATTTTGGAGTATCTCAGGAGCACCCTGTGCGCTTTTCAAGTGCAGTTAAGCAATCATGGTCACGCTGTGCTCGTTTCCAGTGTATTGAAGAAATAATGATGGTGAATATAGTGAGGTTTTCCTGCAAAATGACTTTCTTTAGCTTGTTATCTGCGTGGTCACGGGAGCACATGTGTTTGTGCACCTTCCCAAGCTGGTTCTGAAATTCAGTGTGGCTGTAAATAGATTATTTCTGCTTTGACATCTCAGCAGTTGCGTTCTGAGTGTTCCCTCCCCAGTCATCACTGGTTTTAGTGCCCTTAGGTGGAGGCTTTGTGCTGGAATCTTTTCACATTTTACCCCATTCACACCACTGAAATCATTGCCCCAGCATTTCCCCCCCAGGTATTCTCATTTTAGACTCATGGTATCCAACTTCTGGTGGGTTTTGTAACTTAAATCATCTTATTTTGAATGAATAATCACAATTTTGGTGTAAGTGAGCTCTCCAGTCGAGCAGTGACTGAGAGAACAGCTGAATGAGGGCATTCTGTAAGAAATCCACTGCTTCCACTACTCCTTTGTTGTAGTTTTCTCCCATCTCCTCACGAGAGCTGTGGTTCAGGGTTCAGCCCAGCTCCTGAAAACATCAATTGCCACCTTTATTTATTTTTATTATTATTATTTTGAAAGAATACATGGATAACTTATGGCTGTTGATAAACCAAACCACTAATTCCTGGCAGGAATGTGCACTGTGTGGAATGGATTCTGCGTGCTGACATCTGAATATCTTCTGTGCTTGGGCAGATTGGAGAGAGCACTCCAGTAATTAATACCCAGGGAGGTCTAATAGCCTTGAAGCAGTTGAGGTTGACTCATCATTGTTCTTTCCTCCTGGTGTTGATGATGCTGGAGGTGACTTAGAACATTCAGTGCTCAGAAAGTCGGGTCTGGTTTTGGATACACCCTTTTTTGGGGAGTTAGAGGGAAGGAGAAAACATGTTTTTCTTCTGCTTTGTTGGTGTGAAGATGCTTTTTAACCAGGTTCCTCCTCCAGGAATATCAGTGTGTCCTTAGGTGCTCTGCCTTTGCCCACCTTGGTGCAAAGGTGCCTCGTGTAGGGGAGAAATTGGATTCTGTGCTACTATTTATTGTGATAAATGGGCTTAAATCAGCGATTCATTTCACTTGCTTCGAGTCATTTATTGAAGATTAGTTATTTATGAAGATTTTAGGATGAAAGTGTGATGAAGTTCTTAATTTTATGTTTTTTATTGAAATTATACTGGACTGAGTCTCACTGCTACCATGTTTGGGACTTTCCAAGTGTAAAGACAGACACAGCAGCACGCTTCCCCCTTTACTATTTAACTTGAATTGTTTAACAAAATGCAGTGACTCTGCTACATTTAATCTTGGACAAAATAGCATTTGTTGGGCCAGAGCTCTGAAGTCTTTACAATCCAAATAAGGGAAAATAAAGGGTCTAAAATCCTGCATGGAGGCAGCTTTTGTTAGTTGATTAATTTTTTTTTTCAAATGCTATATTCATAACTCAGTGGTTAAATGTGTGAGGGCTCCCAAGGTTTGGAGAAAAGCTTCGTGCAAAGGTCAAACAATAGGAAAGTGGAGGAGAGAGAAGAGGACATGTGATTGTGAGTAACCAAAATGGGTAGTTAGCCAAAGTTCAGATGATATTACACCAGAAAAAAATCAAATTACAGAACACAAAAACACAAACATCTTGTCTCCTGGAGATGAATGCAAGGAGGAAACTAAACAGTGTGTGTGGTGTAGTGTGGAGATGTTGGAGCCTTGTCCTTGCTTCTCATCTAAGGAGGAAAATACATTGAATTTCCTTATGCTTGTAGTGAAGCACCCCATGTCCAGAGCACTTGCTGTAGCACAAAGTGGTGGCAATAAATGATTTTTTTAAGTGGAAGCCTCTTGTCTTCACGTGCTCTGCTATTTTAGGATGGAGGTTGTATCTGTAAGAAAGTGATAGAAGCAGGGCAACAGAAATTGTTTGGCAAAGCAGAGGTGGGGGAGCCTGATACAGGCAGCCTGAAAATGAAGGGACAGGGGGTGAGAGGGGCACTGTGTGCTGCCCTGAAACCCTTCTCCATGGGAGTAGGTGGAAACTTTGTCACTAGCTCCCAGGGCCAGGGTTTGACTGTGTCTCTGTAATAATCACACAGGGAAGAAGGTTTGGGGATGGATTTTAATAGTGCTGATATTTTATGTTGTTATTTTATGTTCTGATATCCATTTTGTAGGGATTGAATTCTTCTTGCTTAAAGGTTTCCTGTGAAGAGGGAAACATCCCTCCAATCTGCAGGAGTCACAGATCAAAATCACATTGAGATGTGGTCTGTGCTCATGGTTCATGTTTGCCAAAAATGTAGTTTATTCTCCCCAGATTCAACATTTAGGGTTTAATTAATTGTTAGACTTAAATGTTAAAGTATTTTGTTTTCCTCTGATTCATTGGCTGAAGATACAGCAAAACACAAATGTTCTGTGGATTCACTCCATGTGCCAGGTTGAAGGATTGGAAAAGAAGGAAAAGCAGATGGAATTCCCCCCAACTATTTTTCTCCTTGCTCATTAGGCTGAACACACTCATAAATTTGACCTTGTACACGACTGTTGGATGATAATTTTCCTGCTTTTTTTTTTTTTTCTCCAGAGTGAGCTACTTTATGGTGGAAGGAACAATATTTCATATATATATATTTATTTTATATATATATATATATATATATATATATATATATATATATATAAAATATAGATATATATATAATATAGATTTATATATATAAATATATTATATATAATATATTAATATATATTATATATATCTTAATATATATTTATATATATTATATATCTTAATATATATTTATATATAATATATTAAAAATATATATAATATATAAAAATATATATAAAAATATATAAATATATATATAAAAATATATATATAATAAATAAATAAATAAATATATATATAAAAAATATATATATATATATAAAAAAAAATATTAAGTATTGATGAAGAACAGTCTCTGTGATTTTTTTCTCCAGAGTGAGCTACTTTATGGTGGAAGGAAAAATATTTCCTGTATATGTATATATATATATATATAGTATTGATGAAGAACAGTCTCTGTGATGAGTATTGATTTCAGCTCAATTGAGACACTGTTACTCTGATGCCTTAAATTACCAAGAATTATAACAATTAAATTCCTAATACAGGGAGTGGATTGTCACCACCCTGCCAGGGTTTGTTCCCCTGTGCCCTGGTGGCATTTGCACACCCAGGTGATGGGAAGCACCCTGCCTGTTTTAAAGCTCTAATATTAGTGTTGCTGTTATTGGTGAAAACAAGCATTTTATCCCCACTCCCATTATAAAAATAATAATAAAATAATAAAAAATAATAGTAATAAAAACCCCAAAGTCAATATAAAGTAGATAATAAAACCCAAGGTATATAAATATATAAAAGAAACCCTAGAATATATGAAGTGGATAATAGAACTTAAGAGAAATTAGCTTTATTTGCCTTTTGTTGTCTGCATTTGTCTGTGACGTGGTGAGTGTTCAGTCTTTTGCATCGTTTCAGGGAGGAAACATTGTTTTTAAGCACAGAAAATTTTGTGAAGCCTCAGATCAGCAAGACACGCTTTCAGATGGGAATTGACCCTTGCCTTTGTAAAAACAATTTAAACTCTCTTGGCAGGCAGTGCTGAGGGAGCTGGTGAGTAGGCAGAAAGATTTTGCCAGCTCCAGGTAATTTAGTTGGAATATTCTGAGCTCTCTGCAGGCAGCAAATCATGGTGTGAAATGAAGCAGGGGGCTGTGTTTTTGCTGAGGGGGTTTCAAGTCTCTGTTAACCAGAGGTTCCCTGGATTGCACATTGAAGGATGAAGTTTTAATCAGGTTTTTATTTGCATTCAGCAGCCAACAGCACAAATTCATTAACAGCACGTGTGCTCCTGGCTGCTTCTGTTCTCTGGGGCTGGTTTGGGGAGCTTGGGCCGTGTCCTGTGTGCCATCCAGGCAGGTTTGATGTTTTCTGTTCCTCCCTGCTGCGCTCCCTGACTGCACAGCACACACAGGGACCGTCTGCACCCCTACCCTGTGCCTGGCTCCACAAATCCCCAGCTCTGGTTGGGTTTTTGAGCAGCTCAACGACTGCATGTGCATGGTGAGTTTGCCTTCAACTTGCTTCTTGAAGGCTGTCCAAAAAATAAAATAAAATAAATAAAATAAAATAAATAAAATAAATAAAATAAAATAAAAAATAAATAAAATAAATAAAATAAAATATTAAAATAAATAAATAAAATAAAATAAATAAAATAAATAAAATAAATAAAATAAATAAAATAAATAAAATAAAATAAAAAGGCTGGGAGTGGATTGGTGCCTGCAGATTAAACCCTGGATTTGCTCTGCAGAGGCCGTGGGAAAGCAGACGCCAAGGGAGCGGAGCGTGGCCTGGGTGGGCGATCGCTGGGGGTGGCAGATGATCTATAGGCTTGGCAGTTGGGGCACCAGCATCAAAGCACCTTCTCTTGGCAGCAGATCTCTGTCCAGATGATCTCTTGCAGATTTGGATACGTTCACTCATTCCAGGGAGGTGTTTTTTTTAAAGCTGGTTGCCTGGTTTGTCCAATTTCACCAGGCAATCTGTTCCAGCTGTAATTTGCTCTTTCACATGTTGGCTTCCATCAAAATTCCTGCAGAAGGAGAAGCTGGTGCTGGTGGCAAGGAGGAGAGTGACAACGTGTTTCTCTTGGCAGCGGGGCGAGGTGTTCCTGCCCAAAGGAGTTGTGGAGCTGGGGTGCTAATAAAAACTGCCAGGTTTGGTGCTGGCCCAGCAGCCAGAAGGATTTCAGTGGCACTGTGGGGCCTGGGAAAGGACCAGGGGGGGTGACAGGCGAGGCCTTGTCACCTCCTGGGGTTTCCCAGGGCTGTGGTGCTGAGCAGTGCTCGGGGGTGTTAGGAGAACCCGCTGAAACCGCCTCCTGCGCTGGCTTCTGTGCTGACCTCGGCTGCAGGCACCTCTCCTGGTTGCTTCTCAGTCTGCAGCTTCAAAGTCAGGATTGTTTTTCCTTTCCAGGTCTGTGCTGGTGACATGAGTGTTAATGTCATGGACCTCTTGAATGGCCAAAAATGGTTCAACCACGTTTGCAATTTCAGGAATTTGAGCCTTCTGAGGAGCTACCACAGAGATGTTTTTTCCCCCCAACGGTTGTTCTCACTGTTGGTGTTCCAGCAGCAGTGGTTGCTCTGGAGGACAGAGGCTGATTGAACCTCAAACCTTTAATGTCTTGGCAGAGGTGTGGAAAGTGGATTTTGCCGTGGTGGCCGCTTTAGGAGGGTCTCTTGGCTCGAGTCTCTCCTCCAGTGGCCGTTGTTTGTGTGTTGTTCTGTGCTTAGGTGGCACCGTTGGGCAGGGGAGAGGTTGCCCTGTTCAGAAATAGGCAATCTAGAGGTGGGCACCATGTTTGGTGTTCAGTGTTGGGCCCCTGGCTCCGAGAAGGACCTGGAGGTGCTGGAGCGTGTCCAGAGAAGGGAACGGAGCTGGGGAAGGGTCTGGAGCACAAGTGTGCTGAGTTCCCGGCTGAGGGAACTGGGGGTGCTGAGCCTGGAGCAAAGGAGGCTGAGGGGAGACCTTCTGGCTCTGTCCAAGTCCCTGCAGGGAGGGTGCAGAGAGGTGGGGGTGGGTCTGTTCCACCAAGGACCAAGGGACAGGACCAGAGGAAATGGGCTCCAGTTGTGCCCAGGGCAGTTGAGATGGGATGTGAGGAAGAATTTCTTTGCTGAAAGGGTTCTGAGGCATTGGAAGGGGTTGCCCAGGGCAGTGGTGGAGTCCCCATCCCTGGAGGGATTGAAGAGTCGTGTAGACACAGCGCTGAGGGACATGGGTCAGTGGGGACTGGTCAGTGTTGGGTTCATGGTTGGACTCCATGAGCTCAAAGGGCTTTTCCCATCCAGGCCAGTCTGTAACTCTACACTGGTGCAGGCTGGGCACAGTGTGTCCTAGTCACAATCCTATTTAATTTTCCAGACTACTCATGGTACGTGGCCAGTCTGTAGGAGTGAAGATGTTCCATGGGGTTGCTCTAGGAGTGTAATGAAGCAAAGTGCTTGGGTTTATAATTTTTGGTAGCTTTTCCTTTGCTGTGTGACTATCTGCACACTTTATTAGTGCCCTTCCTGTGTCTCTTGGTCCATCTCTTCTCCTCAGCCGTGTTCCTCAGTCCCATCACTTGTTGTGGAGCACTTCTAGGTACTGTGCTCACAACTTTGAGCTGGGACATCTGCAATAAGCAGTTCTGCTCCTGCATCCTGATTCTTTGTGCCACCCTATGGGTGTGTGTGTGTGGTCAGCTGGCTCTGGGACTGCTCCCAGCTGGGAGTAACGGCTTTTTCATGTGTTGGAGGATCACTTCCACCAAGGGTTCCCTGTGCAGCTGCCTGCGTTCAAGGAATGGGCTCCTCCAGACCACAGACAAGTGCTGTGGGCACAGGGAGAGGTTTCATTTGGTACCACTGTGGGGTTTTGTTGTTTTGTTGACTTAAGGTGTGTGAAATTACATGTATGCCTCAAGCCATTTGGCTTTCCTGCTGCAAGGAACGTCTTTCTTCTTTAAAAGAGAAAAGACAACAAAAAAACCCCTTTATAGTGGTGGTGGGATCAGTTCCTTCTTCTTTTTGTCCTGTGTGGTTTTAAAGGCCAGCAGTGGTGCTTATTGTCAATGTTTTCACAGACTTTCTAAAGGAAAAAAAAACCCAAATATTGTCATTGTAAATGTTTGATATTTTGCCAGTTTCTGTAGTTAATGATTATCACCAAATTAGCTTGGTTTTTAGAATAATGTTGTTTTTATAGCCTATATACTGCACCAGCCTGGGTTGCTAAGCTCATTTATTAGCAGAGTTCTATAAAATATAACACTTTCTACAAACCTGAACCTCCAAACTGGACTGTTGGGAGTGTGTTCTGTGCTGCAGAGCTAACAGTAATCTTCTTTTGCAGGGCAATCACTTTGATCAGTATGAGGAAGGGCACCTGGAGATAGAGCAAGCCTCTCTAGACAAGCCCATCGAATCGGTAAGTTACACATTCATCAGCAGCATCCACCCACCACACATTTGGCCGTGATCGGATGGGCCTTGATGTGAATGCAGACAAACTGGATAGGAGTGGGGGTCTTTTTGTCAGAACAGGGGTCATTTTATTTTTTTTTGGTGGTAAATTGCATGCTGAGATTAAGTGGGCCTGGGATTTAATCTTTGAAGTAGTTCTCCTAAAACTAGAGGTGACTAAATTTGAATTCAACGTGATATTTCAGAAATTATTTAAAATACATTCATTCATAGATATTTATTTTGTTAAGTTCTTCTACTTTTTGTTGAAGAATCCCTTTAATTCATGTGCAAACTTGATGGAATAGTGTAGTAAAAGGTGTTTTGATCCTTTTTTTAGTTTATATTTTTGGACAACTACTGGTGTGTTAAAGGGAAGTGTTAGGGTGACACCTGGCAGGACGGGAACACGGCTGCACTGCAGTGTTAGTCCTTCCCCACCAATCTGAAACTGCACTGCAAGTGTCTTTTAAATTATTGCTTTCCTTTGAATTGGGTGTGGAGAGCAGAGCCATAAGATGGGAAAAAATTCACTTTTTTTTTTTTAGGGTTTTTTAAAGCTTTTTGGAGCATTTTTCTCTCTGCAAAGCATCTTCCTGCTAGTCTTAGGCACAGTAGCTTGTTCAGCTTAAGCTGGACCTAAGTTTGGCACTTAATTTAGCCAAGTTTCATTTGCAGTTTCAGTATGAGAGCAAGAAAACTTGTAGTGAATAATCAAGGGTGCCTTAGGGGTGTTTTGTTGCAGACTATTATTTTTATTAAGAAAATACATCTCAAGTATTTCTTTTCCCTGTTAATAATTTAAATTCCCCGTTAAAATTCCTTCACGCTAGTCTGCACTTCCAAGAAACTCAGTGTTAGCAAGAAATCACTAGATATATTTTTCATTCATGTGTAGGTTGGTGTTGTGTGTGTTTGTGTGTGTGTGTATGTGTGTGTTAGATGTTTACCAAAAAATAAAATAAAATCAAAATTTACACAACTTGGGGTGTTCGACATTTTTCTTCCGCAGCAGTTGGCCCATATTAGCTAAGCAGCCATGATCTGGTTTGTATTGCACGGTCTGCCTTCTTTAATTTCTTCTCTAGGGTTTCCTTTTCCCCCCCTTTTCCTCTCCCCCCTTTCTTATTTCTGTTTTTCTGGTCCAGTGAACACTGCATTTAGTACCTACTGTCTTAATGTGCTGGCATGATGCTAGATTTAGGCATGGCAGTAATTGATGACGCATGAGATAATGCTGCAGAGATGGGAAGTTGTATTCAATGTTCTCCTGAATACTTCAATCTTGGGGATTGGAATTAAAATGCCAAGCTTGTAAATCTAATGAGAAATCCATGTTGGTTGCCTGCTCTGTGCCACACTGGAAATGAGCATTTCAAAAATAATTCAAATACTACTTACAGACTAAACTGGATATCTGATTTCTAAAAGTGTTTTCCCAAGCAGAGGAATAGAAGTGGTCACAGATTACATCTCTCTGGTGTTCTGAAGTTAATCCTGCCTACAGAAATATATAAAACATCAACAAGTGCACTGGTCATGGGCACAAAGACTCACAGTGCAGCTGGGATCATCTGCAACCTTCGTTGCAGTTTGATTAATGTTGAGCTCTGGCAGAGAAATTAAATTCAATTACAGCTTTAATATTTTATTCATATATATATATATATATATATATATATATATATATAATCACCATCCAAATATCAGGACATTATTAATCTTTACAACTTTTTTGGTAGGTTTTAATATGTACAGTTCAGCTTTATGGTTCAATTTGAAGGCAGTTTGATGGAGAGGATAAGAGAATGGCTCACCTCTTTGGGAGGAGAAAGAGTTAAAACCTCAAGTTCTTAATTGAAAACCCAATTTGCTTCACTCTTCTTTTGTCTGTAATAAGAGAAACGAGCATTTGAGGTGGAAGACCCCTAGCCTGGGACATGAAACTCTTTCAAGGAGTCACAGACCTGAGTAAACATGTTTTGGGTTGTCACAGCAGCTGTGCTCTGACACAGAGCACACTTGAGCTGGCTTCGTGTGCTAGTCCCAGAGTTTAAAAGCTGTGACTGCTGCACAGGGTGCTTTTTGGTTTGTTTTGGGGTTTTTTGGGTTTTTTTTTAATCTCAAGAACAAGCCCCATGTCAAAGTGCAGTGAAAACCAAGCACTTTTAAGGTTAATCTTCACAATGTCTTAATGTGTTGAATCTTAAAACCCAATCTGTAGCTGGGAAGCATAAATAATTTTGTCACTTTTCCTGACAGCTGTGAAAATGATTTTGCTTCCCCACTATTGATGACTTGTGTGCTTTTGAAATTGGCAGCTTACAGACCTTTAAAGCAGGAACGTTTCTCTTGTCAGAGTTTAGCAGTGTGCCTCTCCTGCAAGATTTTTCACTGGGAAAGAGGTGTTCAGGCTGCTTTTTCTGCCTCGTATTTGATGCTGTTTGCTCACCCAGATGCAGAGATTGAACTGAAATCGAGGGGGAAGGAGTAAGGACAAGGATATAATTTGCAGGTACTGCCCATCAAAATATTTGCAATATTCACATTTATTCACAAATTGCTCACAGAAAACTGCTTAAAAATTATAAAACAATTCAAGTGACCTTTAAAAAGGAATCTGCTCAGAGTCAGGAGTAAGAGCCTCTGCTTCACGTTATGGAACTAGTTTGGGTGACAGATGTCTTTGTGCCAGGAAAGATGTTTATAACAATAGCAAATCAAAGCGCTTTCCACTTAAAACTTGAAGGTTTGGTTATTCTCCAGAGTTAAAAGTAGATTAAATATTCTCTCCAGTTCTTCTTGCAGCTTCTCACATCTTTTTAGGAATATGCAGATGCTTTTAAAGCCTTAAAGGTAGCTTGCACATGGAAATCCCGGGGTCACAGGAAGGACAATCACCCCGAAGTGAGATCCATCTCTGCAGCATTATCTGTTGAGAGGTGCTGACTGTACTGCTACAGCATGCAACTCAAAAGGTGGCTGGAAAAATAGGTTTGGGAGTCTACAGATCATTACAATGTTGAAATGTGTCCTCAATTAGCATCCTAGGATTTTTGTTCCTTTGGAAATCCTGCTTTGTTACAGCTTGTTTGAACTGAACCATGCGACTATAACCAAAGTACATGTATGGAAAATAGAGCTGACACGAGTTAGTAGATGTACATAGCCTAAACCAGAAGCCAGCTATTTTCCATTACCAAATTGAAGAAAATATTTCATATCAATGGACATTTCATAGCTGCAAATAGTGGTTTTTGTTGTTGGTTTTTTTTTTCCTCCCCACAAATAACAGTATTTTTTTGTTCTGGTTTGAAAGATGCTGCACTTAACTGGCTGTTCACGTCAGTGGAACCACTGGTGTTTGGTGCCCTTGAAAAATCAGAGTGCTTAACCCCTTTTTTAAATTCAAGGAGCTGGATGTATTTGTTTTAAGATGTTTTAAGTGCACTGAGTTCAGGTACTCGAATGGGAAGTCACAAAGTATTGCAGCTTTAATGGAATCCAGATTTTCTTCAAGGAGAAATGGCTTTAAGCTGAAACAGGGCAGGTTTAGATTAGATTAGGAAGAAATTCTTTGGTGTGAAGGTGGTGAGACCCTGGCCCAGGTTGGCCAGAGAAGCTGTGCCTGCTCCTCCCTGGAAGTGTTCTGGGCCAGGTTGGATGAGGCTTTGAGCAACCTGGTCTAGTGGAAGGTGTCCCTGCTGCTGGCAGGGGGTTGGGACTGGAGGAGCTTTAAGGTCCCTCCCAACCCAAACCAGTCTGTGGTTCTATGATTCATGTTAATTCCTTATTTCTACTTGTTTATTAAATCTTATAGCTGTGAATTGATGGTTTTCTCTGTCCCAGCAGTACAGGTGAGGTAGGAGATAGCGATCCCCCCTTAGAGCCTGCACCAGCCAGCCCTTCCCCGTGCAGGCAGCACCCAGAGGGTCAGGGAGCTGAACCGAGCCGTCGCCGTCGCAGGTTGGAGGCCAGACTGGTGTCACCCACTGTACTCTGGAGCTTGGTAGTTTGTCCTCATCATAACTAACACAATCCTCCTCCCACCCCAGCACCTCTAATCCTCTCAGCTGCACAGGGAGGCCCTGGAGCCACCCGAGGGCGTGAGGTGAGGTGGTTGGTGATGGCAGGCTGGTGCAGGCGGCGGTAGGAGCTGCAGTTGGGTTTTGTGGCACTCTCTATCTGTACAGATCTGTGGACTCCACCCCTTCCAAAGTGTCATTTGATGAGGCTGCTGATTTGACATTTAGCAGTAGCCATATGTGGACAGCGCTATAAATAATGTGCTTCTTGAAGCTGAATGGTGTAGCATTACTATTTGGCTTTTCTCTCTAGTCTTCATTGTGTCATCTGTAGTGAGCTCTAGGTTTTGTTTTGGGAATCTTTTTATTTTTCAACCTCTTGTTTGCATGGGTTCACCTGGTAGCATCCAGTCCTTGCTTATAGATTCCTCAATACACAGTCAGCACGGTTTGCAATCCACTCAAGAGACGGATGGATCCCGCCGACGCCGAGGGATGAGCCATGGGAACACGAGATGTGGGAAATCTGATGGAAAAACCTGCATTAGTCTGCAGGTTTTTCCTGCAAAAAAGTAGTGTTTTGGTTTATCTGGAATGCAGCTCAGTCCACTGACTGCAGATTCTATCCCATGTCCAAAACATCAGCAAAACCTTTCAGTTCTTGTGTGCATCTTTTCATTCTCTGCATTATTTTTCTTTTCTATTGGCCAAAACCTTTGTCAGAAATGAATGCTGGGGGATATCCCAATATTAGGAATCATTGATACCCATGGAAAGTAATCAAGGGCATCCTTGGGCACAGGGTGGGGAATTGGGGAGGCCAATTGGAGCTGTTGGAGAAGATTTTTCCAGAGTAACTGAGCCAACTCCCGTGGCAGTTTGGTGAAGTCAAGCCCTTTCCATTTCCTAGGTGCTTTTGGGACAGTTACACTTTATCTGCACTGCAAAGTTTCCCACCTTTAAATAGAGATGATCACAACCACAGAGCTCCACAGTGCTGAGGGGAGTGCTGGGAGGTGTAAATTGTCCCATCAGGAGCCTGCTGAGCCGCTCTGTCCTACACCCAGTGTCCCGCAGGCTGGTGGCCGGCGCTGGCTCCGTGACCATTTGCCCCGCTGTTGGGGGTGGTTTGAACAGTAAATGAGAGCTCACTTGCTTGCTCAGACACCTCTTGGGAGACTGATTTTGGTTGCCTCACTGATTTTTATTGTGGCTGTGACCAAAATGATAGTGTGAGGAAGTGAGGGGGCTTGGGCCAGCTCTTGGGCCAGAAACCGGGGGGGGGATCTCCTTGGTGGGCTGCTGGCTTTTTTGTAGAAGACCCCAACTCTTCCTGTAGGAAAACTGCTACAAGGTGAGGATAGTTCAGTCAAAAGCAATGACAGTTCTTGACACTTGACAGGAAGTTCAGTGTGAAACAAAAAGAAAATACCCACTTTTACAGAATGTTCACTTAAAAATGGGATTTAAAAAAAAAAAGCTACTGGCTGTGGCAACATCTGCTGCCCCATGTCACATTTTTGGTCCCAATATGCCCAGCTACTCCTCAGGCTGCCAGGGTTTGCAGACTGGCTCTCACGTGGCCAAGCCTGGCTTTCCATGGTTTCATTCTTAGGGCAGCATTTCCTCTGAAGAAGGAAGGGATTTGAAATGGAGGGAGAACGTGGCTGGAGATCAGCAGATGAATGACTGGGTCCCAGCTCCCATCTTCATCTGAGTCTCTTAGGGTTGTCCTCCCTGTGTGGTGAAACAGAAGATGCTCCATTTCGATTCAGCAATATTTACAATGAGGAAGTGGTTTCACTTGCTGAAGCCACCAAATGGAAGTGATTGGGGAGGGGAAAACACTCCCTGGGCACCCGGGTGGGATAATATTCAGGCATAATTCCAATTGCTATCAACCAACCTGTGACCATCCTCTTGAGTGGCTTTGTAAAAGTGGTGCTAATGTGTATAACCCTTCTAAATTGTTCTTTTTTTTTTGTTTTCCCCCCTTTAACATTTGTTTACCCCTTCACTGTGTCAGTCACAACACACTGCTCTTGAACCTCCCAGCTGGTCTTGACTTGTTGAATTTATTTTATGCTTTCACTCTTCTTTAATAAAATACATTACTTGCAAGCAGTGAATTGAAAACAAAGCAAAAGCAAAAAAAAAAATAAAAAATCATTAGTGATTGGACAGTTTCTTACTTTGTGTTACATTTAACTGTTCTTTTGACAGCCCAGTTTTTAAAGCCAGGTTCGTATGGAAATGCTTTCACTCCACTTGCACTGCTTTTGGAAATAGCATACTGCTTCATCTGTCTGTTTATTTTAGTGCATTCATAACACAACACAGTCAGCACAATGTCTCATCTCCACTTAGCAAAAGGTTGCAAAGGACTCCTTGTCTTTATTTTATTTTTATTATTATTTTTTTAATTTATTTAATTTTTTTGGTTTGGAAAACGCAGCCATTTTGGTCAGCACCAGCTTTTAAAAAATCGGATTCAATAAATCCTTTGTCAGATAACAGTTGCAAAAACAATTGGCTTCAATAAATCCTTTGTCAGATAAGGGTTGCAATGCTCATGGTAGAACAATTCGAGTGAGTTATCCACAAAACCTTTCAACCCTGTGCATGAAGGACGGGGCGGTTGTTGTGGCCGTTAGAGAAACGGCCTGCAGCAGAGAAATTGACAGGTAAGTTTTCCTACCCACAGTCTTCTCCATGGTGTTTGTGGTTGGAATCCATATTTACCCATTTTTATATTTTTATTTATCCATTTTTTTTCTTTCTTTTTTTCTTTCTTTTTTTCTTTTTCTTTCTTTTTTTCTTTCTTTTTTTCTTTCTTTTTTTCTTTCTTTTTTTCTCTCTCTTTTCTCTCTCTTTTCTCTCTCTTTTCTCTCTCTTTTCTCTCTCTTTTCTCTCTCTTTTCTCTCTCTTTTCTCTCTCTTTTCTCTCTCTTTTCTCTCTCTTTTCTCTCTCTTTTCTCTCTCTTTTCTCTCTCTTTTCTCTCTCTTTTCTCTCTCTTTTCTCTCTCTTTTCTCTCTCTTTTCTCTCTCTTTTCTCTCTCTTTTCTCTCTCTTTTCTCTCTCTTTTCTCTCTCTTTTCTCTCTCTTTTCTCTCTCTTTTCTCTCTCTTTTCTCTCTCTTTTCTCTCTCTTTTCTCTCTCTTTTCTCTCTCTTTTCTCTCTCTTTTTTCTCTCTTTTCTCTCTCTTTTCTCTCTCTTTTCTCTCTCTTTCTCTCTCTTTTCTCTCTCTTTTCTCTCTCTTTTCTCTCTCTTTTCTCTCTCTTTTCTCTCTCTTTTCTCTCTCTTTTCTCTCTCTTTTCTCTCTCTTTTCTCTCTCTTTTCTCTCTCTTTTCTCTCTCTTTTCTCTCTCTTTTCTCTCTCTTTTCTCTCTCTTTTCTCTCTCTTTTCTCTCTCTTTTCTCTCTCTTTTCTCTCTCTTTTCTCTCTCTTTTCTCTCTCTTTTCTCTCTCTTTTCTCTCTCTTTTCTCTCTCTTTTCTCTCTCTTTTCTCTCTCTTTTCTCTCTCTTTTCTCTCTCTTTTCTCTCTCTTTTCTCTCTCTTTTCTCTCTCTTTTCTCTCTCTTTTCTCTCTCTTTTCTCTCTCTTTTCTCTCTCTTTTCTCTCTCTTTTCTCTCTCTTTTCTCTCTCTTTTCTCTCTCTTTTCTCTCTCTTTTCTCTCTCTTTTCTCTCTCTTTTCTCTCTCTTTTTTTTATATTTTTATTTTTTTGCATATACTGATTTAAGCTTTTATAACCAGACATTTCCTTACTTCTCCTTTTAAAATTATTTTTTTTAATAGCCTTTTTTATATCTATTGTACAGATATATCTATAATTATAGATAATTATATCCTGAGAGAGAGAGTCATAGTGTGGGAAAAATGCATGCTGGTGCCTTGAAAAATAAAGCAAGCAAAATGTCTTGCTTTACTGGTATATCAGAAAAAAAAAAAATTAAATTTATACTTGATAGAATTTTTCTTGAGGAAAAACATATCCATGCAGCCAACATCTTTGGGAAGATTGTGGCTTTCAAACTGCTGCACCAAAGTTCTGCAAACTCTGTGGTTATTGTTTATTCCAATGTGGAATGAGTGAAAATACCACTGCTATTCTGATTTCTGGGCACAACTTGGTTATTTAATTAAAGACACCTGCAGCATGGAGATCTGGGGGGGTTTAATTTGGTTTTAATTATTATTTAATTATTTAAGATTCCATGTACCACTCAAAGTTATGGATTCACAGCCTGGACCAATTGAGGATATTTGTGATCTCTTGGGTTATAGTTTTGATAATTATGATAATTAATAATCACCACAGACTTATCTGATTTATTTATATTTTTAATTTTAATTTAATGATAACATGGTCCTAACCCAGAGCCCTGTGAGGAGCTGGCAGTTGGTCACTGCTGCTCAAGGGCTGAACTGATGAGTGAGGGATCAACTTTAGGTGCTTCCAAGGGTGTTGTGCTTGGTTTTGGGGAGAAAAATACTGCATCAAACCAGAATAAATCCCACACAACCCCTGCTCAGCCTGAATTTTTCAAAAGCTGGTGCTTAATTGCTGCATCAATACTTTTCCACTGATTCTGAAATAGCTTTTTTTTGTTGTTTTGGTTGTTGGTTTTGGTTTGTTTGGTTTTTTTTTAAGGAAGATGAGACATTATGCTTATTGTTTCCCCTACATGCACTAATGGTTCCTTGCTGTTAACTTATTGCTAGGCCTGTTTCATTCTAACATCTTAGTATTTTTGTTAGTTTAATGTGAAATGCATCACCCAGTCTGTGCTTGAGCTCATTTTATTTAATTGATTTTAATTTTTTTGTTGTTTTTTTTAATTTTGTTTTACTAACCTCACTGTTTTTTTCAGTTTAATATTGGCTGCATGCTAGTTTTTATATATATATTTATACATATATAAAAAAAAAAAAAACCCAATCAAGTCTAGCCTGGATTTTGCTCTGATTGTGTTTTGGTTTCTAGTGGTGGGGCAGTCTTGCACTTACAACTTAGTTATGATAAAAGCCTGACACACAAACAAAAATGACTAAACACATTGTAGATTTTCTTTACCAAAAAAAAATATATATATAAAATAATAATAATCTTAAGTGGTGCTGTCTAGGTGATGGATATGATTGTATAAATAGCTTGATTTTATGCTTTTTACTGTCAATTTTTATTGGTACACTTTATTTTCTCCCACATTGCCTTTTTTTTGTTTTGTTTTGTTTTATTTTATTTTATTTTACTTTAAAATGTGATGCACAAAAGTTGCCCAGCACACCATCAGAAAAGTGACCATCCCTGATACCCTGTCCCCCTGGAAAAATTCTCTAGCCAGCAATTTTGGACATTTGTCTTTCCCTTTTCTGGGGCATTTATTGCCTTTTCAGTAGCATTTTTTTTTCCTTTTTGCATGCATCTCTATATGTAGAAAAAAAAAATAAAAAAAAATCTCTTGCTCATCACATGTTTAAATGTCAGTGGGAAGGGAAGAATATATTATTGGAATATTTTTGGTTTGTTTTCTCTGTTCTGTCTGTCAGGATAATATTGGACACCGCTTACTCCAGAAACATGGGTGGAAGCTGGGCCAGGGCTTGGGGAAGTCACTGCAGGGTAAGTCCAGCAGCTTCTGTCTGAAACCTTCAACACCAGCCTTAACTAAATGATTTCTGCTTTGGTTTTTGGTTGTTTTTTTTGTTGTTGTTGTTGTTCCTAGATTAGATTTTTCTTTCCATTATTAAAATATCCAAACAAATACACTCTTGAGTTTGATATTTAGCAATGTGCAAGCGGAAGCTGCTGCCTCGCTGACCGGGCCAGGTTAGATGTGATGTGTGTGGCGTGTACCTGCAAAAATCACCCTGTTTGGAGGGAGGTGAATTAATTGCTTATGTAATAACAGGTAGTTGTATAGCTTCTGAAACTGTAATGATGATAATCTGCTGGCTGGTTGCTTTGATATTAAAAAAAATAAGAATACAAGGTAGTTATGGTCTGTGCACGTCCCACGGTGGTGTCAGAAGGGCCCACTGGATACTGGAAGTGGTGGCAGACGTTCTCATGGATGGGAGAGGCTCACACTTAGTTTCTCCAGAGGAGTTTCACAGGTTTGATTTATTTCTCCTCCCCAGCAGTCTGTTTGTCAGGGATTTAGCAAACCTTTGGGACACTGTAGTCCTGGTTGAACCGATGCACCCGGTCCTCACGCTGTCTTGAGCCTGAATTCACCCCGTGACGGTAAATCCCGTGGTTTAAATGGAGCCAGCGCTGCCTGGTTCATGCAGGTGGCTTTAGCCACTCCCCTGGCCTGTAGTGTCTGTCCTGCAGAGGTCCTCATCAGGCTGAAAGAACACAATGTGGTTTTTGGGGGTTTTGGGGGGTTTTTTGGTGGAAAACCTGAAGGCAGCGCTTCCTATCAGTCACTGCTTCCAAACGCCCCGCAACGCCGTGCGTGAGGTGCTCGGCGTTTACCGCAGGCACGAGACTGTGCCCAGGCAGTTTGTGTAGAAACCTCTTGAAGTGTTTGAAACTCAAGTGCACCCCAACTTCCAAGTAACTTCTTCATGTCCCCACACCCTTCATCTGGAGACCAGGGAGCTTGTAACTGGCCTTCCATGCCCTTGGAGTGAGCCTGTTAGAGAGGTGTTCGTGTGCTGTGGGGGACTGTGGGGAGGTAACGAGTTCTCTGAACTCTGGGAATGCACATTAATCTCTTGGACTAAGGCTCTCCTGACTTCTCAGGCAGGACTGCCTTGGTGGTCAGTGCTTCTTGCTTCCTCTAACACTTGTTTCATTTGAAATCCTCTGGTTAATGCAGGGCACTCTGACACTCCTCTCCTGTCCCGTGCTGGTGCCAAAGCTCAGGACGTGGTTGTAGTTGTCACCTGTTGAGCTTCCCCTTTGGCATGGCATTCACTGGGTGTGTAACTTGGTCTGCTTTCTCTTTTTGGGTGTCCCATACTGCTCTGTGTGTCACCAATGTGGGAACACAGAGACCTGACAGAAGTTAAAGCCCTGTCCCAACCCCAGCAGGATTCAGAAGCGCAGCCCCGAGGGGCCCTGTGGTGTTGCAGGCACTGGCGTGGTGGAGTAGGCAGCAGGTGACTGTGGAGTCTTGAGTTGGGGACCAGAGGATGGTGTCACCATGTCCTGAGCTCGAGAGGGCTGAGGCTGCCTGTGGGGTTGCTCAGATATTTGCATTTAGATACTTGTCCAGGTTCAGATTTTCCCACTGTGCATTTGGAGGCGTTGGATCTGCACCCTGTATCTCGCGTATTATTGAAGCTCTGGTGAGCTGAACTGTTTGGGAGCTGCAGATAAATCATGGCTGTGGGCTGTCAGGGTTTTCCTGGGCCTTCTGTGTTTTTGTAGCAGTGCAGGAATAAAAACAGCCCATCTAGTTTAACCCAGGTAGGTGCTGAAACCTTCCTAACATAGGCTTTGCAGAGCGTGCAGGAGTTGCATAGTGCCTGTCACCTTCCAGAAGGAGAGGAGCACCCTGTCCCTCTGACAGACAGACAGACAGAGAGCCTCTCTGGTCGAGGTGTTGGGAGATGGAGGATGCAGAGAAGTGTTGCTGCTCCAGTTCTCAACATAAAGTCATCAAGAGTGCTTGTCCTCCCTCTTAGTGACGAGGAGCTGCAGCCTGTGCCTGTGGCATTGCTGATTTAATTCATTATCCAGTGTTTCATTCATTATCCAGTGACCTTTTTACATGAATCTTAGATCATCCCAAAATAAAAACCAAAACAAAACCTGCCAGGAAGGAAACATTTGCATCCAATTTTCATCTTATTCGAGGAGTTTGAAGAGTAAAGTCACTTGACATGCATTGAAAAGAGCAAAACAAGAAGTTCTTCCCCTTTTCTGGGCTCTCTTCTTGCTCAGAAAAGACCAAGAGAGGTTTTCAGAGAGATGTAAGAAGGAGAATGCAAAGTGTCTCTGTTAACTCTGCTTTGTGTGAGCCTGAGCCTAGAATTTTAAACATCCAACACTCAAATGGTGCAGCAGAAGTAGAACCACTCCAGGCAGCCTCAGTGGTGGCTGTGATATCTGACCTCCTGCATTTGGCTGCAAAACAAACCCTTAAAAACCGAAATTTGGGGTTAGATATATTGAATTGAGGTGGCATTCATCTTTCTTTTCCATGCAGTTGGCTTTCATTAAATAAGAAGTTTAATTCATTATCCAGTGACCTTTTTACATGACTCTTAGATCATCCCAAAATACAAATAAAAACTGCCAGGAAGGAAATATTTGCCTCTAATTTTCATCTTATTCGAGGAGTTTGAGGGGTAAATTCACTTGGTATGCGTTGAAAATGGAAGAGCAAAACAAGAAATTCTCCCTTTTTCTGCACTTATTTTTGTTGTGCTGTAGCTTTTAATTCCAGCTGTTCAGCTGAACTGGGGCTCCTTCTTTAATTTCAGTGACTCTGAAAGTTGCACTGATTGATTCTTGCCAGTCATAAATCCTTATTTCTTCTAGTCAGGTTCTTATCTTGTTGTTCAGCAAGAACTTCACCGCTGTGGTGGCTTCCTTGTGGATATCATCCAGCGGTGAGGGCACTGACCCCTTTCTCTGCCCCAGATGGCAGCTGGAACAGCTTCAAATTCACACTTGGCAGTTGCTGGTGGTAAAAAAAAATAATCTGCTGTTCTGGTACAAAGGTACCCAGCAGATTGGCTCATTCTCTGCAAAAATTGCAGCAGCAAAGTGGTTTTTTTTGTGCCTACCAGGGATGCTGCCTTGTGGTGTTTAACTCTTGTTAACCATCGTAGCTGGTGGAAGAGCTGAGCCACCAAGAGTTGAGCAGGTAATTGTGTCCCTGATAACACAGCTGTCATGAGAGGAGCTGTATTCTCCCAGCAAAACATCTTTTATTTTATTTTAGGTGAGTATTGAGTGGAGTATGGGACAGGGACAGTGCTGTCATCTCTGACCACAGTGGCTCAGAGAAGCTGATAATGAATTCAGCAGAGTCATTCCTCTGCTCATCTCTTCTCCTGATGTTTTTCCCATTTTGTTGGGTTTTTTTCCCCTCACAAACAACTTGGGTTATATTTGGAAATGCTGCTTCAATTTGCAAACACCCAATGAATATGAAAAAGCAGAAGAAGGAGCTGTCAGTTGACAGGGATCTCTTTTAATCTGGAAAATATGGCTTGGGGAACCACTTTTCTGTAGGGATTTTGTGCTGGCTGTGCTCTCACAAAGGAGAAAATGGTGACTGGTGACTGTTTTGGTTTTGGAGCAGAACATATGTCATGGATAATGTAGAAATTTTGTGGTCTACTGAAAAAAATCAAACTAGCAAAAAGATGTGGTTAAAAACACTGCCCTTCATGTGAAATCCTGCAATAAACAAGACCGAGGCTTGTGAAGAAATCAGGGGAGTTACATAAGAGAAAGGGATCGAGAGGGCTGAGGGAAATCTTACATTCAATTCCTGTAATGATTTCTCATGGAATAAATATTTTACATTAACTTAGAATATTATTATGAAGAGCGTAGACAGCAGAAGTGGTATCATTTTAATCCTACATTTGAAAATATTTTTATCAGCTCTTCACGTTTTCCCTGTTTTCATTTATTTTAAAAAGTCCTGTTAAAAAAAAAAAACAAACCCAAACATAATTAATTATGCTGAAAACTTCTGTTTTCTTTTTTGTGTGTTCAGTATGAGGTGAGAGTACTCTAGAGGTGGAGCTGCCAGACAAACACCAGTAGTTTAATCTCATTTAATTAGACTAAGGAAAACCGAACGGCATCCGTAGGAGAGACAAAGGCTGTTACTTTGCTTGGCCAAAAAACATGGGAATATGTGACTTTATTTGATGTGCTCACAAAGAGCATGGCATGTAGGACACAGTGAAATGATGTAGCATTTCAGACTGGCTGATATTTTAATGTCTCTCTCTGGAATCAGTCATCTGGCTCAGCTGAGGAGCCGCAGCCAAAGGATGAGGTGGTTTTCCGGGATGAGGTCAGGGCTGTGGTGTGTGTGTGTGGTGGGGAATAGCTGATAAACAAGGGCAAGGTGGACCTGGTAGCTAAAAACAAGGTTTTAAGGGGTAGTTAATGCCCCCAGCTCTGATATCACTGAGTTAATTCACAGCCAACCTCCTGGTCTCATGGTTAGCAGGAGGGGAGGAGGGCGGGCAGCCCTGCAGGGATGGTTTGCTGCAAAGAGAGGTGGTTTGGAGAGCACAGACGGGTCAGTTAGGAAGGTTTGTCTGTTATTTAGTGGTCATACAGAAAGGATTCTCCAGAGGGGTTGACCAGCTTTGGTGGGCAGGTCTAGCTCATACTTAACTAGTGGCTGTGTGAGTGGGTACTGGGTAATAACTGCAATTATTCAACATGCTTTTCTCAATTTGCCTTTTTAGAGCCCTCTCTTAAGGAAATGTGTTTGACTGCAGCCTTGACACTTCAAAAATTGCTCCAACACCTGTACAGAAAGCCCTGAAGTTTCCCTGTGCCACCAGCTCCCTCCCTTCACACACAGATTGTAGTGTCATTAATTGGATACATTGAAAAGCTTCGTTTAATTCACGTTCCCACAGCATTTCCAACACTGGGATTGTCCTGGTCTTTGGTGGTATCTCTGAGAGGTGAATCAGCATCCAGGGTTTTGCTGTGGCAACAGATAAGAGTAGCTATGCTGTGACAAAAACATACATTAAGTGTTTGTAGTGTTGAATCAAATAGTTTAGATAATAATGAGGTTTTCCTAGAGAACTGGAATTGAGCCTTGAAACTTGTCTGTAGGGGACTAAAGCAGCTCTTTCATCACTTGATGATTGTTGTGGTGAAAACATGAGTCAGTCTGAAACTAAGTTGAGTTTCAAGGTGGATGGCAGCACTTTGTGGGGTTGGGTTTTGTCCTGACATTTGGGTTATCTCAATTTTTTTTAGAAAACAGAAGCAGCAGGTGGCTGTGTTCAGAAAAGGGAGGTCCCTTTGAAATATCAATAGTTTTACCTGTAGCCTTTGATCCAAAAGAGATGCCTTCTGTCCCCTGATTCCTATTTAGTTATAACTTCCTTCTGGTTGTATGTTTTTAGCAGAATTTGGGCATCATTTCAGCGTGACTGTTCTGAGAGGCTGCTTGAATCCTCCTGGAGAGCAGCGGTGCTCACGTCACGCTGCCGTGGTCGGTGTCGTGGGAGCTCTCAGCAGTGCCGTGTAAAGCTGTGACCCCTTCCTGGGTGCTTGTTCTCATCTGCTCAGGCTAAAAACAGTAAAACCTTGACAAATTGTCAAGCCAGTGCTGTTCCTGTTGATCAAGGTGTGCTTGATCATGGTCTAAATGGAACTGGTGACACGCAGACAGCAGTGACAAGTGCGCATTACAGAGCTTTGATTTTATTTTTATCCTTTCCTGAGCTTATAAATTCTCTAACAAGGCAGCAAAGTCAGGTGTATGAAATTGGTTAGAAAATGCTCAAATTCAATTCCTCTAACTGTATTTTTGTTGCATGGTTTTCAATTAAAAAAAGAAACCAAAACACAAGTGGATTTCGGCTCTGACTTGCAAATTCGGTGATGATAAATATAGTCATGGCTGCCCCCCTTCAGTTAGACCATGATGCAGGTTTTAGTCAGCATGTTCTTCACTAAATCTGTTCAGACAAGCTCTTGTTTTCCCTCTTGGTGTAAAGGATGAGTAGAGAAAAGGACAGCACCGTCCGAAAGCAATGCTGGAAGGGAGGAGGAGAAGCTGCGGGTGAAGAAGCGATCCTGTGGCTGAGGCAGGATAATCTGTTCTCTGGCAGCTTCTCTGGTAATTCTCATTTCTGAGCTCAAGCTCAGCAGGAGTCACTGTTCCAGGAGCGTGTCAGGTGGCCGTGGCTGGTGCACACTGGTTTCTGGATGCTGGTTTCGTTGGACGTGTGGGGAGTAACAAGCAGAGCTTTGAGCGCTCGAGCAACTGAGCTCAGTGCAAACGCGACCGCTTGGCAGCTGCGGCTTGGAGAAAGAAGCTCAGGGGTTGAATTCCAGAGCTCTTGGATCCTGACTGTCACCAGTTCACCAAATGGCTTTCTGCTAATATATTAATATATTTATTTTATTTTTCCATGTGTTCAATCCTCTGATCTCACGAATGCAGACAGAGTAGATGTTTGTCAGGCCTTGAGAACGGGGAACAATGAGCATCAGCCAAAAACACCACGAGGAGATGAGGAATGTTCTGTTTCTTTCTTTCTGGGGTTTGGAGCTATGTCATAAATACAAGAAAATATGAGAGAGGAAGATAAAAATGTTGAACAGTGCCTTTATTCATGATGTATGGAATGATTTGGCAGCCTTACCCAGGACATGGATGTGAACACAATCTTATCTTGTATCTCAACATGTCCTCACGGGAACCTGGATTTTGGCACAGACTGATGTTTCCACACTTGTGTTTGCAACATAAATCATTGCAATAGTGCTAAGAGTGATCTGCTCCTGGGGAGTTAGCTTTGAAAAAGCCAGGTAATGTGGTTTTGAAAGCTTGTTATCATCTCACCGATCTTCATTGCCATGTGGAAATCCACAAGACCACAGACCTAGAGGGAGGTTTCCTTCGTGCCTCTGTCTCCTTTGGGGGAAGCAGTTACCTCCTCTAGAAGATCTTCTAGCGGCCTTCCAGTACCTGAAGGGGCTGCAAGAAAGCTGGGGAGGGACTTTTTATAAGGGCAGATAAAGATAGAACAAGGGGAAATGGCTTTAAGCTGGAAGAAGGGAGGTTTAGATTATATGTTAGGAAGAAATTATTCACTGTGAGGGTGGTGAGACCCTGGCCCAGGTTGGCCAGAGAAGCTGTGGCTGCTCCTCCCTGGAAGTGTTCTGGGCCAGGTTGGATGAGGCTTTGATCAACCTGGTCTAGTGGAAGGTGTCCCTGCTGCTGGCAGGGGGGTGGGGACTGGATGAGCTTTGAGGTCCCTCCCAACCCAAACCAGTCTGGGGTTCTGTGAACGTGCAAAATCCTTTGATTGTGGGTGATAAGTTTATGGGTTACTTGAGTGTGTGTAGTCAATGAAGTCATTATTCTGCCAGTGACACATGGTTATTGTGACAGAGATGTCCTTCTCTTGGCTTACTCTCAGGTTTTATTGCCCTTTGTGTTCGTATCATGTTAAAGCAGGTTCATTAAAGATGGGTGAGTGGGAAGTGAGTGGCCACGTGCAACCTGCCCCCGCTCCTGCAGTCTGGCCTGCAATCAGACAGGGCTCTTCAGCCATCTCCACCTGGTGAGATGAAGTAAGGCAGAGACTCTGATCTCTGATTTCTGGTCTAGATCAACCAGGTTTTTTATTCTTGCCATTAACATCTTCCATATTATTCTTTAATACTGATCATCAATCAGCTGAGTTGGGGATGGTTTTTGACCCAGACTCTGCTGTGTGCCTTCCCTCGCAGAAGTTCAGGGAGCTTTGCTTGGTTTTCTGCCCATGTCACCCTTGGCTTGTGTGTCAAAGAAGGTTTGAGCTCCTGTTTGAGGTTTTCCATGTCATTGGGGTGTTTGTACCTTGCCTTTGGTTGCCCTTTCCCTCCTGCTGAGTAAGGATTAAATTCACAGTGTAGTTTTTGTGTACTTGGAAAATGGTTTCTCCTCGCTGGGACTTGATGTTTGTCACTGAGGATGATGCTTCAGAATTCATTTGAAGCTCTTGATTGTTCTGTTCCTTCCAGAAACTTGAGGTAAAGAGGATGAGCTTGCAAATCTAATCCCCAAAGGAGACCAGGATAAAAGGTTGTCCTTGTTTGTTTGCTTCTTGCAGCAATCAGAACAAGCTTCATGTGCTGGTAGCATCACTTCTAGCCAGCACGGAGCGCCACAGAGCATGCCAGGGCTTGTTCACCCCTAAAAATTACTGGATTTCTTCATCTCTCCCCTTTTGATGTACTGAATGAGGAGTCTGAATGTGAAACATGACAGTTGTTTGCCTTTTGAAACATGCAATAGACCCAGGGAAGTTTTGAGAGCTTGCAAAATCCTCATCTTTGACAACAAAACTCATCCCTGACCGCAGTGACTCCTCCTCCCTCGCATCTGCACAGAGACCACGTAGTTCTGGGAGGAACTGCATGGACTGAGGTTTTCAGAGAGAATAGAACCATTAAGGTTGGAAAAGACCTCTAAGATGATCAGGTCAAAATGTTAAGTCAACATCACCATCCCCATTAAACCATGTCCTGAAGTGCCATGTTTATATGTTTTTTGAACACCTTCAGGGATGGTGACTCCACTGTTGCCCTGGGCAGCCTGTTCCAAAGCTTGAAAACCCTTTTGATGAACAAATTCTTCCTCACATCCCATCTCAACTGCCTTGGCCACAACTGGAGCCCATTTCCTCTTGTCCTGTCCCTTGGTCCTTGGTTGCACAGACCCACCCCCACCTCTCTGCACCCTCCTGTCAGGGACTTGGACAGAGCCAGAAGGTCTCCCCTCAGCCTCCTTTTCTCCAGGCTCAGCACCCCCAGTTCCCTCAGCCGGGAACTCAGCACACTTGTGCTCCAGACCCTTCCCCAGCTCCGTGCCCTTCTCTGGACACGCTCCAGCACCTCCAGGTCCTTCTGGGAGTCAGGGGCCCAGCACTGACCCCAGCACTCGAGCTGTGGCCTCACCAGTGCCCAGTGCAGGGGGATGATCACTTCCCAGGTTGAGTGGTGACCATGCCCCATGGATGTGCCCGTGGATGTCCCCGTGGGCACTGATAGGTGACTCTGGGCACCTGTTCACAGCCCACAGTGGGGTTTGTACCGCAGGTGACTGAACAGCCTGGCCCTTACCCACCAGAGCAGGGTGTGTGATGTGATCATGGAACTCCCCAGAGCTGCCCTCACAGCACCATGTTCCTCATCTCTGTGGCAGTCCCTCTCCAAGAGCAGTTCAGACCTCCCAGAGGATTGTCTCTTACTGGGGTTTGGTTTTCACTTGTAGCATAAAGATAGCGAAGAAGTAAAAATCCTCAGTGCTGAGCCAGATCACGTCCTGTTGGTTGTGTCCTCCTGAGATGTTTAGTTCATTAAATCCTCCTGTGATGAGGAGTGTGGTATCTGTCAGTCTTCTGGGATTATATCCCACGAAGCTCATACCTGGGGGGAATTTCTATGAAGATCTCAGCACAGGGAGCAGGATTAGGGCTGCTCTGGTACTCTCTGTGCTCACTTGCTGTGTGTAACTCACACACTGAAATAGATTTGATTGGATTACATTCATGTGTCATTTGGGGGATACATCTTTATTTTCATTGGGAGCATTTTGGTTTTTCTCTCTTTAAACAGAACTTCAGAAATGTCTTCTATCTCTTGAGGGCTGGAGCAGCTCTGCTGTGAGGACAGGCTGAGAGAGCTGGGGCTGTTCAGCCTGGAGAAGAGAAGGCTCCAGGGAGACCTTCCAGTGGCCTCCCAGTACCTGAAGGGGCTCCAGGAAGGCTGGGGAGGGACTTTGGCCAAGGGCAGGGAGGGACAGAACAAGGGGTGATGGCTTGAAAGTGGCAGAGGGGAGATGGAGCTGAGATGTGAGGAAGAAATTCTTTGGTGTGAGGGTGGTGAGACCCTGGCCCAGGTTGGCCAGAGAAGCTGTGGCTGCTCCTCCCTGGAAGTGTTCTGGGCCAGGTTGGATGAGGCTTTGAGCAACCTGGTCTAGTGGAAGGTGTCCCTGCTGCTGGCAGGGGGGTTGGGACTGGATGAGATTTAAGGTCCTTTCCCACCCAAACCAGTCTGGGGTTCTGTGATTCTGTTGCAGGGTTTTTGAATCTGCAAATTGTGAATGAAAACTCTTTTCTGTTTTGAATGTTTTGGGTTGTTTTGTTTTGTTTTTAAAAAAGAGAGGAAACATGCCCTAGCATTGAGCACACCAGTGTTCCTGCAGGAGCTCAGCTGGCAGGTCCCTCTGGCCCAGCACCCTGCTCCCAGGAGCAGAGCATCCACCCGCCGTGTCCGGAGATGGAGCCCGTGCCCTGCAGCCGGGAGCTGGGGACCGATCCTCCTCCGCCTACAGCACGGCTCTGTGTCCTGTCTCAAAGCCCTGGAGCACTGGCATTAATTCCTGTCCCAGGATTTGTTAATTTCTAACACTGCTGGCAAAGTATTTGCTCATGTCCAAGAACATTTTGGGATGAAGAAGGAGTGACTTTGGAGAAGCCAGCCTGGCGAGGTGCTGCCTCCTCCCTGCTGCGGCAGATCTCTGGCTCTGGGGAGGAGTGTGACTTTCAGGGGGTGTTTGAGGATGAACAATTATTTTTCAGAAGCTGGGAGAAATATTTCTCTGTGTCTCTGGAAAGAGGGAAGCAAAACAAATCTATCTGGTCAGTTTTGAAAAAATCTCATTTGATTTCTGAATTAGAGACATAATTACAAACTTAATTTACTTTAAAAGCTGAGATTTACTAAGGCATGACTCGTGTAAGCTGTTTGGTGTTCCCATCCCACTGCAGGTTTGTTTTCTCCTTTCCACAGAGGTTTTCCCCTGGTGTGGGAGTGTTTTGTATGATAACCCTCTCTGCTTTGGGGTTTGTAGCCCATTTAATGTCACCAGTCTGTAAAGGAAAGAGTTTGTGACCTAGTTGGGAAAGAAAATGCATTTTCTGGGGCGCAGGGGCACAGCTTGGTGTCCTGTGTGATTTGGAGGGGTTACTTGTTGGTTTGGCAGCTCTTGCAACCCTGTGTAGTGGCACGAAGTGTGGGAATTCTTGGTCTTTCTTGAAAGCTTAGGGTTTGTTTTTTTTCCCTTCAAAATCTGTCAGTGCACCCTAAAAGTGTCACCAGGATCCTTAAACCCGGGAGTCCCCCAGTGTCTGATGTGCTGGGAAAGATCCCATTGTCGGGTGCAGGAGCTCAGGAATAAATTTTCTTGAGGAAGTTCTTGAAAAGAAGAACTTAAAAGAGCTTGACTTTAAAAAAACAAACCAAACAAAATCCCATTTTCCCCTTTGGCTCTTCCCCATCTCCCACCCAGCCCGCCTGGCAGTCGGCGGGGCGAGAGGTGGCCCCTTGGCAACGCGGAGCCCCTTGATCTCCCTCGGCCGGGGAGGTTTCCTGAGGACATGGAGTGGGGCTCCCCCAGCCCTGAGGGGTGACCCCACCACAGCCCCAGCCCTGAGGGGTGACCCCAGCACAGCCCCAGCCCTGGTGACCCCACCACACAGAACGAGGCTCCCCCGGCCCTGAGGGGTGACCCCAGCACAGCCCCAGCCCCAAGGGGTGACCCCAGCACACGGAGTGAGGCTCCCCCAGCCCTGGTGACCCCACCACAGCCCCAGCCCTGAGGGGTGACCCCACCACAGCCCTGGTGACCCCACCACAGCCCCAGCCCTGGTGACCCCACCACACAGAACGAGGCTCCCCCAACCCTGAGGGGTGACCCCACCACAGCCCCAGCCCTGAGAGGTGACCCCAGCACACGGAGTGAGGCTCCCCCAGCCCCAAGGGGTGACCCCACCACATGGAGTGATGCTCCCCCAACCCTGGTGACCCCACCACAGCCCCAGCCCTGAGAGGTGACCCCAGCACACGGAGTGAGGCTCCCCCAGCCCTGGTGACCCCAGCACAGCCCCAAGGGGTGACCCCAGCACACGGAGTGAGGCTCCCCCAGCCCTGGTGACCCCACCACAGCCCCAGCCCTGGTGACCCCAGCACAGCCCCAGGGGGTGACCCCACCACACAGAACGAGGCTCCTCCAGCCCTGGTGACCCCACCACAGCCCCAGCCCCAAGGGGTGACCCCAGCACATGGAGCGAGGCTCCCCCAGCCCCCATGGTGACCCCAGCACACAGAGTGAGGCTCCCCCAGCCCCCATGGTGACCCCAGCACCCAGCCCTTTGCCTGGCAGTGTGTCCTGCTCGGGATGGGGCCGTGCTCTCGGTGCTGCAGCTGCCTGACGTGCTCAGAGCGCTGGGACTTGGCGCTTGGTGGCTGGATGTGACGCTGGCTGCCCGCCCTGGTGTGTCATCCCAGTGAGATAATGGTGCAGTCTAAAACAAAGACATCGCTTTTCACAGTGAATATTCACCTCTTGTTGGAAAACAAAGCTCCTTTGGACCCCCAGATATTTGTCATTCATTAATCTTGATTTATTTCCTTTTTAAGCTGTCTGTTGAAATGTCCTTCAGGGCCATCACCAGGAGCAAAAACCTCTTCCAACACCCACATATTTCAGGTTGCGAGTGCAAACAAAACCCAACTGCTTAAAATGTCTCCTCTGGCTCCCTGATTCCACAGGGGCAAAGCATGGTGATGGGGTGGAGGGGTGAGGAAGAAACCTCATAGATATATATATATATAATTTTTTTTATTATTTTTTTTTAATTATTATTATTTTAAGCCATCCTACCTGCCTACTGCAATCGGCCTATTTTCTGCCCCTCATGGTTTCTGCCTAACAAATGGTGTTTCTTTTTTACAGCGTTATGATCCTGGACTTGTTGTGGTGATGGTAAACTTAGCAGTGGTAATTTTTTATTTTCAGACTGAATTACTCCTTTTTTTTTATTATTATTTTCCTTTTTTTTTCTTTATTTTTTTGTCATCAGTGCACCAATATGTTAGGCTTCTTTTCTCTGTTGTAGCCATCATCCTTCTGCTTGGTCTTTCATTTTCCTTTTCCTTTTCCTTTCTTTATGCACACTTGTCTGATCCTTGTTCATTAAAGGGTATTGCTAAGAAGGGATGTTTCTGTTTGTGTTAGAACTGCCAAAAATCAGTTTAAACATCAATTTCTAATACTGTCCAAACTTGATTTTTATATTTCCCCCCTCCCCTTTACCAACACAATGGGCACTAGCACTTGCTACTGCAATTTCCAAATAGATTTTTTTTTTAAGAGAAAGAAAAAAAACCAAACAAAACCAAAACTTTGACTGCCTTAAAAGGCAAAAGTACTGATGCATTGTTTGGATGCAGGGGTTTACCAGGGCAATGAGGCTGCATTGAAAGATCTTGATTTGCTGGAGAAACAAAACCAAAACCAAACCAAACAAACAAACAAAAAAACCCAAAACAAAAAGAAAAAAGCTTGGAAAAAAAAAAATTAAATAAATTGTTTATTGTAATAATTTATTAAATAAATAATAATTTATTGTAATGATTTATTAAATAAATAATAATTTATTGTAATAAATTAAATAAACAATAAATTGTTGGCACTTGCTGCCAGCCATTCCATTTGGGTTCACCACTTTCCCAGTAAATCCCTGACTGAGACGTTATGAAAGTGATATTGCACTTAGGAAGTCATTTTTATAACCTGTCTTTAATTTGGTCCTTTTGCTACAAATTGCAGTCACTGCTTCTTTTATTATACCATTGGGCATGAGAGAAACCTTGGCACGTGGGTGACACTTCAAATCCCCAAGCAAAAGCTGGATTCCAAATGTTCTTTTGGATCAGCACCACAAATATTAATTTTTTTTGGACTTGGTAGATATATACCTGTCAAATTTATGGGTGTATACCCCAAAATATCAAGTAATTAATTAAATTGACTTGTTTCTGAAATAAAATCACATAGCTCTGTGTTGGAAGAGCTCAGAAGACCCAAGTCTGAGCAGAGCAGGTTCCCTCTGAGGACTCTGGAGTCTGACTCTGTGGACTTTTGCAAGAGTTGATGTTGGAGAAAAGAAAAATTGATGCCTGTCCAGGTTTTCTGTGGCCATTTTAAAGACTTCAGCCTTCTGCACATGAAATCTTTTGGACATGATTAAAACCTGTCGATCTTTTTAGCCCAAAGGTATAATAGATGTGTCTGTGTGTATAACAAACCAGTTGTTTACACCAAGCCAAGAGCAATCCTAAGGGAAGTAAACATTCTGTTTTTTCACTCAAGGTGTGCACTGGATAAGGTAAGTACTTTTTTTTCAGTGGGCTTTACATCACAACAACCAGCGCCAGTTGTGATGTAAAAAAAAAAATACAAATTATAATAATAATAATAATAATAATAATCAATTTTTTAAAGAGCTGTGGTAGTAAAGTGCTTGTCTGCCCCATTTTGCTTCGTTTGGCTGGTTATGAGTGAATTAAAGATATGTTGGTTTGTTGTTTTGTTTTGTTTTTTTTTTAAATAAAAATAAATCTCCAGCATAGTTTGATTAGTTCAAAGTCAATTTTCTTCGCAACTGGTCCTTTTCACAGCTTACAGATGACACAGCCAGTGCCAGAGCATCTCTCTGCAGGAGCTGGGGAAGCAGGTGCTTGGCCACCTGGTCCAAACTGGGTGGTTGTTTGGGATGAAATCAGTTTGGCTTCTGTGCCACACTTCTCAGCTGTCCTTACTCTGGGGAAGTTGGCAGGAGGGGAGGCTCCCACATCTCTTACAGGAAAGTCTTAATCCATTATTCATGTGGTAGAGCAGTAAAATGGATTTAATAGCGTTGCCACTCTCCTCAGGAGATGAGGAGGGTGTATTGCCTGATGTGGCAGCATTGAGGAGAAGGTTCATTCTCTGTTAACAGCCCTGCCCTTGGGCTTCTCATGGTTGAACATTAACCACCAGGATGTTTGACATGCCCAGTTAATGTTCAGAAAATACCATTGATCACTACTTGGGGTGCATTGAGCTGGAACAGGTTTGGAGCTGAGAAGCAAGTTTTGTCTGTAAGCTGTGAGAATGGCTTGTGTTTGGTTCACTGTAGCTTTCTGGTCTCTGCACTCCAAGGCAAGATCTCTAACCACCCAAACCCAATGTGTCAAGTGAGCTGTGGCAAGGAACCAGCTGCTGACCGCTTGTGTGTGTGTTTTCCTCTTCCAGGGAGGACAGATCCCATCCCTATCGTCGTCAAGTACGATGTCATGGGCATGGGGCGCATGGAGATGGAGGTAAGCTCACCCAGCTCCTGCCCTGCACCCTGGTACTCCTTGCATGTCCCTCAGGGCACTGATAGGGAAGGGATTTAAAAGTAAGAATTTGTGCCTCCAAGATAAAGAAAAAATTGCTCTTAAATCAGCATAATAATTCCTCAACACACATACCCGTGGGTACCTGAGTTGTTATCTGAAATTCCTGGGCTTTGCAATTTCAATCCCATAAAGCTGAGGCTGCTGCCAGCAGCCTGCCAGGAGCTTCCACCTCCAAAGGGTTAACAAACTGGTTTGCACCCGGGTTTACACTGTGGGATGACAAAACAGGGAAAGTGAAGTACAATATGCAAAGATTCTGTTTCAAACCTTATCTTTTTAAAATTATACATTGTGGTGGTCTTAGTAGTGTGAAGTATTTATGGGATAAATTGCATTTCTTGTGTTTTTTGGTGTTTTTTGTTTGTTTCTCTTTAAAAAAAGCTTGACTATGCAGAAGATGCCACGGAGAGGAGGCGTGTGCTGGAGGTGGAGAAGGAAGACACCGAGGAGCTGAGGCAGAAATACAAGGTACTGAAACAAGAGCATTAACATCAAAGCTCCCATGGGCTCAATGGGAGGTTTGTGCTGCTAGGACAGAGCTCTTCTCGTTAGGCTGTGGTCATGGTAGTAGGAATTAAGGTGTTTTTTCTTCTTTTTTTTTTGTCATTGTTGAGATTGTTTCTATTTTAAGGAACTGGTTATTCACTTCCTGGAATTAACCTTGCTGGTTGGTTAGCTGAAGAGCTACAGGAGAGCAGCTCTTGTGTGCTTTGCTCCTGTTCTGGAAAGACCAGTCCTGGGGTAAGCAGGATATTTCCTTCCCTAGACCCAGGACTGCTCAATTTATTTTTTAGTGAACCTGCCACGTTGTCAGCACAAAATTAGCAGATGGAAATGTTAGATGGGCAGTCAGCAGCTGGAAGTGGAGTAGAGCTGCTGTTGGTACTGAGCAAGCAGTGAGGAGTGCATGATGATATTGGTGCATCAATCTTGCTTGCTTGGAAAAGGTAGGATGTGGCTCCAGTTCTGAGAAATCAATGGGCTCTAGCTCTTTGGAAGAATTTCTCAGGCAGCATTTAAAAAACCTATTAAAATTCTCTATTTCCATAAGATTTACAAAACAAGTGGTTTTGTTTGTTGGTTTTTTATTGTTTTGGGGTTTTTTTTGGTAAGCCAAAGACTGTTAGCTTTTTAATGATAAAAATGAGCCATCATGTTGGCATTGAGCATGAGATATTGGAGCCTACTTGGATGAGCTGTCCCTGCCTTCTCTGTGGTGACATGGTCTTTGCTAGTCCTTTCATCCATTCTTCTGCTGACCAGCCTCTAAACTACATCAGGTCATGAGAAAACCTACTTGTTTAGTTGTCCTGAGATTTGAGAAGTTGAAGAAGAGCCCTTAGACACTGTTAGAATAAAGTGCCAGTTTTGCATTCATTTTAATTCTTTGAGGAATAATGGAAAAGCAGTTTCAGGTCCATTAAAATTAAACATAACCATGGCAAATCTAAAATTCCATTTCATTGGTTCAACAGTTTATTCAGCTACAAAAATTTATGGCTTCCTTTCCTGATATTTTTTCTTTTCCTTCCCCTCTTAATTTGAGACCTTGACTTGCCTGGTAAGTGAATTGCTGGTATATTTGTTCATTTAAAAATAAAACCCATGGTAATTACTTTTAAAGCTAATTATTAGTTGGGAGCTGAATGGAGTTAACAATCTCTGCTGGCACACTTTAAATGACAAGTGTGCTCTTCAACAGGCTCGTGCAGCTGGTGCTGAGCAGTTCCTCCACGTGCAGGTGCACGCTCTGCTTGGAGATGTTTCTCCTGTTGGTTGGTTGGAGTCTCCTGCTGTAGCTGTTCCCACTCCAGGGGGAAGGTTTGCTGGTGATGTTGGCTCTTCTTGGGCAGCATGTGTACCAAATACACCCAGGTCCTTGAGCAAAAGCAATCCCATGAATGGGTTTGCCTTTACCCAAAGCAGGAATAACCCACACTGTTTTCCCCAGCAAATTTTTAACATGAACCACAGGGATTTATCCCTTCCACAGCACGTAAAAGTCTTGATTGGGCAGGGCCAGCTCCATTGGCAGATCCTCTGGTGTTGACTGACCAGGTGGCTTTGGCTAAATTTGTGTCCCAGTGTTTGAAGGTTCCAGCACCCATTGCTCTCTGTGTGGTTTTCAGCAGCCCATTGCATCGTTTGACTTTCCCAGAGGTTGGTGCGTGATGGATCAGTTGGAACCAGTCCAGAGGAGGCCACGAGGATGATGCCAGGGCTGGAGCAGCTCTGCTGTGAGGACAGGCTGAGAGAGTTGGGGCTGTTCAGCCTGGAGAAGAGAAGGCTCCAGGGAGACCTTCCAGTGGCCTCCCAGTACCTGAAGGGGCTCCAGGAAGGCTGGGGAGGGACTTTGGCCAAGGGCAGGGAGTGACAGAACAAGGGGTGATGGCTTGAAACTGGCAGAGGGGAGATGGAGCTGAGATGTGAGGAAGAAATTGTTTGGTGTGAGGGTGGTGAGACCCTGGCCCAGGTTGACCAGAGAAGCTGTGGCTGCTCCTCCCTGGAAGTGTTCTGGGCCAGGTTGGATGAGGCTTTGAGCAACCTGGTCTAGTGGAAGGTGTCCCTGCTGCTGGCAGGGGGGTTGGGACTGGATGAGCTTTCAGGTCCCTTCCCAACCCAGACCATTCTGGGGTTCTGTGACAGGGGATGTGGTACCCCCACCCAATGCCATGGTCTCTGGCCCAGGTGTCTATGAGATTGGTTCAGAAATGAGTCCAATTGTCTGACTCAATTCTGTCTGGACTGCCATGTCACCACAAGATCTGCTTTTCAAGGCCTAGAATAGTGTTTTGGGCACTGGCTTGATTCACCTTTCCCTCCAGTGACTCGCTGGGTGGGACCCCACAGAGCAGCTCTCCACTCCCAGTGTGTTCCCACAACACGACAGGAGCCACCAGCGAGCCGGGCGTCCCGTCCTGCCGCGGCGCTGGGCGGCTGCAGGCAGCAGGAGCTGTGAGTACACAGTATTTCCTCCTTCCAGAGGAGCTGGTGGGAGCTCCTGTGTGAGCAGCAGGGAGTGATGATTTATCTCACATCTGCAGGGTGATTTCTGGGTGAAGTTCTTGGGTTTTTACAGCTGCCTTTCCAAACGCCGCTGAGCGTGCGGCGCTCTCCGAGGCTGCTTTGTCTTCCTGCCATGATTCAGCACAGATGAGTTTTTGTGTCAGGAGCTCTGTGGAGTGATAGCAGTCTTTCCCAACTCAGATTTGTTTTTATTAGCATGCTTTATCGTTAAGCTCTTCCATTTTTATATTAATCTGTGAAAAATCTGTGCAAGCATCATATATTTTTCTCATTGCTCTGTAGGAGTCCATTATGTAATTGCCAACTGTGGCCACATCCTGATTAGCCATGCAGTGAGCCTCCAAGGAATTTCTGATACCTCTGCAACCAAGAAACAAGCAAGAAATGGTCTTTAATTCCCTTCTTTTGTATAGATTCTGATCACTCAAATGGCTGTTTTCATTGTTTAACCACAGGATGCAAACAACCAACAACCTCCTCCTCATGGCAGAGGAAGTTTGTTCAGGGTTTCAGAGGAACTTTAAATGTCATTGTTCCAGGGATCTCATGCTGCTCTGTTTTCCTTTCTTGTCTTCCTGGGGACCTGCTTCAGGCTCAGACCTCTAAATAGCTTTGTTGATTTTTTTATTTATTTTTTCTTAACAAGAGCCTCCAGTAATAGAAGGAAACAAGAACTTGAAACAGATTTTTTTTATTTAGAAGGTGAACAGTGCTTTAAACTGAAAGAAAATCTTTTAGCAGTAGAACTTCTCAGATTGTGTTTTTTTCTTCCCTTGGGTGTTGAGATTTTTTTATATTAATTTTGTATTATAGAAAACAGGCTCAGCAATATTATTTTAATGTAATTTTGTGGTAACTGGGAGATAAACTATATTTCCCTGAACAAGATGTTAAATAAAAGAAAAAAAAGCTTTCATAGTATATATTTAAAATGTTTACTAGCTCCTCTTGCTAATGCAAAGAAATTTCCTTTAAGAATCTTGTACTGAAGGAAGAATTTATTAGGAAGAATTTCTTTGCTGAAAGGGTTCTGAGGCATTGGAAGGGGTTGCCCAGGGCAGTGGTGGAGTCCCCATCCCTGGAGGGATTGAAGAGTCGTGTAGACACAGTGCTGAGGGACAGGGGTCAGTGGGGACTGGTCAGTGTTGGGTTCATGGTTGGACTCCATGAGCTCAAAGGGCTTTTCCCATCCAGGCCATTCTGGGATGCTGTGAGATAGAAATTCTTAACCTCTTGGGTGCTTTTTCTCAAACATTAGGCTATTTTTTAATGTAATTTCTCTTTATTCCAGTTGAAATGCATATGGTAAATAGCTTTGTGGGGTGTGCTGGTGTTAGAAGTGTACTTTGTAGTGCAGCATTTGTAGCTTTTTGTTTTAAGCATGCATCAGCATAAGTACTGCTGTCTTGTCCAGGTAAACCTTCCCCAGCTGGCTCGTAGAGACTGGTGATGTTTAATTGATTTGCCAGTGGGATTGTATAGGGGCATTTAATGACAGAGCAAGGGGAAATGGCTTTAAGCTGAAAGAGGGCAGGTTTAGATGAGATGTGAGGAAGAAATTCTTTGGTGTGAGGGTGGTGAGACCCTGGCCCAGGTTGCCCAGAGAAGCTGTGGCTGCTCCTCCCTGGAAGTGTTCTCGGCCAGGTTGGATGAGGCTTTGAGCAACCTGGTCTAGTGGAAGGTGTCCCTGCTGCTGGCAGGGGGGATGGGACTGGATGAGCTTTAAGGTCCCTCCCAACCCAAACCAGTCTGGGGTTCTGTGATTGTATTTGAAACAACCCAGCTAGAGGAAGAAGCTCCTTAGCCCTGAGACGAGTGTGTCCCAGCACTGGGTGTGTTTCAGAGCCCCCCAGGTCCGGGCTGTGGCTGTGCCCTGGGCACAGAGCTCTCAGATAAGCACAGACTCACTTCCAGGCACTCAGGATTCCCACAGAGCCCCAGAGCTCTCTGCTGATGCCAACCCCCAAGCTGCTGCTTTTCTTTACAGCAAAAGAGGGGAAGATGTGGCTGGTGCCAATTCTCCTTTGCTTGGAGGTTTGGTTTTGCACCTCTCCAAAGGTTGAATTATAGAAGGAAAAGAAAAGGTCTGCAACCTCCAAGGTGATCTCCCTCCTCTTCTTTTATTAAGTGGCAACTCCCTGTACCTGCTCCCAGTGTGATCACTGTACTGGAGCTCAGCTTAATGGGCAGCATTGCTCCTGGGAAGATTTTGCTGCCTGTAAAATGACACTGAAGGGAATTAGGCTCAAGAATTTCTGCCCTGTGCTTTCCCAGCCACGGGGTCTGTGCTCCTCCCTGCTGAACTGCAGACAAACCCAGATCAAGCAGACAGCTGGGAGCCCTCCAAATGAAGGAAGTCTCAGCATGTAAAGTTGGAAGATTCTGTTCCAAAAGCAGTGATTTTCCTTGGTTGATGCCTGTTTTGTACATGTTGTGTGAGCAGGTGCCTGACAGTTTGTTTGGGTGTCAGGGTGAGGCTTTGAACCTCTCTTTATCTCGGACAATCTGGCTGGCTCTCCTCTGCAGCTCTAACTGCTTTCCTGCCAGCAGCACTAAGATGTCTTTTTTCAGCTGTTTACTTTTCCTGATCCCTGTGTTAATGACAAGATTATGATCTGTGTTAGGAAACTGAGTCAAGCCTAGGTTGGTGCTGGTGCAGAGTACCCATCATACCTTTTAATTTGCAAAGACTGGTCACCTTAATAAATACAATAATCAGTGTACACTAAGGTTTTCTTAAGGACTATTTTCCCTTAAAGCACTAATTCATCATCTTCCACTTTGTTTTACAGGAAGTTTTAACAGAAACTCTTTTTTTTTGTGTGTGTGTGTTAATTTTTGCAGGATTATGTTGATAAAGAAAAAGCAATTGCCAAAGCTTTGGAAGACCTCAGAGCAAACTTCTACTGTGAACTCTGTGACAAGCAGTATCAAAAGCATCAAGAGTTTGACAACCACATCAACTCTTATGATCATGCTCACAAACAGGTAAATAAGTGTTGATAGCACAGTTCAGCAGTTTGATATTCATGGCAGTGCTCTTGTTTGTGGTTAATACTTTGAATTTCCCCAGTGTATCTCTTTTCCTTATAACCTGAGGAATAAGTGGTTTATGTCACTGGTTAAGATTCTTACACCCACCACATAGTAAAAAACCAAAACACCAAACCTCAACCCACAGTTGGCATCAAGGAGAGCCCAGTTTGGAATGACCCACGAGCAGCAATGGGCTACTGTTAAACTGGGAGGACTACAGGTGGCTGTGGGTGGCCACCAGTTTGGACAACTTTGGAGAGTGATGATAGCCACCTGCGTGCAAATTTTAATGCTTTAATCTGAGTTCTGTCAAGTTACTGGCAGCAGGCTAGGAAATACTGGGAATCATCAAAAAGGGAGTGCTTCCCAAATCCTGTAACCCTCAGGAGAAGGTGGATTCAGAATCCTGTAACTCTGAGGAGAAGGTGGATTCAGAATCCTGTAACCCCCAGGAGAAGGTGGATTCAGAATCTGTAACCCTCAGGAGAAGGTGGATTCAGAATCCTGTAACCCTGAGGAGAAGGTGGATTCAGAATCCTGTAACCCTCAGGAGAAGGTGGATTCAGAATCTGTAACCCCCAGGAGAAGGTGGATTCAGAATCCTGTAACCCTCAGGAGAAGGTGGATTCAGAATCCTGTAACCCTCAGGAGAAGGTGGATTCAGAATCCTGTAACCCCCAGGAGAAGGTGGATTCAGAATCCTGTAACCCTCAGGAGAAGGTGGATTCAGAATCTGTAACCCTCAGGAGAAGGTGGATTCAGAATCCTGTAACCCCCAGGAGAAGGTGGATTCAGAATCTGTAACCCTCAGGAGAAGGTGGATTCAGAATCCTGTAACCCTCAGGAGAAGGTGGATTCAGAATCTGTGTGGAACTGGCTTTGGTCCCAAGGTAGGGATGTACTGATGTATCTACATGATACTCCCTACTGCACTGTCAATAGTAACAGTCCATGTGGTAGCCTGATCTGTTTGACCATTTGAAGCTGCTACAGGAGGTGTAAATGTACAGCAGATAGCAGGGTTGTGCTCATCTAGAGATGAAATTACTCAAAGGAGGTTTTTTGATGTTTCCTAGTCATAAATTCTAACGAGACAATCATTAAAATGGTGATAATTTCTGGAGGATGTGCTGTAGAGCAGTAGATCTTGCAAAATAACAGTGAAGCAACAGCTTAAAGACAAGAAAATGGCATTACAGAGTAGGATTTATTTTTTTTAATCCCATGTATGAAGGTATAGGATGTGGTAGTTGAAAGTAAATTCACTAAGAGAGTCTTAAGAGGAATTCTCACTTCCCTTTGAGTACTGGGGTGAATTGTGGTTTAATAGAATGAAGAGCAGAAATTCATTTACTTTGTCCTGAGGAAAACAGAGTGCTGGTGGCACAGTAGTGACAGATGATAGCAGTGGACTTCATCTAAAGTTTTTCCATCAACTTGATTGAAACTTGAGTGCAATTCCATGCATTGATTCAGGAGGTGGAAGGACCTGTTTGTGTCTCATTCTTCCAGGGTGGTGATGCAGTTATGGGCATGTCAACTCCTGTTTAAAAACCTTGGGTGATTCACAGGGGGACTGACATGAGGTTGGGAAGGTGGAGAGTCTATTCTAGCATCTAGGGATGCTGTGGAAAAAGAAACCAAACCTGTGGAAAAAGAAACCAAACCTGTGGAAAAAGAAACCAAACCTGTGGAAAGCCACCACCCCTCATTGGTATAAAAAGTCATCAGCAGGAGTGCAAGAAGTGTGACCTGAAAGAAAAATATCTTGGGAACACTCAGGGTGGTGGAATCTTCTCATTGGTAGAAGGAATTTGAGGCTTGCTTGATACTGCTGATTATTTTAAAAGGAATTAATGTTCTTGGATAATTTGCATCCAACTTCAGGCAGGCTTTGGAGAAAATGAACCTTCAAACTCTGGCTACCTCACCTGGCATTCATTCCTAGTTACACAGGGATTTAAACAAAGGAGCAATCATGCTTTGCTTAGGGGAAAAAAAAAAAGGCTTGTCCAGCTTTTTATGTCATGCTGAAATGTGTGTCACCCTGTTGGGTCAGTGTTCAGTAAGTGAACTTGAAACTACCTAGAAATAATGAAGGTAAATTTGCATAAGTAACATTATCTCCCTTGTGTTCTTCATTACCACTCAAGACAGGCTCATTTCTGACAGTCTCTTCTGAATTAGAAGGTAGTTAAAAAAAAAAAAACAACCAAACAACCAAAAAAACCCCAACTCACAACCAAAACTGCTGTGTTTTGCATAGTACATTGCATGTTGATATTTCACATTTTGCCTCTTTGGGCGAGAAAGCAAGGTTATAAAGGTTTACATCATATTTTTGAGGAAAAAAACATAAAGTTTTCTTACAAGTAGGCTAATCAGTATGCTTCCTCAGAAAGGTGAGACACTGCAGCAGCCTGGGTAACCAGAGCAATCCAGCTTGGTTTACATCACCTGCAGTGTTTTGTTTTCTCAGTGCTAATTCCTGAGGCACCAGCATTTCATTTTTTGCCTTTTTTTCTTAGTTTGTTGAACATCTTTCCCCAAGATCATTCTTGCTTTGAAATCCTTCCAGTTCCACGTCCCCACCACGCTGAAGTGTGTGCTTATCCCTTCTGTGGCTCAGTGGGCTTTAGGCTCTCCCTGTCAATAGATGTTCCCTCCTCAGACCCCTTTCCACTCCCCAGTTAAAAAGACACTGTCTTGTATTCCAGGAAGGAGCTCAGGATTATTGCCAAACAGGGATGCTAGGTAAGTGTACTGATCCCTACTGGGTAAATTTTAGATCCACCAACTTGTCAACACCAAACAATTAAAGGGGAGGTTTTATTATTATAATAATAATTATTATTATTATTATTTCTTGACAACTGGTTTCCTATCCCATTTGCAATGTCTGACTCGACCTCAACACTCGAGTTTCTATCCAAAAAGCAGTATTTTGAGTAATACTGGGAAAATAATCTTAAATTTATTATCTCAAACCATTGACCTGTTTAAGTCATTGTCTTTTAAACATCTTGTTGGAGGTGTGCAATGTTGTTCTCTAGATTTTTCCTTTATTTTTGTTTAAATTAGGTTGATAGTTGAGTGCAGATGTTTTAAAGAACAGTAACACTGTCTAGCCACCAAATAGGATGGAAAAATAAACTCAGTTTCTTTAAAGATCCTTCAGTGAGCAACTGAAAAGCTGTAACCATCAGTGGCATAACTTTTTGTGCTCTGGAAAGCTGCTGATATCTTTAATGGGGTTGGTTTTTTTTAGCTGTAAGCTCTCAAGCCTGGCAGCTAGAAGCACTGGTAGCTTCTGAAGGACCTCACCTCTGATGTTGCACAGTCCTGCCTGTCAGCAGATTAATAGCAATTAACAGACAAATGGAAAAGAAAGCAAATGTAGAAAGCAGACTCCTGCAGCCAGTGAGGAACTTGGATAATCCAGAGGGACCCTTGGGATTCTTCTGTATGTGATGTCCAGGTGCTTGAGAGCTCCCACAGCCCTTGAATACTCTGGATTTAGTGGGAATATATCCTCAGGGCATCACATCCGAGTTGGCCTTTGACTTGGTTTTGAGTTTTTGGTGGAATACTTCATGGTAGATGTGCATGAAGATGAATGTGGGGTCACCTGCTCGGGGGGTTGGACCCAGTTTGTGTAATTCCTATCAAATAAATCTGATCTGCCACCATCACTTAGGGCAGCTGGCTAAAATTGTTGTGGTTGGAGTTACCTTAGGTGTAACTGATGTGGCATTGACAGTCAGCTTTTGCTGTTTGGTTCTTTAATTTATTCTATTTTTTGGGTTTGTTTTTAAATTTCATTCAAGAACCTGCTTACAGCATCTCACACCCAGTCACCTCCTTCCTGCCAGCATGATGAAGGGTTGAGCTGTTTGCTGAGTCACCAACCCTGCAGAATCAAAGCATTCACCTTCTGAATTCAATGTGAAAACCAAACACCTTCCTGTGTGAGCTTTTGCCAGGTTCACTGGGAGAACATTAACCCTGTGGAAATGCAGTCTTTTAGGTAGCTTTCATTTGATTTTTTTCTCTAAATGTCTGGCATTTTGGAGGTGTAGATGATTAATTCTCTTCATAAAAGGACAAAGGGAAGATATTTCCATAAAGCTGTTCTTTGGGAAAGAGGGTGGAACTAAAAACTGAAACTATAGATCTGCAGTTCTCTTCATGCTCTAATTATCTGGATCTTTACTTCTCCTGCCCAAGGGGAGGGATCTGGTAAATCCCAATAAAATGACCAGCACAATCACTGCTGTGATTGATGAGTGCTCTAAATCCAACCCTGACCTGTCTGGTTTGGGGAGAATTGGACTTTTACTTTCTAAAAAAACCTTGTATCTCCAAGCCCAGCTTGAACCTTGAACACTAAAGAGAGAATCTCCAAGAAACTTAATGTTACCTGGGAGGCTTTTCTACTCTAAAAATGCTTTACCCTCCAAAAACCCACGGTGTTTTTCTTAACCCAGTTTTAGCTGTTTGCTGATGGCAAACACGTTTGGAGAAGAGCACTTAGACCTGGAGAGTGTTCCATAAAATAAGTCCTCAGTGGGCAAGGGTTGGATTTTGTGATTAGGAGCGATGTTGGGCTCCTGAAGAGCAGGCAGCCTTGTGTTGTGGGGTGATCTGTGTTGCGTTCACACCTGGTATCCTTTCCTAAGTTGAAAATGAGGTGTCAGGGAGGAAATAAAAATGAAATAAAAGTGCAGTTGCATTCCATTTCCCCCCCTCAGCTCTGTTCACTTCATTTCCAAGTGTGCAAAGAATGTTGATTACCAAAACTAAGCAGGGCTTGTGTTCTCACTGCCATCCTTTGTGCTCCTGTTTAGCTGATGGTGTAGTTCACTCCCAGAAGCTTTTGTGGCAAAGAATCGAGCATGACATCAAAAGTTCAGAAAGCCAGAAATCTGCTGGCACCTAATGAAAAGTCCATTATGATTTTTATTATTTAATAGGGATTGGCAGAGAGACTGGGGAACAATAGCAGGGGAGGAGCAGGCTCTAATGGGATTGTGCTGGCACAGGAGCTGCCTCCTGGCTCACGCCAGCGGAGAGGTCTCCCTGGACGTGGATCCAGTCTGTCCCTCTCTCCTGAATAGAAGGTTTGTCAGCAAAGTTTGAGGTTTGGGGTGCATTAAAAGGAGCATGGCCAGCAGGTCAAGGGAGGTTCTCCTCCCCCTCTGCTCTGCCCTGGTGAGGCGACATCTGGAGTGTGTGTCCAGTTCTGGTCTCCCCAGTTCAAGAGGGACAAGGATCTTCTGGAGAGAGTCCAGTGGAGGCACAAAGATGATGAAGGGCCTGGAGCATCTCCTGTGTGAGGAGAGGCTGAGAGAGCTGGGACTGTTCAGCCTGGAGAAGAGCAGCCTGAGAGGGGACCTGATCAATGTCTGTAAATATCTGAACTGTGGGGGCCAAACGGATGGGGCCGGGCTCTTCCCGGTGGTGCCCAGTGACAGGACAAGGGGCAATGGGCACAAACTGGGACACTGGAAGTTCCAGACAAACTTAAGGAAAAACTTCTTTCCTGTGAGGGTGCCGGAGCCCTGGGCCAGGCTGCCCAGAGAGGGTGTGGAGTCTCCATCTCTGGAGATGTTCAAACCCACCTGGACACTTTCCTGTGCAACCTGGTGTAGGGAACCTGCTTTGGCAGGGGGGTTGGGCTGGATGATCTCCTGAGGTCCCTTCCAACCACACCAGTCTGGGATTCTGTGAGTCTTGCACCTTCAGGTGTAGTCAAGCAGCGTGGCAGAGCCCTTTTCTTAGTCCCAGGGTAACACGATCTCCTTCTCCTCTGCAGTTTTGGGCAAAGCTTGCCTCAATGGGCCTCAGTTCAGTGAAATCGCATGGCTTTGTCACTTACATTGAGGAAAAACCCATTTACTGCTGGTCCTGAACCTGCAAAGCAACGCCCTCCAGTTTGGTACTGGGGAGGAGGTCTCACCTCGATACAATCCCACTGGCAAAATCTCCCGTGTGATTGTCCCAGTGCGCTGAGCTCGTTCCTGTTACTGCAGTTTCTGAATCCTGATGTCCCCCTGTTGTTTAACCACCTCCACATCTCCATGATGGGCTTTCTCTAGAGCTTGTGAATGGTCATAGAATCACAGGATCGTTTGGGTGGGAAGGGACCTTAAAGCTCATCCAGTCCCAACCCCCCTGCCAGCAGCAGGGACACCTTCCACTAGACCAGGTTGCTCAAAGCCTCATCCAACCTGGCCCTGAACACTTCCAGGGAGGAGCAGCCACAGCTTCTCTGGCCAACCTGGGCCAGGGTCTCACCACCCTCACACCAAACAATTTCTTCCTCACATCTCAGCTCCATCTCCCCTCTGCCACTTTCAAGCCATCACCCCTTGTTCTGTCACTCCCTGCCCTTGGCCAAAGTCCCTCCCCAGCCTTCCTGGAGCCCCTTCAGGTACTGGGAGGCCACTGGAAGGTCTCCCTGGAGCCTTCTCTTCTCCAGGCTGAACAGCCCCAGCTCTCTCAGCCTGTCCTCACAGCAGAGCTGCTCCAGCCCTGGCATCATCCTGGTGGCCTCCTCTGCACTGGCTCCAGTAGCTCCATGTCCTTGTGCTGTTGGTGGCCCCAGCACTGGAGGCAGCACTGCAGGGGGGGTCTCAGGAGAGCGGAGCAGAGGGGCAGAATCCCCTCCCTGGCCCTGCTGCCCACGCTGCTCTGGGTGCAGCCCAGGACACGGTTATTGGCTCTGGGCTGGGAGCACACGGTGGGGCTCATGTTGAGCTTCTCCTCCCCCAGTGGGGTGGGGGTGCAGCTGATTTACACTGGTCTGAAGGCTCCTGTCAGGTAATGGTGTTGGGTGCCAGCCCAGCCCCTCCTGAGCTGCACAGCCATGGGGTGATCATCCATCCCCACAGCTCTCCGTGCTGGAGTACTGAGTTGCCCTAAATCCTGTTCTTCAAGAGCTGGATTTGCACTCCCAGAGAAATTTAGAGACTTTTTAGTCATTTTATTAGAAACAAGACTGAAACCCTAAAATACTCTTTGTCCCCAAGCTGAGGTGGGTGGCAGCTATTCATAAAACACAAGAGCAAGCTGCAGGGAGGCTTGAGGTGGTGCAGGACAGCTTGGAGCGTGCAGCAGTCTGGACAAACATGACCTGAGTGATTTCTGTGCCTGTTTGCTGCTCACTGATGTGATGTTTCTTGTAGCTAAAATAGTCAATCAGCGGAGTAATATTTTTTTGGCTTCATGGTCACCATCATCCTGTAGTTTGTAAATGTGTTGCTGCTTAGAAAATAATTTTGCTTTCTCAAAAAAACACACTGAATTAGGAAATTAGGGAAAAAAATGCTTCCTAATTTTCCAGTCCTGCAGTAGCATGAAGCTGTGTGTTTGATTTAATCCGAGGTGGTAGCCTTGATCCTGTGGAAGAAATTATAGTCTTCCTGAGCACTGTGAGAAGACTTAGAAAGACTGGTTTCACCCCAAGATGATGTGTTGGTGGGGAGAAGCTCCCTGATGATGACTGAGTCACTGTGTTAAATTCTGCTTTAAAAAAAATTCTGCTTTAAAAAAAAATCTGCTTTAAAAAAAAATCTGCTTTAAAAAAAAATCTGCTTTAAAAAAAATTCTGCTTTAAAAAAATTCTGCTTTAAAAAAATTCTGCTTTAAAAAAATTCTGCTTTAAAAAAATTCTGCTTTAAAATTCTGGTGTTAAATTCTTTGCTGGGTTCTGGGGGGGAAGGGACAGCTGTGTGACTTGCCTGCCATGGTTATCCAGCTGCTGTGAACACCCACACATATGGTGTGATCTGAAAAGTAATTTAGAGATTTTGGGGGAGATGAGAATAATGAACATTTGCCTGAGGATTAGGTGGAAATTTCTTTAGTGTAAGCTTAACTTAAATATTGATTAAGTTCAAATAGCTTTCTGGGAAGGCTGAGACCTGGAATACACCAAAAAGCATTTTGTTGCTTCGATATAATCCTTTTACTGCTGTGAAATTGTAGTTAACTGGTCCTCTGCTGCTTCTCACACAGATAAATCATTAATTCAATATATGCTTGGAATGATCAGTGAAGTCAGGGTTCCTCTGAGAGGACATTTTGACAAGTTCTGGTCATTTTAAAATTCTAACACCAATCAGATGCCTGTGAACATCCCCTTTGGTGTCTCTTCCCACAGTGATGTGTTTTTACAGATGAGCAGACTGGTTTTCTGGTGTTCTCCTTCCCCTGTGCCAGGTTGGTTTTGTGTGAGATCAGGCAGTCCCACCAGCTTTCTTGGAACTTGGTTCCTTGCCATCTTCTGAGAAATCATTTCTGATGATAGATGCCTGATTTTTAGGTCAGTCAAAAAGATTCCATATTTGGGCAAGTTGAGGTTGGCCATGAGGAAAAGGTTCTTGAGGCAGAGGGTGGTGGAGCACTGGCACAGGCTCCCCAGGGAGGTGCTCATGGCCCCAAGCCTGACAAGATTCCAGCAGCATTTGGCCAAGGCCCTCAGGGCCATGGTGTGAATGTTGGGATTGTCCTGTGCAGGGACAGGAGTTGGACTCAGTGATCCTGGTGGGTCCCTCCCACCTCACTACACGCTGGGATTCTGTGATGTTGTGCAATCCCAAGGAGATGACATGGTGCAGTCATGGAGCTTTTCTATCCTAAACTTACCCAGTGGGACCCTTCTTCCTCCTGGCCCCTGTGCAACGCAAAGAAACTCAGCCTTGAGATCTCCTAGTCCTTTGTAAAGTCAACTTTGTCTTACCCAGCCAACTCTCCTCCAGTTTGAGGAGTGGTAAGTTCTCAGCAGCCTCACCCCCATGGTTGGTGGGTCCTCCTAAAGGTGCAGGTGTCAACTTAGTGTGACGCTGCCACGTGTTTTATACTCTGGAGCTGCAGTTGATGGGGTCAGTTCCTTTGCTTCATCACCTCTTCATTTATAATTGTTTATAATAATTTATCATTTTTAATGAGTGGGAGGTCTGAGGGAGAAGGGCCACGTGAAGCTCAGCAGCACTGAAGGAAATGGACACTTAATTCTGTTGAAGGTCTCCGCAGTAACAAAGGCAGGGTGGCACCATGGGCAGCCCCCTCGTTCCCACCAGACTTTGAGCACATTTAATTTCCCAGGGAGATGTTTCAGGCCACATCTTGGAGGGGATGGAGGTGGATTCCTGAGTGCACCATTGCACCTTCCTCTTTCAAGTGAAAGGTCACAGCAGGTTTCTCTTGTAAATAGCTGGCTCAGATATTTTTTCCCCAAATGGCTGAGTGACCCAGAGCCCTGGCATCAAACCCCAGCTGGACAGTTTTGTCAGCTCTTGGTGACTTGAACTTCCTGGAGCATTTTAGATGGGCTTTTAAAATCAGCAGGAAAAAGCTGAGAGTATTACTTAGTCCATTTTTTTTTAATAATCTCCCTCTTGGTGGGGGAAAAAATATAAAGAAATTTACTCTTCAATATTTCGCATCCACCACAAAACCCTGGAGCCCTTTACTTGTCCTGGTGAAAGTAGCTCTGTTATTCCAGGTGGGATCATTGCTGTGTCTGTGCCTGTATGTGTATGTGCATCCCCCCACCCCCATTTCTACTCCAGACCCCCAAGCTTGCTCCTGTAGCTTTGCTGGCTCAGCTCCTTCTCCCTAGAGTAGCTGGCAGACACCTCCCAAGCCTCTGTAGTAATGCTTGCTTTTTATTTTTTTCTGATTTTTTTTCCTCTCTTCCACTCTTGTTATATTTTTACTTTCTTTTTTTTTCTTTTTTCCTTTCTTTTTTTCTTTTTTCCTTTGTGATGTGACGTTTTCAGCTGATGTATTGAAAGCAAACCCTTCTAATTTTGGAGTCCAGATCACAAGAGTGAGTTTCTTTCTACTAGTGTCTATAGCTGTATATTCTTTTTTTGTGTGTGTGTGTCTGTGTGTCCTCCCCTCTGATTTTGATACCATTCCACCACATTTAGTAAATATTATTAGGTAAAAAAATCCTCTGTCTTGTCAAATCTTCCCCTTTTTTCACAAAGCAATGTTCTCTTTACATTGGGCCAACTGAATTCTTTGAATTTCAACTTTGGGTTAGTTTTTTAAACCACAGTTTCTGTGTGTATTGCTCTGACTCTGCTTCATTAAAAGAGACAGAATCAACCAGCCAGAAAGTGTATTTAGAATTCAGCAGTGATTTGGACATCTTGTCCCACAGTTTTTTTAAGGTGACTACAGCTTGGAGCACTGTGAGTCTTTCAGGACTGTTATAAAATGCCTGAAAAACGTGAAACTTGTTTCAAAAACTTGATGTACACCATGCTTTCTGGAATTGGGCCTTTTGAAAGGGTTTCAAATTATGCACTGAAAAAAAAAAGGAAAAAAAAGGAAAATCCCTTAGGATGGTAGAGATCTTTCTTTGCTGCTTTCTGTTACTTTAACTTTCGTATAGATCTCAAAAAAAACCCAAAAAAAAGCCTTGTGAATTTGAATTTTCACATGGATTCAAAGGAAAAACAGCAGCCTCTTTCCTGGTGCTTTGAGACAAGGACTTTGACAAATGTTCTGAAGTTTTGGGTGTTTGATTTCTATCAGAATTGGCTCTCTAGATTTCCTCAGTGATGTTAGGATGTTGGAAATGCCTTGGGTTTGGGTTTTACTTCCTCAGATGAGAAGATTTCTAGGAAACTTTAGTGTTTCTGCCCTCTCAAGTATTAAACCCCACTGCATTAGGGAACATTTTGTGTCTTTGAGTCTTAGAACTGCCCTCAGGAAAGCAAGTACCTGCTTGTGGTGTGTGTTGTATTATTTATCTGCTTACTGGAATTACTTAGATGGGATTTTTGGCACCTTCTCCAATGTAATTTGTACATTGCTTTTGTAAGATATAATACCTGGGTAACTCTCTTGCCACCAGCTAATCCCTTTCTGTTCTTTGGCCCATGCTCTTACAACTTCTCCCATGCACTGTTTGTACATCTGCACCCTGCAAGAGCAGCAAAGTAAACAGTCTTTAATTGTTCTTAATTATGATTATTTTTCCTTTTCCTTCCAGAATTTGCTTGTTGCTTTGAAATCAGCTTTATTGTACATGCTATAGGAAAAAAAAACAAAACAAACAAACCAGTGATGTTGATTGGAAATGCAGATACACAGACTTGAAGTCATAGCCAAAAGTGATCCATGGTTGTGTTTTCATTTAGCTCCTGAGGGGTTGGCCACGTGCTCCGTCCGCTTTGTTGAGCTAAGATGCTGTTGCTCCATCCTAGCTCAATAAATATTCCTGGGGAGGGGCTTTCCAGGGTTACTTTCCAGAGAGACACTTTCAAACTCTTCACCACCAACCATTTTTAGCTAATCTGTCCCTGTTTTCTTTTGCCTTAGAGGTTGAAAGATCTCAAGCAAAGGGAATTTGCTCGCAATGTCTCTTCGAGATCACGGAAAGATGAAAGGAAGCAGGAGAAAGCCCTGCGGCGTCTGCACGAGCTGGCTGAGCAGAGGAGACAGCCTGAGTGGTGAGTGGGGGGAGACCCCTGAGCACCCTCAGAGTGTGTGGGGGTGTGTGGGGGTGTGGGTGGGTCCTGTGTGAGGGTGTGGGTGAGTCCTGTGTGGGACTGTGGCCCTTTGCTCCTCTGACATTCTTGCCTCTGTAACCCTGTGCAAGTTTTGAGGGCAGAGCTTTGTGTTTAAGTTTACCCTTGTGCTGTGGTTTTGGTAGGAGTGAAGCCCCTGAAGCAGGAATCCAGAGCATCCCCAAACTGCTTTATCCAGCAATAGTTTTCTTCTGTTATTTAATTAAATTATTACAGTTTTCCAATGGCCACCTAATGCTGTTTAACTGCATATTTCTGGATACAAGAGTACTTGAAATAAGTCAGACTGTTTCAGATGAGACATGAACCTGACTGCAGAGGTCTACAAATGGCAGTCAGCTCTTTTCTCTGTTCTAACCTGTTCATACAGTGCTCCTGGAAGTGGACCCATGTTCAGAACCACCACGGTGGCTGTGGATGAGGAAGGTGGAGACGATGACGATTCTGCAGCCAACAGCAGTTCTTTCATCCACACAACTTCTGGCCAAGCTACAGACATGACTATGGACAGAGGTTTCCTAAACACTGGGCAAGTTGGTGGCACTGCTATGCCAAGCCAAGCACCACTCCAGACAGCACAAGCCATCAGCTTTGGCATCAAGAACACTTTGGGAACTCCACTGCAGAAGATAGGTGTGTCGTTTTCGTTCGCCAAGAAGACTCCGGTAAAGCTGGAGACCATAGCTTCTGTTTTCAAGGACCACGTGGAAGAGTCAAGTTCTGCAGATGGAGCAAAATCTGATGAGAGAGGGTCCTCAGATACAGGGAGCCTGCAGAAATCTGGTGAGGGTGAGAGCACAAATAATTCTGATGGCAAGACAGAGGAAGATGACCAACATGACAAAGACAGTGGCTCTTTAGCCACCACGTTATCTAAACTCAAAAAGATGAGGCGAGAAGATGGACCAATGGCTGTTGAACCAGAATATTACCACTATATTCCCCCAGCCCACTGTAAAGTAAAGCCTAACTTTCAATTTCTGCTTTTCATGAAGTCTACTGAACAAATGGAAGCTGAAAATGTGAACAAAAAAACCACACATGAAGCTAAAAAGGGCAGTTCTCCAAAACCCAAACCTGGCAAGCACACGGAGAAGGCTGCTGAGAGCACGGGACAGCAGAAGGAGCAGAGCACTACTGACACTGCAGCTCAGCAGAGCAAAGCAGAGCTAAAAGAAGCCCCAGAAAATGTGAGTTTGCAGGAGAGCCAACATCCCACAGAGAGCAGCCTCCCCGAGCCAGACACCACGAAAGAGGTGGCTCAGCCTGTCCCGAGCTGTAAAGATGCCTCTGAAGGACCAAAGCACCCGACAGGACCCTTTTTTCCAGTTCTGAGTAAAGATGAGAGCACAACTCTCCAGTGGCCTTCAGAGCTGCTCATATTTACCAAAGCAGAACCATCTGTTTCTTACAGTTGTAACCCCCTGTATTTTGATTTCAAGCTCTCTCGTAACAAAGATGCTAAGGGTAAAGGGGCAGAGAAATCTAAGGATCAGGGGGGTCTTTGTAAAGAAAACGTTCAGAGCACAGAATCTGGGGAGCTGAGCAAAGCCAAGGAGGCAGAAAGCTCAGCTAACAGTTCTGCCCTAAAAATGGAAACCAAATCTCTCTCCACCTGTAGCTCCCAGAACAAGCAGGAATCCAGTTTGGCAAGTGTTAGTAAGGCAGAGGGAGAGGACAGTAGTAAAAGCCTAATTGGTAAGAGTAAATCTGGAAGATCCCATAAACACAAAAAGAAAAAGAAGCACAAAAAGTCCAGCAGACACAAACGTAAACACAAGGAGGAAGCTGAAGAGAAGAGCCGAAAAACTGAGCTGGGGGAAGAGAAACCCAAGAAACGGAAAAGACACAGGCACAGAAAAGGCAAATCCTTCCTTTCTGCTGAGTCAGAACGGGCCCTGAAAACCGAACTCTCTGAAGACTGCAGCCATTTCCCGAGGAAGAAGTGGTGCTCTCAGGAGTCCCAGAGGAAGTCTCTGTCTGCGGAAGAGGGAAGCAGCGCTAAAAAAGAAGACGGTGGCAACTCCTGCCAAGAGCACGGCAACAAAAGACACAGAGCTGACCTGCAGCAGCTCCCTGCTCCCAGGAGGCGCTGCTTGGCTCCCTCCCTGGGCAGGAGCAGCCGCCGGAGCCGGCAGAGCAGCGGGGACGATGACAGCGACGACGAGGGCTCTCCCAGGAAGCCCTGCCGGCAGAACTCCCCCTCGCAGTACAGCGACGAGTACGAGTCCGGCAGCGAGCGCTCCAGGAGCCGCTCCCGCTCGGGGCGGAGGCGCTCCTCTCACAGGTCCTACTCCACCAGCTCCGATGCCTCCTCGGACCACAGCCGCTACAGCCACCGGAGGAGTTACTCTGACGACAGCTACAGCGACTACAGTGACCGGTCAAGGTGCCACTCCAAGCGGTCCCACGACTCGGAGGACGACGACTCCGACTACCCCAGTTCCAATCACAGATCGAAGCGGCGCAAGTACTCCTCCTCTGAGGACGACTACAGCTCGAGCAGGAGCAGGTCGAGGAGTCGAAGCAGGAGCAGAACCCACCCTCGGGGCAGGTCAAGAACAAGGAGCCGGGGCAGGACACGCAGCAGCAGCTGCAGCCGCAGTCGGAGCAAGAGGAGGAGCCGCAGCGTGACGGGGCGCAGCTGGAAGCGGAGCCGCAGCTACAGCAGGGACCGCAGCCGCAGCACCAGGAGCCACTCGCAGAGATCCCTCTCCAGAAAGGGCTCCCGAGGCCACGAGAGCCCCGAGGAGAGGAGATCTGGCAGGAGAGACTTCATCAGGTCCAAAATCTATCGCTCGCAGTCTCCTCACTATTTCCGGACGGGTCGAGGTGAAGGATCCTCAGTGAGGAAAGAGGATGGGAAAGGGGAGGATCTGAAAGGATCTGCCTCGCTGTCCCAGAACAGCAGCGGCTCCGGCACGGCGCGGGGCTCCGAGGGCGACTGCAGCCCAGAGGAGAGAAACTCTGTCACTGCAAAGCTGCTCCTGGAAAAGATTCAATCCAGGAAGGTTGAGAAGAAACCCTGCGTGGCTGAGGAGATGTTGGCAGGAGGAAACAAGGTGGGCATAAAACTCAAAGATCCTCCCCAAGGTTATTTTGGTCCAAAACTTCCTCCTTCCTTAGGCAACAAACCGGTTCTGCCCTTAATTGGGAAGCTGCCGACCGGTCGCAAACCCAGCGCCAAAAGATACGAAGAGTCTGGCTTGGAGAGGGGCGAGGAGCAAGAGCTGTCGGATTCTGAGGATGTTTCCCAAGGTATTGAGGAGGCCCAGCTGGCTGGCCAGCCTCTCCTGGAAGAAGTGGTGATGGTAATTCAGGACAAAGCTCTGGATGAGCAGAAGCGGGATGAACCTGCCGTGGAGATGTCGTCCATTCCGCTGGAAGCGCCGGCGCTCCCCGAGTGCTTCGGTTCTGGAGATCTGGTCATGCCACACAACTTCCTCTCGGACCCGAGCGATGGTGATGGGCTGGAACCTATGGATGGGGGCAACCAGCCTGTCCCAGTGGAAACCAGTATGATGCCCTTGGTTCCAGATGTCGAGCACTTTCCTGGCTACGTGCCTCAGAGCGGGGAGCCGAGCATCGAAGGCGATCGGGAGGGAGGAGAGGACTCTTCCCTGGCACCCCTCGAGAGCCAGCCGATCACTTTTACCCCTGAGGAAATGGAGAAGTACAGCAAGCTGCAGCAAGCTGCTCAGCAGCACATCCAGCAGCAGCTTCTGGCCAAGCAGGTCAAGGCTTTTCCTGCCTCAGCAGCCTTGGCACCGGCAGCCCCTGCCCTGCAGCCCATCCACATCCAGCAGCCGGCGGCAGCCTCGGCCACCTCCATCACCACGGTGCAGCACGCCATCCTGCAGCACCACGCCGCCGCCGCCGCGGCCGCCATCGGGATCCACCCTCACCCCCATCCCCAGCCCCTCGCTCAGGTCCATCACATACCCCAGCCCCACTTGACACCGATTTCTTTATCCCACTTGACCCACTCAATTATTCCAGGGCATCCTGCTACCTTCCTAGCCAGCCACCCCATCCACATCATCCCGGCCTCCGCTATCCACCCGGGCCCTTTCACTTTCCACCCCGTTCCTCACGCTCTCTATCCCACCCTCCTCGCCCCGAGACCCGCTGCCGCCGCGGCCGCCACGGCCTTACACCTTCACCCCTTGCTGCACCCCATTTTCTCAGGACAGGACTTGCAGCATCCACCCAGTCACGGCACATGAAGGACAAAATGAAGTAACCTTGGATCCAAGGAAGGAGAGAATATTTTTTGGGGGGTTTTTTGGGGGGGGTTTGGGGGTTTTTTTGCATTTTGGGAAGGGGTTGTGGTTGATCCAGCTTGGCAGGTGACACCTGAGAATTTCCTTTCACTCTTTAGCAGCCAAAGAAGCCAGAGGCTCGAGGGCTGGGCAGCAGCAGCAGGCAGTGGGTCAGTTTGGAAGCATCTCCCCTACCAGGGACTGTCTCGTGTCCCCAACACGTAGAGCACTGTCCCCAGAGAATCATTTCACGTGCAGACCAGCAGGACACTTGGAAAGACATTTTGGTTTGGTTTTGTTGGTGGGTTTTTTTTCCCCCCTGGATTCTTAACATTTGGTCATCTTCCTTCTGCCTCTTTGTAGATGATAAATGAGATTTCATACACACTAATAAGTCTCTAAAAATCCTTTTTAATGAGGTCATCTAATTAAAATAGCATGATTGAATTTGGCTTGTAATCAGTGCTAAAACATTTGGGAGCTGACAGGTGGGGATGCTGGCCAGGAGAGCGATGGAAGGGCAGTGCCACCCCGGCTCTGGCTGGACCAGGACCAGTTTTCAGGCATTACAGGAGATTTCTTGGGTTTGTTATTTTTTTCTCTCTCTGGATGAGCTGCAAAGGTGGAAGGAAAATCTGATTTTCAAGCCAAAGAGAGGAGGCTGCACCTGTACCCAGAGCTCTGCCCCTTCTCCATCCTGCACGAGCATCCTCCTGGGTGAGCACCTCACCTTGACACCTTCCAGAGGGGCTGGGCTGGAGAGATGGGCTCAGTTTGAGGGGTGATGATTTCAATCTGGGCTTTGACCACTCTTCTTCTAAAAGAGAAAGAGAGGAAAAAAATAAATCCCTCTGACTTCCACCTTTTGTGGTGTTGGGAAAGAGGCACTGGGATGAGAGAGAAGAAAAACCCCTTGAGGAACTGAAGCAATACAGAGGAGTGGGGTGAGCAGTAAAGTGTACTCCTTCCTCTGTGTCATACTGATGGTTTCCTTATTAATTTATAGGATTTATTTTTTTTTTTAAATGTAAAGAATTGCACTGAACTCTGTAAACAAAAGATGCTGCTTTTTGTAGCTCATATAAAAAAAAGGTTACATTTGTAGTATACTGCAATAATATTTTTTACAGCCAGTTCTTTTTAGTGGTACTTTGTTCTGGTGGCTTTTGTGTAAATATGTTTGCTGTAGGTGAAATAAGACACTTGGAAAGGTTCAACTTTATAGTTTCAGCTAGATGCAAAATGACTAAGCATGTATATTTTACCAGGCTCATGTATTTTTGGAGTTTTTATGTACTATAAAATGTAAAGAAAAAAAAAAGAAGAAAAAAAAAAAAGAAAAAAAAAGAAAAAAAAAAAGAAATTAACTTCATTTAGCATTTTGCAGAAGGACAAAAAAAAGAGTTGGACTAGATTGGTGTGTGGTGGCAGCAGTGACGCTGGGGAGCGGCAGCCGGGGGCGGTGGTGGCCGCTGGCTTGGTGCAGGGACACAGCCCCGGTGTGCTGTGTGCTCCTGGCCTTTGCTGAGCAGCAGGAATCACACTGGGGGCAGGCAGCAGTGCCCGGAGGTTGGGCTGTCTCCCAGAGTGTAAAATACCTGGGAGTATAGAATACCACCCCTCCTTTTTTCTCTTCTTTTTCTTCCCTTCTTTTTCTTCCCTTCTTTTTCTTCCCTTCTTTTTCTTCCCTTCTTTTTCTTCCCTTCTTTTTCTTCCCTCCTTTTTCTTCCCTCCTTTTTCTTCCCTCCTTTTTCTTCTCTTCTTTTCCCCCTCCCCCCCGGGTTTGCAGGTCGCAGCCCGCCTGTCCAGCTGAGCTCACCCCTGGTGAAGGACGATCCTTGTCACTGTCACCCTTTGCCACCCCACACGCAGGGAGAGGTGACTCGGGACTAATCCCCGGCGGCTGCTCCAGCCCGGGATGCTCCACTGGGGATCACTCTGGTCTCCACCAGGTGACACTGACCACAGCAGGTGACACTGACCATGGCAGGCCACCAGGTGACACTGACCACGGCAGGTTCCCCATCCCCCTGTGCTGGTCTCCACCAGGTGACACTGACCATGGCAGGTGACACCACAGCAGGTGACACCATGGCAGGTTCCTCATCCCCCTGTGCTGGTCTCCACCAGGTGACACTGACCATGACAGGCCACCAGGTGACACTGACCATGGCAGGTGACACTGACCACGGCAGGTTCCCCATCCCGCTGTGCTGGGCACCTCAGGGTCAGGTTCTCCTCGGGTTCAGAGACACCTCTGGGTGCTTGTGGGCTGTTGAGGGGACACAGGGCACGTGCCAGCTGCTTGGTGTCCCCTCCCAAAGCACCTGGAGCCGGTCAGAGCTTCACAAGATCAACTCTTGAGCTTCCTCACTCTTGAAACGAGAACCTTCGCGTGGGGACTGAAACAGGAGGGTCAAAACCGTTACAAAAGGGACTCAATTGCTCTGTACATAATGAACAGCTCCAGGATCGGCGTCTCCCTGCTGAGCTTCGGTAGCTTCTGGGTGTGCTGGGGGTGTCCTGGCACCCCCACACTGCGGCCAGCGCTTTGGGGGGGTTTCCTTTGCTTTTGGGGTTTTCTTTTGGGGTTGTTTTTTGGGGGTTTTTTTGACTTCCAGAATAATACTAAATATAATGAACCTGTCCTTACTTAACAAGCATAAACAGACTGTATTTAACTTTGTCACATAAGATCTCTATATAAATATATATATATGCTGTAAAATGAGGAGGAAAAAAACAAAACCTTTCTAATAAACCAATGATTTGTGGAAAAAAAACCAACCCAAAATAATCTGTGGTTGTGTGAGAGGAGCTGGAGATGGTGCAGCTGAGGGTGATGTTGGGTGCTTGGTTGGTGGAGTCAAACCGGTGTGAGCTGGGGGAGAGCGAGCGGGAGGCCGAGACCTGCTCTGAATTATGGTCCTGTTTGATTTGTAAAGGTGTTCTTTGGGGTCGGAGCCCTCAGAAGCATCGAGCGAGTTCTGCGTGTTCTCTCCTGGGGACATCAAACTGCTCGGCCAAACCAGTATAAACCAGTATTAACGGTGAAACTGAGCGAGAAAGGGGGGCTGGTGGTGGTGGTTGGTGGTGGCTGGTGGCAGTTGATGGTTGGTGATGGCAGTGGTTGGTGATGGCTGGTGGTGGCTGGTGATGGTGGTGGCTGGTGATGGTTGGTGGTGGCAGTGGTTGGTGATGGTGGCAGTTGGTGGCGATTGGTGATGGCTGGTGGTGGCTGGTGATGGTTGGTGGCGTTTGGTGGCATGTGATGGTGGTGGCTGGTGGCAGTTGATGGTTGGCAGCGGTTGGTGGCGGTTGGCAATGGATTGTGGCAGTTGATGGTTGGCAGTGGTTGGTGGTGGCTGGTGATGGTTGGTGGTGGCTGGTGGCAGCAGTTGGTGGCAGTTGGTTGCTGGTGGTGGCAGTTGGTGGCTGGTGATGGTTGGCAGTGGTTGGTAGCGGTTGGTGGCAGTTGATGGTTGGTGGCAGTTGATGGTGGCGGTTGGTGGCAGTTGGTGGTTGGTGGCAGTTGATGGTTGGTGGCAGTTGGTGGTGGCTGGTCATGGTTGGTGGTGGCTGGTCGCGGTTGATGGTGGCAGTTGGTGGTTGGTGGTGGCTGGTGATGGTTGGTGGCAGCAGTTGGTGGTGGCTGGTTGTGGCAGTTGCTGGTTGCTGGTGATGGCGGTTGGTGGTGGTTGCTGGTGGCTGGTGGTGGTGGTTGCTGGTGGCTGGTGGTGGCAGTTGGTGGCTGGTTCAGCCGTGTCCCCCACTGCTGAGCATCCCGGCCACCGCGGCTCCCTGCTCCTGCAGCTCTTGGGTGTCGGGGTGCTGCCGGCACTGCTGGGTGCCCGCTCAGTTCCCATCTGTAACGGCTCCAACCAAGGGTCCCTCACCCACCCCTGGGTCCTGCTCTCACAGCCCCCACCCACGAGAGGTGGAGGAGAAGCTCCAAGCCCTGTGGGGGGGTGGTGCTGCCTCTGGGTGCTCTGCCAGCGGCAGCAGTTCCTGATGTGGCTCCTTCAGCCCTCCTGGCATCTCTCTCCATCTGTGCTGGGGGCACTGGGCTGGCAGCCACACCCAGCCCCCCAGGGCATAGGGGAGAGAACTAGGGGGCAAAGGGGGAGAGAACTGGGGGGCAAGGGGAAGGAGACTGGGAGGGGGAGAGAAGAACCATTTAAAAATGGAAATAAAATTAAAATTAAAATAATACTGATATTAAAATAGTAATAATAATAATAATAGTAATAAAATACACCAATGAGTGACACCCAGTGCCACTGTCGCCCCCCGCCCACCCAGCCCAGCCCGTTCCCAGAGAACGATCCCGGAGCAGCGACAATCCCGACCCGAAACCGCAATCCCGGGAGAGCCAGAGCCCGAGCGAGAGCCAGAGAGAGCCAGAGAGGAAGAGCCCCTCATGGATCTCCTGCCCATGGGGGACAGGAGATGGAACAGCCCCTTGGCAGAGCCCAGTGCCCATGGAGCTGATCCATGGCAATATTCCTCACCCCTGAGCTCTTGCGCTTGCAGACCAGCAAAACACAAAGTCCTTCAACTTCCAGTGAGAGCTGAAAACATCGGGATGTTATTAAAGTTCTTCTCCTAACAAATCCCAGCTGAACCCAACCCCCAGCGCTGTTCCAGCTGCTGGAAAGAACCCAGCTCTGGCCCAGTTCACACCAGGACAGCATCTCCCTCCTCAGCAGCTCCTGACCAGGGTTGGAGCATTGTCCCTGCCGTCCCATCTGCTGGGAGGTGGCACTGCCCCTCACAGAGCACGTGGCTGGGATGAGTGTGCTGCTGCCACCTCTACTGTCACCTCTGAAGCTGATGGCTGAGCAGCTCCTGGCTTCTCTGGGTCTGTGTCACCCAGGTTTGCCTGCTGTGTCCCTCACTGTCCCCAGGGCTTCCTGCTGCTTCGGTGGCCACACCCACGTGTGTGTCAGAGGAGGTGGGTGCTCGGGGTGAGGAGCACCAGCCTCTGGTTCTCAACAGAAGGTCCTGATTTGGTTAAAGGAAAAAAATCAAAGCCCTGAATGTCCCCAGGATTGGGGTCCGGGGTGCAACCTGGGCTGTCCCCTTTGTGGTGGCCCTGGCACTGCTTGGCTGGATGAATGACCGGGTGGAAGCGGTGCCAGAAACAGGAAAGTAAATAATTTGATGGAAAAAATAAATATCGTGGCCTTCCAGCAGCGTTCTGGCTGTCACCAGCCGGGGGAGGGACCCCCCGAAGGGGAGCAGCTGCCGCTGAGCGCAGACCCCCACCCCCGGCACGATCCTCTCCCAGCTTCGGCCAAATCCCACCAGTTCCCCCTGCAGCTGCTCCCGGCAGCCGAGAGGCTCCAGCCGCCGTCCAGCTGCTCCGGGGGCCGGTGCCAACGCAGCGCCGGGGGCTGGGACCCCCTTGGGGGACAAGGAGCTGTCTGGGTGCTGTGGAGACCACCCTGTACCCCTCAGGGACCTCACAGCCCCTCTGGGGACCCTCCTGGGGATCCTCCTGTGCCCCTCTGGGACCCCACAGCTCTTCTGGGGACCCTCCTGGGGACCACCCTGTACACCCCTCTGACCCCACAGCCCCCCTGGGACCCCACGTTTCCTCTGAGGACCCCACAGCCCTCTGGAGACCCTCCTGGTGATCCCTCTGGGACCCCCTGGAACACCATAGCCCCTCTAGGGACCCTCCTGGGGACCGCCCTGTACCCCCCAGGGACCTCACAGCCCCTCTGGGGACCCTCCTGGGGATCCTCCTGTGCCCCTCTGGGACCCCACAGCTCTTCTGGGGACCCTCCTGGGGACCACCCTGTACACCCCTCCGACCCCACAGCCCCCCTGGGACCCCACGTTTCCTCTGAGGACCCCACAGCCCTCTGGAGACCCTCCTGGTGATCCCTCTGGGACCCCCTGGAACACCATAGCCCCTCTAGGGACCCTCCTGGGGACCGCCCTGTACCCCCCTGGGACCACACAGCCCTTCTGGGGACCCTCCTGGGGATCCCCCTGTACTTCCCAGGGACCCCCCATTCCCCCGTGGGCCCTGTCTCTCTCCCCACTGCAGCTTTGAGGACGTTCACCCCGTTTCTGCGTGGGGGGGGCCTGGCAGGGGGGTGCTCCTGGGACTGTCCCTGCCACCGGCTCTGTGTGGGCAAGAGGGACCGCCCCCCCCCTCCCACGACAGCTAAAGCCGCCTTAATTAACGTGGTGCAATTAACACGGCAGGTGGGTTTAGCCAAAAGGCTGGGCCCCAGCAGTCACTGGTGTGCGGGGGGGGTACGGGGAGGGGGGGGGGCGAGGGGGGGAGACACACACCCTCGTCTGCCGAGGACAAGGACCCCCTTGTTGGCTTGGTGTGGGCTGTCCCCTCCCCTGGCACCCACCGTGTCCCCTGCCCTGGCACCCACCGTGTCCCCTGCCCTGGCACCCATCGTGTCCCCTCCCCTGGCACCCGTCCCCTTGCCAGAGCCATTTCCTTGCAAAGCGCCGGGGCTCCGTGTCTGGGGTCCCCCAGTTCCATCCCTTCCCAGGAGGGTTTTGGGGTCCCCATCCCCATCTGTCCCCAAGAGGGTTTTGGGGTCCCCCAGCCCTGTTCCTCCCCAGGAGGGTTTTGGGGTCCCCCAGTCCCATCCCTCCCCAAGAGGGTTTTGGGGTACCCCAGTCCCATCCCTCCCCAAGAGGGTTTTGGGGTCCCCCAGCCCTGTCACTCCTCGGGAGGGTTTTGGGGTCCCCATACCCATCCGTCCCCAAGAGGGTTTTGCGGTACCCCAGCCCTGTTCCTCCCCAAGAGGGTTTTGGGGTCCCCCAGTCCCACCCCTCCCCAGGAGAGTTTTGGGGTGCCCCATCCCTGGGCACATGGAGACAGTTTGGCGGCGATGCCCGATGCCGGTGGGGTGAGAGCGGGGAGCCGGGGGGGGTCCCCCCACCCCATGTCTACTCCATCCCGCTGTGGAGGGACCTCGGGGGACAACGGACGGGGCCCCCGTGCCCCACAGCCGTGTCCCCCACCCCCCCGCCCTGTGTTTCCGCTGGCCGGGCCGCGGCCGCCTGCACCCCGAGATAGGGACCCAGGGGTGCGGGTGGGGGGGCTGGATTCGGCCCCAGCCCCTGGCAGAAGGAGGGTGGTGGGTGCCGACCCCTGCCCCCCGCCATGGCCGTGACCCCCCACCCCCTCACCGTGTCCCCCAGGGGTTCGGTCACCCCCCGCCCTGCTCTGTCCCCCGACCCAAACCAGCGTGTGTGTCCCCCCCTCCCCCCCCGCAGCCCTTTGGCTCCCTGGTGGGAGCGGTTGTGTGTGCGGGGGGGTCCCTTCCTGTGTCCCCCGTCCCCAGCTGTGTCCCCTGAGATAAGAGGGACATTCCGGGACTGGCTGTGCCCGAGCTGCCGGCGACATTTCGGGGTGTCGATGGGGGCTGCCACCCTGCTCCGGGCCCTGCTGCTCCTCGGGGGGCTGCTCTGGACCCCCACCCTGGGGCTCCTCCAGGACCCCCCCACGGTGTACGAGGGACCCCCCGGCAGCTATTTCGGCTTTGCTCTGGATTTCCACACGATGGAGGGCAGGTAGGGAGACACCGGGGTGCTGGGGCTGGGCACAGCACCCATACCCCCACCCTGGCACCCATACCCCACCCTGACACCCACTGCTCACCCTGACACCTGTAGCCCCACCCTGGCACCCATACCCTACCCTGACATCCGCTGTGCCCACCCTGACACCTGTACCCCCACCCTGACACCCATACCCCCACCTGACACCCACTGCTCACCCTGACACCCATACCCCCCACCTTGGCACCCATAAATCCACCCTGACACCCATATCCCCACCTGACACCCGTACCCCCACCCTGACACTGGCTGTGCCCACCCTGACATCCACTGTGCCCACCCTGACACCTGTACCCCTACCCTGGCACCCATACCCCACCTGACACCCATACCCCCACCCTGACACTGGCTGTGCCCACCCTCACACCCATACCCCACCCTGGACACCCATTGTGCCCACCTTGACACCCACTGTGCCCACCTTGACACCCATACCCCAACCCTGGCACCCATACGCCCACCCTGACACCCCCTGTGCCCACCCTGACACCCCCTGTGCCCACCCCAGGCCCAGCGTGGTGGTGGGGGCACCCCGTGCCAACACCTCCCAGCCCAATGTGACTCAGCCCGGTGCCGTCTTCCTCTGCTCCTGGCCCCCCGGCGAGACCCCCTGCAGCCCCCTGCCCATGGACACTACGGGTACGTGGGTGCCGTGGGATGATGGGTGGGTGCGGGGGTGTGAGGGGGGGGTGCCAGCCTGGCACACTCCCCCTCTCCCACTCCCACAGGGGACGAGACCGAGACCCACAACACCCTGAGGCTCCACACCTACAAGTCACACCAGTGGCTGGGGGCATCGGTCACCAGCTGGGACGGCAAACTGGTGGTGGGTGCAGCTGGCGAGTGGGTGGGCACCTTTGGGTGACAATGGGGTGTCACTCACCCCTGTCCCTATCCTTGTCCTTGTCCCCAGGCGTGTGCCCCGCTGCAGCACTGGAACGCGATGGAGGGGCAGCACGAGGCGTTCCGCACCCCCACGGGCGTTTGTTTTGTGGGTGTCCCCGGGCTACCACGTGTCGCCTGGTACTCGCCCTGTCGTGACCAGCTCATGGCCACCGTCTATCGCCACAGCAACTACGGTGGGTGGTCGGTGGGTGGTGAGGGGTGGGAGATGGGTGCCCCCCACCCCTGGCCGCTCTGACCCTGCCCGGTGCCCGCAGCCTACGACAGGCGCTACTGTGAGATCGGCTTCAGCGCGGCTGTCACCCCGGTGAGGGAGAGGCTTGAGGGGCTCGGGGGGCTCGGGGTGCCCGTGGGGGTGCACCGGGGGTACAGAGGGTGTGGCCGGGATGGTACCTGGGTAGGGGTGTTGGGTGGGGTTGCCAGGGAAGAGGGGTGCTTGGGTGGGAGTGCTGGAAAGGGAGATGCTGGGGTGAGGATGTTGAGGTGTCGGTGCCAGTGGGAGGGTGCCAGGGTGGGAGATGTTTGGGTGGGGGATGCAGGGGTGGGGGACGCTGGGATGGAGATGCTCGGGTGGGTGTGCCAGGGAAGGGGATGCCAGGGTGAGGGTGTCGAGATGTGGGTGCCAGGGTGGGGGATGTTGGGGTAGGAGATTTTGGGGTGCAGGATGCCAGGATGGGGGATGCCGGGGTGGGGGATGTTTGGATGGGGGATGCCAGGGTGGGGGATGCCGGGGTGGGAGATGCCGGGGTGGGAGTGTCCCAGGGTGGGTGCTGACACCGGCTCACCCCCCAGGACGGCACACTGGTGCTGGGTGCTCCCGGCGGGTACTACTTCACGGGTGAGTCCTCCCTGCTGGGCACTGCCACCCGGGACACTCACCTTTGGGTGTGCACGGTGGTGGGAGGAGGGCACCCAGGATGGGACAACTCCATGCGTACCACCTTCAGCGGCACTGGCAACCCGGAGTGGATGCCAGTGGGTGACCCCCACCCCGCTGTCCCCAGGGCTGCTGTACTCGGTGGGGGTAGATGCCAGTGGGTGACCCCCACCCCGCTGTCCCCAGGGCTGCTGTACTCGGTGGGGGTGGATGCCAGTGGGTGACCCCCACCCTGCTGTCCCCAGGGCTGCTGTACTCGGTGGGGGTGGATGCCAGTGGGTGACCCCCACCCCGCTGTCCCCAGGGCTGCTGTACTCGGTGGGGGTGGACGCCATCCTCACCCGCTTCCACGGCAAGTCCCTGCTGTGGCCGGAGCGCCCGGGGCGGCCCACGGAGGAACCCATGTCCACGGAGTACGAGGACGGGTACCGGGGTGAGCAGCGGGCGGGGAGCAGCCCAGCCCCATAGCCAGCTTGGGGCACAGCGGGGGTCACCGGTGCCCATGTCCCTGCAGGGTACTCGGTGGCCGTGGGCGAGTTCGATGGCGATCCCAAAACCAAAGGTACGGCCAGGTGGGGACAGGGGACAGGACCACCTGCGGGGTGAGGGGACAGGTCCCGGACACCCCTGGGATCCGCGGTGCCCTCCCATGGGCTCTGGGACACGAGTGGGGACAGCTCAGGAGTCCTGTCCCATCCCTGTGTGCCCCACCCCCACCCCTGTTCTGAGGGGTATCTCTGTGCCCATGTGCCCACCCCAGTGCTGGGGGTATCCCTGTGCCCACCCCGGTGTTAGGGGTATTCCCATGCCCACCCCCATTCTGGGGGGTATCCCTGTGCCCCCCATGCCCACCCCAGTGCTGGGGGTAACCCTGTGCGCCCCACGCCCACCCCAGTGTTTGGGGGGTATCTCTGTGCCCACCCCAGTGCTGGGGGTATCCCTGTGCCCCCCACGCCCACCCCAGTGCCATGGTGGGGACACTCAGGTCTCTTGTCCCCCGCAGAGTACGTGGTGGGGGTCCCCAACAAGAGCACCACGAGGGGCGAGGTGAGTGGTGCCCGGCGCCCGGCTGTGTGGGGTGCCCGGCGGTGGGGACACCGCTGTGGCCAGGCACCCTGGGGTGACACCCCGGGATGGGGACAGGGACAAGGACAGGGTCTGACGCTGCTGTGGGCAGGTGGAGATCTTCAGTGTGGGGGTGACCCTGCGGCGGCTGCGGGGCATCGCCAGTGAGCAGGTACCCCCCCACCCTATGCCACCACCCCCTGGCACCCTGCCCCACTGCCCTGCCACCCCACAGCACCCTCCCCCCATGTGCCACCACCCCCCAGGACCCTGCCTCCCTCCCCTAGCACCCCCAGTGCCTGTTCCACTGCCCCCAGTGCCCCCCTTACACCAGTGCCCCCATTTTCTGCTGCCCACTGCCCCCCAGCCCATCACACCACAGCACCCTTACCCACGTGCCAGCACCCACAGCACCCCCAGTGCCCGTTCCACTGTTCCCAGTGCCCCCCTTACCCCACTGCCCCCTTCCAGCACCCCTAGTTCCTTGCTGCCCACTGCCCCCCAGCCCATTGCCCCAGCACCCCCAGCACCCAACTGTCCAACCCCCAACTCACCCTACCACCACCCCTGTCACCCCGCGGTGCCCCTGGCACACCCCCTCTTGTCCCCCACCCCATAGTGCCACCCCCCCCCCCCCGACCTGGACCCTTTCCAGGTGGCATCGTACTTCGGGCACACGGTGGCCGTGGCTGACGTCGATGGGGACGGGTGAGAGCCAGGACTGTGTGTGTGTCCCCCACCCCATCCCCCATGGGGGCACCCTAGGGTGCTCCCCCTCCCCTGACACACCCCTGGGTGCCACCAGTCCCCAATCCTGGGGACACTGACCCCCACGCTGGGCACAGGCAGGACGATGTGCTGGTGGGTGCCCCCCTGTACCTGGCCCGACGCCCCGATGGGCAGCGCAGCGAGTTGGGGCGTCTCTACCTCTACCGGGGGGGGGGACAGCGACCCTTCACCCAGCCCCCCCAGACCCTGACGGGCACCCACCCCTACGGCCGCTTCGCCGCCGCCATCGCCAGCCTCGGGGACCTGGACAAGGACGGCTACGGCGGTAACGGGGTGGCACGGGGGTGGCAGGGAGGTCCCTGCTCTAAACCATTGGGGAAACTGAGGCAGGAGCACCTGGGTGGGTGATGGTGCTGGGATGGGGCACTCAGGGGGGGGCTCATGTCCCCTCTGTCCCCAGACGTGGCTGTGGGTGCCCCGTTGGGGGGTGACGGTGGCAGTGGGCAGGTCTTCATCTTCCGTGGGCGGAGTGAGGGTCTGACGCCGGTGCCCACCCAGCGCCTCGACAGCCCCTTCCCCGGCCCGGCCGCCTTCGGCTTCGCCCTGCGCGGTGCCACCGACCTGGATGGCAACGGCTACCCGGGTATGGCCCTGCCACGTGGCCACCACCGTGCCACCATGGTGCCACCTGCACTGTCACCAACCCCCTGCTTTTCCCCGCAGATCTGCTGGTGGGAGCTTACGAGGTGGCCAAGGTGGCCGTGTACCGGTGAGTGCCTGTCCCACTGGCTCTGGTGGCAGCACAGCCCAGGGGGTCCCTTGTCACCTCAGCTCTGTCCCCGTGTCCCAGGGGACAGCCCGTGGTGGTGGCCCGGACCCAGCTGAGTGTCCCCGATGGGCTGAACCCCGAGGTGCTGGCGTGTGTCCTGCCTGGCTCCGGTGCCCACGTCAGCTGGTGAGCCATGTGGTGGGGACACTGCCACGGGGACACTGCCGTGGGGACACCACCGGCATGGGGACATCACCCCGGCGGTGGCAGCAGGTCCCTGAGCACCCCTGGGTGCTGTCCCCCTCCAGCTTCCCCGTGGTGCTGTGTGTCAGCGTGACAGGCCAGCGCATCCCCCAGAGCATCCGTGAGTGCCGGTGTCACCCGGAGGGGGGACAAGGGGTGGTGGCAGCAGGGGTGGCACTGGTGCCATGACCCCCGTGCCCGCTGTGCCCCCCAGGCCTGGAGGCTGAGCTGCAGCTGGACCGGCTGAAGCCCAGGCTGTCCCGGAGGGTCCTGCTGCTCCAGGGCCACCAGTCGTCCTGGCACCAGGAGCTGGCACTGGCCCCGGGGACACCCCCCCAGTGCCACAACCTCACTGCCTACCTGCGGGTACGGAGACAGGGACAGTGCCAGCACGGGCTGGCACGGCTGGGAACAGGGGCATCCTCAGCTGGGATGGGGACAGGGATGGAGACTGCAATGTCCCCAGAGGGGTTGGGGACAGAAATGGGGACAGTTGCATTCCCAGCTGGAATGGGGACAGAGATGGGGACAGCAATGTCCCCAGCTAAGATGGGGACAGGGATGGGGACAGTTGCATTCCAGCTGGGATGGGGACAGGGGTGGTGACAGTGGTGCCCAGCCTCAGGAGGATGAGGGACAGGGGTGGGGACAGTGGCATTGTCAGCCAGGCTGGGGACAGGGATGGGGACAGCAGTGTTCCCAGCCCCAGGAGGGTGGGGGACAGGGATGGTGGCAGTGGTGTCCCCAGCCTGGGTGGGTGGGTGTCCCTGGGTGGGGTGGGTGCCTGGTGCCACCAGGGTGCTCTGCCCATGGTGTCCCCAGGACGAGGCCGACTTCAAGGACAAGCTGAGCCCGGTGGCCCTGAGCCTGAGCCTGGCGCTGCCCGCGGGGACATCGGGGCTGGTGCTCTACGGGGACACCCTGGTGCAGGCCCAGGTACGGGGGACACGGTGACATGGGGACATCACTGCAGGGTGGGCTCGTCCCCACGGTTGGGCCAGGGCAGCTCTGGGTGCCCCCAGCCTGGGTGCCCACTGCCACCACTGTGCTCTGGCCCCATGGTCCCCAGCCTGTCCCCAGTGTCCCCAACCCCTCCCTGGGACATAGCCCCTGTCCTCCCTGCTGTCCCCTGTGCTTCTGTGGGATGTCCCCTCTGCCTCCCCACTGTCCCTGCTCCTTCCTCGGGTTGTCCCTCCAGTCCCCCCCTCACTGTCCCCATTACACCCTGGGACATGTCCCCTACCCTCCCTGCTGTCCCCACTCACTTCATGGGATGTCCCTCCAGTGCCATCCACTGTCCCCAGTCCCTCCCCTCAGTACCCCTTGCTGTCCCCAGTCCTTTCCTGGAATGACCCTTCTGGACCCCTTATTGTACCCAGTCCCTCTCTAGGATGTCCCCCCAGTACCCCCCACTGTCCCCAGTCCCTCCCTGGAATGTCCCCTCTGTGCTCTCCACTGTCCCCAGTCCCTCCTTGGGATGTCCCCTCTGGACCCCTTGTTGTCCCCAGTCCCTCCCCAAGATGTCCCCTCTGGACCCTCCTGCTGTCCCCAATCCCTCCACGGGATGTCCCCTCTCTACCCCCTGTTGTCCCCAGTGACTCCCCATCCTGCACCCCCCTGTCCCCCCCATGTCCCCCCCCCAGACCCACATCATCCTGGAGGACTGTGGCGAGGACAACCTCTGCGTCCCCGACCTCCACCTGGCCGCCAACACGTGAGCTGGGCTGGGCGAGGGTGGGTGCCCGCTGTCACCCTGGGGTGCTGACCCCCCTGTCCCCCCCCCAGGCCCAGTCACCGTCTGCTCATCGGGGCGGAGGCCGCCCTGCGCCTGGGTGCCCGCGCCAGCAACCAGGGGGAGGGGGCCTTCGAGGCGGAGCTGTGGGTGCAGCTGCCCCCCGGCACCCACTACCAGGCGGCTCGGAGCAGCATCCCGGTGGGTGCCCGGTGGGGGGGTGACAGGGTGGGGGCTCACCCCCTGCCCTTGGTGGCTGTCACCCTCCTGTGGGTGCCCAGTGATGGATGTCCCCAGGGTGGGGGGTGTCTCACACCCTGCCCTTGGTGGCTGTCACCCTCCTATGGGTGCCATGGGGTGTCCCCAGGATGAGGGGTGTCTCACACCCTGCCCTTGGTGGCTGTCACCCTCCTGTGGGTGCCCAGTGATGGGTGCCATAGGGTGTCCCCAGGGTTGGGGGGGTCTCACCCCCTGTCCTTGGTGGCTGTCACCCTCCTATGGGTGCCCAGTGATGGGTGTGCCCAGGGTGAGGGGTGTCTCACACCCTGCCCTTGGTGGCTGTCACCCTCCTATGGGTGCCCAGTGATGGGTGCCATGGGGTGTCCCCAGGGTGGGGGCTCACACCCTGCCCTTGGTGGCTGTCACCCTCCTATGGGTGCCCAGTGATGGGTGTCCCCAGGGTTGAGGGGGTCTCACCCTGGTGGCTGTCACCCTCCTAGGGGTGCCATGGGATGTCCCCAGGATTGGGGGGTCTCACACATTGCACTGTGAGGGTCCCCGAGGTGGGAGGTGCGTGGTGGGGGGTCTATGGTGTGTCCCCCCCATGTCCCCACCCCACAGGGGCAGGAGAAGCTGAGCTGTAACCCCAAGAAGGAGAACGGGAGCCACGTGGTGCTCTGCGAGTTGGGGAACCCCATGAAAGCGGGTGCCCAGGTAAGGGGGGTGGGGTCAGGGGATCTGGGGTCCCCCCCACCCAGCCTGTCACCCTGGTGTCAGGGCTGGGCATGGCCGAGGGTGCTAGGTCACCCACCCACCCTCCTGCTGTCCCCCCCCAGATCACCGTGGACATGGAGCTGAGCGTCTCTGGGCTGGAGGACATGGGTGATGCCATCACCTTCCAGCTCCAGCTGCGGAGGTGACACTGTGACAACCCCCTGTCCCCTCCCCACAGTCCCCTCCCCAGGCACCTGGGACTTGGTGGCCTCAATGTGTCCCCAAACTCAGTGGCCAACCCTGACCCCGCTGTGTCCCCGCAGCAAGAACAGCCCCAGCCCTGCCAGCGCGGGGGTGACGGTGCCCGTGGAGGCCGAGGCGGTGATGGAGCTGCGTGGGTGAGGGTCTGGGGGTGAGGGGCACAGGGGACTGAGGGGACAACGAGGGGACACTGACTCCCTTCTCCTGCCAGCAACTCCCTGCCGGCCACCACGGTGCTTCCCACGAGCTGGCACAGGGTGGAGGGCAGCCGGCGGCTCGAGGACCACGGCATCAAGGTGGAGCACATCTACCAGGTAGGGTGCTGCACCCATGGGTGCTCAGGGGACTGTCCCCTCCCTGGTGTCACCTCACTATCCTCCCACAGCTCCACAACAAGGGTCCCAGCACTGTCAGCGGTGTCACCCTGCGCCTGGCCGTCCCCAGCCAGCTGGAGGGTCACACCCTGCTCTACCTGCTGGAGCTGGGCACTGAGGGGGGCATGAGCTGCACCAACCCACCCAGCCTCAACGCCGAGCAGGTAGGGTGCTCCCCGGGGACTGGCACCCACCCACTGGGTGCTGGTGGGTGTCAGGGTGATGACCCCCCACCCATTTTATCTCCTCCCAGCTGGAGATCCCCCGGCCCACGGGCGCAGCACCCAGGAATGGCACCCACCAGCGGGAGCGCAGGGAGGCGGGGGAGCCCATCCCCGTGGTCAGTGGGTGCCCCCCGGGGCCTGGGATGGGTGCGGGGTGGGGCTGGGGGTGTTCCTCAGTGTGGGGGTCAGGGTGACACTGGCTGTGTCCCACAGGACTGTGACAATGCCACGTGTGTGGACATCACATGCTGGGTGCCCAGCCTGGCCAAGGAGCAACGGGCGCTGGTCAGCGTCCATGCCCTGCTCTGGATGGACACCCTGCAGCAGGTACTGTCCCCTCTTGGGGACAAGGGTGCCACTGGGTCCCCAGGATGTCCTTGCCCTGTCCCCTCCTGCGTGGTGGTCCCCAGGGCTGCTCTCCACAGGTCCCTGAGGACACGGGGTGTGGGGTTATGGGTGCCCCATTGACCACTGACACTCCTGATACCATGTCCCTATGTGTCCCCATGTGTCCCCACGTCTGTCCCCAGCGAGAGCACCTCCTGAAGCAGTTCCTCATCCAGTCTCGAGCCTGGTTCAACACCTCGGCCATGCCGTACCGCGTCCGGCCCCGCCTCCTGCCCGCCGGAGAGGCCACGGTAGGGCTGGCACAGGCTGAGGGGACACAGGGACAGGCTGTGGTGACAGCGGTGTCACCCACCCGCCCGTCCCTCCGCAGGCTGTCACCGAGGTGGTGCGTGCCAGCCCCGGGGGTGAGGGGGCCGTGCCGGTGTGGTGGGTGGTGCTGGGGGTCCTCGCCGGGCTCCTGCTCCTCACCCTCCTCATCCTCCTCATGTGGAAGGTGAGTGGACAGCGAGGGGGGGGACACTGCGGACACTGGGGACACCTCACCATGGTGGTGGGACTCTGATGGCACTGGAGGGGCCTTTGAAATGGGACACACAGCCCTGGGGGTGGGGGGCACAGGGTGGGGCAGCACCTGGGGTGATGCCATGGGGTCCTCAGGGGGTGATGCCATGGGGTCCCCAGGGGATGATGTCACACTGTCCCCAGTGCCGTGGGGTCCCCCCAGGGCCAGGCTGTCACCCTGTCCCTCTTCCAGACGGGTTTCTTCCAGAGGACACGGCCACCCACCGAGGAGGACACGCAGGAGCTGGCACCCAGCCAGGCCCAGGAGCCAGGGGGTGCCCAGGGCTAGTGGGGTACCCCAGGGTGTCCCCGTGTCCCCACCCCATGGCGTGTCCCCCACCCCAGCACCCATGTCCCAGCACCCCTGGGTGCCCATAGGACACAGCACCCATGTCCTGTCCCCCATGTCCCCAGCACCCCTGGGTGCCTATGGGACACGGCACCCATGTCCTGTCCCCATGTCCCCAGCACCCCTGGGTGCCCATGGAACACAGCACCCATGTCCTGTCCCCCATGTCCCCAGCACCCCTGGGTGCCCATGGAACGCAGCACCCATGTCCTGTCCCCCATGTCCTCAGCACCCCTGGGTGCCCATGGAACACAGCACCCATGTCCTGTCCCCCATGTCCCCAGCACCCTTGGGACACAGCACCCCACTGCTGCCCCTGGACAATAAAGCTCAGCCTGGCACGGCCGTGGTTCCCATGGGGTGACGTGGGGGTGGCCCCCCAGAACCTCTGCCATGGGGGGCCCGGGGAGGGGACAGGAGGTGACTCCTGGGGACATCCGTGTGGCTTTTGGGGTGCCCAGGGCCCTGGGTGCCTCTGCCAGGCCGGGCAGGTGGGTGCCAGTGCTGGGGTCAGTCCCGGGGTGCTGGTACCGGGGGGTTGGTGCTGATGCTGGGGGTGGGTGCCGGTACCGGGGTCACTCCCGGGGTGCTGGTGCCGGTACCGGGGGTGGGTATGGGGGTGGGTGCCGGTACCGGGGTCACTCCCGGGGTGCTGGTGCCGGTACCGGGGGTGGGTATGGGGGTGGGTGCCGGTACCGGGGTCACTCCCGGGGTGCCGGTACCGATACCGGAGGTCACTGCCAGGTTGCTGGTGCGGTACCGGCAGCTGGTGGCGGTACCAGTCTCGGTCCTGGTGCCATACTGGTGTCGGTGCTGGTACCGGGGTCAGTGCTGGGATGCCGGCACTGGGACTCGAAGTGGTGCCAGGGGTGGGTGTGGGTGTCCGGGGCTGTATCGGGGGGGCCAGTACCGGGGTCAGTGCCGGGGTACTGGTGCCCGTACTGAGTCCCGGTGTCGGGGGTGGGTTCAGGGGTCCGATGCGGTACTGGGGAACCGGTCCCGGGGGTGCGTGCCGGTCCTGGGATCAGTCCCGGGATGCTGGTACCGTACGGGGGCCGGTTCTGGTACTGGGGTCAGTCCCCGGTAGCCAGGGCGGTGTCGGGGGCCAGTACCGGGGGTGGGTGCCAGTACCGGGGTCAGTCCTGGGATGCCGATGTGGTACCGAGTCCCGGTCCCGGGGCTCGGGGCGGTGCCGGGGATGGGTGCGGGGGTCCGGGGCGGTACCGGGGGCCGGTACCGGGGGTGGGGGCCGGTACCGGGGGTGAGTGCCAGTACCGGGGGTGGGTGCCAGTACCGGGGTCAGTCCTGGGATGCGGTGCCGGTACCCAGTCCCGGTGCCGGGGTTCGGGGCGGTGCCAGTGGTGGGTGCGGGAGTCCGGGGCGGTACCGGGGATGGGTGCGGGGGTCCGGGGCGGTACCGGGGGTGGGGTCCGGTGGATGATGCGGTGGGGGGGGGGCGGTGCGGGCGGCCGTGCCCGGCGGCTCCGGCAGGTGGAGCCCGGTCCCCGCGGCGGGCGGGGCGGAGCGGAACGGGTCGGGCCGGGCCGGGCATGGCGGGGTAACGGCGCGGAGCGACCATGCGGCCCCGCCGCCTCCTGCCGCCGCTACCGGTACCGCCGGTGCCGGTGCTGCTGCTGCTGGTGGCCGCGGGCGGGCGGCGGGTGCGGGGCGCGGCGGAACCGGGAGCGCACGGTGAGAGAGAGCGGCCTTTGTGTGCGGGGGGAGGCGGCCGCCCCCGCCCCGACCCCCGCCCCGACCCCCGCCCCGACCCCCGCCCCGGGCCCCGCCGGGACCCCCATCCCTTCCTGCCTGACCCCCATCCCGCCGGGAGCGGCCCCCACCCACCCTCCCCGTGCCCGCCCCCGGCTGCCGTCCGTCTGTCCGTTCATCCCTCTGTCCGTCTGTCCCCCTCCGCTCCTCGGTGAGACGTCCGTTTGTCGTCCCCCCCCCCCGCCTGCTGTCCGTCTGTCACCGCCCCCCCACCCCGCGGCTGCTGTCCCTCTGTCACCACCCCCCCCGGCTGGCTGTCCGGCTGTCCGGCCATCCCTGCTTGTCTGTCTGTCTGCTGATGCCCCCCCGCCCCCGTCTGTCCGTCCGTCCGCCCCCTCCCCGGGCAATTGTGGCCATCGGCGGGCATAGGGTGCTGGGGGGGGGGCGAACGGCTGGGGGTGGGGGGCCTGGGAGCACCCCGAGGGTACGACTGGGTGGGTGGGGGGCGTGGGGAGCACCCGGGGTGCAGGAGGCTGGGGGTGGTGTCAGGCCAAGGGGTGCGGGAGGGTGAGGAGAGGGGGGCTGAGCAGTGCCAGGGGGTGCAACATAATGGGTGGGGGTCACAGGCCAAGGGGTGAAGGAAGGTGGGTGGGGGTCCTGGGCAGAGCTTGGGGGTACAGGAGGGTGGGAGTGGTCCCAGGTTAAGGGTGTGCAGAAGGGTGGGTGGGTGGGTGGGGGTCCCAGGCCAGGGGGTGCAGGATGGTGGGTGGGGGTCCTGGGCAGCACCAGGGGATGCAACATGGTGGGTGGGGGTCCCAGGCCAGGGAGTACAGGAGGGTGGGTGAGTGGGGGTCCTGAGCAGCACCCCGGGGTGCAGGATGGTGGGTGGGGGTCCGAGCAGCACCCCGGGGTGCAGGATGGTGGGAGCATCCTGGGCGGGGTGTAGGGGTCACCCCATTGCAGGCTCCTCTGCCCACCCCTGGCAGGAAGGGTGGCCCTTGGGGTGCAGGTCCACATGGCTCCCCTGATACCCCCACCTGCACCCCAAACCCTCCTGGCAGTGTCCCGGGGGGGTGACATGGGGGTCCACCCACCCACCATGGGGTCATACTGGGAGGCACTGGGAAGGCAGTGGGGTGCCAGCATAGCCCGTGGTGGCCATGCCACCAGCTGGGGACTCCTGAGTGGTGCTGAGGGGGCTTGTGCCCATGGGGGCAAGAGTGGGGAGGGGGGAGACTGTGCCCCCCACGCTGACGGTGGCACCTTGCTCCCCCTCCCCAGAGGACACCAGGGGGTGGCCACTGGTGCCAGCTGTCCCCCAGCAGCTGTGTGTGGCCGGTGTGTGGCCATGGGGACATCCCTGCCCACCACGTGCTGGCTGTCCCCTATGTGGGGGGACACCCCCAGTGGCCCCCCAACCCCCAGTGCCCCCCCAACCCCTCTCCTTGCCCATTGTTGCCACATCTGGGCAACATCTGGCCCAGGGGGTCTGGGGGGGAATGGGGGGCGGGGGTGGGTTGCCCAGTGGTGCATGGGGGGCTTTTTTGGGGGGGGGGTGGGGTGAGCACGGTGCTGCCAAGTTGGGGACACACACACACACATGGGGACCCGAAAGCCCCCGGGGCTGTGGGATGAAGGAGGTCGTTGCCAGGGCGATGGCGCCCGAGCTGGGCCGGCTGCCAAGGGCTGCGGCTCCTGCGCAGGATGGGGCTGGCACGGGGGGGCAGGGGGGGTTGGGGGCACCGGGGTGGGGGGTGTGGGTGTCCCTCCCCCTCCCCCTGCCCTGCATTGGGGACTGGGCTGGGGGATGCACCCCTGGGTGGGGATTGTGGGGTGGAGACCCCCCCCCCCCAAACTCGTGACCTGTGTGAATGGCACCCACGGGGAGTGGCACTTGGGGGGGTGTGGGAGGGACAGGACTGGGTGTCCCCACCCATGTGGGCACCCTGGAGTGATAACCCCCCCTTCCCCCCCCCCACCAGGCTACCCATGGAGGGGACACAGGGATGATGCCCACACCCCCAGCATGGTGCCCGCTGTCCTGCTGGGATAGTGGCCATGACCCACTGGATGGGTTCCACCACCTTCTGATATGGTGCCCATGACCCACCACTGCCCATGACCTGTTGGGATGGTGCCCATGACCCACCAGGATGGGTTCCACCAACCTGTTGGGATGGTGGCCATGACCAACTGGGATGGTGCTCATGACCCAGCAGGGTGATGGCCATGACCCACTGGGATGGGTCCCATTGTTCTGCTGGGATGGGTGCCACCACCCTGCTGAGATGGTTCCCACTGGGATGGTGCTCATGACTTGCTGGGATAGGTCCCACCACCTGCTGGGATGGTGCCCATGACCCACTGGGATGGTGCCCACGACCCCCCAGGACGGGTGCCCCCCACCCCATCCCCGGGGCACGCTGTGGCACCAGCTGGCAGGGAGGTGGCCCTGTCCCCTCACGCTGTCCCCGTGTCCCCGCAGAGGTGCTGCTGAAGGTGCAGGTGTACGAGAGCGGGACGCTGGCCCCGCTGGCCCAGGCCACCCTCGAGGTCTTTGGCAACCGCAGCTCCTTGGTGGCCGGGACCACCGAGCCCGATGGCAGCGGGGTCCTGCCCGTCCCCTACCGCCTGGGCACCTGGGTCCTGGTCACCGCCGCCCGCCGCGGCCACGTCACCGCCTCCGTCCCCTGGCGCGTCACCAAGCTGCCACGTGAGTCACCGGGACCCCAACCCTCGTGGGGGACCCCAACCCCTTACTGGGGGCTCTGAGCCCTTACTGGGAACACCAGTCCCCAAGGGGCTGGACCCCCCCCAACACCCCTCTGTAAGGGACCCCCCACTCCCCAAAAGCTCTTTGGGGTCTCCAAGAAGGGACTGGTGTCCCAGTAAGAGACTGGAGCTTTTGGGGAGTGGGGGGTCCCTTACAGTGATGTCCTGGTGACCCCAAAGTCCCCCCACCCCGGGGTGGAGGGGTCACCCTGGGCTGGGTGCCAGCCCTTGTCCCCAGGGCCATCGAGGGGCCGGGGGGGGAGCGCGGGGTGACATCGATGGGGTCACCTTGCTGGGGGGGGTGGGACACGTGGGAACACCCAGTGGGGGGGGGGGCGCGGCAGGGGTGGGGGTGTGGGGGTGGGGCGTTGTGGGGGGGTGCAGTGTTAGGGGGTGCAGGAATGTGGGTGCCCAGGGTGGGGGGTGCAGGGGTGGGGGTGTGTGGGGGGAGGATACAGGGATGGGGGGGTGCAGGGTTTGGGGGTGCAGGGTTTGGGGGTACAGGGGTTGGGGGTACAGGGATGAGGGGTGCAGGGTTTGGGGGTGCAGGGGTTGGGGGTACAGGGGTTGGGGGTACAGGGATGAGGGATGCAGGGTTGGGGGTGCAGGGTTGGGGGGTGTGTGGGGGGGTGCAGGGATGAGGTGTGCAGTGATGTGGGTGCTCGAGATGGGGGTGCAGGGGTGGGGGTACCTGGGGTGGGGGTGCAGGGTTGGGGGTGCAGGGTTGGGGGGTACAGGGATGGGGGGTACAGGGATGGGGGGTGCAGGGTTGGGGGGTGCAGGGATGGGGTGTGCAGTGATATGGGTGCTCGGGATGGGGGTGCACATGGTGGGGGGTGAGGCTGGGGCTGGGGGGTGCTGGGGATTTGGGGTGTGCAAGGATTGGGGGTGTGCAAGGGACCAGTGGGGTGCAGGGACTGGGGGTGTGGGGGGTGTGTGTGCAAGAATTGGGGTGCAGGGGGGGTGTGCAAGAATTGGGGTGCAGGGAGGGGTCCAGGGGGTGTGCAAGGATGGGGGTGCAGGGATGTGCGAGGATGGGGGTGCAGGGAGGGGTGCAGGGAGTGTGCAAGGATGGGGGTGCAATGACTGAGGGGTGCAGGGGTGTGCAAGGACAGGGTGCAGGGCTCGGGGTGCAGGGGGGTGCAAGGGCTGAGGAGCTGCATGGACACCCCAAACCTGGACTATGCACAAGGATGGGGGGTGCAGGGGGTGCCCCCCACCCCGCCTGCCCCTCCCTGTCCCCACCCCTGTCCCTGTGTGTCCCCCCCCCCCCCCCATGTCAGGCTCTGTGGGGCCCATCACCCCCCACCCTCCATCTTGGGTGGGACAAAGTGTGTGTGGGGGGGGTGGTGTGTGTGTGTGTGGGTGTGTATATTTTTGGGGTCCCCCCCTGACCCCCCTTTTGCAGTTTATGCCTCCATCAGCCTCTACCTGCTCCCCGAGCACCCCGCCACCCTCATCCTCTACGAGGACCTGGTCCAGATCCTGCTGGGATCCCCAGGTGAGCCATGGGACGGGTGACAGGAGGTGACACCGCCACCTTTGGGTGCTGGCACCCACTTTGTGTGTCTCCCCCACCCTGTCCAGGTGCCCGGGGACAGCCGTGGGTGCAGTTCCCCCGCCGGGCAGCCCGGTTGCCCCGGAGCTCCACCTACAGCCAACTGGGCGCGTCCCTCACCGCTGTCACCGGCCCCAGCCTGGCCCGCGCCTTCCCCGCCTTCCTGGGGACCGAGCAGGATGGCAGCGGTATGGGGACACCACGGGGGGGTGGGGGGATTATTGGGGACACCCCCAAAATGGTCCCTGTGTGTATATGTCCCCATCACTTGTCCCCACAGCCAATGGCACCTGGCTGGAGCTGGCACCGGTGGCAGCGCTCAGCGTCCAGCTCTTCACCGGCAACGGGACCGAGGTGCCGCTGGCCGGCCCCATCCATCTGTCTGTCCCTTTGGCTACCGACACCGGAGCTGTGGTAGCCACCAGTGTGCCAGCCTGGAGGTTTGACCCCAAAAGTGGTGAGCACTGGTTTGGTTTGGGGGGGAAAGGGGGGGATAGGGGGTGGCACAGAGGTGGCACAGCTCCTGCTGGGGATGGTGGTGGTGGCTGTGATGAGTTTGGGGGGGTCTCAGCCCGCTGTGGGGTGTGGGGGGACAGGGGGGGACATGTCCCTGTGTCCCTGCAGGGCTGTGGGTGCGGAACGGGACAGGGCTGATCCGGAAGGAGGGGCGGCAGCTCTACTGGACCTTCGTCTCCTCCCAGTTGGGATACTGGGCAGCGGCTCTTCCCTCTCCCAGTACAGGTAGGGTGACACCCATGGGTGCCCCCAGCTTGGGTCCTGCTGGGGACAGACTGTCCTGGAGGGGTGGCAGCACCGAGAGATGGGGGGGGGGGGCACCCATCCATGGGAGGGTGACATGGACCGGGGGGAGGTGTCCGTATCCGACCCTGCTGTCCCCAGGGGTGGGTTGGGGGTGGGGGCACCTATCCATGGTGGGGTGTCTGTATCCAACCCCGCTGTCCCCAGGGCTGGTGGCAATGGCAGCAGGTGTCACAGACATCAGCACCTACCACACCATCTTCCTGCTCACCATCCTGGGCGCCCTGGCCCTCCTCGTCCTCATCCTCCTCTGCCTCCTCATCTACTACTGCAGGTCAGCACCCCCCACCCTGCACCCCCCAACCACGCACCCCCCACCCTGCACCCCCACCCTGCACCCCCCCACACAGCACCCCCACCCTGCACCCCCCCCACACAGCACCCCCACCCTGCACCCACCCCACACAGCTCCCCCCACCCCAGCCCCCCAGGGTGCCCTCAGCCCCCCCAGATGATGACCCCAGCCCCCCAAGGTGACCCCAGACCCCCACAAGGTGACACCAGACCCTGCCACATGACGACCCCAACCCTCCTAGATGACGACCCTAGCCCCCCAGATGATTTCCCCAGTCCCCCCCAGGTGCCCCCAGCTCCTCAGGGTGCCCCCAGATGATTTCGCCAGCCCCCCAGGGTGCCCCCAGCCCCCCCCAGATGATGACCCCAGCCCCACCCAGGTGCCCCCACCTCCCCCTAGATGATGACCCCAGCCCCACCCAGGGTGACCCAGCCCCCCCAGCCCCCCCCTCGCTGTCTCCCCGCAGACGCCGGTGCCTGAAGCCGCGGGCTCAGCCCCGGAAGGTGCCGCTGGCGCTGCCGGGGCCGCTGGACGCCGCCCGCCGGGACCAGGCCACCTCGGTGTCCCAGCTGGACCTGCTCTGCGCCGGCAGCCACCTGGAGACCACCTCCTCCTCGGGGGGGGGCACGGACCCCGACCCCCCCGCCCCCCGGGATCTCCCCATCGCCCACCCGGATTATTTCCAACCTCCCTCGGTCCCGGCTCAGCTCCGGGCCGGGCTCAGACCCCCCGGGAACACGCTGGGCCCACCCCCGCCCCGCCACCGCCGGCAGCCCCCACCCCCCCCCGAGGACTATGGGCGCCCGGGTGAAGCCTTGGGGCTCAGAGCCGCGCGCTCGGTGGAGGGGCTGCAACCCCCCGATGAGCCCCCCCGGGTACCCCCCACCTTTCCCCCCCGACCCCCTTCACCCCCCATCTTTTCCCGTTACGGGGGGCAACCCAGTGAGCACCCGCTGCCCGATCCCCCCCCTCGCCCCCCATCGCTGCCCCCCCCAGCTCCCCTCCTGCTCTGTGGGCCCCTGGAGCGGGGGGGTGGGGCGGGTGGGGGAGGGGCAGAGGATGTTTACCGGGGGGTGATGCCCACCCTCCTCATCCCCGCCCGGTACATGCGTTTGGCACCCGGTGAACCGGAGGGACCCCCCGAAACGGATGTGGGACCCGGTTCGATGACAATGACAACAGCCGCCCCTCCCCCACCACCCCCTCCCCCATCTACTGGGCAATCCTTTGAAGAAGGAGAAAATTGGGGGGGGTCCCGTGCCCCCCAACCGGTGAGCGGTTCGGTGGCCATCCCGGTGCTGCTGGACGGGTCGGCGGTGGCTCAGCTGAACGGGGAGCTGCAGGCGCTGGCTGGGCAGCAGCTCTTAGAATTGGGGGGCCCCCCCCCACCCCGAGCCTGGTTCGTCTCTTTGGACGGACGCTCATCCCAGGTCCGACATTCCTACATCGATCTCCAAGGTGGGGAGAGGGGGTCCGGCCCCGTGCCCCCCGCCCCCCGCCTTCCCCGGGCTGTGGGAGCTGTGGGGGAGGAGACGGGGACGCGACCCCCCCCGCCCCTGCCCGCAGCCTCCCCCGAGGACAACTCGTTGGCCCCGTTGTTAGAAGCGGGGAGCGGGGGGAGGCGAGGGGGGGGCAGCGGGCGCAGCAGCGCCAGTGAAGCCCCCCAAGATTCACTGACCAGCCCCGAGGAGGAGGTGGGCGAGGGGGGGGACGAAGGGGGCGACCGCAAGAGCCCCTGGCAGAAGAGGGAGGAGCGGCCGCTGATGGTCTTCAACGTCAAGTGAGTGTGTGGGGGGGGTCTTCTGAGCATGGGGGGGTGGGGGGAGATGTGGGACCCCAAAGGGGGTCGGGGTGCATGGGTGCTGTCATCTCAGCTCACCATCATCCCATCCCACCCCATCCCATCCCATCTGTCCTGTCTCATCCAGTCCTGTCCCCTCCTGTCCTGTCTGCCCCACCCTGGTCTGTCCCATCCTACCTGTCCCATCTCGTCCCCCCATGTCCTGTCTGTACTGTCACTTTGTGTCATCTATGTCCCATCTCATTGCATCCCATCACCCTCTCCTGGCCATCCCGCCCTGTCCTGTCCCCTCCCTCCATCCTGTCCCATGCTCTGCTGTCCCATTCTGTCACATCGTGTCTGTCCCATTCCATCTGTCCCACTGCATCATCTCTGTCCTGTCCCATCCCATCCCATCCCATCCCATCCCATCCCATCCCATCCCATCCCTTGTCCCCCCCCCCATTCTGTGCCCTGCCAGGGGAGGGGACGAAGGAACAAGCCCCAAGTCACCTGTGTCCTTCCTGCTTGGGACCCCCCCAAGGCATCATGTCCAGCCCCCAGGCCACTGCACTCTGCTGCATGCGGTCCTGCTGCCCTGTCCTCCCCCCGTGTCCCCCCCATGGGGTCCTGCTGCCCTGTCCCCCTCTGTCCCCCCCATGGGGTCCTGCTGCCCTGTCCCCCCCACTGTGTCCCCCCCATGGGGTCCTGCTGCCCTGTCCCCCCCACTGTGTCCCCCCCATGGGGTCCTGCTGCCCTGTCACCCTGTGTCCCCTCCATGGGGTCCTGTTGCCCTCTCCCCCCGTGTCCCCCCTCCATGGAGTCCTCCTGCCCTGTCCCCCCGTGTCCCCTCCATAGGATCCTCCTGCCCTGTCCCCTCCCCCGTTTCCTCCCACACCATGACACTGACATGGGGTCCTGCTGTCCTGTCCCCCCCACTGTCCCCCCTCATGGGGTCCTGCTGCCGTGTCCCCCTGTGTCCCCCCCACCATGCCATTGCCATTCACCTTTTGTTTTGTGACGGGGGTGGTGGGGGCGTGGTTCAGAACCGCGTGTCCCCCCCCCCACCATGACCTGAGCCCTGTCCCCATTTGTGTCCCTGCAGGGCGGGGGGGGCTGGCAGTGCCCCCCGGGCCAGCGGTGCCTCCAAGCTGCCATAGGAGCTGGGAAAGGGGGCGTGGGGGGGGGGGTCCCTGTCCCCCCCCCCCCCCCCCCCGTGGATTTTAATCGTGTTTCTAAACATTTTGTACGTGATGAGGAGGGGCCAGCAGAGGTTGGGCTGGCAGTGGAGGGGGGGGGTCATGGGGAACTGCCCCCCACGCCCTCCCCCGGGCAGGGAGCTGCTGCCTGTGCCTGGAAATGGTGTTAATATATTAAAAAAAAAGAAAAAATGAAAAAAAAAAATTAATAACCCCCCCTCCCCCCCCCAGTCTGTGCTTCCTGCCTCAGTTTCCCCCCACCCCCCCCCTAAGAGGAGCCAGGGGACAGGGACTTGTCCCAGAGACCTTTTATTGGGGTGGTGGCACCTGGTGGGTGGGTGGGGGCGGTCCCTGGGGACATCAGAGCAGCACCCTATGGGGAGGGGGCAGATCCCAGCGTTGGGGGGTGCACCCCCAGCCCCCCCCAATGCAGCGGGACCCCCCCGGGCAGCAGTGACGGCCGTTGGAGCAGCAGGAGCCCTGTGGAGAGATATGGGGTGAGGTGGGGGGGGTGAGATGGCACCCAGACCCCCACCCTGTCACCCACCCCCCCCACCCCAAAACTAACCTGGGCGTAGGGGCAGCACCCCCAGGAGCCCCCCCGGCCCCGGCAGCACCGCTGCCCGTGGTGGCAGGAGCAGGACACGGTGACACCCGGTCTGGGGCTGGTGACCCACTGCAGTGGGGCGGGGGGGCGGTGGGGGGGAGCTGTGGGTGCTGGTGGCGGGGGGGTGGGTGCCAGCAGGGGGGTGGGTGCCAGCAGCTTCTCGCAGCTCTGGGTGGCCTCGTGGCACGTGTAGCCCTGGGGACAGCAGTGCTGGTGGTCCTTGCAGCAGACGGCCTGGGGGGCGGGGGGGGGGACAGGGACACACTGGGATCAATGTGGGGGGACACAAGTGGCCTGAGCCCCCCTTCCCCACCAAACCCCAAAGTCCAACCCCACCCCAACCAGTAGCAGCCCCAGGGGCTGTGCTGGACCCTGTCCCCAAGGTGCCCACGGAGACCCCAGAGAGGGGGGGACAAGGATGGAGAGGGGGGTCTGGCCCATGGCCATGTCCCCACCCCCCCCTAGTCCTGATTGTCTCCAAAACCCCCCCCAGGACCCACTGCCCCATCCCACCCTTCCCCCCCAAGCCTTTCTGTCCTGGTACAGGCTCCCCCCCACCCCCAAATGACCCCCCAGCTGAATGTCCCCATGTCCCCAGGACACTTTGGCCCCCCTCAAGTTGTATCCCCTCCCCAAGGACCCCCTGTCCCCTGGCCTCTGTCTCAGAGCCTCGGGCTCCCTCAAACTCTGTCCCCCCCTCCCACAAGGACACTTTGCCCCCCACCCCAGGTCCCACCCTGACCCCCCCACCCCTCTGGTGGCCCCAGCATGTCCTTGTCCCCACACAGGGAGCCCCTGTCCCCCACAAACCTTCATCCCACCCCCAACCCCTCCTGCCCTGCTCCAGCCCCCCCCCACCCCGCCCCCCCAAGCCCCCCCCACCTGCTCCAGGGGGCAGCACCCCCAGGCCCCCGAGGCCAGGCGGCAGCACGTGCTCCCGTCGGGACAGCTCGTCACCTCGTCACACCGCACGGCCCCGCCCCGGGCCAGCGCCGGGCTCTTCCGCAGCCAGGGCCGCCGGGACCCCCCCTCCTGCAGGCAGCTGCCCCCCCCCGGGTCGCAGGTGTAGCCCTGGGGACAGCAGTGCACGTGGTCGGGGCAGCAGACGGCCTGGGGGGGGACACAGGAGGGGGTCAGAGCCAGCCCACCCCCCTGGGGACCCCCAGAGACACATTGGGGGACCCCCCAGGGGACAAACTGTGTCCCCTCCCTGCCTGGCCCTGTGACCCCCCCTTGTCCCCTGACTCCCTCCCATCCCACGCTCTGGGGGGATATGGGGACCCCTCATCACTCTTGTCCCCACCCCAGTGGGACACACAAATGTCCCCAGGCAGCCTGGGGGCCTCGTGTCCCTTCAGCACCTCCCACCACTGGGTCCCCAAACTGGTCCCAGTTAGCAGAGGGGTCTGACTGGGGGCCCAGCAAAGGGGCTCAGTGTCACCCCCCATCCCTGAGGGACATTGTGGGGTGGGATTCCTGGGCTGGTCACATCTCTCCTGGGGGACAGGGGACATTGGCCATCAGCCCTCCCAGGGCACAGGGGACATCTGTCCTCATCCTTGAAGGGGCAAGGGGACATCAGCCATTGTGCCCCCCAGGCACAAGGGACATCAGCCATTGTCCCCCAACCCCAGGGTAGAGGGGACATCAGCCACTGTCTCTCCCAGGGCACAGGGGACATCTGGCATTAACCCTGCTAGGAGACAGGGGACACCAGTCACTGTCCCTCCTGGGGGACAGGGGACATTGGCCATCAGCCCTCCCAGGGCACAGGGGACGTGTGTCCTCATCATTCATTGACCAAGGGGACATCAGCCATTGTCCCCAGAGAGCAGAGGGGACACTGTCCCGTCCCACGGGGTCTGTCTCAGGGGACAGGAGGTGACAGTGCCCGACTGAATGTCCCCATGTCCCCAGGCCCTTTGCCTCAGCAGCTTTAGGTCTCTCAAGTTGTGCCCCCTCCCCAAGGACCCCCTGTCCCCATGTCCCCAGGCCTCTGTCTCAGAGTCTTGGGGTCCTTCAAGCTGTGTCCCCCCCCAGAAGGACACTTTGGCCCCCCCAAGGTCCCACCCCAGGGCCCCCCCACCCCTCTGGGGACCTCAGCATGTCCTTGTCCCCACACAAGGACCCCCTGTCCCCATGGCCAGGACCACTCCAAACCTTCATCCCACCTCCAACCCCTCCTGCTCTGCTCCAGCCCCACCCGCCCCCGACACCCCCAAGCCCCCCCCCACCTGCTCCAGCGGGCAGCACCCCCAGGCCCCCGAGGCCAGGCGGCAGCACGTGCTCCCGTCGGGACAGCTCGTCACCTCGTCACACCGCACGTCCCCGCCCCGGGCCAGCGCCGGGCTCTTCCGCAGCCAGGGCCGCCGGGACCCCCCCTCCTGCAGGCAGCTGCCCCCCCCCGGGTCGCAGGTGTAGCCCTGGGGACAGCAGTGCACGTGGTCGGGGCAGCAGACGGCCTGGGGGGGGGGACACAGCGGGGGTCAGAGCCAGCCCACCCCCCTGGGGACCCCCAGAGCCACGCTGGGGGACGCCCCAGGGGACAAACTGTGTCCCCTCCCTGCCTGGCCCTGTGACCCCCCCCCATCCTCACTCTGGGGGGTGGGGGGATATGGGGACCCCTCATCACTCTTCTCCCCACCCCAGTGGGACACTCAAATGTCCCCAGGCAGCCTGGTGGCCTTGTGTCCCTTCAGCACCTCCCGCCACTGGGTCCCCAAACTGGTCCCAGTTAGCAGAGGGGTCTGACTGGGGGCCCAGCAAAGGGGCTCAGTGTCACCCCCATCCCTGAGGGACATCGCGGGGGGGGGAGCCCTGGGCTGGTCACATCTCTCCTGGGGGACAGGGGACATTGGCCATCAGCCCCCCCAGAGCACAGGGGACATCAGCCACTGTCCCTCCCAGGGCACAGGGGACATCTGGCATTAACCCTGCTAGGAGACAGGGGACACCAGTCACTGTCCCTCCTGGGGGACAGGGGACATTGGCCATCAGCCCTCCCAGGACACAGGGGACGTGTGTCCTCATCATTCACTGACCAAGGGGACATCAGCCATTGTCCCCCCACCTCCACCAGAGCAGAGAGGACACTGTCCCATCCCACGGGGTCTGTCTCAGGGGACAGGAGGTGACAGTGTCCGGCTGAATGTCCCCATGTCCCCAGGCCCTTTGCCTCAGCTGCTCAGGGTCCCTGGAACTGTGTCCCCCCAACAAGGACCCCCTGTCCCCATGTCCCCAGGCCTCTGTCTCAGAGTCTTGGGGTCCTTCAAGCTGTGTCACCCCCCAGAAGGACACTTTGGCCCCCCCAGGTCCCACCCAGGCCCCCCCACCCCTCTGAGGACCCCAGCAGGTCCTTGTCCCCACACAAGGACCCCCTGTCCCCATGGCCAGGACCACCCCAAACCTTCATCCCACCCCCAACCCCTCCTGCTCTGCTCCAGCCCCACCCGCCCCCCGACACCCCCAAGCCCCCCCCCACCTGCTCCAGCGGGCAGCACCCCCAGGCCCCCGAGGCCAGGCGGCAGCACGTGCTCCCGTCGGGACAGCTCGTCACCTCGTCACACCGCACGGCCCCGCCCCGGGCCAGCGCCGGGCTCTTCCGCAGCCAGGGCCGCCGGGACCCCCCCTCCTGCAGGCAGCTGCCCCCCCCCGGGTCGCAGGTGTAGCCCTGGGGACAGCAGTGCACGTGGTCGGGGCAGCAGACGGCCTGGGGGGGGACACAGGAGGGGGTCAGAGCCAGCCCACCCCCTTGGGACCCCCAGAGCCTTGTTGGGGGATGCCCCAGGGGACAAACTGTGTCCCCTCCCTGCCTGGCCCTGTGACCCCCCCTTGTCCCCTCACCCCCCCCATCCGGCACTATGGGGAGTGGGGGGATATGGGGACCCCTCATCACTCTTGTCCCCACCCCAGTGGGACACACAAATGTCCCCAAGCAGCCTGGTGGCCTCGTGTCCCTTCAGCACCTCCTGCCACTGGGTCCCCAAACTGGTCCCACCCCCATTTTGGGGGGGAGGGGGGGATGGGGACCCCTGATCACTCTTGTCCCCATCAACAACATGGGACACACAAGGGGACATGTGTCATCATTCACTGACCAAGGGGACATCAGTCATTGTCCCCTCACCCCCACCAGAGCAGAGGGGACACTGCCCTGTCCCACGGGGTCTGTCTCAGGGGACAGGAGGTGACAGTGTCCGGCTGAATGTCCCCATGTCCCCAGGCCCTTTGTCTCAGCTGCTTGAGGTCCCTCAAGCTGTGCCCCCTCCCCAAGGACCCCCTCTCCCCATGTCCCCAGGCCTCTGTCTCAGAGTCTCAGGGTCCTCAAGCTGTGTCCCCCCACTACCAGGACACTTGGTCCCTCCAGGTCGCACCGCAGGGCCCCCCCACCCCTCTGAGGACCTCAGCATGTCCTTGTCCCCACACAAGGACCTCCTGTCCCCATGGCCAGGACCCCCCCAAACCTTCATCCCACCCCCAACCCCTCCTGCTCTGCTCCAGCCCCCCCCCCAACCCCGACTGTGTCCCCCCACAAGGACACCTTGTCCCCATGTCCCCAGGCCTCTGTCTAAGAGTCTTGGGGTCCTTCAAGCTGTGTCCCCCCCCAAGAAGGACACTTTGGCCCCCCCAGGTCCCATCCAGGTCCCCCCACCCCTCTGGGGACCTCAGCATGCCCTTGTCCCCACACAGGGACCCCCTGTCCCCCCCAAACCTTTATCCCATCCCTAAACCCCCCTGCTCTGCTCCAGGCCCCCCCCACCCCATCCCCCAAGTCCCCCCCCCCACCTGCTCCAGGGGGCAGCACCCCCAGGTCCCCAAGGCCATGCGGCAGCACGTGCTCCCGTCGGGACAGCTCGTCACCTCGTCACACTTCACCTCACGAGCTGGGGACAAGGGGACAGCCAGAGCCAGTGTCCCCTCCCCGGGCAGGGACAGGGACAGGGGGGTGGCTGTCCCCTGCGGGGGGGTCTCACCTGCGGGCAGGTGCGCCCGGGGCCGTGCCGAGGTGCAGGTGTTGTGCTCCAGGTCGCAGGTGGTGCCCTGGGGACAGCAGTGCTGCCCGTCACCGCAGCACACGGCCTGTGGGACACCCGGGTCACTGCCACCCCCCTGCCTGGGGGACCCTGCTCACCCCCACAGGCTGGGCTGGGGGGCTCGGGGTGGGGGGGGGCTGGTACTGGGTGCCCAGTATGGGGTGCACAGTGTGGGCTGCCTGGTACGGGGTGCTGGGTGTGGGGTGCCCAGGGCAGGGGCTCTGGCATGGGGTGCCCAGCGTGGGGTGCTGGGTACCCATCTCAGGGTGCTCAGTGTGGGGTGCTGGGTGCAGGGTGCCCGTCTTGGGGTGCCCAATGTTGGGTGCTGGGTGGGGGGTGCCCATCTCAGGGTGCCCAGTATGGGGTGCTGGGTGTGGGGTGCCCAATGTGGGGTGCTGGGTGCCAGTCTTGGGGTACCCAATGTGGTGTGCTGGGTGCCCATCTCAGGGTGCCCAGTGTGGGGTGCTGGGTGGGGGGTGCTGGGTGGGGGGTGCCCAGTGTGGGGTGCTGAGTTGGGGGTGCCCATCTCGGGGTGCCCAGTGTGGGGTGCTGGGTGGGGTGCTGGGTGGGGGGTGCCCAGTGTGGGGTGCCGGTTGGGGTGCCTGTCACTCACGTTCTGCAGGGGACAGCAGCCGAACCCCGCCGGGGACAGCTGGCAGCAGGTGGCACCGTCGGGACATGCCGAGCGCCCGTCGGGACACAGCACCTGGCGCAGAGCCACTGCGGGGGGACACACACCCCCAGTGTCACCCTGTCCCCTCTGTGGGGACAGCAAGGGACACCCCCACCCGGAGGGGGACACCCCCTTACCTGGTGCTGGGTGCTGGCGCTTCCAGGCGGGGAAGGGGGTCCCCAGGGGGATGTCACTGGTGGGTGACAGGCAGCGCCCGTGGGCCAGGTCACAGGTGGTGGCATGGGGACAGCAGTGCACCTTGTCAGCACAGCACGAGGCCTGCGGGCACCCACGTGTCACAGCAGTGGCCGATGTCCCCTCTACCACCCTCAATGTCCCCCCCAACCCCCCGTACCTGGGGCATGGGGCAACACCCCCAGGTGCCATTGGCTGTCACACAGCAGGTGGCATCATCGGGACACTCGGACTGTCCGTCGGGACAGGGGACAGCACGGGGGGCTGTGGAGAGTGGGGACAGGGTGAGGGAACCCCATGTCCCCCCCCCTTCACCCATGTCCCCCCACATGTGACCCCCCAGTACCTGGGGACACGACACAGGATTTGCCATCAGCGCTGCAGTGGGAACCTTGGGGACAGCAGTGGTGGCCACCAGCGCAGGGGACACCCTGGGGGAGATAAGTTGGGGGGGGATGGGGGTGAGAGGAGGGGGAAAAGCCCCCCCAAAATGGAGGTAAGAGGAGGGGAAACTGAGGCACGGCATGGTGGGGGGGGTCACCTGTGCCAGCGGGCAGCGGGCTCCGGGGGGGCACAGCGAGGTGACAGGGCACAGCACCGCGCTGCTGGCGGGCAACACCTGTGGGGGGGACACAAGGGGGGGGTTAGGGGGGAGCAGGGGGGGGGGTTACCCCCCTTGTACCCCTCCCCCAACCCTGGGCACTCACCGGGGTGACAGGACAGGGCCACCCATTGGGACACAGCAGCCAGGCGCCAGCTCCAGCCAGTGCCACCCACAGTGGCACGAGGGTCCTCATGGTGCTGGGGGGGTGGGGGGGACACACACACCTGCAGGCAGTGACCCCCCCCCCCACCGCAGCCCGTGCCTCAGTTTCCCCACTCACCAAATCGGGGTCATCCCCCCCCCACTTCTCCTTTCAGCACGTGCTGGGGAAGTCCCGCCCCCCCCCCTTCACCTCCCCCCCTCCTCATTGTCACCCAGGGGTGTCCCCCCCCACCTCAGGGTGATGCAGGGGGGGGCACCCATGGGGGGGGGAAAAGGGGGGGCACTGTGGTGTCTGGCACCCCAACCGCCGCCCGCAGCACCCCGATAACATCACCCACGGCACAGGAAGCCACCGCTGCCATGGCGGGGGGGGGGGGCAGCACCCATGGGTGCTGAGGGTGCCCCCCCCCCCCCCCCCACCGCACCCATCCACAATCACTTTCACTTCCCTTTCCCCATGTGGCCTGACCCTCCCCCCCCCCCCCCCCCGCACCTATGGGTGTCCTCCCCCCCCCACCCATCCAGGGGGGGAAACTGAGGCAGACCCCGGCCACCCCCTCCCTGCCCGGGACACTAAGGGCCCGGACCCAGTGCTCCCAGTATCCCCCCAGTATCGCCCAGTGCCCCCCAGTAAAAACAGCGCCTCCCACTGCCCCCAGAGTGCCCTCCCAGTATGTCCCAGTGCCCCCCAGGATGTCCCAGTGCCTCCCAGTATGTCCCAGTGCCCCCCAGTTTGTCCCAGTATCCTCTCAGTACCCTTCCCCCACAACTACCAGTGCCTCCCAGTGCCCACCAGTGCTCCCAGTATGTCCCAGTGCCCTTCCCCCACAACAACCAGTGCCTCCCAGTGCCCCCGGGTTTTCCCTCCCAGTGCTCCCAGTATCCCCTCCACTACCCTCCCCACGAATACCAGTGCCTCCCAGTGCCCACCAGTACTCCCAGTATGTCCCAGTGCCCCCAGTGCCCTCAGGATTCCCTCCCTCCAGTGCCCCCAGTATCCCCCCAGTAACTCCCCACGACTACCAGTGCCTTCCAGTATGTCCCAGTGCCTCCCAGTGCCCTCAGGATTCCCAGTATCCTCCCAGTACCCTTCCCCCACAACTACCAGTGCCTCCCAGTGCCCACCAGTGCCTCCCTGTATGCCCCAGTGCCTCCCAGTGCCCCCGGGATTCCCCTCCCAGTGCTCCCAGTATTCCCCCAGTACACCCCCCCCACGACTACCAGTGCCTCCCAATGCCCACCAGTGCCTCCCAGTATGTCCCAGTGCCTCCCAGTGCCCACCAGTGCCTCCCAGTATGTCCCAGTACCTCCCAGTGCCCCCGGGATTCCCCTCCCAGTGCCCCCAGTATCCCCCCAGAGCTCCCCGAGACCCTCCCGGAGCCCACCAGTGCCCCAGTATTCCCAGTGCCCCCAGGGATTCCCAGTAGCCCCAGTGTTCCCAGTACCTCCCAGCGCCCCGGCCCGCTCCCAGTCCCGGCCCCGATCCCGGCCACCAGGGTCGCGATCGCGGTCAGCCTCAAGCCCCGCCCCCCTCTCCCCATTGGCCCACAGCCCCACCCGCTTCACTCCCATTGGCCAACTCGGGGAAAGGGGGCGGGGACTAACTCACCCTTACCCCGCCCTCCCCGTCACGTGACGCGCGGCCACATGCCCCCCCCCCCCCCGGGGCTGGGTGCGATGAATTGGTCGGGGCTCAGCCCGGGGGGGCACCCAGGGGTGGGGGTGGCCCCCAAATCCCCCCCCAGTGGCACCAACCCCCCCAATATACCATCCCCCACCCCCCCCGGGGTCCCCAAATCCCCCCAACCCCCCCCAAATCTCCTCCCACCCCCCCAAATCCTCCCGAAACTCCTCCCCCCAGCCCCCTCAAACCCCCTCACCCCCCCAATGTCCCTGCCGCACCCCCAAACCCCATCAACCCCCCCAAACTCCAACCCCTTAGACCCCCCTGAGCCCCAGTGTCCCCCAAATCCCCGCAAACCTCCCCAACCCCCCAAACTCCCACCCCCCCCTAAGCTCACCCAGGCCCCCCCAGATCTCCTCCAAGCCCCCCCAAATTCCCCCGACCCCCCCAGACCCCCTCCAAGCCCCTCAAACTCCCACCCCACCTAAGCTCCCACAACCCCCCCCCAGGCCCCCCGAAATTCCCCCGACCCCCCTCCAACCCCCCCAAGCTCCCTGAAACACTCACAGACCCCCTCCAAGTGCCCCCCCAAACCCCTTCCAACCCCGCCCCAAACTCCCACCCCCCCAAATTCACCCAACCTCCCCCCTCGAAGCCCCCTCCCCAAACTCCTCCAAACCCCCTTCACCCCTCCAATAAACTCCCACACCACCAAACTCCCCCAGACCCCTCTCCAACACCCCCACAAGCTACCATCCCCCCAAGCTCCCCCAGACCCCTCTCCAACACCCCCACAAGCTACCATCCCCCCAAGCTCCCCCAGACCCCCTCCAAGCCCCCCCAAATTCCCCCGACCCCCCTCCACTCCCCCAAGCTCCCCCAGACACCTTCCAACACCCCCCCCAACTCCCACCCCTCCAACCTCCCCCGAACCCCTCCAGACCCCCCTCCAAGCCGCCCCAAATGCCCCCCCAGACCCCTTCCACCCCCCCCCCCACCCCCCTGACACCCCCAAACCCTCCCCTCCTTCTGGACCCCAAAAACCCCAGAGTCAGACCAGATCCAGAGCCCCCCCCCAGCGATGGGGTGAGGACAAAGTGGGGGGGGGGACGGGGGACACCCCCCCCCACCCCCCAAAAGGGGTTTATTGCCAAAATGGGGGTGCAGGTGGGGGGGTGCAGGATTGGGGTGCAGGGGGTGGTTTGGGGGGGTGCGGGGGGGTGCAGGTTGGGGGGGGCAGATTTGGGTTCAGGGTGGGGAGGGTTCAGGTTGGAGTGTGGGGTCGGGGTGCAGGTTGGGGCTCAGGTTTGGGGGTGCAGTTTGGGGTGCAGGTTGGGGGGCTCAGGGTGGGGGGTGCAGGTTGGAGTGAAGGGTTGGGGTGCAGTTTGGGGGGTGCAGTTTGGGGGGTTCAGGTTGGGGGGTGCAGGTTGGGGTGCAGTTTGGGGGGTTCAGATTGGGGTTCAGGTTGGGGGGTGCAGTTTGGGGTGCAGTTCGGGGGGTTCAGGTTGGAGGGTTCAGGTTGGGGGGGGTCTCAGATCGCCGACTGCTCCTGCCGCAGGGTGGGTGCAGGTTGGGGGGTGCAGTTTGGGGGTGCAGTTTGGGGGGTTCAGTTTGGGGGGTCTCAGATCGCCGACTGCTCCTGCCGCAGGGTGGGTGCAGTTTGGGGGTGCAGTTTGGGGGGTTCAGTTTGGGGGGTCTCAGATCGCCGACTGCTCCTGCCGCAGGGGGTCGCTGCCCGGGGGCCGCTCGCTCTCGGTGGCCTCGGCCGCCTGGCGCAGAGCGGCCACGTGCTCCTCGGCGGCCGCCAGCGAGCGCTCGACCCAGTGGCGCGCGGAGGGTTGGTGACAAGCGCTGCGGGTCACCAGCACCAGGTGACTGACCGACAGCAGCAGCGCCGTGGCCCTGTGAGTGTGTGTGGTGGCCAATGTCACCTCCCCGCCTCGGCTCGGTGGCTTGGTCACCTGGGAACGTGCGGCTCGTGCCTCAGTTTCCCCATGTGGAGTGGTGGTGGGGGGGGTGTGGGGGATGTGGGGGGAGTAAGGGCGGGGGGGGTGTCCCCTCCTGGGTGTCACCTCGCAGTGGTTGTGTCACTCCAGTGATAGTGTCACTGCTGTCCCCAGCCCTCACCCATGGGTGTCCCCCCCACCTACAGGTGTCCCCCCCAACACGAGTATCCCCCCATCCATGAATGCCCCCCCCCCCCCACAGGTGTCTCCCCCCACCCATGAGTGTCCCCCACCCATGAGTGTCCCCCCACCTACAGGTGTCCCTCACCCACAGGTGTCCCCCCCACCTACAGGTGTCCCCCCCCACTCACGGGTGTCTCCCCCCACCCACTGGTGTCCCCCCACCCACGAGCGTCCCCCCCACACATGAGTATCCCCCCCACCCACAGGTGTCCCCCCCACCCACAGGTGTCCCCTCACCCATAGGCGTCCCCCCACCCATGAATGTCCTCCCCCCACGGGTGTCCTCCCCTCACAAGTGTCCCCCCCCAACTGGTGTCCCCCCCCAACTGGTGTCCCCCCCACCCACAAGTGCCCCCCCCCCCCCGGGTGTCCCCCCCCAGGTGTCCCCCCGTGTCACCTGGCCTCCAGCAGTTTGGGGTCCAGCGGGGGGTACATGGATCTCACCACATCGTCCACCCTGCCCGTGGGGACAGCGTCAGCCCCAGGTGACACCGTGGGGACACTGCAGTGGCCCCCCCGCCCCCCCCCGGCCCAGGGGACCCCGCTGTCACCTGGGGCTGATGCGCTTGGCCACCACGATGATGTCACCCAGGCTGGCGGGGGCCTTGGCGCGGGTCCCCGAGCCCATGGTCATGGCCACCAGCTTCTCCGTCAGCGTGTGACAGATCTGGGGGGGACACAGTGGGGGGCGCCCAGTGACACCAGTGGCACCAGTATGGCTAGTGACACCAGAGCCACCAAAGCCACCAGTGCCATTAGTGCCACCAGTGCCACCACTATGACCAGTGACACCAGTGACACCAGAGCCAACAGTGACACCAGTGACACCGGTGCCACCAGTATGACCAGTGACACCGTTGCCACCAGTATGGCTAGTGATACCGGTGACACCAGAGCCAACAGTGCCACCATGGCCACTGGTACCACTAGCAGCATCACCGGTGCCACCAGTGACATCAGCAGCACCACCATTGCCACCAGTGCCACCAGTGGCACCAGTATGACCAGTGACACCAGAGCCACCAAAGCCACCAGTGCCATCAGTGCCACCGGTGCCACCAGCACCACCAGCAGCACCATCAGAGCCACCACTGCCACCAGTATGACCAGTGACACCAGAGCCACCAGCACCACCACCATTGCCACCAGTATGACCAGTGATACCAGTATGACCAGTGACACCAATGACACCAGAGCCAACAGTGCCACCAGTGCCACCAGTATGACCAGTGACCCCAGTGACACCAGAGCCACCAGCACCACTATTGCCACCAGTGCCACCAGTATGACCAGTGACACCAGAGCCACCAGTGGCAACATTGCCACTGGCACCACCAGGAGCATCACCAGTGCCACCAGTATGACCAGCACCACCATTGCCATCAGCGCCACTGGTGCCACTATTATGACCGGTGCCACCAGTGCCACCATTGCTACCAATACAACTAGTGCCACCATTGCCACCAGTATGATCAGTGCCACCAGTGCCACCATTGCCACCAGCACCACTGATACTACCAATGTCACCAGTGCCACCAGCACCACCAGTACAACCACCGCCACCAGCACTGCTGGTACCATCAGTGTCTCTGGTGTCACTGGTGCCACCAGTGCCACCATTGTCACCAGTGCCACCACTGTCACCAGCGCTATTTGTACCACCAGTACCACCAGTGCCACCAGTGCCACCAGCACCATGGGTACCACCAGTATCACCAGTGCCATTGGTACCACCAGTACCACCAGTGTCACCATTGTCACCAGTGCCACCAAAGCCACCAGTGCCAGCACTGTCACCAGCGCATTGGTACCACCAGTATCACCAGTGCCATCAGTGTCACCAGTACCACCAGTGCCACCATTGTCACCAGTGGCACCGATGCCACCAGTGCCAGCATTGTCACCAGCGCCATTGGTACCACCAGTATCACCATTGTCACCAGTGCCACCAATGCCACCAGTGCCACCCCCCGGGCTCACCTTCAGGATGGCGATGCAGTGGGACACCAGCCCCCTGTGGAGAGGGAGCAGGGTGTCAGTCTGGGTGTCCCCCCTGTCCCCACCCTCCATGTCCTCTCCCTGCCTGCCCACACCCCGTGTCCCCCAGCCCCTTGGGGACACCCCCACCTGCCCACCAGCCCGAGGACCATCCCCCCTCGGGAGCAGCTTGGTGACCCCACATCTGCTGCGTCCCATGGTGGGGGGGTTGGCACTGCGTGGGGGGGTGTCCCCAGCAGTGGTGGCAGGGGTGACACGGGCCACAGCAGGGGAGGGGACACACTTACGAGGCGTCCTCCACCCAGTCCTCGTTCTCCAGGATGGCCTGGATGTGGGGGTTGGTGATGACCACGTCGTCCAGCTCCAGCTCCGACGGCTCCGACGCCGCCTCGCCCGTCCCCATCAGGTCCACGATGGGTCTGATGGGTGGGGACATGGGGGGACATCCTTGGGGACAAGGCCACCCCCACCACCCCACAACACCCTGATGGTGGTGGACATGTCCCCAGCATTGTCCCCTGGATGGTGGTGGGAGTGTCCCCAGCATCATCCCCAGCCCATGGGGTTTGGTGTCCCTGTCCCCCCACCAGGTGAGGAGGGGACATGGGGACAAGGCCACCTTCTTGTGTCCCCCCACCCCACAACACCCTGATGGTGGTGGCCATGTCCCCAGCATTGTCCCCTCAATGGTGGTGGGAGTGTCCCCAGCATTGTCCCCAGCCCATAGGGTTTGGTGTCCCTGTCCCCCCAGCAGGTGAGGAGGGGACACAGGGACAAGGCCACCCCCACCACCCCACAACACCCTGATGATGCTGGACATGTCCCCAGCATTGTCCCCAGCCCATGAGGTTCAGGTTCCCTGTCCCTCCATCAGGTAAGGAGGGGACACAGGGACAAGGCCACCTCCTCGTGTCCCCCCACCCCACAACACCCTGATGATGCTGGACATGTCCCCAGCATCGTCCCCTCGATGGTGGTGGGAGTGTCCCCAGCATCATCCCCAGCCCATGGGGTTTGGTGTCCCTGTCCCCCCACCAGGTGAGGAGGGGACAAGGCCACCTTCTCGTGTCCCCCCACCCCACAACACCCTGATGGTGGTGGCCATGTCCCCAGCATTGTCCCCAGTCCATAAGGTTTGGGGTCCCTGTCCCCCCACCAGGTGAGGAGGGGACATGGGGACAAGGTCACCTCCTCAGGTCCCCCCACCCCACAACACACTGATGGTGGTGGACATGTCCCCAGCATTGTCCCCCATCAGGTAAGGAGGGGACACAGGGACAAGGCCCCCACCCCACAACACCCTGATGGTGGTGGACATGTCCCCAGCATTGTCCCCAGCCCATGAGGTTCAGGTTCCCTGTCCCCCCAGCAGGTGAGGAGGGGACACAGGGACAAGGCCACCTCCTCATGTCCCCCCACCCCACAACACCCTCATGGTGGTGGACATGTCCCCAGTATTGTCCCCTCAATGGTGGTGGGAGTGTCCCCAGCATCATGCCCAGCCCATGGGGTTTGGTGTCCTGGTCCCCCAGCAGGTGAGGAGGGGACATGGGGACAATGCCACCCCATGGTGTCCCTCACCTGGTGTCACAGTGGTGCCGCAGGTCCTTGGGGTGGCAGTACCGCTGCCTGCAGACCACCACCAGCGCCACGAAGGACGCCAGGAAGATGGTGGCCAGGACCCCGATGGCCACGATGACAACTGTCTCCATGGCTGGTCCCCACCGTGGGACAGGGGGTGGCTCAGGGGTCCGGTGCCATCTCAGTGTGACGGGGTCTGCAGTGACAGGGGGACACGGGGGGGGGTCAGGGGTCCGGTGCCATCTCAGTGTGACGGGGTCTGCAGTGACAGGGGGACACGGGGGGGGGTCAGGGGTCCGGTGCCATCTCAGTGTGACGGGGTCTGCAGTGACAGGGGGACACTGGGGGGGGGGGTCAGGAACTCTGCGGGTGTGTGTCCCCCCACCCCCACCCTGCACCCCAAAAGGACCTGGTGACACCCACAGATGGACCCCTGGCCCAGGGGGGTGCTGGAGGAAGTGTCACCCCGGGGGGACACACATGATCTGGGGGAAGGGGTGACACTGGGTGCAGGGTGGGGGGAGCAGGATTCAGCCACGGGATGTGGGGGGCTGGGGTTGCCCCCCACCACCCCCCTGGCCACAGCGACAGGGGCAGGAGCTGGATCAGGAGAGCCAGGGCTGGGGCATGGGGGGCTGGGGGGACCCCCAGAGCCCTGCCCCTATGGGGACCCCCAGATCCTGGTCCCTGTGGGGCCATGGGGACCCCTAGAGCCCTGCCCCTGTGGGGACCCCTAGATCCTGGTCCCTAGGGGGCCATGGGGACCCCCAGAGCCCTGCCCCCATGGGGACCCCCCGAGCTCTGTCCCTCTGGGACCATGGGGACCCCCATGGTCAGTCTCTATGGGGCCTTGGGGACCCCCAAGATACTCCCTGTGGGGAACCCCAGAGCCTGATCCCTATGGGGACCCCCTGAGCCCTGTCACTATAGGAGCATGGGGACCCCTGAGATACTCTCTGTGGGGACCCCCAGAGCCCCATCCCTAAGGAGTAGAGGGGACCCCCACAGCCTGGTCCCTACAGGGCCATGGGGACCCTCAGAGACCCGTTCCTATGGGGTATAGGGGACCCCCAAAGCTGATCCTTATGAGGCCATGGGGACCCCCTGAGCCCTGTCCCTATGGGACCATGAGGATCCCCCAATCCCTGTCCCTATGGGGCTATAGGGACCCCCCCAAGCCCTGTCCCTATGGGGCCATGGGGACCCCCATATCCCTGTCCCTATGGGACCATGGGGACCCCTGAGACACTCTCTGTGGGGACCCCCAGAGACTGATCTCTATATGGGGACCCCCAAATCCCTGTCCCTATGGGGCCATGGGGACCCCCCAATCCCTGTCCCTATGGGGCTGTGAGGACCTCCCCGATCCTCGACCCTATGGGGCTATGGGGACCCCCCGATTCCTGTCCCTATGGGACTACGGGGATCTCCCTGATCCCCGTCCCTATGGGGCCATGGGGACCCCCAGATCCCTGTCACTATGGGGCTGTGGGGACCCCAGAGCCACCCCCACTGCAGCAGCAGTGTCCCCAAGTCCCCATGGGGAGCAGGACACCCGGCCACAGCAGGCCCAGGGGACACCAGCGTGGGGACAGAGCCAGCCGGGACCCCAGTGCCACCACATGGGACAGACAGGGGGTGCCCACCCTGGGGTGGGGGTGTATGTGTAGGGGGGGTGACACCCCATCCTGGCAGGGTGGGGGGGGCACCCAGCCCTGCCCTCCCTACCTGCTGCCAGCCGGGAGCCACCGCCGGGGACACGGGGACACCACGGGGACGGTGGCACTTCCGCACGGGGCGGGCAAACGCCGCCGGCTCCCGACCTTTGCACCCTGGGTGGTGCCGGGGCCCCCCCAGGGAGGTGAGGGGCGGGGGGTACCACATGTGCCCCCCACCCCCCAAACCCCCCCATCCCAAACCCCCCAAGCTCTGGGGAGGGGGGGGTGGTCTGGGGGGGACCCCCGAGGGTCTGAGGGGGGGCTGCTGGGGGGGGGGATCCCCATGAGGTTCTGGGGGGGGTTTGTTGCTGGGGGTGGCTTTGGGGAGGGCCCTGTGAGGGTCAGGGCGGGGGTTGCTGATGGGGGGATCTGGGGAGGGCTGCTGGGGGCAGTTTGGGGGAACCCCATGAGGCTCTGGGGGGGGTTGCTGCTGGGGGGGGGGCTTTTATGGGGGGGCCCTGTGAGGGTTGGGGCAGGGGTTGTTGATGGGGGGATCTGGGGGGGAAGCTCTGGGGGGGGGGGTGTGGTCTGGGGGAGACCCCCGAGGGTCTGAGGGGGTGCTGCTGGGGGGGGGATCCCCATGAGGTTCTGAGGGGGGCTTGCTGCTGGGGGTGGCTTTGGGGGGGGCCCCGTGAGGGTCAGGGTGGGGGAGTTGCTGCTGGGGGGGATATAGGGGGTGGTCACTGCTGGGAGGGTCTGGGGGGGGCCCTTCTCCCCCTCCCTTTTTTTTGGGGGGGGTTGTTTGTTTTTCCCTAAATCCCATTAAATTTTAAGGCAGTTTTAGGGATTTGGGTGCAATTTCCCACGTGTCCCCCCCCCACCCCGTCACACAGGGCTGGGGACAGTGTGGGGGGGGGACACACACCCATGGTGGCCCTGTCCCCCCCCCCTCCCCCACTGTGATTAAGGCCTTAAGAGGGATTTTGGTCACCAAAGCCCGTTCTGTGCCGTGCCTGGTCCTGGGGGGGTCCCGAGGGGGGGGTCCCAAGGGGGGGTCCCAGGGGGTGAGATCTGGCTTGTGCAGTGCTGAGCACCACGGGGGGGGGTCCTATGGCAGCATGGGGAAGTGGGGGGGGAGGAACTGGGGGGCCCTGAGGGGGGGGTTGCTTCTGAGGGGTCTGGGGAGGGGGGGCTGCTGGGGGGGGTCCCCATGAGGCTCTGGGGGGGGTTTGCTGCTGGGAGGGGGCTTTTATGGGGGGTCCTGTGAGGGTCGGTGGGGGGTTGTTGATGGGGGGATCTGGGGGGGAAGTTGTGGGGAGGGGGGGGTGGTCTGGGGGGGGAGTTGTGGGGAGGGGGGGGGTGGTCTGGGGGGGACCCCTGAGGGTCTGGGGGGGGAGCTGCTGGGGGGGGATCCCCATGAGGCTCTGGGGTGCATTTGCTGCTGGGGGGGGCTTTGGGGGGGGCCCTGTGAGGGTCGGGGCAGGGGTTGTTGATGGGGGGATCTGGGGGGGAAGCTCTGGGGAGGGGGGGGGGTGGTCTGGGGGGGACCCCTGAGGGGGGTTGAGGGGGGGCTGCTGGGCGCGGGGGTTCCCCATGAGGTTCTTGGGGGGGTTTGTTGCTGGGGGTGGCTTTGGGGGGGGCCCTGTGAGGGTCGGGGGGGTTGTTGCTGTGGGGGCGTCTGGGGAGCCCTGTGAGGGTCGGGAGGCGGTTGTTGATGAGGGGGTCTGGGGGGAAGCTCTGGGGAGGGGGGGTGGTCTGGGGGAGCCCCTGTGAAGATCTTGGGGGAGTGGTGGCTGCTGGGGGGGGTCTGGCGGGCCCTGTGAGGCTCTGGGGGGGGTGTTACTGCTGGGGGGGGTCTGGGGGGGCCCTGTGAAGCTTTGGGGGGGTCGCTGCTCGCAGTCCTTGGTCCCGCACAGCCCCGGTTGCGGGGGGTGGGGGGGTCCCGCATGGCTCTCGGGGGGTGGTCGCTCCGGGGGTCCCAAGGAGGGGAGGGGGTGAGTCTCTGGGGGGGCTCTATGGGGGGCATCGGTCCCAGGGGTCCCCTACACCCCCCGGGGGGCCCGTACGGCCACGGAGGGGGTCTGGGGGAGGGGGAGGGGGGGGGGGCGGGCGCTCCCGGGGGTCCCAAAGAAGGAGAGGTGGCGGGGGGGGGATCGCTGCGGGGGTCCCGGGGTGGGGGGTGGCCCCAGGGTCCCCTCCCACCTCGAGGGGTCGCCTACCCCCCCACCCCCCACCCCGCCACGACCCCCCCAGCACCTGGAGCGGCTCCGCGGCCGCCGCGGACAAGATGGAGCCGGGGCGGGGGGCGGGGGCGGGGGGCGCGGAGCGGGGCCGGCAGCGGGGATCTGCCCCCCCCCCCCCCCCCCCCCCCCAGGGAACCGCCCCGGGACCCCGCCCCGCCCCCCGCCCCGCGCTGTCCCAGAGCGGCCCCAAATGTCCCCAAAGTGTCCCTGTCCCGTCCCAAAGTGTCCCCACTGCGCCCCTGAGCCACCCCAAAGTGTCCCCAAGCACCTCCTTGTGCCACAAAATGTCCCCGCTGCATCCCAAAGTGTCCCCAAAGTGTCCCAAAGTGTCCCTATCACATCCCAAAGTGTTCCTGCTGCATCCCAAAGTGTCCCCAAAGTGTCCCCTCGTGTCCCAAAGTGTCCCTATCGCATCCCAAAGTGTCCCCAAGTGTCCCCTCGTGTTCCAAAGTATCCCCACTGCACCTCTGAGCCATCCCAGTGTCCCCAAGTGCCACAAAATGTCCCTGCTGCATCCTAAAGTGTCCCCATCATGTCCCAAACTACCCCCACTGCACCCCTGAGCCACCCCAGAGTGTCCCCAAGTGTCCCCTCCTGTCCCAAAGTGTCCCCACTGCACCCCAAAGTGCTCTTGTTGTGTCCCCAAGTGTCCCTGCTGCTCCCCAAAGTGTCCCCTCTATACCCCAGCCATCCCCCCCGTGTCCCAAAGCTGACCTGTCCCCGTTGTGTCCCAAAGTGTCACCACCCCAAGCATCTCCTCATGTCCCTGCCATGCCCTTTAGTGTCCCCATTATGTCCCAAAGCATTTCAGTTGTGTCCCTTACTGTCCCTTTTGTGTCCCATACTGTCCTGGTTGTGTCCCAAATCATCTCCCTCATGACCCAAAGTGTCCCCACCCCAGAGGGGTGACACTGGGTGACAGGAGCTGACGTCCCACTGGACCGTGTCACTTTCAGCTCCTGTCCCCACTGCCTGTGGTGACACTTGTGATGACACGGGGTTTGGTGATGCCACCCAGGAAAGGTGTCCCCAAGCACAGGGGACACAGTCACCATGGTGACCTGCAGTGTCACCCCTCTGGGGACACCGAGGTTCCCTCGTCCTCGTGGGGAACAAAGGGCACATCTTGTCCCCAAAATTCACCAGGAGCCAAGTGGCACCGAGCCCCCTCTGTGTCACCTGTGTCCCCAGGGATGTCCCCGGGGATGTCCCCATGTCCTGCCAGCAACATTGAACAGGCTCTTTATTTGGGAAGGTGGTGACAGCTCCAGCCATGGCACAGCCTGGCTGTCCCCACTGGTGACACTGTCCCCGTGGGCTGGTCACCTCCACCCTCTCATCCTGGGGACGCTGGGTCTGTGCTGCTGGTCCCTGCAAGCTGGGGACCACAGTGCTCCATTGTCCCCTCTTGAGTGACAGGGACACCCCCCCCCCCATGCACCCCGTGGGGCTCAACCTCTGTGGATCCATCCCCAGTGGGAGGGGTGGCACGAGGACAGGGTGCTCGGGGTGTCCCCAGTGGGAGGGGTGGCACGAGGACAGGGTGCTGGGGGTGTCCCCAGTGGGAGGGGTGTCCCCCGAGGACAGGGTGCTCGGGGTGTCCCCAGTGGGAGGGGTGTCACACGAGGACAGGGTGCTTGGGGTGTCCCCACCTCCTGCCCCCACCCCTTGACCCACACCCTGGCTGAGCTTGGCCACCACCCTGCCCCTTCATCGAGCCCACCATTGCCACCACCCATCATCCGAGGTGACACATGGCCAAGTCCTTCCCCTGAGACGTGTCTCCTTCATGTCCCCAGCGCTGGGCCTGTCCCCAGGCGCGTCCCCAGCGGGGTTTTTAGCCCTCGGGGAAGATGGAGCTGTAGTGGTGGAGGATGTGCTCCACCACCTGGTTCTGGAAGACCATGTGCATGGCCATGCTCCCCTCCTCGCGCGCCGGGCGCAGCAGCGTGGGGCCGAAGACGATGGCCACGCTCTGCACCGACATCCGGTTCTCCTCCCTGAACTGGATAACCCTGCGGGGACAGGGGACAGCGTCACCTGGCATGTCCCCAAACCCAGGGCCTGTCCTCATTGCTGCCATCAGTGAGGGGTGGGGTGGATGGGATGGATATGGGGAAGGGGAAAGAGAAAGGGAAGGGGATGGTGATGGGATGGGATGGGATGGGATGAGATGGGATGGGGATGGGATGGGGATGGGATGGGATGGGATGGGATGGGATGGGGATGGGATGGGATGGGATGGGATGGGATGGGGATGGGATGGGATGGGATGGGATGGGATGGGATGGGATGGGATGGGATGGGATGGGATGGGGAAGGGGAAGGGGAAAGAGAAAGGGAAGGGGATGGTGATGGGATGGGGATGAGGATGAGGACAGGGATGGGATGAGGATGAGGATGGAGTGGGGACAGGGATGGGATGGAATGGAGATAGAATTGGATGGGAGTGGGATGTGGATGAGGAGAGGGATAGGATGGAGACAGGGATGAGGATGGGATGGGATGAGGATGAAGATGGGAGGAGGATGAGGTGGGGACAGGGATGGGATGGAAATGGGATGAGGATGAAGAAGTGTATGGGAGGAGGATGGGATGGGGGGGGTGGGTTTTGTGGTGGGGGAGGTGGTGGTGGGGTGAGGGGTGTCACCTGGAGAGGTGGCAGAAGAGGACCTGCATGGGGGGAGGTGGGTGATGGGGGGAGGTGTGTGGTGGTGGGGTGGGGGGTGTCACCTGCAGAGGTGGCGGAAGAGGACCTGCATGGGGGGGGGGGTGGTGGGGTGGGGGGTGTCACCTGCAGAGGTGGCAGAAGAGGACCTGCATGGGGGGAGGTGGGTGGTGGGGGGAGGTGGGTGGTGGGGTGGGGGGTGTCACCTGCAGAGGTGGCGGAAGAGGACCTGCATGGTGTCGTGGTGGGCAGGTGGGAGGGACAACACCAGGTCACGGACACAGCGGCCGCGTCTGCTCGGGTCCTGCATCTCTGCAAGGCGGGGGGCAGACACACTGGGGGGGCTGCCAGAGCATCTGTCCCTGTCCCCATCCCTGTCCCCATCCCAATCCCCAGCTCCTTCCTCATCCCATCCCATCCCCATGTCCATTGCAATCCCCCACCCTGTTTCTGTCCCCTGTCCCCATCCCTATCCATGTCCCCATCTCCTTTCCCATCCCATCCCATCCCATCCCATCCCATCCCATCCCATCCCATCCCATCCCATCCCATCCCATCCCATCCCATCCCATCCCTGTCTCCATCCTATCCCTCTCCTCATCCACGTCCCACTCCCATCCAATTCTATCTCCATTCCATCCCATCCCTGTCCGCACCCCATCCTCATCATCCTCATCCTCATCCTCATCCTCATCCTCATCCTCATCCTCATCCTCATCCTCATCCTCATCCCCATTCCCATCCCTCTCCCCATCCCACCCCACCCCACCCCAGCCCGTCCCTCACTGATGGCAGCGATGAACTGGTCGAAGTGGCTGAAGGGGACGAGTGGCTCGGGCAGCTCCCGGAAGAAGAGCTTCAGCGCCCCGGTGACAACGTGGACGTCCTCCCAGCGCCCGTCATCCAGGTCCAGGTGCTCATCTGCGGGGCCAGGGCAGCTCCTCAGGACAGGTCCCAGAGCTCCAGGGACAGACAGGGATCCCTGTCCCCTCCTTCCCCCTCAGGACAGGTCCCAGAGCTCTGGGGACAGGCAGGGATCCCTGTCCCCTCCTTTCCCCTCAGGACAGGTCCCAGAGCTCCGGGGACAGGCAGGGATCCCTGTCCCCTCCTTCCCCCTCAGGACAGGTCCCAGAGCTCCGGGGACAGGCAGGGATCCCTGTCCCCTCCTTCCCCCTCAGGACAGGTCCCAGAGCTCCAGGGACAGGCAGGGATCCCTGTCCCCTCCTTCCCCCTCAGGACAGGTCCCAGAGCTCCGGGGACAGGCAGGGATCCCTGTCCCCTCCTTCCCCCTCAGGACAGGTCCCAGAGCTCCAGGGACAGGCAGGGATCCCTGTCCCCTCCTTCCCCCTCAGGACAGGTCCCAGAGCTCCAGGGACAGGCAGGGATCCCTGTCCCCTCCTTCCCGGCTGGAGCCCTGTGACTCTGCCCTTGGAGGTGGGTTCTGTCCCATCTGTCCCCCGTTGTCACCACGGGTGACCTTACCGTGCTCCACCTTGTAGCGCAGTTTCTGGATGGTGGCCAGGTTGCCACTGACCCGGTACAGCCCATCGATGTCCAGCCCTGGCAGGTGGAGATGGTGGAGATGGTGGGGAAGCTCCTGGTTCACCACAACCCACCCCTGGGATGTGACACCAGCCACCATCGATGGAGCTCTGGGTACCCACATGTCCCCACTGTCCCTTGGGAGGTGTTCATGGTGACAATGACCAGCACAGCCAACAGCAGCCAGGGAAAAAACCCAACCATGGACTTGAGGCTTTCCCCAGAGCTGTCCCCATCCTGATGTCCCCTGGGTTGTCCCTGTCCCCATGGTGGTACCTCTCCTCTCCACGGTCTGGATGCACTGGAGGACGAAGCGTGGGACCGTCCCCCGCTCCCGCTCGCACAGGGCTTGCAGCGAGCAGCCAAAAACCTGGTCTGGAGACACCAACGGGGACCTGAGCGCGGGGGGTGACACCCACAGCAGGTCTGGTGGCAGGTCCGGGGTGGGGGACAGGGTTGGGGACATGGCAGAAGGTCCTGTTCCCATACAGGGGTGACACTGGGGTGGCTGGAGGTGATGGGAGGTGCCCAAGGACATCACCGACATGTTGGGCTGGGGTTGGGTTTGGTCCCCAACCCCCTGTCCCAGCTCCAGCCTCGGCTGTCCCCCACCCGTGTCCCAGTCTGGGGACACCCTGAGGGGGCTCAGCCCCACCCTGAGCACCCACCGTTGATGTAGTCCCACCCTGAGCCCCCACGAGCCCTCCCCCGAGCCCCCACCCCTGATGCAGCCCCCCCGAGCCCCTCCCAAGCCCCCGCCCCGGATGTAGCCCCCCGATCCCCCCTGAGCCCCCACCCCGATGCAGCCCCCCCAAGACCCCAGCCCTGAGCCCCACCCCTGATGTAGCCCCCCCGAGGCCCCCCTGAGCCCCCACCCCTGATGCAGCTCCCACGAGACCCCACCCCCGATGTAGCGCCCCCGAGCCCCTCCCGAGCCCTCACCCCTGAGCCCCCACCCCTGATGCAGCCCCCCCAAGACCCCACCCCTGATGCAGGCCCCCCGAGCCCCCACCCCGGATGTAGCCCCTGTCCCGCAGGGACTGCAGCGTCGGTCGCCTCTGCAGGAACCTGCGCAGTTTGTTCCGGACTCTGCTGGTGTCGCTGTCACTGCTGCCACCGCCCGGCACCTGCCCGGCCGCTGCTGGGGACAGGACACCCCTCAGCATCGTCCCCAGGGACCTGGGGTGCTCCCGGCGTGTCCCACCACCACAGGGGGGTGGGGACACCGCGGGGTGGTCACCTCCCTGCCCAGGTGGGACCTCACCTGTCCTCTTCTCCTCGCCACCACCCAGCTTCTCCCGGGAGCCGAAATCAGCCCCGTTCTCAGCATCCTCCTCAGCGGGGGGGTCGGTGCCCTGGGGAAGGGGCAGCGTGAGACCCCCCTGTGCCCGTCCCCGGGGTGGCAGGGGACAGCGGGCGCCTGCTCACCAGCCTGGCGATGCTGTCGGCGATGGCCCGGTGCCAGGCGGAGATGATCTGCTCCGAGTCGTGCTGGATGAGGAACCCCGAGCCCTCCCGCGTCCTCAGCTGCGGGGACAGCGGGCAGAGCTCAGGGCAGGGCCACGGGGACCCCCGCCACTGGCCACAGCCACCCAGTGCTGGGGTCAGGTCATGGCTGAGAATGGCACCAAACTCATCACACCGATAAGTCCAATGGTTCTCCAAACACCTGGTATCTGGGTCAGGTCATGGCTGAGAACAGTGCTCAACTCATCACACCAATGAGGCCAACTGTCCTCCAGCAACCTGGTGTTGGGGGTCAGAGTGTGGCTGAGAATGGCATCCAACTCATCACACTGATGAACCCAACTGTCCTGCAACCACCTGGTGTTGGGGTTAGGCTGTGGCTGAGAACGGTGTCCAGCTCATTACACCGATGAGCCCAATTGTCCTGTAACCCCCTGACACTGGAGTCCGGTCATGGCTGAGAACGGTGCCCAACTCGTTACAGCGATGACCCCAACTGTCCTGCAACCACCTGGTGTTGGGGGTCAGGTCATGGCTGAGAATGGCACCCAACTCATTACATCAATGAGCCCAACTGTCCTGCAGCCACCTGGTGTTGGAGTCAGGTCATGGCTGAGAATGGCACCCAACTCATCACACTGATGACCCCAACCTGGGTGGCTGGAAACCTCTTCCCCATGCCAAGCCCGAGTGGAACCCCCCCTGGGAGCAGGGAGGTCCCCTGGTGACACGTCACAGGTCCCTTGGTGACATGTCCACGCCCTTAGGCAGGGGACAGCCAGCAGAGCACCCTGTTCCTTTACTCCCAGCCTGGGGACAGCAGGGGACATCCCCCCTCCGTCCCCCCAACCCCAGCACATCCCCTTCACCCCCGGTGGGGTGAACCAGGTAGGTGCTGGCACTGCCACCACCCCACAGGCCACAGGTGGGCCCCAGCAGGTGCCCCCTCGCTGTCCCCTTGGCTGTCCCCTCGCTGTCCCCTCGCTGTCCCCCTCCTCACCTCCAGGACGTGCTTCTTGCTGGACTTGTCCCTGCCCGCCCAGGCCAGGGTGGCCCCGCGCAGCTCCACGGTGTGCTCGGGGGTGGTCAGGGTGCTGGGGTGACGCTGCGGGAGCAAGGGGACCAGGGTGACACCCACCCACAGGGGACAGGGACCTCCAGAAAAGCAGGGGTGGCAAATGTCCCCTTGTGGGACATCTCTGTCCCCTCCTGTGGCACCAAGGTCTCTCTGAGGGACCAGAACATGGTGCTGCTGCCATGGGGTGGGTGTCACTGTCACCACCTTGGGGACAGCCAGGCCCTACAGCCACTGTCACCTTGTGGGACACCCCCAGCCCTGCCTGGGGACCCTGGGGGTCTCCAGCTTTAGGGTCCCTCTGGGTGACAGCAGATGGGGTGGGTGTCCCCAGGGAGGGGACAGTCCCTTGGGGTTGCCACAGCAGCCCCATGGTTTTGGGATGCCCCTATGAAGGGGTTTCCCCGCAGACAGCACCCAGCACCCATGGCCCAGCGGTGGGGCCAGCACCCATGTCCCCCCCCTCGAGGGTGTGGGGCTGTCCCCTCTCCTTCCCCTGCCACTGTCACCACAGGGTGTTGCAAGAGCCACGAGCAGCTTCTGCATCCGGGTGGCGGGTGCTGGGTGCTGGGGGGGGGAACTGGGTATGGTGGGTGCTGGGGGAGTCTGGGTGCTGGGTGGGGGGGGTTCTGGTGCTGGGGGAGCTGGGTGCTGTGGGGGCTAGGTGCCACGGGGGGGCTGGGTGCTGGGGGTCTGGGTGCCAGAGGGGCTGGTGCTGTGGGTGCTGGGTGCTGTGGGTGCTGGGTGCCACGGGGGGGCTGGGTATGGTGGGTGCTGGGGGAGTCTGGGTGCTGGGGGGGGTAGGGCTGGTGATGGGGATCTGGGTGCTCTGGGTGCTTGAGGGGACTGGGAACTGTAGGTGCTAAGTGCTGGGGGTCTGGGTGCTCTAGGTGCTGGGGGTGCTCTGGGTGCTGGGGTTGTTCTGGGTGCTGGGTGCTCTGGGTGCTGGGGGTCTGGGTGTCCTGGGTGCTGGGGGTCTGGGTGATGGGTGCTCTGGGTGCTGGGGGTCTGGATGTTCTGGGTGCTCTGGGTGCTGGGGGTCTGGGTGTTCTGGGTGCTGGGTGTTCTGGGTGCTGGGGGTCTGGGTGCTGGGGGTCTGGGTGTTCTGGGTGCTGGGGGTCTGGGTGTTCTGGGTGCTAGGGGTCTGGGTGCTGGGGGTCTGGGTGCTCTGTGTGCTGGGGGTGCTCTGGGTGCTGGGGTTGTTCTGGGTGTCCTGGGTGCTCTGGGTGCTGGGGGTCTGGATGTTTTGGGTGCTGGGTGCTCTGGGTGCTGTGGGTCTGGGTCAGGTGCTGCTTCCACCCCAGCTCCCCCCACCAAGCTCTGTGTGCTCAGGGGGGGCCCTGCCATGGGCCCAACTCTCACACGGGGCGGGCGTGAGTGTGCAAGGGGACAGTGAGGGGACGGTGAGCTGGGGGGGCCTGACCCTGTCCCATGGGTGCTGAACCTATCCCATGGGTGCTGAACCCATCCCACAGGTGCTGGCCCCATCCTGGAGGTGCTGACGCCATCCCATGGGTGCTGGCCCCATCCCATGGGTGCTGATCCCATCCCATGGGTGCTGACCCCATTCCATGTGTGCTGGCCCCATCCCATGGGTGCTGACCCCATCCCATGAGTCTGGCCCCATCCCACAGGTGCTGACCCCATCCCACGGGTGCTGGCCCCATCCCATGTGTACTGACCCCATCCCATGGGTGCTGGCCCCATCCCACGGGTGCTGCCCCCATCCTATGGGTGCTGCCCCCACCGAGGCCATTCAGGCTCCTACCAAGGCACCAGCAGCCGAGTGCTTGGAGTCCTTGAAGAAGGTGAGGACCCCCCCCTCCAGCACGGTCCAGGAGGAGCTCCAGTTCTTCCTGGGGAGCAGAGGGGGGGGGTCACACAGGGGGACAGCACAGCAGGTGACAGGGGACACTGGGGGGTCCTTACCGGAGCCTCTTCCCTCTGTCCACCGTCTTGGTCCGGTTGAGCACCCCAGCTTTGTCCAGGCTCTTCAACTGGAAGGAAAAGGGTGGGGTGGGTGGGGGTCAGGGTGGGGGAGGACTCCCTGTCCCTCCCCAGGGTCTCACCTTCTCCTCCCGGAGCCCTGGTGACACGGGGCTGTGCCAGGCGAAGAGCCCGCTGTCCTGGCTGGAGCCGCTGCTGGCCCGGTGGTGACGGCCACCAGCTGGGACCTGGAGGGGAGGAGGGAGGGGATGGGTGCTGGCCAGGGGGGGTCTGAGCTGGGTGGGTGCTGGCCAGGGGGGTTCTGAGCTGGATGGGTGCTGGGCTTCACACCTGCTGCACCCAGACACCCCTGTCCCCATCCCTGTCCTCATCCCTGTCCCCATCCCTGTCCCCACCCCTGTCCTCATCCCTGTCCTCATCCCTGTCCCCACCCCTGTCCCCATCCCTGTCCCCATAACTGTCCTCATCCCTGTCCTCATCTGTCCCCATTGCTGTCCCTGTCCTTATCCTTATCCCTCTCCCTATCCCAGTCTCTGTGTCCATCCCCATCCCCATCCCTGTCCCTGTCCCCATCCCACCCCATCCCATTCCCATGCTATTCCTGTTCCCATCCCATCTCCAGCCCTGTCTCCATCCCATTCTCATTCCCAATTCTGTCCCTGTCCATATCCCCATCCCCATCTCAATCTTATTCCCACCCCACACCACCCCACCCCACACTATCCCAATCCCATCCCCATCCCCAATCCCCCCACCCCCCCGTACCGTGTCGGGGGCGCAGTGCTCGGGGCAGAGCTCGGCTCCCTCGTGGTGGCCGTGGCCGCACCAGCCCGGGGGTGAGCCCAGCTCCTGGGGGCGCCTGGGGGACAGGCAGAGGGCGCCCCCCGGGCTGTAGGAGCCCAGGGGCGAGCAGTCCTCCTCGGGGTAGCCCTCCAGCTCGTCTGGGGACAGCTCGGGGTAGTCTGCTTCCGGAGTGGGCGGCTGGAGAGAAGAGCCACGTCAAGAGCTTGTGCTCTACCAAGAGCATCCATGGCCCACAGCTGTGGCCAGCCCAGGTGGGGGCTGTCTTCACCTTCATCTTCACCTTCACCTTCATCTCCATCTCCATCCCATCTCCATCTCCATCTCCATCTCCATCTGCATCCCCACCTGTGTCTCCATTCCCATCCTCATCTCCATTCCCATCCTAATCTCTATCACATCCTCATCTCCATCTCTGCTTCCATCTCCAACCCCATCTCCTTCTCCATCTCCATCTCCACCATCTCTACCTCTATAGCCATCTCCATTCCTCCATTCTCATCCCTTTCTCCATCTCCATCTCCACCTCCATCCCCACCTCCACCTCCATCCCCATCTCCATCCCATCTCCATCCCCACCTCCACCTCCACCTCCACCTCCACCTCCACCTCCACCTTCACCTCCATCCCCATCTCCACCCCATCTCCATCCCCATCTCCATCCCCATCCCCATCCCCATCTCCATCTCCACCTCCATCTCCATCTCCATCTCCACCTCCACCTCCATCTCCACCCCCATCTCCATCTCCACCTCCATCTCCATCTCCACCTCTACCTCCATCCCCATCTCCATCTCCATCCTCATCTCCATAACCTCCATCTCCATCTCCATAACCTCCATCATCTCCACCTCTACAGCCATCTCCATTCTCATTCCTTTCTCCATTCTCTTTCCACCCCACCTCCACCTCCATCATCTCCATAACCTCCACCTCCACCTCCACCTCCACCTCCATCCCCATCTCCACCTCCATCCCCATCCCCATCTCCACCCCCACCTCCACCCCCCCCCCCCCCCCCCCGTGCCCCGCTGGCTCTCACCCTCTGCTCCACGTGGCCGCACCGCGTCCCCGCAGGCTCCATATCCCGGGAGCTGCCCCTGTCCCCCGCGGGGGCCGGGGGGTCCCACGAGGTCTCCGCTGGCCCCCAGCTATAGAACCCAGCCTGGCCACTGCCCTCGTCCTCCAGCTGCTCCCACGGGGGCCACTCGGGGCTGTGGGCCAGCGAGGAGGTGACAGAGGCCACCAGACTCACCCCATCCTCCGCCTGCCCAAAGGGACAATCCCAGGTGGTCTCACCCGTCACCGGGTTGTAATAAAACAAGTGGCCACTGTCCCTGTCCCTGTGGGTCTCCCAGTCCCACCCGGTGCCACCGCCCTCCTCCGGGGCTGGGCTGCTGCTGGTGGCTTCTTCTCGGAGCTCCTGGAGGTTGAGGTAGATGGGGGTTGGTGGCTCCTCTGGTTCCTTGCGTGCCTGGGTGGGGGGACACACACATGGGTGGGTTCTGGGGTGCTGGGGGTGCTGGTGGGTGAGGTGAGATGTGGGGTGGGGTGATGGGGATGGTGGTCCTGGGGTGTCCCCATCATGGGCTGGGTGAGGGGTCCTGCCCTGCCCTGACTGTTGGGGTGTCCAACCCACCTGGGACCTCACCTGCATGGGGCAGGAGCTGTGAGGGATGGGGTGCAGGTGGCTGGGCAGTGGAGGAGGGCACCCACAGCACCCAGAGCACCCAGAGCACCCAGAGCACCCAGAGCACCCACATCCGGGCAGAGCACCCAGAGCACCCAGAGCACCCAGAGCACCCAGAGCGCCCAGAGCACCCAGAGCACCCACATCAGGGCAGAGCACCCAGAGCGCCCAGAGCGCCCAGAGCACCCAGAGCGCCCAGAGCACCCAGCTGGCAGGAGAATGGGAGTCTGGCCCAAGGACATGGACAGAGTTTGGGCTGGGGACATCGTGGTCCCCAACATCAGCACCAGCAGCACCAGTATCCTGTCACCCACAGCACCTGCACCCCCAGGGTCTGCATCTGGGGTGTTGGCAACAGCACCCCACTGCTTGCACCCAAATCATCAGCACCCCTGGGATCTGCATCTCAGCATCAGCACCCCAACACTTGCATCCACATCATCATCTGCACCGGAACCATGAACACCCCCAACATCTGCACCCCCAGCCCCTTCACCCCCAGCCCCTTCACCCACAGCACCAGCACCCCCAGCCCCTGCACCCCCAACACCATCACCCCCAGCCCCTGCATCCCCAGTACCAGCACCCACAGCACCAGCACCCACAGCACCCACAGTACCAGCACCCCCAGCACCAGCACCCCCAGCACCAGCACCCTCAACACCAGCACCCACATCACCTGCACCCACAGCCCCTGCACCCCCAGCCCCTGCGCCCCCAGTACCAGCACCCCCAGTCCCTGCACCCACAGCCCCTGCACCCACAGCACCAGCACCCCCAGCCCCTGCACCCCCAGCCCCTGCACTCCTAGCACCAGCACCCACAGCCCCTGCACCCCCAGCACCAGCACCCCCAGGCTCTGCCCCGACACTGCCAGCACCCAGACCACCAGCACCCCCAGCACCCACAGTACCAGCACCCAGACCACCAGCACCCACATCACTGGCACCAGCACCCCCAGCACCCACAGCCCCTGCACCCCCAGCCCCTGCACCCCCACACCAGCACCCAGAACCCCCATCCAGCACCCCAACCCCACCGCTGTGCAGCCCCCACCCCACACCCCAAAACAAGGCCCCCCGCACCCCAGTGTGGCTCCCTGGCTGCCCCCCACCCCGATCCATGGGGCTGCTGGGGGTGGGGGACGTGTCCCCTGGGAGGGGGTGGCCGCAGGGGTGGCAGCTGGCGGGGAGTCCCCTCCGGGCACCCTTTGTCCCCTCCGGCTTTACAGCCCCGGAGCCACCAACCGCCACGGGGACAAAGTTTCCCCACGCCAGCCCTGCCCGTCACCCCGGGGTGGGGGGGACAGGGGAGCTGGTGTCCCTGGGGACACCCTGGAGCAGAGGGGGACAGCAGACCAGGTGTCCCCAGGGACTTGTCCCCACCACCCCACGACCCCCCCTCCCCACCCCCCATCAAGGCTGGAAACCCAGCGTGAGAGGCCACCATCATCTTGGGGACAAGGGACATGGGGGTGACAATGAGGGACACCCAGCACTGAGCCCCCCCTGAACTTCCCTCCCTCCTGTGGGTGCATCCCTGGGGGTTTCTCCCCCTTTGGGTGGGGGTCTGGGTGCCCCTCACCACTTTGTCACCCACCGGTGACCGGTGCCACCTCCACAGCTCAAACACCCGGGGGGAAGGAGGGGAGGGAGCTTGGGGTGGGGGGGACACACAGTGACCCCAAACCAACCCCCCACCCACCCACCCTGGCCTGAGGCACCCATGGGTGCTGCCTACCTTCCCCAAGTGCAGCAGGCGTGACACCCTGCTACGGGAACGCTGCAGAGCACCCGACACCCGGTCACCCATCCTGGGGGGCACCGGGGGGGGGGGACAGCGAAGGGGGACAGCGAGTGGCCCCGGTGACGCCGGTGACACCCTGAGCTGGGCCCTGCAGCGGCCACGCTTCCTGCTGGGGTTCGGGGAGCGGAAGAGGCGCCAAGGCTGGGCCCCGCGGCGGAATTGGCTTGGTTTTGGGGGGGGGGGGTTGTTGTCACCCTTGTTGTCACCCTTGTTGTCACCCTGTCACCCTGTCACCTACCCCAAAGCCAACCCCGCTGGGGTGGCACCGGGATGGTGCTGTCCTGGGGGCGCAACTGGTGAGAACTGGGAAAACACCCCCAAAATGTTGGTGGGGACATCTGGTGTCGTGTGGTGACCCCCCAGTAATGGCACTGGGATGAACTGGGGTGGGGGGGGGGTGGGGGGGAATGTTCCCCCCAAACTGGGGTCACCGAGGAGGTGGAGGGACCTGGTGACCCTCCCGCCACCGCCAGCACCGGTTGGGGTTGGCACCAGTTGGGTTGGGGGGGGACAGGGAACGTTGTGGTGATGGCACCAGGGTTGGGGGGTCTCCCTGAGCGGGGGGGGGGCAGGGGAGTGGTGGGTTTGGGGGTGCAAAGATCATCAGGGGTTAAACTGGCCCAGCTGGGGCTGTGGGGTGGAAAATGGGGTGTCAGACCCAGCCCCCCAACATTGACACCCCCTTTCCTCCAGGAACCACCCCCCCGCGGGCAGCACAACCCCTGGAAGTGGGGGGACACGGGGGCTCGGGGTGCTGGGGGTGCCTGGGGTTACCCCAAAGAGAGATGCTGGGGTGGGGTGGGGACACAAGGACATGGGACCCCCCCCTCTGCCATCACCCTCTCATCCCACTGCACCCCAACTGGTGTCAAGGGGCCGAGGGGCACCCCCCACCCTTGGGTGCCCCCCATAAGAGGGGTGCAGTGGGGAGCCTTAGGTGGGGGGGGCGGGAAGGGACCTTTGCTACTTACTGGCGTGGGGCGAGCGTGGGTTTTGGGGTGACAGGGCACCCACCTTGGCCAGGGTGCACCCAGCACTCACCTTGGCCGGGGTGCACCCAGCACCCACCTCCGGCACTGGGTGCTGCGCCCAGGTGAGACACCCGCCCCGCGGGGAGGAGTCGCTGCACTTCCCTGTTAACCCTTCCTGCCTCCTTTCACCCCAAAACACTGCTGGGACCCCCCTGAGGGACCCTGGGTGGCACCGAGTGTCACCCCCCTCCCTGGGGACTGTGGGCATCGTGGGCTCTGCGCCCCGGGGGATGCTGCTGGGGGGGCAAAGAGGGGGGCTGGGAGAGCCTGTGAGGGTGGGGAAACTGAGGCACAGTGCAGGGGGCTGAGCATGGAAGGTGCTCGGGGTGGGTGCACGGTGGGGGGGGGTCGCTCATCCACCCCCCCCCCACCCCCCCGAGGGGGTAATTGGTGGCAAATCTGTCTGGGGGGGGGGGGGGGTTGGTCCATGGGTTGTCCCCATGGGTCAGCTTGGTGAGGGACATGGGGGGTCCCAGCGGTGGCAGCAGCACCAGGGGGCCCCTGGGTGCCACCCCACCCTGTGTCAGGGGATGTGGGGTCATGCTGGGGGGGGACAGTGAATTATCCAAGGGACCCAGGTGTCCTACCCACACCCCCCCCCCAAGTCCCCCCCAGGTGCTGCCTTTGGGGGTGTCACCAGGGATGTCACTGTACCTGAGCCCCATGGCCGGACCCTGGCCACTTCCTCACCGTGTCCCTGTCCTTGCTGGGGGTGTAGAGGGTCTCAGAGCGGCTCTTGCCAAGCGGGCGAGAGTGTCCTGGGGGGTCCCCATGCGACCCCACGGTGGTGGCACCGTGTGGCACTGGTGTCACCCGTACCAGGTCATCCAGGGAGTGCGAGGGACGCACGGGCTCGGCGGGGTGGGGGCTCAGCTCTGGGGGGACCCGAAAAGAGCTGAGTGCTGGTGACGAGTCCCTCTGGGGCACCGAGTCCCTCCAGGTGACAGAGTCCCTCCAGGTGACCGAGTCCCCCCGGGTCACCGAGCCCCCTCCAGCCGGTTCCTCCACCTGGGCACCGAGGAACCGGTACTCGTAGGCTGGTGGTGGCTGTGGGACCAGGGTGGTTGGATCCATCCTGGTGTGTCCTGGCGGTGGGGGGTCAAGTGGGGCCGGGGTGGCGATGGGGGGCAGCTCCTTGACGTACTGGGCAGGGATGTAGAAGGGTCGGGTGTCCCCGCTCCTCTTGACGTGCCACCAGTGGTGGTTGGTTCGTTTCAAGAGCACGTAGCGCTCGTTGGGTTTGATGGACACCAAGGTCCCGTCCTTGGCTCGGTACTCGAAGCCATATTCCACCAGCACCAGCGCCTCCTCCTCCTCCATGGCCACCTCGGTGCCTCCACCTGTGGGACATGGGACAGGGAAGGGGTGACCACAGCTCCCAGGGTGCACATAGACCCCAGGGTGATGAGTTTTGGGGCGGTGGGGGGGGGGTCCTTGCTTGATCCCCACGTGGTTGTTCCACCAACCAACACCCAAACAACCCTGGGGTCATCGCCAGGGTCCTCACCCACCATCCCCAAGTCCCCCCATGTGGCCAACGAGTCCCCAAAGCCCCCGAGCTCCCCAGTCTCACCTCCAGCCGGTGTCGGGGCGCGGGCGGGGGCGGCGGGGCGCGCGGCGGGTCCCGCTCGTGCCCGCGTCGGGCTGGTCTCGACTCGCCCCGGTTTCCTGCCGGCGCCTCGATGAGAGACGGGGTTGGGCTCCAACGCTGCCGTTGGGTGCCCGTCCCCCCCGGGGCTGGAGGAGAAGGGTGGTGGGGACCCCCCCCCGAGGGGTTGGTTTCTCCTCTCCTTGGGGTGGGAGGTGAAGGGACGATGGCGGAGGGGACCCGCTGCCGCCCGGGACCCGCTGCCGCCCGCCCGCCCGCCCGGCCGAGGAAACGGCTCCTCGGGAGGTTCCTGCCGCAGGAAGGGCCCTGCCCCACGGCCCGGCGGGATCCGGCACAGCCGCCCTGGGCAGGGGGATGGGATTTCCCGGCCTTGCCTGGTGCCCCCCACTCCCACGGAGTCCCCTTGGGGTCCTCATGGTGGTGGGTGAACCCCAAACCTTCCCGGCACTGGGAGTGGGGTGGTGGGGAAAGGACAACGGGAGATGGCGATGGGAGCGGATGGGATGGAAAGTGGGGCAGGGGAATATATGGGGCAGGGGGATATATGGGGCAGGAAAAATGGGGCAGGGGCTCCTGGTCACCCCACAAAACCCAGGAAGCTGAAGGATCAGCAGCAGCCCCGTCCCCAACCCTCCTCCCACGGACACACAGCACCAGGTCTGACACCGGACTCGGCATCAGGTCTGACACCGGATTCAGCACCAGGTCTGACACCGGACTCGGCACCAGGTCTGACACCGGACTCGGCACCAGGTCTGACACCGGATTCAGCACCAGGTCTGACACCCGATTCAGCACCCGCTGTGGAGAAGCAAAACCCGGGGCAGCTTCACTCCTTAAATAATCTTTAATTATTTTTTCCATGGGGAAGGGGGAAAGGAAAATAAAATTTCTTCGGAGGATCCGGAGCAGCAGTGGGGGAGGAGCAGCCCCGGCTCTTCCCTCCCCTCTCCTCCCGGAGGCCACGGCGATGGGTGGGCTCTCCGGGGATGGGTGGGCTCTCCGGGGATGGGTGGGCTCTCCGGGGATGGGTGGGCTCTCCGAGCAGCGGGAGATGCTCAGCCAAGCCCAGTGCCTGCAGTCCCCACGGGTCACACAAGATCCTTAAAGGCACAAGTGTCACTTTGTCCCCTCCCCACGCAGCTGCTGTCCCCTCCCCGGAGCCGCCCCAGCTTGTGCAAAACTCCCACGTAAAAAAATACCGATTTTTGTCAATATCGAACAACCTAAAAAACTAGAGTTTGAGTCACGTTGTCCATCCCCGAGCTGGGAAACCCCGACTGACACCCTGGGAAGCTGCTGAGGTTCCAGCACGAGGAGAGGGACCAGTTTGGCACCAGGAGGGTGACTGGGAGCATCCCCCAGCAGCACCGGGTTAGTGTGAGCCAGGGGGGCACTGACCCTTCCAGCCCCCGCCTTGCTCAGCTCTGGGTGGGCAGAGGGTCCCTCCGTGGGGCAGGAGCACCCACACCACATCACCCAGCCCCCTGGGGAAGGGTCAGGGGCAGGAGCACCCACACCACATCACCCAGCCCCCTGGGGAAGGGTCAGGGGCAGGAGCACCCACACCACATCACCCATCCCCCTGGGGAAGGGTCAGGGGCAGGAGCACCCACATCACATCACCCAGCACCCTGGGGAAGGGTCAGGGGCAGGAGCACCCACACCACATCACCCAGCCCCCTGGGGAAGGGTCAGGGGCACCCACACCACATCACCCAGCCCCCTGGGGAAGGGTCAGGGGCAGGAGCACCCACACCACATCACCCAGCCCCCTGGGGAAGGGTCAGGGGCACCCACACCACATCACCCAGCCCCCTGGGGCAGGGGCAGGAGCACCCACACCACAGCACCCTGGAGAAGGGCTGGGTGCAGAATCAGCACCCAGGTAGGGTGGAGGGGTCTCTACACATCCCACCAGCCCCTTCCCTCCAGCTGGAGGAGCAGCCCAGGGCAGTGTTGAGGTGGCTCCCTACAGACTGGGCTCCAGGCTGGTGTCCAGCTCCAGCTCCTGCTGGTACCTCCGGCGGCGCTGGCAGCGGGGACAGGGCCTGGCGCTGGCCTGGCACTGCCGGTGGAACACGGTTTTGCACTCGCTGCACCTGAGAGAAACCAAAGAGAAACGAGATAAAAAGGAAACAGAAACAGAAATAACCCAACCCCACCCCACCCTGCTGGGCAAATCACAGCAAAGACTGAACTTTTCCCCACCAAACCAGCCCTGGGGGAAGAGGTGAGGGCCAGGAGATGCTTCCCTGGGCCAGGGGCTTCCTCTGGAGCAGCTCCAGCAGTGGGCACAGCCCATCCTGACTGGGGGGCACTGATCCTGCTCCTCCTTGTCTTGGTTTGCTCTGAGTGAAGAGCCTTGGTGAGACCCAGCTCCAGCTCCTAAGGAGCCTCGTTAGCAGGAGCAGGGCCTGGGGGAGCAGCAGATCCCCCCCAGCCAGCTCAGAGCGGGAGCAGCCGCCGGAAGGAGCCTTGGGGGCAGCTGCTGCTGTGTTTGCAGATCAAAGATCTCCAGAGAGGTTCTCAAAGAGAAGTTTCCAAGCTGTGACACCAAACCCTGGGACAAGGCGAGAGCCCAGCTGGAGACACAGCACCAGTGGGGATGGGAGGCAGCTCAGCACCTGAGCATGGACCCTCTGCGGACTGGGGTGCAGCCAGGAGACCCCCAACCCCACCCATGGGGTTCACATGTGGCAGGGACATGGAATGGGGACATGGGAGCTGCAGGGAGGGGGACAGGCAGGTGGGGATGGTGTTGTCTTGGAGCTGGTTGGCTCCAGGTCTAGTGCCTGCCCTCCCTGCTCAGCAGCACAGCAGGAATGTCAACAGCCAGGTGTGGGGAGATGGGGAGGAGACACCTGGGGAGGAGACACACAGGGAGGAGACATCTGGGAAGGTGACACTTGGGGAGGAGACATTTGGGGAGGTGACACCTGGGGAGGAGACACACAGGGAGGTGACACCTGGGGAGGAGACACACAGGTAGGAGACAGCTGGGAAGGTGACACTTGGGGAGGAGACACCCATGGAGGTGACAAGCAGGGAGGAGACACTTGGGGAGGTGACACCCACTCTGCCAGGGGCGTTCACTGCTTATCTTGGGTCAACAGAAGGAAAGTCCCTGTGACAAAGGCTGAGCTCACTTTTGCCCCAGTCACCATTCCCCACCTCACCTGCAGCAGCACAGGGCAGCCCGGCCACCCCCCTGCGCCTCAGGTGCACAATCCAGGTGTGACCACCACCAAATAACTGCCATTCCCCAAATTTGGGGAGAAAGGAGAGGAGAAAGGCCCAGCAGCACACCTGGGACCTGCCCTGGTTCTGCTGGGACAGAGGTGATGTTCTCCTCAGCACCTTGAGAGCGCTGAGTTGTGGGTTCAGTGAGGGATTTGTTATGAGGAGAACGTTGATCAGGTGCAAGGACACGGGGTTGGGGTAGTTTGTGAGAGCAGAGGGCTGGGAGGGGGGTAGTGCAGTAATTAGCAAACCCCATAATGAACATTGGGCTCTGCCAGTGGGATCTCCCATCTCCCATCCCAGCATGGTCAGGATATGAAGGAGGGTTGACTGGAAAGCTGGGGATTCTCTTGGGGATTGCTCAGGCTTTCACTCTTCCAGGGTTGTGGGTTTGGGTTCAGGGTTCCTTGTTGCTCCTCTGGGATCACTGTTGGTGGGTGGTGAGCAACTGTACTGTGCATCACTTATATTTATATTTATATTTATATTTATATTTATATTTATATTTATATTTATATTTATATTTATATTTATATTTATATTTATATAATAATTATCATTACTATTTTAATTGTATTTTACTCCCATTATTACATTGTTCTCATCTCAGCCTCCAAGTCTCCTCACCTTTATCCCTCCAATTCTCTCCCCTTTTCCCTGGGTGGGGAGGAGGGGAGGGCGTGCGAGCGGCTGCGTGGTGTTTGGCTGCCAGCCCAGTTAAACCCTCACAGCACCATGACACAGAATCCCAGAGTGGCCTGGATGGGAAAAGCCCTTTGAGCTCCTCGAGTCCAACCATGAACCCAACACTGACCAGTCCCCACTGACCCATGTCCCTCAGCACTGTGTCTACACGACTCTTCAATCCCTCCAGGGATGGGGACTCCACCACTGCCCTGGGCAACCCCTTCCAATGCCTCAGAACCCTTTCAGCAAAGAAATTCTTCCTCACATCCCATCTCAGCTGCCCTGGCCACAACTGGAGCCCATTTCCTCTTGTCCTATCACCACCACAGCCAGGGTCAGATCCTGCTCCCGACCGGCGTCTGCACCCCCCGCGCTCCTCAGGGCTCTCACAGGGAGGAGGTGCTGCCTGGCACCCCCTGTTTTTCCCACTGGAATATATTTCCAGGCAGCTTCAGCAGCTCCTCTGAGGGGGGTGGGGTGGGGTTTGCAAAGCCAGGAGGTGGGTTTCACCCATGGGTCATCTCCCATCTCCACCTGCCAGAGCTGTGGCTGCAGGAAGCGGCTGCTGAGAACCAACCCTGGGTTTGATTGTTCTGAGGCGTTGCAGACACATCCTGCAGCCAGTGACACTCACTGTGACCCCAGCAGCTGCCTGGCTGGTTGTCCCCCCCCCAAAGGGTGGGCAGAGGGGCAGGAAGGTGGGTTGAGCTTGGTGAGGATGTTGGTTGAGCTGCTTTCCTGCTGCACAACCTCCTCCACCGGGGAAAAAATAATAATAATAATTAATAAATAAATAAAAAATAAAGAGGTCAACAAACTTCCCAGCCTGGCTTCACAGGACATGAGACCTCCAGGTGGCTGCCAGCAGAGCTCAGCCCCACGTGGCTGCTCCCCCCACAGCCTGCATGCTCTGTGTCAAGGGACAAATCAGTGTTGGGGACGTTGTCCTGGGTAACGAGCGCGACGCTGTCCCCGCAGCAAGGAAAGGCAGAGAGCAATCCTGATGGACACCCTGGAGACATTTCCAACCATGGAATGTGTGGGGGTCCCAAGGAACCTGCTCTTGTTGGCATTTTCTGCAGGTCCTGATGCTGCTCACCTTTAGGGACCAGCAGAACCATCAGCCTGTCCAACATCTCCACCACGATTCTGAGCCGAGCATGAACCAACCAACCATCGAGTGTGGATCTCCCTCCATCTGTGGTGGACCAGGCTCCTGGGCTGGTTTGATATTGATTTCTTTAGGAAACCAGTGTCCCCACTGTCCTGTTCCCTGAACAGGAAATGTCCCCTGTCTGTCCCCAGCACATCCTGCAGGGCTGCCCACCACCCTGCTCCAAAGCTGTGTCCGTGTGTCCTTCCTTCCCTCCTTGGTTGTGGAGAGTTGTATGAACAGTCCTACTGGGTCAACCAGGTGAACAACACAGGGGCACACAGCACCTTCATCCTCCTCCTCCTCCTCCTCCTCCTCCTCCTCCTCTTCCTGGCCCCTCTGCTGCCCTAGAACTCAGCATGAGTGAGGTGTGAGGTGGCTCCACACATTCATCTGCAAAGCCACCTCACTTGGTGACATCTCAGCTCTCTGAGGATGGTCCTCACCTGCCCCAAACAACCCAGTTTTGGCTGGAAACACCTTGGGGCTGACTGATACCATGAGGACATGGGCACCACGAGGACATGGGCACCACGAGGACGGGGGCACCACGAGGACGGGGGCACCACGAGGACGGGGGCACCACGAGGACATGGGTACCCCAAGGACACACAACCATCTCAGAGCCATTCCCAGGCTACCCCAGAGCCACATGTCCAGAAAACCCTGCTCCAAATCTCATGAGAACGACCCAGGGGATGGTCCAAGCTCCTGGGAAAAGCCAGGCCATGAGCTGAGGTGGCCTCACAGCAGCAGGACGTGATGGAGATGTCACTCACCTGGTGGTGGTGTCAAACTCGAAGGGAAAAATGATGTCACTGCTGTGGCAGATCTGGCAGATGAAGCCTCGCTGGGTGCACAGGTCACAGTTGTAGACGTGGTGGGAAGCAAACTGGAGCAGAGACTGCAGGAAGGTCTCAAAGACACCATCAGCTATCTGTGGGGCAGAGACACGTCAGGCAGGTGTGGGGCCAAATCCACCTCACACCCCCCTGCTCCCCAGGGGTCAGTGCTGGGATGGGTCCTGATTGGTATCTCCATTACTGATGATCTGGTGAGGGGATCAGGGGCACCCTCAGTCAGTGGGCAGAGGACACCCAGCTGGGTGGGGGTGTTGATCTGCTGGAGGGTGGGGAGGCTCTGCAGAGGGATCTGGCCAGGCTGGATCCATGGGCCATGGCCAATTCCATGAGGTTCAACCAGGCCAAGTGCTGGGTCCTGCCCTTGGATCACAACAACCTCACGAAATGGGACAGTTTTGGGTGGAGAGGCTGGAGAGCTGCTGGGCAGAGAGGGACCTGGGGGTGTTGGGGGACAGTGGATGAACATGAGCCAGCAGAGTGCCCAGGTGGCCAAGAAGGCCAAGGGCATCCTGGCCTGGATCAGCACCAGTGTGGCCAGTGGGACCAGGGAAGTTCTCTTCCCCCTGCACTGGGCACTGGTGAGGCCACAGCTCGAGTGCTGGGGTCAGTGTTGGGCCCCTGACTCCAAGCAGGACCTGGAGGTGCTGGAGCGTGTCCAGAGAAGGGAACGGAGCTGGGGAAGGGTCTGGAGCACAAGTGTGCTGAGTTCCCGGCTGAGGGAACTGGGGGTGCTGAGCCTGGAGAAAAGGAGGCTGAGGGGAGACCTTCTGGCTCTGTCCAAGGCCCTGACAGGAGGGTGCAGAGAGGTGGGGGTGGGTCTGTTCCACCAAGGACCAAGGGACAGGACAAGAGGAAATGGGCTCCAGCTGTGCCCAGGGCAGTTGAGATGGGATGTGAGGAAGAATTTCTTTGCTGAAAGGGTTCTGAGGCATTGGAAGGGGTTGCCCAGGGCAGTGGTGGAGTCCCCATCCCTGGAGGGATCTAAAAGCCGGGTAGATGAGGTGTTGAGGGACAGGGGTTAGTGGGGACTGGTCAGTGTTGGGTTGACAGTTGGACTGGATGATCTTAGAGGTCTTTTCCAACCTCAATAATTCTGTGATTCGTGCTGCCATGTGAAGTCAAGGTTGTCCTCCAAAACCAACCCACACCCCACGTGCCTGGGTCACACCGGGACCCCAGAGAGCACCGTCAGCAGCACCCACAACCTGCTGGGACGGGGGCTCCTGGCTTTGGAGCTGATACAAAACCCACCTACCCATCACCCACAACATTATTTGCAAGGCAAAAGGAAAACAAAGCTGTTTGAAACCTTCTCCTGACGATGATGAAGTGCCACCACCAGCAAAACCCCTCTGACCACGCCAAGCTCTCACCTGCCTCAGATCAGCGACGCTGTACTTGTGGGGACACTCCAGGAGGTAGTGCCTGTGATCAAGCCTGCAAAGAAACACAGACAGGAAGATGGTAGATGGTTTCCACCACGTCTCCAACAGCTTTAGAACAAAAGGGGAGCCTGGATGACACCAACTCTTGAAGACAATCACTGTAAACTTGGGTTTTTCCATGGTGTCCCACATCCCAGATCCTGCTGGTGGAAATTGTGTGAGAACATTTCAAAGCTGGGGGGGAAAAAAGAAAATCAATCTCTCCTCTGTTTTCCCAGGTGTTTCCTGTCCAGCCAGAACCTTCAGGAAGGTGTTTCCTGAGTCACATCTCAACCAACCAACAGATGGGAACTCCTCAGAGCAGACAACCCGGAGCTAACAACCAGCCCGTGCCTCGGCAGCACCGCTCGAGCGAGGAGGAGGAGGAGCAGGAGACCTTCACCAGGGTGCAAAGAGGAGGTGACATCACCCAGAGAGGGACCTCACTGACCTCTTGCTCAGCTCCTTCAGGGCCCCGCTGCGGCACAGGAGGAGATAATCCCCCAGCAGCTTCAGCTGCTCCCTGCTCCGCAGGAGCCGCCCCATCCTCTCCACGTGGTCGTAGAGGCTCTCGTTGACCAACTTCAGGTCGATCAGGGGCTGGTGACGGATCTGGGTGAGGAACTTCACAGCCTGTCTGCAAACCTGGGGCAGAGAGAGAGAAACAAGAGGTGGACACACACCAAGGAGCAGCCCAGGAGGCTGGGAGGGAGGTGTGGGGTGGACATCTCCACCTCTGCTGATGGTGGGAACGTCCAGAGGGACCTTCAGGGAGGGTAGGGAGATGCAGGAGCACTCACTCCTCGCTTTGTCAGGTCCCAGTTGTGGATGAGGCGTGAGGGAATCACCATCTCCTCGTCCTGGTGGCAGCTGTCACAGTAGTAGAGCCCAGAGAAGGAGCAGAGCTTGGGTTTTCCAAAGGAGAAGCCGATCTGCCTGGAGCACCCTGCAGAGAGGAGATGATGAGAGGGGACCCACCCTGCACCCAGAGCCCGTCCCCATCCCTGCCAGGGTGAGGGGAGAAGCTCTGGGGAGGGAGGAAGAGGGGAATCCAAGTTTTTGGAAGGGTTGGAGATCAGCTAAAGCAGATGTAGGATGTTCAGTGAGATGTCCCCAGCCCTTCCCTGCAGGTGAGGAGCTCTGAATTAAGACCATGATGGTCCAAAGCTGTGTAGATGATCCCTGAACCCACTTTTCTCCATCAGGTGCTTTGTTTCAAGTTGTGGGGTTTTTTTGTGGGGTTTTATTATTATTTTTAATTTAATTTTAATTTTTTTTTGAAGGAAAAGTGAATTCTGGAAACATCTCAGCTGGTAAGAGAAGAACCTAAATCCCACCCACCTGTCCCATCACCTCCACCACTCACTTTACCCCATCCCACCTTCCCTCAACCCTTCCTTTTCCAACTGGTACCAAAACCCCATCTGCAAGGGCTGAAGTTGGGATGGATGAAGGCAAAAAAACCCCCTTTATTAGAGTTGTAGGTTCCAGGAGGACCCCAACTCAGGTCTTGGTGGAGAAACCTTCCAAGCTTTTATAACAATTTGAAATGAGCACATCTCAGTGGGGGTTGGGGAGGCAGCAAAACCCCTTTGTGGTGGTTTCCATGTGTTCAGTTCCCTAAAATAATTAATCCAGGGTCAGTGAACCCCCATCACCTTCAGGGAAGGTTTGACCACCTCCTCCTTCATGCTTTGGGGCAGCTGGAGGACATCCCATGTGGACAAAATTCATGGAGGTCAAGTTAATTAATTAAAATAAATTAATTAAATTAAAATAATTAATTATTTTTAATAAATCAAATTAATTAATTAAAATAAAGCAGCTTTAATTGCTCATTACACCCTGGAAGGAAACTCCTCCTGGGGCAGGCTCAGGTGTGGGGCTGGGAGGGAGGGGAAATGGGGAGCAGGAAGCCCCCAAAGAAAATCTAGATCTAAAAACTGGGATTTTCTCTTTTCAACTTGGTGTTTCCATCTGGTGGGAGGTGGAAGATGCAGGACAGAGACTGGAGAGGAAATGAGAGACCAGATAGAATGGAAAAAAAATTAAATATATATATATATAGTAAAAAAAAAGGAGAGAGATTAAAAGAAAAAAACCCCAAATCTGCTGGAGGGCACAAAAATATAATTAAAGCAGGAGAGCAAGCTGGGGTTTAATTAATTTATCAAGGTAATGAGCAAATTATCCCCCTGTGGAGGGCAGTGAGTGTCACCCTCCTGCCAAGGCTCAGGTAAAGGAGTGTTCCTAACACCAGCCTGGCACACCCACCACCACCTTCACTCACATTTGCTCCTGACTGCACTTTCCCTGCAGGTTGGGGCCATAAAATACCCAGGAGGAGAGTCTCCAGCCTCTTGGTCCATCTAAGGTAGCCTTCAAGCCAAGACCCATCACTGTCTACACCAGAAGCATCTTAAACAGGAGCCCAGTAGCAGCCCAGTTGGAGCTGGGATGGGGATTCAGCACGGGGGGACTCACCCCATGTGCACACAGACACCAAAGGTGCCACTGATTTGGGAGGTGAAGCCCCACCAAAGGGCTTTGGATGGGGAAACCAGCAGCTGGTCTGCAGTGGGCTGGCAGGACTCAGAGCATCTCTGGAGCGTGTCCAGAGAAGGGAACGGAGCTGGGGAAGGGTCTGGAGCACAAGTGTGCTGAGTTCCCGGCTGAGGGAACTGGGGGTGCTGAGCCTGGAGAAAAGGAGGCTGAGGGGAGACCTTCTGGCTCTGTCCAAGGCCCTGACAGGAGGGTGCAGAGAGGTGGGGGTGGGTCTGTTCAACCAAGGACCAAGGGACAGGACAAGAGGAAATGGGCTCCAGTTGTGGCCAGGGCAGTTGAGATGGGATGTGAGGAAGAATTTCTTTGCTGAAAGGGTTCTGAGGCATTGGAAGGGGTTGCCCAGGCCAGTGGTGGAGTCCCCATCCCTGGAGGTGTTTAAAAGCCGGGTAGATGTGGTGCTGAGGGACATGGGTTAGTGGTAGACTTTGCAGTTTTGGGTTTCTGGTTGGACTTGATGATCTTAAAGGTCTTTTCCAACCAAAATGACTCTCTGATTCTTTAAGTTGATGTCACCTCATGAACCTGAACGAAGGCAACATCACCCTCCAAGACAGAGCTGGGTGTTTGGCCAAGCCAAGCTATACCTGCACAGATGAAGCTCTGCGAGTCCAGACCCTTCTCCACAGGGATGGCCACCAGGTATTGCAACAAGAAGCCATTCTCCTTCACAGTGTTCTTCAGGATGACCTGGGAATGCCCATCCAAGCTGCCCCCCAGTGTCAGTGCCTCCTCGGCGCTCTCCAGGTAGGACATGAGCACCCCTCGGACCAGCTCCCTCCACGAGGCCGCTTCTTCTGCGTTCTCAGCCTGCAGCTTCAGCACAGCTTTGGAGGTGATCACTTTGAAGAAGGCAGGTCCTCCAAGGCTTGTGTCTGGAAGGATGTCCTGGATGGTCTCTATACCATAACTGTTGCTTAAAATTTTATCGTTGTTTCTGATTTTGAAGCACTTCAAAGTTTCTAGAGACAGAGAGAAAACAAAGGGGACCCAGGTTTTGTCCACCTCCACGTAGAGAACAGCTTCTTTTATTGCATCCAGCTCTGGTTCATGAGCTGAAGACCAGTCAAAGCTGTTCCCAGGTGTCTCATTGTACTGGTGAAGAGCAGAAGAGTCATTTTGGATGGGTTGAGCTTCACCACCATCTTCTAAATACTCCAGTGTCTCCCACTCCTCCTCCTCCTCCAGCTGAGGCCGGCACTTGTGCAGCGCCTCCCGGATCCTGTCCAACCAGTCCTCAGCCTCATCTCGAGATGGAGCTCGCAGGGAGAGCTTCTTCCCCAGGAACACCAGCTCGAAGCGGCCGTCCGAGTGCGTCAGCGCCAGCGCCTCGCAGCGCAGCAGGGAGTAGCTCTCCACGCAGATGCGCTCCTCGTGCTCCAGGAAGAGCCGGAGCTCCAGAGGTGACAGCTCACAGGAGAACTCCTTCCATATCCCCATGGCTCCTCTCCTCTCCAGGCTGCCCAGCTTCAGGAGTCCTCGGAATGGGTTGGAAAGACCTGAGGGAAAAAGGAGATTTGTGTTAAGTTTAACCCAAAAACAAAAGGAGAAGCTGATGGAGAGAGAAAAGTGAGTCGTGGTGAGCAACCAGAGAGCTGAGAGCCAGCTTTGAGAGGTGATCAAAACCAGCTTTGAGAGCTGATCCTGGTGGGTGGTGGGATGGGGCAGGAGATACAGGACCTCCTTGCTCCTTCTCCATTATCTGCTGGCACATGTTTGGGTTTTGAGGGTGAGTGGGATGGCATAAAGGAAAGGTGTCCCACAGGGTGGACACCCAGCACACCCCCTGTCCTCTCTTCCCACCAGAGCCACCGTGGGCTCAGCCACTCCAAGGACAGCAGTCCCACCATCTTCTGGAGCTTTTAGTGGTGCCACCACCTCAGCAATGACAAACTGTGCTTCTCCCAGAGCCCATCACCCCAAAACACCCCCACCCCCAGCCCTGGAGTGCTGCTCAGTGGGGACACCAGACGACAGCGGGAGCGGGGAGGGCGGGACGGACCCATCTGCCTGCGGTGGACCACGCTGAAGCCCTTTGGTTCCCGTTCAGGTGAGGTTTTGGGTCTCCCACTCTCTGAGGAGGGCACTGAGAGCCTTTCCAAGTCCAGAGCACTGATGAGCCCTGGGGCCAGCCCTTCCCCAGCTCCCTCTGGGCCAAAGCCGTTGGTGCTGGCTGTGCTCTCGCTGCCTTCTCCTGGAGAAGGTCTGTAGAAATCATCTTCTGAGATCCAGCTCTTTCTTTTCTGTTAAAAAGAAGGAAATGAAGAAAGAAATTAATTATCAAATTTATTGAACACCCTGCACCCCTCCAACATGGGTGCTCACAGTGACCCCTCTGTGGGGGCTGCTCCTGTGCAGATGAATCCCACCCTGACTGTGAATTCCCACAGGGGTGACTCCCCTGCTCCCCACTCCATGGGGCTGTGTTGGCAGCTGGCAAACATTGGGATGATCAATTCCAAAATGGATCAGTTCTCTCCCCCTAAAACCATGGAGAAGCTCAGAGGGAGAGCACATTCCCTGCAGCAACCATAGATTAGATATTTGGTCCAAGAAAAACCAGCCTGGCCATGGAAGGGTTGGAGGTCACCTGGAGCAGTGGCACCACCATCCTTGTTTCAGGAAGAACAGAGATGGGGAGAGATGCAGAGAAGATGTCCAGGATGAAAGACAGACCTACAGCTTACAAGGAGATCCTACAACACCAGGTCACACAGAGTCACAGCCTGGTGGGGTTGGAAGGGACCTCAGGAGATCATCCAGTCCAACCCCCCTGCCCAAGCAGGTTCCCTACACCAGGTTGCACAGGAAAGTGTCCAGGTGGGTTTGAACATCTCCAGAGATGGAGACTCCACAGCCTCTCTGGGCAGCCTGGCCCAGGCAACAAGTGAGGCAGGGAAGGGAGAGGAAACCTTTGTCTCTGTGTCAGGAGGGGGTGAGACCCACAAGCAGGAGAAAGCTCGTTAAGCTGAAAGAAAACGTGGCTGTTAACTTCTCCAGGAGCTTTTCTGGCTATACAAGAATGGAGTGAGGTTCTGGGACAAGGTCCTCAAACCAACACCAGGAGCAAAACACAACCCAGGTCAGTGCTCTGGCAAAAGGGAGCAGCTTCCCTAGACCCAAGCTCATCTCTTCCAGGGCTGCATCCCACCAGGAACGACCTCTCCACTGCCCTCAGCTGCTTTTTAGAGCCTTTTATTGTGAACCGTGACTGAAGTGACAGCAGCAGAGCCACCACCACCCCGTGGTGAGGACCACAAGTGGCTTTGGTGCAGCCAAATGGTCATGGAAATGACAGGCAATAGGATGGAAATGAGAGGAACCAGGATGGAAATGAGAAGAACCAGGATGGAAACAACAGGAATCAGGATGGAAATGATGGGAACCAGGGTGGAAACGAGAAGAACCAGGGTGGAAACGACAGGAATCGGGATGGAAATGATGGGAACTAGGATGGAAATGACAGGCAATAGGATGGAAATGAGAGGAACCAGGATGGAAATGAGAAGAACCAAGGTGGAAACAATGGGAACCAGGGTGGAAACAATGGGAACCAGGGTGGAAATGATGGGAATCAGGATGAAATGATGGGAACTAGGATGGAAACAATGGGAATCAGGATGGAAACGACAGGAACCAAGACGGAAATGCTAAGAACCAGGATGGAAACGACGGGAACCAGGATGGAAAAGTCAGCAACAAATTAACCAGAGGACAGGGCCATTCAAGAGTTTCCTAAAAGCAAAAGCGAGTGGATCAGCCCCTCGGCAGCAGCAGGGGATCCTCCCCTGTGTAAGCTCAGCCTAAGCACCAGGGCACAGATATTTTGTTGTTGTGTGAATATTTTTCCACTGGAAAACTGCAATTTGTTTCCTATCCAGTCAACCCTTTTCCTCTGCTTCTTACATGGACCATAAATGAAGAGAAGTCCCCATGAGAAACTTGACTCTGGGGCTGTTTTATCACACAGAGGTGACAGCCAGATTTGTGCAAGAGCTCAGCCCTCTTCAGATATCATTAACAAAACCAAAAGCTTCCTGTTGCAGCCACTCCTGGGGGGAAGGGCTGGCAGGCCAGGCAGGCTTCCAAGAGCTTTGGTGCCTCTTTTACCAGGGAATATCAGCTTTGAACTGATTTCTCCCAGGGTGGCTGCATGGACACAGCTCCACAGGGTCCAGGGTGATGCTCATGGAGCGGGGAGCATCGCTTACACCTCATCAGGAGACTGGAAGCAGCACAGAAGATGTGAGTTTGGAGAAAGTGAGGCATAATCAGAAGCTGTCACTGGTTTTATTTTCCTTTTCTATTAGATGTGCTGGTCAGGAAGCAGAAAAACAAGGAGATCAAGAGCAAAGGAGCTGTAACACCTACCGGACAAGGCAGCAGTGGAGAGAGGAGATACTCAGCCGTGGGGCTGCGGATGGGCTGGCTGGAATCACTGCTGCCAACCTTGTCACTTCTGCCTGATTGTCCTCTGCTGGGGCCACCACGTTGTGTGGCTGAAACACCAGCTGTGCCATCAGCTTGTGGTGCTGCATCTCCATCCCCATTGCTGGTGGTCACTGTGTCACCCACCCGAGCAGAGCGTGGACCGTTGGTGGTGGTGGGAGGTGGTTGCTGATGAGCTCTGTGGGATGGTGCTGGGAGTGCAGATGGGGGGTAGGGGGGCTGCACACTGGGGACCAGCCCTCCCTCTGAGGCTTCTAGGCTTGGCTTGGCTTTGCTGAACTCAGACAACACCCTGGGAATAGAAAAGTGACCAGTTTGAACATTGCTAAGTATAAAAACCCCCAGTTATGGCAAAGGAGAAGCACCCAAAAGGAGGGCTCAGCATCACTGCTTGGCTCCTGTGGGCTGGCAGCACCACCCAGCTGCAAAAAACCCCCCATGGCACCAGCCCTGAGGACAGAAAAACAAGTGATCTGTGCCCCAAGGAGCAGCAGGAGACCCCACTGCAGGCAAAGGACACGTTTCCTAATGACACCTGTTAATGGGGTTTAATTTCCCTCTGCTGGACACTTCTGAAGGGAGGGAGAACACTGGGTGCTCCCCACAGCCCCATGTAGAGCTCCTGGATACATCTCCAGCCATAGATCATGTGCCAAATGTTTTCATAATCATTAATGAGCAATTAGTGAAGCTTGGGCAGAGAAGACGCCGTTCCCATGGCCCTGCTTCACCACCAGCCTGGGGGAATGAAACCAACTCAAGGTTAAAATCCAAAGGGATGTCTTTCCATCACGAGTTTAATCCAATCAAGGCAAGTTCTTCCAGGATCATCTTCAAATGCAGAACCCTAGAAGCAGGTAGTGATGCTGTTACCCATGGGGAAGGACAGAGTGTGACTCTAAACCCTCTCAAAGACCCTGGGTGGGAAGAAGGTGCCTTTGCCAATCAGCACCCCAAGGCCAGGCCCCTTCAGAGGGAGGTTTGAAAGGTGGCAGGGAAAATATTTCCTGCTTCCTCAGAGCTTATACAACCCACTGGAAATCTTTGTGCTGGGTGTTTGGCAGAAATTAATCACGAGGATGACAAATTAACAACCTCCCTCCCCTAAATTATCCAATGAAGCTGCAGATGAGAACCCTTTCCTGCGACTCAGCTCATTTCTTCCCCTCTGTAGAAAGCCCTGGAGCAGCCTCCAGTGGATTCCAGGGAGCTGTGACATTCCTGAGACCAGGGAGCAGCATTTTTTTGACGTGTACTACCCTGGTGAAGAAGACAGCCACACACTCCAGTGGCCAGGAGCTCATCTGCTGTGGCAGCGAGGTCCCAGCAAGCTGTGCCCAGCGTTTCTTTTTCCCTTTCAGGCAGGAAAAAAAAAGCTTGTTACAGAAAAACAGGGAAGGAAACGTTCCTGCCTGTAGCAAGAAAATAAATAAAGCCTCAGAGAGGGTTAGAAATCCATTTGAGGAGGAGATCTGGGCAAAGACTCACTCTTGCAGCGAGCGGTCCAGGTCCGTGGTGGTGGCTGTCCCCAGGTCACAGGAGAGCGGCTCCTCGTCGCAGGGAGCCGGGAGGACGCTGTCAGAGCCCAGGCTGGAGGAGAGCTGGGATGAGCTCGTGGTGTTGAGGCTCAAGGAGGATGAGGTGAGCTTGATTTTGCTGCTGGCTTTGCTGATGGGTAGGACAGAGGGTTGGATCTCGATCTCATCTGACCCTGATGACTGGGAGATGGAACCCAGCGATGTTTTTCTGTGGGGTTCAGATGTTGAGGGTGGGAGAGGCTCCAGCAGCTCTGAAACAGGACACAGACCTGAGAGGGACAGGGGGGTGATGGTCCACTCATTCAAAACTGCTGATTTATAGGAGAGCTCAAAGGTTAAGGAGGATAAACCCTGCAAGTAGCTGAGGAGAAACTCGCACTCTTCAGCATCTGAGAGCAGAGCAGTGGCCTGGTAGTACTCGAGCAGCCGGGACCTGTCCTGCAGCAGCAGCTTCAGGTAACACTCCATGAGGCCATCATTCAGAGCCAGCCTCAGCCAGGCCCGGCAGCGCCCCACGTCTGTGTTGATAAAGATCAGCTGTTCCAGCTCTGAGACAATATTCCTGGGAGAAAAGGAGAAAAAAAGAACAGAATTGGGTAGGAGTGGCTCCATTCTTGGGCCATCACAGGGTGCAGGATGGATCACATTGTCTATCAGGAACTGCCCAACCTGCTTTGCTATGGGGAGGTTAGGAATGGGGTGAAAAAAGGCTGTGGAAAATCTCTTTACTCCACAGAAAATGTGGTTTCCCATGGAGAAAAGATTGCTCCTGAATGTCCCAAAGCTAAATATACTGGTGATGACCCCAGCAGGTCCAGGTGCTTCTCCTCTCTCTGGATGGAGGCATCTCCCATGGGCATCTGCCTGCCCTGGACCAAGGCAGAGAGGGAAATTAATAGATTGGTTTGGGTGGGAAGGGACCTTCAAGCTCCTCCAGTCCCAACCCCCCTGCCAGCAGCAGGGACACCTTCCACTAGACCAGGTTGCTCAAAGCCTCATCCAACCTGGCCCAGAACACTTCCAGGGAGGAGCAGCCACAGCTTCTCTGGCCAACCTGGGCCAGGGTCTCACCACCCTCACAGTGAAGAATTTCTTCCTCACATCTCAGCTCCATCTCCCCTCTGCCACTTTCAAGCCATCACTCCTTGTTCTGTCACTCCCTGCTCTTGGGAGTGACACCAAAGTGACACCCTCACACCACAGAATTTCTTCTCACATCTCATCTAAACCCAAATTCCCGTTGTCCCTGCGCCCTGGTGGGACATGCTCTGGCTGGAGAATCCTTGGTGACAACTGTCTGTCTGAAATCCTAACTTCAAATATAAAATCATCCAGAACACAGTGAAAACTGCTGCAGCAGCCCCAAAAAAACCACCTCCAAGTCAGGTTGAGCTCCTCAAACAACCTCAATCTCCTGATTTCAACTGTTTTCCTTGAGAACCCAACAGCAACCCCACGCTCCCTAATCCCCCCCTGGTCCCAGATCCCATTGGTGCTGCAGATGCTACAAAAAAATCAAGAGCAAAAGTTTTCTATGTTTTTTTGGTTGTTTTTTTAAATCTGTCTTTCAAGAAAGAACTAAAAAAACCCTTCAAAGGGCACAAAAATCCCCCCTGTAGCATGTGAACGAGTTCTTTTCATTTGCTCTTTCATAATTCAAGAGTTGTTGATGGCATTTGATGAAGGTTTCCAAACTATTTGTGTGTGTGGGCTGTTATTGAGTGTGGGAGAGCTCTGCTTAGGGAGTGGCTCAGAAAAAAAAACCCCAGTGAGACCTCCTCAGAGCTCACCCAGCACGTCAGGGATGATCATCCTGGGTGGGACATGGAGGTCAAACATCTCAAGTAGGGTCAGATCCAGACCCCTATGGCTGGATAACCCATAACCCACCACTGCTGTAGGTCAGTGTGGTCATCAGGGTCCCACCAGGGAGTTCCCATATACAGCCTGGCACCCCAAAATAACTAAGGAAGGGGTGTGCCCTAAGCTGGCAGTGGTGTTTCATTCCCTGGCTGTCTGGGGACACAGGCTCACATCTAAATCATAGAACTGATGGGTGGATGAGATGATCACAATGGTCTTTTCCAACCAAACTACTTTCTGAATTGTTAAGGTTGGAAAAGACATCCAAAAAAAAGAGAGGAGATTTAGAAGCATAGAGTCACAGAATTGTTTTGGTTGGAAAAGCCCTTTGAGCTCCTCGAGTCCAACCATGAACCCAACACTGCCCAGTCCCCACTGACCCCTGTCCCTCAGCACTGTGTCTACACCACTCTTCAGTCCCTCCAGGGATGGGGACTCCACCACTGCCCTGGGCAACCCCTTCCAATGCCTCAGAACCCTTTCAGCAAAGAAATTCTTCCTCACATCCCATCTCAACTGCCCTGGGCACAACTGGAGCCCATTTCCTCTTGTCCTGTCCCTTGGTCCTTGGTTGAACAGAGCCACCCCCACCTCTCTCCACCCTCCTTGCAGGGACTTGGACAGAGCCAGAAGGTCTCCCCTCAGCCTCCTTTTCTCCAGGCTCAGCACCCCCAGTTCCCTCAGCCGGGAACTCAGCACACTTGTGCTCCAGACCCTTCCCCAGCTCCGTTCCCTTCTCTGGACACGCTCCAGCACCTCCAGGTCCTTCCTGGAGTCAGGGGCCCAACACTGGACACACTTTAACCCTTGCAGATGCTGAGTGGGGCTGTGCTGGGTGCCATGTCCTGCATCACTTGTCACTGCAGGAGCTTTACTCTCCAAGCTGCACATCCCAGTGGCCCCAGGCAGCCCCGAGACCCCCTGTGAGAGCATCTCCCCCTCCGACCGCTGGGTCTGAGCTCACAGGATGGGGCAGAGCCACACCCTTCCATTGAGCCACCTTCCTGTTCACCTCCTTTGGCAGGGGGGTTGGACTGGATGATCTCCAGAGGTCCCTTCCAACCCCACCACTCTGTGTTTCTGTGATTCCCTGAATTTTATGGATTTTGCAGCAAAGAGAGGGGACAAACCCGAGCGTGGCAACACCCCTGGGCAGGGCCGGGCACTCACCGGTGGGTGATGCTCTTCAGCAAACCCCAGAAGACAGGTTGGGGAAGTGGTCCTCGACCTCCTGGCTTCTTTCCTTTCCCTCCACTCTCTGCCTTGATGTGCTTTGCCTTCAGCCCATGCACAAACACAGCTTCCAGGGCGCTGCAGAGGCTGTTGGCGTTGCCATCGTCGCTGGTGACGATGGCATCCGAGGTCACGTACTGCTTCTGCAAGGCCTTGATGGCATTCACCAGTTGCTTCTTGATCAGCTGCAAGGCAAGAGGGACACACTCAGGTTATTAAAAAAACCCCAAGTATTAGGTAAAATTTCATATAAAAGGGCTCAGGAAGTGTCAGGCTTGTGCTGAGCTCAGCACCTGCAGCTGAACTGGTCAAGCTGGGGACTCACCCTCTTGGCATCACACTTCACCTGGCTTTTTGTGTTTAAAATGAATCATTTATGCAATTTGAGCTGCTCTTTTGGTGGCTGAGGCTGCCTTTAGAACATGTGGTGAAATCAAATTGCTTAAGAGGACAGGGGGAAAAAAGAAATCAGCTTTTTCCAGGTGCTTGCTTGGGGGAAATACAGGAATTAAAGAAGCATAGGTGAGAAATGAGGAACTCAGGGAGGTCACCTTTGAGGGAACCTTGGGAAAAGACCAATCCTTGTTAAAACAGTTCTTAACATCTTTGAAAAGCAGGTTAAAACATGAATCCTGGAGACAAACTCTTCTTCTCTGCCATAGAAGACCTTTCAGGACTATTTTATTTTAAAATAATACAGATGTGTTCTGCCACCTTCAAAGCTTTTTCCAAAGCATAACCCAGCTCAGACCAATGTTGGAGGCTTGGAGCTGTGAGCAGTTGAATCTGCCCCTGTTTTTCCCTCCTGCTGCCCCAGTGGGGACTGTTCCCTCCCACCACACCAACCTGGGGACACTGCTGGTCCCAGAATGACCACACACAGAAGCAGGACTGAGCAGTTAATTAATTGGGATAGTCCCTTAGGATGAGTCTTGCTTTGAAAGGTGGGAGCTGGGCTCTCCTGAATCCACACCACCAGCCTGCATCCCAGCATTGCCTGGGTTGGAAAAGCCCTTTGAGATCCTTGAGTCCAACCATGAACCCAACACTGCCCAGTCCCCACTGACCCATGTCCCTCAGCACTGTGTCTACACGACTCTTCAACCCCTCCAGGGATGGGGACTCCACCACTGCCCTGGGCAACCCCTTCCAATGCCTCAGAACCCTTTCAGCAAAGAAATTCTTCCTCACATCCCATCTCAACTGCCCAATAACCTAAATTTAGCCAGAAGAATTAAAGTGCTGCCTGGAAAATCAACAGCCAGTTCTGTATTTCTTGCTGCTCTGCAGTTGTTTAAGACAATTCTGAATGTTCAAGACACTTGAATGTCTCATCCATACCCTGAATTTAGCTCCTTGATCCCTAACACACATTTAAGGTCTAGCTGATATCTGAGGAGTGATATATGCTCCTGAAAACCAGATAGGAATTGATTTGAGCTCACAGTCCCAGCCACAATAATGAGTGCAGGACTCACTGGTGGCTGGGTTTGCCTCTAGAGTGGGTGGTGTTGGAGTGGAGACACCAGATTTTTTAAGAGGATGGTGGGAGGGGGGAAAGAAATTGGTTTTTTTGAGCAGGAGAAACACAGGGATTAAATAAACATGAGTGAGAAATGAGAAACTGGAAGGAGGGAACCCACAGTAAGGGCTGGGATACCCCTGGAATCCGTGCAGAGCAGCCCAGGTGACACACTGAGTCCCACCAGCAGAAACCAAAGCCATGGATGGTGCCCTCAGCAGTTTGGCTGTGCTGATTGATCTACAGGAGCTGCTGGGGACCAGCTCCACCCCCAAAAAAAGATGTTTTTGGAAGGATGGTTGGGGTGTAACTGCTGGGTGGGTGTTGAAGCTGGAATGTGGGAATTTTACCTCCCAGCAGCTTTGCCTCCCTCATTCTCACCTCAGTCAAAACCAAGCAAGTTCAGGGACTGCAACAATTTTCCACTGGTGGAAAAAAGGAATTATTTTTTAGCTAACACAGGAAATCTTTCTCAACCAACCTTATTTCCAGTGAAAGGTGGTGCTTCCCAGCAGGCATTTGGCAATTCAGCTGGGATTCCACCAAACAATTCAGGGAGGGATTGAAAAAACCAAGTAGATGTGACACTGAGGGACATGGATTAGGGGGCCATGGTGGTGCTGTGGGGTTGGTGCTTGGATGTGATGAATTTAGAGGTTTTTTCCAACCTTAATAAGTCTGGGATTCAATGTTGCAGCATTCAAGGTGGACTCTGAACAGCATCAGCTACTGCAACTGGGACAGGGCAGATTTGGACTCCAGCCTGGGTTGGTTGCACAAACCCATCTTAAATTTTCAGCCTAAGATATATAAATATATATATATAAAATATATATAAGATATATATATATAAAATATAAATAAGATATATATATATATATAAAATATATATAAGATACATATATGTAAAATATATATAAGATATAGATTATACATAAAATATATATATATTTTTATATATATATAAAATATATATATATTTTAGCATCTAAATGAGATTTCCAGCAGCTGTAGATCAAGAACAACAGCCAAGGGGGACACACACACCTTACCCCTGCTCTTTTTGGGGCTGTCCCTTGGCAGTGGGAGCTGTTTTCCAGTTGCCCCACAGATCTGCCAGCAGAAGGGACCTGGCAGTGAGCAGCACCCCTGTGCTAACAGGATTAAAGAGTGCAAATGATTTTATCTGTCACCCAGGAATTCATTCTGCTGGGGGATGAATTAAACCCCCTGGGTTGAACTGCTGGGTTTGAAATTTGCTGGTTAAACGTGTTTAGATTCCCAAAGGTGGAGAAGGAAAGTCTAAATATCCAGAGGAGCAATGCTTCTGCACCCAGAGACCAGTGCTGGGACCCTTCCCTGACCCACACTGGGTCTTGCCACCAGGGGCACAGCCCACAGCAGAGTTTGGTGTGATTGAACCCCCCACATCAACCAAACCATCATGGATTTTCTCTGCTGGAAAGAGTGAGCCACCCTTCCCCCATATAAACCATCCCAATCCCTTCCCCCATATAAACCATCCCAATCCCTTCCCCCATATAAACCATCCCAATCCCTTCCCCCATATAAACCATCCCAATCCCTTCCCCCATATAAACCATCCCAATCCCTTCCCCCATATAAACCATCCCAATCCCTTCCCCCATATAAACCATCCCAATCCCTTCCCCCATATAAACCATCCCAATCCCTTCCCCCATATAAACCATCCCCATCCCTTCACCCATATAAACCATCCCAATCCCAGCTGGCAGCACTGACAAGTCCTACCACGTCCCTGCTGGTAACTGGAGTTGCACTGGGGAGTAACTGGAGCTATCTGGGGAGGGTGGAGGGACGTCTTGCTCACCTGTATGGCTTCCTTGGGGTCATCGGCGTGGCTCGAATGCATCTCAGCTCCTGCCGCTCCCCGCGCTGCCTTCACATGTCACCTTGGAGACAAGGAGGAGGAGCACATCTGAGCACCCATCTGGTTCACAGCTCACTCACCAGCCACACCCAGGGCACCCAGGGTCACAGCAGAGGTGAGGATCACACACCCCGACACCCCACAAGCGCTCGCGGCCACATCGCTGCTGCCCTCGAGCTGGGACCGACCCGCGACCGCGTGGAACCACCACGAGTTTCAGGCAAAACAGAGCATGGCCAAGAGATTGAGAGGGAGTAATTAACCCTTGCAAGAGGGAGTAATTAACCCTTGCAAGAGGGACTAATTAACCCTTGCAAGAGGGACTAATTAACCCTTGCAAGAGGGACTAATTAACCCTTGCAATCAGCCCTAAACCTGGGTGAGACGCCGGGCTGGTCAAGCTTGCAGTGCTGCACGCTGAGCCAGGGACTGCTTCTGCTTCTACACAGAATCCCAGACTGGTTTGGGTGGGAAGGGACCTTAAAGCTCATCCAGTCCCAACCCCCTGCCAGCAGCAGGGACACCTTCCACCAGACCAGGTTGCTCAAAGCCTCATCCAGCCTGGCCTTCAACACTGCCATGCCCAGGTGCCATCAAGGGCATCAAAACAGGCATTTATGGGTGAACGATGGCACCCAAACCCCATGTGAATGGCGTTAAGGTGGCCCAGACAGAGGGGTGTCACCCTCCAGCAGACCCTGGGCAGAGGTGACAGCAGCTCATCTCTCTGGTATTTGGTCTCAGAGGTGCCTGGGTGGTTGCCCTGGTGGCACAGAGCTGCCTGGGAAGCTGGGAAGGAAGGTTCCCCATCAGGTTCTCCATCAGGTTCCCCATCAGGTTTCCAGTCGCTCCATTCAGAGGCAGATGAATCCCAGGATGTCCCCCACTCCTGGGGGGTGCAGATGGCAGAGCTGCTCTGCTGTAGCTGCTTTTGGTGGGAGAGAAAGAAAAACCAGTGCCCTCCCACTATGGGACACACTGGCAAAGGCAGAACCGAGCCGGCAGCAGCGTCGCTGGGGTCAGCTGCAGCTGTGGGGTGTTTGCAGACAACGAGGGACCTTTGACTTCTGACATTTGGCCACCAGCCCTGTTCTTCAGAGCCATCTGCTGAGACCCAGCTGTGCCTGGAGGCTCTGTGAGCAAAGAATCATAAAAATCCCAGGCTGATTTGGGTTGGGAGGGACCTTAAAGCTCATCCAGTCCCAACCCCCCTGCCAGCAGCAGGGACACCTTCCACTAGACCAGGTTGCTCAAAGCCTCATCCAACCTGGCCCAGAACACTTCCAGGGAGGAGCAGCCACAGCTTCTCTGGGCAGCCTGTTCCAGAAGAACACAGATGCCAGTGAGGTGTCCATCACAGGGCTGCATCTCTGCTCAAACACAGCCTGTCCTGGTGCTGCAAAGTGCCCAAGAGCCGCTCCAGCACCAGCTACTGCTGAAAAGCTCTCTCAGGGCATAAGAGGTTGGAGAAGAAATGTATTCCCTTGAGTTGGAAGCCCTTGTCATGGCTTTGCCATCCAAGCAGAGAAGGACAGAGCCCAGCAGTTGATCTCCAAGGTTTGGGGCTGCCCACAGCAGATAAGGAGCTTGGTTTGGCACCAAGATTTCAGATTTTATAACCAAGCCAACACAAAAACTCCACAGCTTTCCCCCAAGCAGAGCTGAGGGCCTCAACCTGCCCCTCTCCCTGCACTGTGAGCCACCAAACCAGGGCAAAAACATGGTTTGCAGACCAGGTCCTACATGGCCACGGCAAGTCCTGAAGATAGTGATGGTCCAAATCCAGAGCAGCCCAAATCTGGAGCAGCTTAAACCCAGAGCAGCCTGAATCCGGAGCATCCCAGACCTGGAGCATCCTGTGCATGTACCTCAGTGGCTGGTCCTGCTTGGAGCAGCAGGTCAAGAGCTCTTTGGGGACAAAGCCTGGCCTGATCCTGAGGGTTTCCAGAAGTCACAGAGACTTTCAGAGAAAAGGAAGCTGCTTTTGCCATGACTTGTCATAAGATTTCCTCTCCCTGGGTTGCAACACAGAAATGGGCAGCGCAGTGATTACAGGAACCTCTGGCTCCGAGGCTTGAGGTGCTGCTGGGGGTTTCTGGGGGGAGTGAGGGGACATTGAAGTGACAGCAGTGTTTGATGAAGACCCCAGAGAGCCATCCCCATCTCTGCTCTCCACACAGGAGGTTCAGGCTCCTGCAAACAAGCAACACATCCCACCCAAGATAAATCCAAGGTGCTAGAGCTGGGAGTGGGAGAGCCAAGGGTGGGAGAAGCAAGCTGTGGGCACAGGGTGACCTTCCTCATGGCCAGAGAGGCAGCGTGGGTGTTTCAGCTCCAGGACTGCTCCTGACATCTGTGCTCTCAACATCAGCCACCCTGGGTGTCCCTGTCACAGGGGAGGGGGTGACAGTGGTGGTTTTTGCAAAGATCTCATCTAGTGAGTGATATTCCCCCAAAACACACGCTCCTCCACCGGCATCACCCCTCCTGGTGTCTGCAGGAGATGAGTTGGTAAGGAGGACACTCAACCACCTCCACCACAGGACTCTCCACTCCCACCATGACCAGTCCAACCAGTTTGTTCCAGCATTTCTGTTGGGACAGCATTTTCCTGAATAACAAGTACAACAAATCAGCTCCCAGGTGGATTTCACCCATCACAACCCTGGTGAAACACCAGGAGATCAGACCAGCAGCCCTGGCACCAGGCTAAGCAGCTCTAGAAGGAACCAGAGGGCTCCAAGAGAACTTCCAAGCAGATCCTGACAAGCCATGGCTGTTCTTTGTGATCTTGAAAGGATAAGAGGTGGGATGGAGGAGCAAACACAGAGCCAAGCACATCTACAGCGTTCCAAAACAAACCCCACATGGTTCCTCAGCAGTCACCACCCCGGAGGCTACAACAGGCAGAGAACAACAACTGGAGTCAAGGAAAGCAAATAAACCAAGTGAGAAATGAAAACAAGCAGCAAGCTGCTTCAACCTACCGAGGAGGAGGAGGAGGAGGAGGAGGAAGGTCACTGTCCTGAGAGCAGAGCTGGTTATTGACCAACCTGCTCCAAAACCAGCCAAATTCTGTGATTCTGTGAAATTCTTTGTTCAAATCAAGGCTTGAGCCCAGGAGAGGCAGAGACCACCCCCACCACCCTGTCCTGGAGTTCAGCTCTTTGCTCTCCTGACCAGCACTGCTCTCTGAGTTATAAATAAGCAGCCAGGTCACCACTGCACACGGGAAACAACAGCCCGGGACGGGGACCGGTGACTCAAGGCCTGGCCACCCAGCCTGGCATTTTCCAAGCACGAGTGCTGGACCAGTCACCCTCCACCCTGGGGGGGAACGAGGGCTCTGATGGGATGGTGGGTCCAAGAGGACAGCCCTGTCCTCCTACACAGCCAGGAAAGCTTCTGCCCCCCACCCAGAGCCTCAAAGGATCAGCTGAGGCCACCCAGGAGCAGGACAGGCAGCTGGCACGGCCAGGGCACGGCTTGGCACGGGGTCAAACCCCTCAGCAGTGACTCAGGGCAGGGTTAGAGCAGAGCCCCAGCTCCTGAGGGCAGCCAACATCGTGGTCCAACTTCAGCTCCTCCCGCTGTGGTGCAGCCCCACGGTGTTCCCACTGCAGGGACATGGGGCTGGAGTAAGGGATGGGGACAGACAGGTCACCCTTGTCCCCCAGAAACATCCTCCTGGCAGCTGACAAACCTGATGGTGGGTGAAGAGTTGGTGCTGATGAGCCCCTCCAACTCCTGTCCCCCAGAAACGTCCTCCTGGCAGCTCACAGACCTGATGGTGGGTGGAAAGTTGGTGCTGATGAACCCCTCCAACTCCTGTCCCCGAGGAAATGTCCTCAACTCACAGACCTGATGGTGGGTGAAGAGTTGGTGCTGATGAACCCCTCCAACTCCTGTCCCTGTGGAAATGTCCTCCTCACAGCTCACAATGGATGGAGAAGTTGGTGCTGCTGAACCCCTCCAACTTCTGTCCCCACAGAAAAGTTCTCCTCACAGCTCACAGACCTGATGGTGGGTGAAGAGTTGGTGCTGATCAACCCCTCCAACTTCTGTCCCCCAGAAATGTCCTCAGCAGCTCACAGACCTGATGGTGGATGGAGAAGAGTTGGTGCTGATGAGCCCCTCCAACTCCTGTCCCCGAGGAAATGTCCTCAACTCACAAAGCTGATGGTGGATGGAGAAGTTGCTGCTGCTGAACCCCTCCAACTCCTGTCCCCACCACACTGAGCAGGACAAGCAGGTGCTGAGCTCCCAACGCTGCCCTTGATGACAAGATCCTGCTCCTCAAACACCCCAAAACGAGGATTCCTTGAGCCTGGTCCCTATTCCTGTACCAGGCTGCGATCTGCAGGAGCCCCAGGTAAGGCCAGGGGTGATTTTCCCACCTCACCAGGGTGGTGGCACCCCCAGCACCTCGTGGTGAGATCTTCCCGTCCTTCTACTCCGGCTTTGGGTGTCCTTTGGGGTTCCCAGGGCTGGAGATTCCCGGTGGATTCAGGGGCCATCTGACACGGCGGGCAGCAAGCATCCCTCCATGGAGGGGTGGGGACAATCAGGGTGGGGGTGGCTGGAAATAAGGCCCAAAAAATGGGAATTTAAAACTCACTGTTTGCTGCTGGGCACAAGAATGATTCTGAGCTCATTTTAAGTGAAAAAATGGCATTTATGGGGAAATCGGTGAGGATCCCACGTGGGACAGGACAAGGGGACAGGCTTGGGGTGTCAGTGCTGGAGGGGGAGCAGATTGGGGACCAGACACCATCAGCTCCCCCCCCCCTTCCCAGGGACCCCCAAGGGAAGGAGCCTCTGACCCACAGAGTGGGTGTGCGGTGGCACAGGTCACCCCAGTATCACGGGGGGACAAACAGGGGGGCTCAGCCCCACGTGGGACAGGACAAGGGGACAGGTTTGGGGTGTCAGCGCTGGAGGGGGAGCAGATCAAGGACCAGATACCATCAACGCCCTCCCCCCCTCCTCCCAGGGACCCCCAAGGGAAGGAGCCTCTGACCCACAGCGTGACACAGGCACAGGTCACCCCAGCACCACGGGGGGACACGCAGGGGGGCTCAGCCCCCTGGGCGGGGTGGTGAGGGCAGAGCCTGTCCAGGGAAGGGTCAGCAGCCGTGGGGTGGGGGCATCTCTTGTTGTCACTCTGCACCCCCATACCTGCACCCCCTGACCCCCACAACTGCATCCCTGACCGCTCCCTGTTGCCCTGCACCCCCATCTGCACCCCAACATCTGCACCCCCTGACCCCCACAACTGCACCCCTGACTGCTCCCCACTGCCCTGCACCCCCATCTGCACCCCTCACTGCACCCCACAAACCCCCACCACCCTGCACCCCCCATTCGATCTCCACCACCCTGCACCTCTTCTCTGCACCCCTTATCAGCCTGCACCCCATGAACACCCATCACCCTGCACCCCCCGACTGTACCCCATCACCCTGCACCCCACCTGCTCCTCTCATCACCCTGCACCCCCAGTCTGCACCCCGGCACCCCATGAACCCCCCCAGCCTGCACCCCCCGACCCCATCACCCTGCAGCCCCTAAACTCCTCATCACCCTGCACCACACGAACCCACATTATTATGCACTCGACCCCCCATGAACCTGACCCCCCTCCCACTCTGCACCCCTCGTCTGCACCCTGGCACCCCTGCACCCCCCACCCTGGCACCCCTGACCCCCACCACCCTGCACCCCATGAACCCCCATTATTATGCACTCGACCCCCCATGAACCTGCCCCCCCCCACGCTCTGCACCCCTCGTCTGCACCCTGGCACCCCTGCACCCCCCACCCTGGCACCCCTGACCCCCCGCACCCCATGAAACCCCCCACCCTAGCACCCCCCACTCTGCACCCCCTCGCCCCCCCCCCCGCGCTCACCGGCTCCGCGCCTCCGCCCGGGGAACCCGGAAGTACCGGCCCCCACCGGGAGCGCGCACGCCCCGCCCCTTCCTGACGTCAGCGCGCAACGAGGGCGGGGACAGAGGCGGGACACGCCCACCCCTGACACACGGGCGCGTGCGGACAGGCACGTGCGGGCACACGCACAGAGTTGCAGACGCACATGTACATGCAAACAGACGTGCACGCACATGCAATCACGTGTGCAAACGTGCACACACATGCAATCACGTGCACACACGTGCAATCACATGTGCACACGTGTAATCACGTGCACACATACACACACATACCCACACATGCACTCACATGTGCACACACAGGCACACGTGCAAACACGTGTGTATACACGCACACAAGCAATCCCACGTGTGCACACACATACACACATGCAGACATGTACATATGCACACATGCAATCACATGTGAACACATGCATGCAATCACATGTGAACACACACATGCAATCACGTGTACATATATGCACAATCACATGTACACACACGTGCAATCACACATACACACATGAAATCACGTGCACACACACATATGCACACAGGCACACATGCAGACATGCACACATGCGTGCACACATGTACACACACACATGCAATCACATGCACACATACAGACACATGCACACATGCACTCACACATGCACACACACACTCACACATGCACACACACACGTAATCACATGTGCATACATACACACACATGCACACATGCAAAGACATGCACACATGCACTCACATGTGCACACACACATGCAATTACATGTGCATGCATACATGTGCACACATATGCAATCACATGTGCACATACACACATGCACGACACACATGTACACACACACACACACGTACACACACACACGTGCACACACATGTACACACACATGTACGTAAACACATGTGCAGACACATGTATGCACACACACGGGGCAGGCACGAGCACAGCCCGGCTCACCCCTACCTGTACACACTCACACACACACGTACAACACGTGTGTGCTCACAGGCAGGCACACACCTGCACACGCGTGTGCAAGCACACACACCCCCGCACAGGCGGGTGCCACTGCCCGGGGTGCTGCTCACCCCTCCTGAGCATTGCTCACGGCACTGCCACGACACGCGTGTGTACACGTGTGCACGCGCCCTGACACGCGTGCACACGCCCTGACACGCGTGGACGCGCTTCCCTCCACTCACAGGACGCTCTGGGTGAAAATCCTGCCCGTTTTAATGGGAATTCGGGAATCCCTTCCCCATCGTTACACACACACACACACACACACACACACACACACACACACACGCACACGCGTGACGGTTTGACAGCACCCCGCGGTGCGCAGCCCCTCCCCAACCCGCGTGTCCCACCCCCCGTGGGGATGTCCCCTCCTGGGGATAGCGTGTCCCCACGCCCTCCCCCCCCGTGGGGATGTCCCCTCCTGGGTACAGTGTCCCCCCCCCCCGTGGGGGTGTCCCCTCCTGGGTACAGTGTCCCCCCTCCCCGTGGGGATGTCCCCTCCCGGGGACAGCGTGTCCCCCCGTGGGGGGAGGCTCCACGCAGCCGCTGCTGCCCCAGCCCTAGGAGAGCTCCCCGCCCCTCGCAGCCCTCCCGTTCCCATCGCCCTGGGCTGAGTTTCGGGGTGTCCCGAGCGCGTGGCGGACACCTTGTGCTCGGGATCGTTGCTCCGGATCTTGGGGAGCACCGGAGTGAGGCGGCGGAGGCACCGGGGGGCCGGGTAATTCCATCGCCCCGGGACGGCGGAGGCTTCTCCGGGGAGCTGCGGGCACCCAGCTGGGAAAGAGCGGGGAAAGGACGGCGTGAAAAGAGCGGCCACGGAAACGGCCAGGAAACGGCCAGGGAAACAGGCAGGAAAGAGCCAGGAAAGAGCCAGGAAAGAGCCAGGAAACAGGCACAGAAACAGGCAGGAAAGAGCCAGGAAACAGGCAGGGAAACAGCCAGGAAAGAGCCAGGAAACAGGCAGGAAACAGTCAGGAAAGAGCCAGGAAACAGTCAGGAAACAGCCAGGAAAGAGCCAGGAAACAGGCAGGGAAACAGCCAGGAAAGAGCCAGGAAACAGTCAGGGAAACAGTCAGGAAAGAGCCAGGAAACAGGAAAGAGCCTGGAAAGAGCCAGGAAACAGCCAGGGAAACAGTCAGGAAACAGTCAGGAAACAGCCAGGAAACAGTCAGGAAAGAGACAGGAAACAGCCAGGGAAACAGCCAGGAAACAGCCAGGAAACAGCCAGGAAACAGCCAGGGAGACAGCGACCGAGGAAAGAACATCCAAGGAAAGAACATCCATCCAAGGAAAGAACACAACATCCCAGGAAATAAGAGCCCAGAAACAGCCTGCCTGGGGCTGGCAGTGGACTGTTGGGTGGATGAGGAATTGGTTGGATGGTGGCACCCAGAGGGTCTGGTCAACAGCTCAGTGTCCAGATGGAGATCACTGACGGGTGGTGTCCCTCGGGGGTCCGTACAGGGACCACAGACTCACAGAATTGTTTTGGTTGGAAAAGCCCTTTAAGCTCCTGGAGTCCAACCATGAACCCAACACTGACCAGTCCCCACTGACCCATGTCCCTCAGCACTGTGTCTACACCACTCTTCAATCCCTCCAGGGATGGGGACTCCACCACTGCCCTGGGCAACCCCTTCCAATGCCTCAGAACCCTTTCAGCAAAGAAATTCTTCCTCACATCCCATCTCAACTGCCCTGGGCACAACTGGAGCCCATTTCCTCTTGTCCTGTCCCTTGGTCCTTGGTTGCACAGACCCAACCCCACCTCTCTGCACCCTCCTTGCAGGGACTTGGACAGAGCCAGAAGGTCTCCCCTCAGCCTCCTTTTCTCCAGGCTCAGCAACCCCAGTTCCCTCAGCCGGGAACTCAGCACACTTGTGCTCCAGACCCTTCCCCAGCTCCGTTCCCTTCTCTGGACACGCTCCAGCACCTCCAGGTCCTTCTTGCAGTGAGGGGCCCAAAACCAGACTAGACTGGGTAGAAGGAAGAAGTTTTTTACGCTGAGACCCCGGCCCAGGTTGCCCAGAGAGGTGGGAGAAGCCCCATCCCTGGAAACATTCCAGGTCAGGTTGGACGGGGCTCTGAGCAACTGATCTGGTTGAAGATGTCCCTGTCACTGCAGGGAGGTTGGACTAGATGATCTCAAAAGGTCCCTTCCCACCCAAACCATCTGATGATTCCATGATTCTATGAAATATCAGCCCAGGAAATGGCATCCAAGGAAATAAGAGCCAAGGAAAAGCTCAGGAGTTCCCACATCAGAACAAGAGGTGATCAATAAACGTGGGCATCGTCACCATCCTACTTACTACAGCCCAGGTCTGTTGAAGATCTCCTCCTCATCTGAGGTCTCTTCATCATACAGCTCAGCCAGGAGTCTCTCATCCTGGGAATCGAGGGGTTGGTAGAGATCTCTAAGCCACTGGGGTTTGATTTTGCTCTGATCCAAGATGTGTGAGCCCTGGAAAGCACCAGGGATGGGAAGGTTTGGGACAAGGTGAGGAAGAACCAGTGGTGGAGGTGGTGGGCAGAGGGGAGACCTGGCACGTGCTCCCTGCTCTTACCTGCTCTCTAACGTTGTCCTTGTCCTTGCTCCATCTCTGTGGCAGGAATTTTTGAAAGAACCTGGGGAAAAAAAAAAGGAAAAGAAGGATAAAAAGTGAAGGCAGCTGGTGGTGGCAGTTGGTGGCAGGAAGGTTGTCTGCACCCTGCCCTGCTGGGGAAGCAGCTGCTGTAGGATTGGGATGAGGGACATTTCCAGCGCTGCAAAACATCTGGATTTAGTGGGTTAAAGGGGGAGAGAAAAAGGCTTTTGGGCATCATCTCTCCAGAATTCACCATTCCTGATCCATCAACTTGGAGGCTTGGCCAGGGAGGGCTGCAGTGGGTGCCAGCACCCTGCCATGGCAGACACCTCTGGGTGCCGTTTCAGCTGCCCTTCAGGAAGATGAGGAGCCCCAGAAGGAAGGGATGGTGCTGGCTGATGTGGTTGGGAATGAGTCCTGGCTCAGCCTGGATGTGAAAGGCACCTGGAGAGGACAGGATTGAGCTCCTCAGCCTCTCTGGGGAGCGGGGTGGGGACAAATAGGGCAGAGATGTCACCAGAGAAAGAGTTTTGCTGGGAACCAGAGCAGAGGGGCTCTGGCAGCGTGGTCACAGGGATGTGGGACCACACAGGAGCCCAGGGTCAACACACCCACCACATCCAGTGTGTAGCATGGAAAAGAGCTGCCTGGGTGGCTGGTTGAGATGTGAGCAGGTCATTCAGGCTTTGGGGTCCCTTTTCTGGGTCTCTGAAAAAAGCCCCATATCTTAAAACACAGACAGGTGAGTCTTGAGCAGCCAGGACCCACGTGGCTGGGGGGCTGGAGGAGCTGGGGCTGTTCAGAGGAAAGACTCTTTGTGGCAGAGAGTTTTACCTTCTTGGGTGTGATTTACTGGTGCTTCGGGGCTGGGAAGCAGCTGCAGGTTTTTGGGAGTAAACCTGGTGAAGGAGAAAGAGAGAGAGAGAGAGATTTGTAACATCAGGATTTGCTCACTGTACTCTGCAAAACAAGGGAGGCCAAAAGGTTCTTCCTCCAACCCAACCCTTTATATCCATGTGCAAGTCTGTGCCAGCAGCCAGGTTTGTAGGAAGAGCCCATCCTCCCTTCCCACCTCCCTGCTTTTCCCTGCCTCTGGAATGACCTGAACTCCCCAAGCTCTCCTCATCTCACCAATGTTTATATGTCTGCCTTGCTTATCTGCACAGTGCTTTGCAGGGTCCTCCCCTCTCGTTTAACCCCAGTCTGAAACATGTAGGGAGGTGTTTAAAGAAATAAAAAGGTTTTTTTTCTGTGGAGAAGGGCCCCAAAAGGAGGTTGAAACCTTGTGGGTGTGCTGGGTCCTCTGCCCTGCCTGTCTCTGGCACTGCCCTGACCGTGGCACCTGGGAGAAGGACTTGATTTTGGCAAGAGGGAAGGTGGCAGAGGAATTGCTGCAGGGCTGAAAGCAAGTGGTGCTGGCAGGAGAGCAGAACAGGGTCAGAAGAGCCTGGGAGGTGACTGTAGAGGGGTAGGGATTGTGGGATAAAATCTGGGAATGGGTTGATGGGAGAGGTTGTGTCGGGAGGGAGCTACAGCCCCACTCAAGGAAGCTGCACAGCAGAGTTGTGGACAGGTTGTGATAGATGCCAGGACAATTCCCACCCAAGCAGCTCCCACCCGTGCTGAGCTGTATGGTCTGGGTGCCATGACAAGCTCCAAGGTTGGAAAAACATTTCCAGTGTGTCCAGGGCATCCCCAGTGGCACCTGGGGGGGTAATAAACCATGTGGGGAGGCACCACCCTGCCCCTGTGCACCCCAGCTACAAGGTTTGACTGACAGCTGTCTGTCAAACGTGTCACCAGCTTACCTCAACCAGACACAGCACTGTGACATTAATCATGACGATGACAGACAGCGATATCACTAACAGGAGCTTGTCACCAGAGGTGTACACTGGTTTCAACTGGGAGAAAAGGAGAGAAAACCAGGAGGGGAGAGAGGGTTGTTCCTACCATTCCCTGTTGTCCAGAAGGACACATCCAGTGATGCCCAGCATCTCTCCTACCTTCCCTGCCAGTTTCGTGCCTGTCACCCTGGTGAGGGCTATGCCATCAGAAACGTTCCCTTCCAGGAGACACTGGCCCATGAGTGCAGAGTCTCCCTGGTCATTCTGCCTCTTGCTGAGCAGCTTTATGAGCAGCCCCATCTTCCAGAGCAGCTTTGCACAGGCCAGCTGGAGCTCAGGCAGGCTGCAGTCCCTCCTCAGGGCTCGCACCGCCCGGGCGATGAAGGTCCGCAGGGCTTCGTCTGCGATCAGCCAGCGCAGGTGCTGATCCACCTTGGTTTCAAAGAGGTCTCCTTGGACCAGCACATCATCTGGGCTGTGGGAGCTCCCTGTTTTATTGAGGAAACTGGATCCTTCCTTTTGTTGTTTCCAGTGAGTTTCTGTGGTTTGAGGGACCAAACCTAGAGAGGAACCTGGAGAAAGCCCACCTAGAGAGGAACCCTCTCCTCCAGCAGCCTCCTCTCGCGTGCTGCTTGCGACAGGGGGGCTGCTGTTAACCAGCAGGGGATAGAACAAGTGATGGGTTATGTTCAGTCTCTGCTCTGCTTTACCTTCTGTCAGTGTGGGCTCTTCCTCTGGATTCACACTGCCAAATGCCTTGTAGAAAAGCCCATTATTTTTATTCAGAATCGAGCTGTCCCCTTGCTTGTGCTTTCTGTAAGTCCAAACATCATCCTGCCTTGGAGATGGTGCTCCCTCTGCATCTCCTACATCCCCCACATCCCCCAGCTCATGAGTTTTCTTGGTCAGTTCCACAGCATCAGAGTAATTCTGCATGTCAGAAGACCTGGCCACACGAGGGGCCTCTGCTGGGAAGTGTGAGAGGGAAGGTTTTGAAGGAGGTGGGGGTATCTTGTGATGTCTGAAGGTGGATTCCTTGGCAGTGAGGTTTAACCTGCCAGCTGCTTCCCAGAGCTTTAATGTGGCTTGGTTCAAATCTAAGTCATGCTGCTTTTGCCCCCAGCCTGTGGCTGTTTCTCCATCCACTGCTGGGACCTCATGCACCTCATCCTCCTGCAGGGCAGGTGCTGGCAGGGGTGTGACAGTGTTTTTCACAATCATGACACTTTGAGTGTTGTGCAGCTTCTTCTTCAGCTCAGCCACCAGTGCCTTTGCCAGGAAATAGAGTTTCCTCCTATCAGTTTCACTGCTCCAGCCCATGTGCTGAATGCTGTGCAGCAGCAGCATCAACTCCTTACTGGTTTTACCTTCCTGCTTGGATAAGGGCTGAGGGGAATATGAATTTGTTCTGGAAATGAGATCCTTTGGGTTACTGAGGTCACCATCAGTGCCAGTCAGGCTCAGGATGACTGTAAGTGTTATGGTTTCATGGTCTCTGAGCAAAAGCTCCTTGGGTTTGAGGTTCAACACTGTGCTGGCATTCAGCTTTCTGGACTGTATTGCTTCCATTATTTCTCCTTGTGTTATTTTCTCCTCTGCCAGAGGATTTGTGTGAGCTGTAAAACACCAAGAGAGCAGATCAATGACTCCTGTGTCACGAGAAGCTTTCTGCCAAAACACAGGGGCAAAGGTTTACCCTGGGCAGCAGATGCTCCTCTTTTAAGACAAGGGAGTATGTGAACTGAATGGTGGATGTGTTACAGATGGGAAAAATCTTGGTAAATCCATCAGATTATCCCATCAGGGCAAAAAAAAAGATGGATGTTTTTTTTCTGGTGTCTCCCAGGGCTCTGTTTAGATCAGTGGCAAACATCCCAGGGGAATGGGTTTGCTGCCAGAGAGTTTCCCACAGCTTGATACGAGCCAGTGTTGAGTTGCTAAAATCACCATCAAGCTTTTAAACTCAGAGTGAGCCTGGAAAGCAGATACCCAAAGACCTGGTGTTTGTCCCTGAGCAGTGATCCCAACTAGCCCTTCTCCCTGCTGTCAGGAAAACCTGGGATATTTCACATTAAAATGCTTCTGGGTTGTTGTCTGCACCAATCTGCAGTCAGAGCAAGCCCCTGAGATTGAAGAGCTGTTTCTCTGCTCATGCCCCAGGCCTAGGAGAAGTGGAAGATGTGGGGATTTGTTTGCAAACAGCCCAGGAAAGCTCCTGCCCTGGCATGCAAAGGGCACAAGCTGAGTCTGCAGAGCTGGGATAAATCTTCAAGAGCCCCACACCGAGGCTGCAAACACAACCTTATCTCTAATCCTGCTTTGCAGATAGCTTAATGCCAGAGGCAGGGTGACATGGTCAAGAATATTTACAGATTACAAAGGTATTTAGGCCTTTTTTTCCTGTTAAAATGATAGGAAATTGGACACCTTTGAGTATCCAGCCCTAAATGGCTTAGCAGCCTGTTGTCCCTAGACTTGCAGTGAGGTTAGGCTCACTTCTCCACATCCAGTTTGAACATGAGTTACTGGGGGGACCTTGGAAACTTCAGTGTCTCTATTTTCCAGGAGTCCAGTTTGTCTCTGTGCTTTGAACAGGATGATATTGACCCTGTGCAAAGACTGAGCAGGACAGTGCACTGCTCCCACTGCACAGGCTAATGAGAGAATGAACAACTCCTGGTGGTCACCTCATGCCCTGCAAGGGAGATGGGGGTTACTGTCCCCTCTCCTCCACACAGGGAGCAGGGTGGCACAGAGATCAGGCAATTTTTCCAAGGTCACTCAGGCAATTTTTGGAGCCTGTATATCCCAAACCACCTCCAACACACCCTGCATTCCAAGAGGTGTCTACAGGCCTGCCTAGGGGTATCCATGCTTGGTTATGGGTCTTGGGTGGCAAGTCTGAGGTGCAGCTCAGGAGGTCTCACCCTGCCAGAGCAATGCAAACACCGCCAGACACTTTGTCTGTGCTGTCTCTGGGACCCTTTTTGCCACTGAGCTGTGACTAACCAAGGTATGGTGACACTGGAAAGACTCAGGAGGTTGTCAGGGGACATTTGAGGGGCTTATGAGAAGATGGTGCCTTCCAGTGCTTGGGAATGGTACTGGGAATGCATGATTTCCTTGGCTAGACCCACTGTGTAGGTTGGAAGCTCGCCTGTTTGTTTAGCCCAGCAAGCTATTTCTCCTCAAGATAGCATTTGACACAGAAGATATGTGTCACCACCAGTCATCACTTTTGAACCCTTGTTTTTTCCAAGTCACATGCTCAAAGGGGAACTTTTTGTGCCTGTGGCTCAGGGAACACAGTTCAAGGCCTCCCAGGTCTCACCTGCACTGGCCTCTGGGCTGATTTAAAGGCCTGGCATGGATGAAGCTCCTCTAGTGAGTGTGCCCAGATTTAGTGCCCCTGGGACTGGCCAGGAGCCACCAGGCTGGACTGATGCCATCAAGGTGGCTGAGAACTCACACAAAATAGGACCATGCTACAGGTTCTAAAGCTGGGGGAAATGAGGCAGATTGGATGTCTCCATCGACAGCATGGGGAAGCCTACCACACCGAGGAGCTCTGGTGGTGCACAGGTCCTCACACTGGAACTTGATGGTCCTGCATGGGGTTTTGGTGGTGTGTTTCTCCTGGCAGAAGCAGCAGGCCACATCACTGGGCAGTTTCCTAAAGATAAGAGGTTACTGGAGAAAAACCCAGCATCTCAAGTCCTATCTCTGAATCCAACTCAGGTAACAGACAGATTCATGGTTTTGTTTGGGATTTCTTCTACAGCTCTCTGGAAAACTTCCCACCCCCCAGTTCCAAAGGAGAAAGATGTTCTCCAGATTTTTAAGAGAGGTTTCAAACACAAGATAGGCTCCTCTGGTGGCATCAAAATGTTGGTTTTACCTTTGAAAATGGAACCAATCCCAAAATGCAGTTTGAAACAGAACCATACCCCACCTTGATGAAAACTTCCCTTTGAAACACCTGGGAAATGTCACCTAAAAGGTGAAATTCTATTTTCTTAGCAGGTGAGTTTGGGAGGTCCTTAAAAACAAAAAGCAAACCTTAGGCTTACTGGAGTGATTCTGACTGAGTGGTGAATTGGTTTGGTACCCAAGCAGATCCCTTGTAGCAGCAATTACACTCTGCTGGCAGCACAGAGCCAGCCCCTGGGTACTCACAGCGTTTCCAAGCGGGCTGTGGTCAGGAGGAGCGTGAGCAACGTCTGCTGAGTCACTTGGGTTGCACCCAGGTCTCTGCAAGGATTTGAGACATCACATTACATTTTTCAGGCAGCATTACCAGAACTTGGCTCTGAGAACAAGACCAGGTCCTTGATGATTGTGGTGGTGTTCAAAGAGGGATCCCCTTCTGCCTAATCAAACAGAAATGATTCAAAACTCGATCGCCTTTCTGCTTTGACCCGCTCCTAACTGTAGGGTCTGAAGGAGGGAGGGATCCTGCAGATCTCCTGGGAGATAAATGCAAACAGAAAGGATTCCCCAGCTCAAACCCCTCCTTTTGCTCTCCCATGAGTGCAGCTCCAGTCCATGAAGGGAGACACTGAATCCCCTGATGAATTCCTGTGACCTTGGGAAGAGAGATAACACCAGTGCAAAGAGAAAACGTGCTGAGCAGGAAGCAAAGGGAACCTGTGGGACAGCGGGGCTGCGAGCAGGAAGGACCTCTGCAAACAGCCAGGACATCTTCCTCCCTGAGGAGTCACAGATGTCACCAGGAGCCATAGGCTGCTGTCAGCTGTGATCAACACAGAGCATCACCTGCCCTGAGCTGTGCCAGGGCACTGGGGTGGGGATGGGGGGTGTGCAGAAGCCTAGGTCTGCAGGCATGAGCACCTCAAAGAGTGGGGTTCCACCTTCTCAGTGCTCAAGCAGGAGTGAGGGGCATGTCCAGAGCCTTCAGGCCACTCCACAGCCCCAGACACTGATGTCTTTGTGTCCCAACTCCTTGGTTGCTTTCCAGCTGGGGATACACCAGAGCTGCTTGGCCTTTGCCTTGCTCTGCTGATGCTGAGGTGATTTGTGCCTCTAGCAGAACAAGGCTGGGAGAAGAGTGAGATTTGCTACTGGATCTTTGCTTTCCTGACAACAGGGCACTTGAGAGAGACAAAGATCTACATGAATCTGGTGAAAATGAGTCAATACTTACAAATATTTGACTGAAGGCAGCTTGAAGAATGATGTGTCAGCAATAACAGAGAGAGGGTTATGGCTTAGGATCCTGAAAAAAAATCACATAGCACTGTGAGTGGGTGATGGGAGGGACATGAGCTGTGTGGGAAGGGGACAGCCAGTTCACATGTCCCCTTACAGACACAGACCCATGAGTCTGGAAAGCCAAGATCAGCTGGCCCTGTGCAGCAGGCACTGGAGAAAGGGGAGATGGTTCCACCACTTACTGCAGAGTGAAAAAACCCCAACCCAGTGGTGCCTGAAGTGCACAAACACAGCTAAATCAAAGTGAATTTCCACTAGATCATTGCAAAGTCTTTCTGTGATCAAGGGGCTTTTCCTCTTTGCCAGGCTTCACATTTCTACCCTTTGAATATCAGAGAGGCCCAGAGAGAGTTGTGGCTGTTGTATCTGATGCTGAATTACATTGAAATCCCCTTTCCATGCTCCTCTCTGCGCTGTGTGTGTGGTGTAAAGGGGTTTATGGTTGGTAAGGATCCAGCCCACTTTTATGGATGGCAGATGTGGATTTGGCTGAATGATTTTTACTCAAACCTCCCCAAAGAATTTCCTTTCAAGTGGAGAACAAACATAGGAAATTTCAGCCTGAAGATAAAAAATTGGCTCAGTGCTACTTGTGTGAGGAAGAGGCTGGGATGAAGGCTGGAGGCAGGAACAGATGCTGATGGGCTGATTCACAAAATCCATCAGGTCCTGATTAGCTCCAGCTAAAAGAGCAAAAACCCAGAAGTGCTTCTTCTGGAAAACACAACATCTCTCTCTTTCCTCCTCAGCTCCTCTTTGCTTCCCACAACCACGACTCTGATGTTATTTTAAAGTCATATTTTCTTACATTTCCACTGTCAATAAACTTTGACTCTATCACTGCAGCCAGCCAGGCAAAGCTGTGGCCTAGTCCTGCAGGAATTGGTGTTCATGATTTATTCTCCCACCTTATTTGGTGTAGCACTTGAGAAATACTGCACTTTGCAGGAGAGCAGGGAGATGTGGTCTTCTCCTTGGTGGGTAAAACACCCTGGCTGCCCACTGACTGCAGATCCAGATGGAAATGCTGATCCTATCCCTGGAGGGCTTTTTGATAAAACCAACTATGGATTAGTCAGGGACTAATTTAGGGGAAATGGCTTTAAGCTGCAAGAGGGGAGGTTTAGATGAGATGTGAGGAAGAAATTCTTCACTGTGAGGGTGGTGAGACCCTGGCCCAGGTTGGCCAGAGAAGCTGTGGCTGCTCCTCCCTGGAAGTGTTCTGGGCCAGGTTGGATGAGGCTTTGAGCAACCTGGTCTAGTGGAAGGTGTCCCTGCTGCTGGCAGGGGGTTGGGACTGGAGGAGCTTTAAGGTCCCTTCCAACCCAAACCAGTCTGGGGTTCTGTGATTCTGTGATTAAATCATGTTTTCTCAAGACACCAAAAGAACAAAGTTTCCTTTTTGTGGATGTTTTTGACACCTTGTACTTTTAAATGTAAATATGCCAAGTGGAAATTTCTGGCTAAAAATCTGGGTCACATCCCAAACCCCTGATCACTCTGCCTCTTCTCCCTGCCCACCAGCATTTCTTTCTCATCCATCCCCTTCAGCTCCCTCCACTGCTGTTTGAACCTGAGGCTGGTTCAAGGAAGCCATGGAGAAGTTGGACAGGCCAGGAGAAAGTGGCTTTCAGGCTGCAGACTCTTGGTGGACGTTGGATGACATCTATAGTAGGATTCAGGACTTTGCAGAGAGCAAATCTGCTGTTCCCCAGTGTCACTGCAGAGTCTCACTCTGATCTACCTTTAGACCTTGTTCCACTTACACCTTCTGTAAAAACTGCAGCCCATGCCATGCCTGGAAAGTGCCATTCTGGATCCATGTGATGAGATTTCCACCAAGGTTTCTGGGGAAAAAGAAGATCACAGGAATAAATCAGCTCTGTCCTACAGGAAGCTGGAGCAAAGAAGTATTGATTGGTAGGAAATATGCAAATCCAAGGTAGAATAGGGAGGAAACTGCCTCTTTTATTTGGTTTTTTCAACCTGTCAAGGAGAGGAAATGAAGTGCACATGTGCTTAATCTATTTCTGTTCCAGCAAGCCTTCAAGAAATGGCTTCTATTATGGCTGCATTTGGACAACCACGCTAGGATCTCTCATCCTGCTGCGGGTCACCCAGCCAGCTGCATTGATCTCTTGGAGCTCAGTTAGGATTTTAACAGGAGAAATGGAGTCATTGCTCTAAAAATAACAGACAGATTTTCTAGCAAGGGTTATAAATGCAAACAGACTTCACTAAATACACTAGGAAGGAACTTTTCTAACTCACAGGAGCTGCAGAAAAGGAAGTGGCTCGAAAGCGTGTTCCTCAATGGACAGGATTTTATTGGAAGACAGATCCCTGGTAAAATTAGAACACAAAATGTTAATTACATTCACACTGTCCTGTTTACTTGCTCTTGCTCTGACACTGGCAGCAGATATGTGACCCAGCTCTGATTTCACAGTGTTTCTATCTGGTATTAGCTGGCAGGGGTGTGTAACCTGTGATAACCCCCCTGACCAGAGGTAGCTTTCATCTCACAGAGTCACAGAATCCCAGAGTGTCAGGGACTGGAAGGGACCTCGAAAGCTCATCCAGTCCAACCCCCCTGCCAGAGCAGGAACACCTGGATGAGATCACACAGGAAGGTGTCCAGGTGGGTCTTGAATGTCTCCAGAGAAGGAGACTCCACACCCTCCCTGGGCAGCCTGGCCCAGGGCTCTGTCACCCTCACAGGAAAGAAGTTTCTTCTCAAGTTTAAGCAGAACCTCCTGTGTTCCAGCTCACACCCATTGCCCCTTGTCCTATCACTGGACACCACTGAGAAGAGCCTGGCCCCATCCTCCTGACACTCACCCTTCAAATATTGATCAACATTAATGAGGTCCCCCCTCAGCCTCCTCTTCTCCAAGCTCAAGAGCCCCAGCTCCCTCAGCCTTTCCTCATCAGGGAGATGCTCCACTCCCTTCATCACCTTGGTGGCTCTGTGCTGGACTCTCTCCAGCAGTTCCCTGTCCTTGAACTGTGGGGCCCAGAACTGGACACAATATTCCAGATGTGGCCTCACCAGGGCAGAGTAGAGGGGAAGGAGAACCTCTCTGGACCTACTGACCACAGCCCTTCTAATGCACCCCAGGATGCCATTGGCCTTCCTGGCCACAAGGGCACAGTGCTGGCTCATGGTCACCCTGCTGTCCCCCAGGACCCCCAGATCCCTTTCCCCTACACTGCTCTCTAGGAGATCATTTCCCAGCCTATACTGGAACCTGGGGTTGTTCCTGCCCAGGTGCAACACCCCACACTTGCCCTATTATACTGCATCAAGTTTTTCCCTGCCCAGCTCTCCAGCCTGCCCAGCACGGCCTGCTGCTGTGTCAGCCACTCTTCCCAGCTTTGTATCGTCAGTGGCTTTTATTTTGTTTTCCTAGCTCTGATCCCACCAGAATTATTTTAGGGCTTGATTTTCCTCTCTGATAACAGAAAATATTCTTTAGGCAGGCAGTTTAGCAGCTGAGGAAGCATTAGCATGAAGCACATGGATTTATGGCCTTCTGGATGGGTCACAGAGATGCCACCTGCCTTCCTCTGGTGCCACCAGTGCTGAAGTCAGCCAGAAAAGCACGAGCAGAACCTCTTGTTTGAGGGCTCAGGGCTGGGTTGGGAACCACATGTCAGATGAAAATGGTTATTTGTCTCTTCATCCCTTTTCGGTGAAAAAAAAAGGGGTTAAAGGGACCTTATTAAAGATGTAAAATCCAGATCATGGAAGTCTGCAAAGGGCACAATGAAGGGGTAAACTCAACTCCACTTCCCTCCACAGCTCTGCTGTCAGATGGTTGTGTAGACACTCAGCCAGGATTCACCTGGCTTAGCTTTAGAAACCAAAAGGTTCCTTGTCTCAGCCTGAATTAGCTGCCCAGGCTTGTTCTGCAGCCAACAGCAAGAGAGAAATAGCTCTGGGGAGTGGTTCAGCCTCTCCTCAGACAGGTTCCCAAGATCAGTTGGGTGAATGGGAAGTGCCTGTTCCTCTCCATGAACCATAACGAGAGCCTGAACAATTAGCTTAATCCCAGGCAATTATTAGGCATCTACAATTAGAGGAGATGAATGGACAAGCTTTCTGCTGTGGGAAGTGGTCTCTTTTACTCAGTGGGTGTTCAGGGAGAACATCAGGGAGCAACTGCAGGGTCTGGACCTCCCAGGGAGGCAGCTGGGTGGTGGAAAGGAGGTCTTTGCACGTGTGATCTCAGAAGAGCTTTGCAGAGCTGTGTTTGCAGCCTTGTGGAAGGGGAGAGTGGCTGGAAGGCTGTTTCATCCCAACCTCACTCATTTAGCCTGCAATCCACATCCTGCAGAACATGCTTTCTGCTTTTAAGTTCTTGGATCCTTCTTTTCTAGGATGTAGGGCACATGCACCTCCTAAAAAGCCATGAGGAAGAGGAGCTGCTGTGGGCAGTGAGCCCCAGCACTGGCACTACCTTGTTTTCCACCATTCCCCAGCACTAAGAGGAGGCTTAGGTGCAACCTTAGAGCTGGAGTAGCTCCAGAAAGTACAAAGACCACCCTGGACTTGGCTCCTTCCAAGCCAATGTGAGTAGTAGAAAATACAAAACCTCCCTTTTGGTGAGAAAAATGCAAGTATTTAAGGGTCACACTCAATAAATGACTCTGCAAATGCTGATGGAGTGGAGATACTTGCCATGATCTACAACTATGAGCAACAGAGGGGATTTGGGGACACCTGTGTCTCCTCATTTCAGCTACTCTAGTAACAGAAGCAGGACCTCAAACATGACCTTCATGAGCCAAATCCAAGCCAGAGCTTCCCTTGCTGTCAGCTTTTTTACACAAGTAGTGTTTTTATCTTGGACATGAAGTTTGTGTTGAGAAATCAGTGTACCTGCATCTCCTCTGAGGCTCAGGAGATCTGGGCTCTGGACACTAAAGCTCTGAGCCTCCACGAGGAGATTTATTTCTGCCTTTAGGATAAAAAAAGAGAGCGTGACAGTGGCCAAGTAGAGGACAGAGAACAGGACAGAAGATTTTGCCACTCTTGTTTCACACTTCCCTCTTCTGCACTGCACAGGAAACCCTAAAATATGTGAAAAAATGAAATTCAAGGAGAAAAAAAAACCCTAATGCTCTTCTGCTCCCTTCCAGACAGAGCACTTGTTGCAATTTCATATGACATTGTGTGGACATAGATGTGCATATTTGTTTCTCCTCCAAGAGGAGGGGGGACTCAGCTGGGTACAGCCCTGAACCACATCATTGATTTTTAATAGAAAAAAAACCCCAGTTCTAGCTTTGAGGTTAGCCCTGCTCTGAGCTGGAGCTTGAAGTGGAGACCTCCCAGCCCTGGCTTGCTGGGATTTCAGCAGAGGAAGGGGTAGTGGAGACTTTCCACCAGGAATAGACACCAGAAAGGCTTTCCCCAAGAGTGATGAGCAATATGGGGCTCTGTCTTCCAAAGCAATGGAGGTCTTCCCATCCAAACCCCAGCAGAAGCAAGGCATGCATGGGTTCAGCCTTGTTCTAGGTGGTTCTCAGCCCCAAAATGTTGATCCTCAGATCAACAGAGGCAGAGGCAATCTCCCAGGGTGTGGGAGCTCACTGTTAGCTTGGGTTAACTACAAGTCACCCAATATCTGTAGGAAAGGGCAGCAGCCTCCTCCCTCTTGGTTGGGTTTGGGGAAATGAAAGTTGCACCATGGCCCTGTGGGAATCCTCCCCAACAGCACTGCTGCAGCACCAGGACACCCTGCTCTGTGCTGGCTGCAGCTTGAAATTGAGGAGAAATCAAACACAGATGCATGGGGGGGAAGTCAGGCAAAAGGGGTCCAAGGGAGGGTGAGGAGCAGCCCACTGTGGTGGGCAGGGGATGGTACCTACAGGTGCTTCAGCAGGAGCAGACCCTCCAGTGAATGCTTCTTCACTGCTTGCAGATCGTTGTCCTGGAGGACTCTGGAATGAGACAAAGGCACATCTAATTGTTCCATCAGCTGCTCTCCAGGAGGAAATGGGATTTTCAGGGGAAAAGACACTGCAGAAGCTTTACTAAAACACCTCTTGGAGTCATGATAGGGATCACCACTACTCATGGCAGGAGCAGGTGATGCTCCTGGGCTGCTGAAGCTAACCACAGCCTGATCACAGATTAAACAGGCAGAGGGATGGTCCCCTAGGATGGAAGGGACACAGCTCAGGGCACTTCTTGACACCCCAGGAAGCCCTGGGGATTCAAACCCCTCCTTGCTTTGGGGGTTCAAACCCTTCAGCTTTGAATTCAGATAGAAATGGTGTGTGTGGTGCTTGTGCTCTCCATACCCTTGGCTGAAAAAAACAGACCAAAAGGATTGAAAACACCTGAACTCCTGATATTTGAAACCCTGGTTGATACTTACAGGTGCTCAGCCCATGGGTACTCCTTCCACGCCTCTTTTTCAAAGGAAGAAATTGAGTTGCCAGTGAAATCTCTGCAGGGAAATGATTGACACTGTCACTTCTCAGGAGAACCCCTTCCCCTACAAAATTGGCTGCTGAGGTGGAAGTGGAGTTTGCCTGAAGATGCAACAGCATGGCCAGCCCAGCTTCACCCCTCAGTGCGGCTGCACGAGCCCCTCAAAGCCAAGATGTGTCCTGCTGGTGACTCCTGGGTGTTCCAGGAGGGGTTCAGAGAATCACAGACTGGTTTGGGTGGGAAGGGGCATTTCAAGATCATCTAGTCCAACCCCCTGCAGTGACAGGGACATCTTCAACCAGAGCAGGTTGCTCAGAGCCCTGTCCAACCTGACCTGGAATGTTTCCAGGGATGGGGCTTCTCCCACCTCTCTGGGCAACCTGGGCCAGGGTCTCACCATAAAAAATTTATTCCTTCTATCCAGTCTAGTCTGGTTTTGGGCCCCTGACTCCAGGAAGGACCTGGAGGTGCTGGAGCGTGTCCAGAGAAGGGACCGGAGCTGGGGAAGGGTCTGGAGCACAAGTGTGCTGAGTTCCCGGCTGAGGGAACTGGGGGTGCTGAGCCTGGAGAGAAGGAGGCTGAGGGGAGACCTTCTGGCTCTGTCCAAGTCCCTGAAAGGAGGGTGGAGAGAGGTGGGGGTGGGTCTGTTCAACCAAGGAGCAAGGGACAGGACAAGAGGAAATGGGCTCCAGTTGTGGCCAGGGCAGTTGAGATGGGATGTGAGGAAGAATTTCTTTGCTGAAAGGGTTCTGAGGCATTGGAAGGGGTTGCCCAGGGCAGTGGTGGAGTCCCCATCCCTGGAGGTGTTTAAAAGCTGGGTAGATGTGGTGCTGAGGGACATGGGTTAGTGGCCACGGTGGTGTTGGGTTGACGGTTGGACGTGGTGATCTTAAAGATCTTTTCCAACCAAAACAATTCTATGATTCTGTGGTGGTTTCTAAATCTCTCCTCTTTTAGTTTAAAACCATTTCCCCTTGTCCTGTCACTACAGGCCCTGCTCAAAAGTCTGTCCCAGGCCCTTCAAGCATTGAAGGTGCAGTAAGGTCTCCCTGGAGCCTTCTCTTCTCCAGGCTGAACAGCCCCAACTCTCTCAGCCTGTCCTCACAGCAGAGCTGCTCCAGCCCTGGCATCATCCCCGTGGCCTCCTCTGTCCCCGCTCCAGCAGCTCCGTGTCTCTCCCGGGCTAAGGGTCACCAGCAATCCAAGCCGGGGGAGGCCCCGCCGGGTACTCACAGGAGGGCGAGGGCCGGGCGCGGTGCCGGGGGCGGGCGGGCCAGGCCGCTGTGGCTGCAGTCCAACAGCCGCCGCTGGCAGCGGCAGCGGAGCGGGCAGAGACCCCCGGGCCGCCCGGGGCTGGGAGCCGCCGCCGCCAGCAGCAGCAGCAGCGCCAGGAGCAGGAGCGGGCGGCCGGCCCGGGGCGGGCCCATGGCGGAGCAGGCCCGGCCGGGGGGGGTCGCCGGGTAACGGGGTGTTGGGCCGCAGGGCTGGGGCCGGGCACCGGCCTCGCCGCCCCGGCAGGACCTGGAGCTTCGGGCCCCTCCGTGGTGAGCGGAATATCCCAGATGAAGCCCCTCGCTGGAGAACTCGGCCCGTGAGGAGGCTCTGCAGCCCAGGGCGGGCTGCTCCCTCCCCGCGGTGTCCCCCGTCACGGGGTCCTGCTTCCCACTTGGGTCTCTCCAGATTCACATTGGGCTGTGTTTCAGCTTCAACTTCCCAGTTCAAAAGCTGACCTGGTGGCTTCTCCTGGAGGAAATCACCCCGTTCCTCTCTTTTCTGTTGAGTTAACCAGGTCACACTCCTCTCAGGTCGAGTCCCATCGTTCCTGTGGCTCTTCCCTGAGCTCTCCTATTTTTCAATCCTTTTTTTTTTTTTCTCCAGAGGTCAAAAAAATCTGAGCAGAGATCTGTTACAGGACCCCAGACTGGTTTGGGTGGGAGGGACCTTAAAGCTCACCCAGTCCCAGCCCCCCTGCCAGCAGCAGGGACACCTTCCACTAGACCAGGTTGCTCAAAGCCTCATCCAACCTGGCCGAGAACACTTCCAGGGAGGAGCAGCCACAGCTTCTCTGGCCAAGCTGGGCCAGGGTCTCACCACCTTCACACCAAAGAATTTCCTCCTAAATCAAGCAAACATTCCCCTCACCACCCCCCACTCGTGACCAGGGAGCTTGATGCCCTTTTCCCATTGCTTGTGCTGAGGTTCATTCATCACACAAGGTTCCAAAATTTTACTTAATTTAATAAAAAACCTCTTAAAAAGAATCTTTGCTTTACATCATGACAATGGTCCAACTATTTGTTGGGACCCATACTCAACCCATGTGGGTCTACACATTATTCAAAGGCTTATTTCCTTAAAAGAAATTTCACTTACAATACATTATCTTTTTTTTCTGAGCCTGTGCAGACAACTCTTAAGTCCCACAGCTACTCCTGCTGGTCTCCTGCTGTCTCAGGCTTTCTCCTGCACATTGGAGAGAACCTGAATTTGCAGGGAGGACTCATTCCTTTGATTTTTCTGGAAGTGCTGTGCACATCTGTTACGTTGTCTAAATAATAATGGTGCAGCTAAGCTGCCTTCCATATATAGCTGACCTGGATAAGTTGACAGGAAAACACTTCCTCTCCTAAACCAGCATCTATTTTTTTGGCTTAATTTTAGTAACATTGGGTTTATCACCCCTTTCTTTCTCTGTTATGTATTTGGAGAAAAAAAAGAAACCATTGGTTGTGATGCACATGTCATTTCTCAGTGTTTCAGACTTTCATTCCTAATCAAACACTGCAGAACTGAAGACAGAGCTGCACTAATTAGATGGCATCTCTCAGCTAGGGAGCTCATCATCAAAACTGAGAGCAGACAAAACTTCTTCTTCTTCAAAGTCAAACTGTTCCAAGGACAATTCATTGACCTGGGAAGAGAAATCCAGAGTAAAAAAGTCTTTCTCTACAATGTATTTTAGCTTCATCCCTCTGCACCTGGAAACAATATATTTTTACCACATAAAGAAACAGCCTCCCTGGAATTTACCAACTCTGGAACATTTCTGTTTTGGAAAGACTGACCAACATCACAAGGCAATGAACCAAAAGGACACCCAGCAGCTTCCCTCCTGAGCCTGGCCTTCCCAATTCCTGTCTGCTCCTCCTATCAGGCTGGAAGGTGCCTTGTGGAGAGAGAGAGCACTGAATTACCTCCCACACACCAGCACAAGGGAAGTGAGACAGCAGGGGAGGTGAGGGATGACTCTTCTGGTAAAACAGAGGTTTGAGAAGCAGCAGGTTTTCTGTTTGACTTTGCTGCTCACTTCCCTTATGGTCACTGCATGTTAGGTCAGCTCTCTGTGGGTTTAAAAGAGGTCAGATAGAAGGGGCTGTACAGAGGAACACGCAGAGAGAGAACCAACCAGCAGAGATCTCATCTTCTCAACTGATAAACAAAATAATCTGATGGACATTAGTTACTTACACACCAAACTACCTCCTGTTTTCCTGCTTCTCTTCAGTAAGATTTCTGCTGGTGGACACCAGGTGACTCAGTGTCATCAAAGGGAATAACGTGTCACAAGGTTTGTTCAGACATTTCCTGGGCACAGACTGCAGGAGGAGTTGTGGTGCTGATGCATCATGTGAGAGCGATGCTTCCTTCCAGGAGATCACCCTGTCACTGCTTTCAGACTAAGGGACTTGAAAATCCTCCACTCAGGACTTGCTGTGTGGAACAGCTGGCACACAGAACTCATCTCACTGAGCACAGGGATTGAAGTTTTACTGTTGTACCTGGGTATTTTTGTTCTGCCCACACTAACAGATCCCACTATGACCTGCAGGGATTTCACCAAAGCTTTTGTTTCACCACAGCTTTTATTTCACCAAAGCTTTTATTTCACCAAAGCTTTTAACAATCATTCCCTCTAGGGTAAGGATAAGTTTATGAAGGACATTTCTAGATGGGGAGTTTTATTTATTTAAGAACTTATTAATAAATAATTTGATTTCACCTACTGTGGCTTTACTGGGATTGTCACTCTCACAGATTCCATGAAGAGCAGTCCTGGACAATGTCATGTGTCAGACTTGTCAGCCTGCACCATAACACTCCTGTACCCCAACTGCTTGCTTTCCTGTGCTGACACATACCTGCATTTCTGCACAAAGATACCCCCAAAAGTCAGATTTTTCATAGAATCATCAGATGTTGTGAGTTGGGCAGGACCCACCAGGATGATGGAGTCCAACTCCTGTCCCTGCACAGGACAAGCCCAACATTCACACCATGGCCCTGAGGGCCTTGGCCAAATGCTGCTGGAATCTTGTCAGCCTTGGGGCCATCAGCACCTCCCTGGGGAGCCTGTGCCAGTGCTCCACCACCCTCTGCCTCAAGAACCTTTTCCTCATGGTTTTAAATGGTTTTCCTAACTGTTTTAAACCCTCAGTGTGCTGTACACTTCTGAGGTGTGATCACACCCTGGGATTTCAGTCAATTGCTGCATAAAGGGAAGGTGTCAGAGGCTGTAACAGTTAACAGCTGTACATCCAAGGACTGTAACATCCAGGCCCTGTGCAAAAGCTCAGTATCCACTGGGCTCACCTCAACAAGCCCCTTCAGTTCCTCTTCTGTTAAGGAGTCTGTGAGCTCCTCTTGGGTGGAATTGTACTCCACAGCCACCTTCCCATTCTCTGAAACAAGCAAACAGAATAAACGGTGAGAAATGTGGGTAGTTACTACTGTGTGCCCCCTGAACCCCCTGATTTCCACAAAAGGTTCAGAGGAAAAGAATTTGTATCAATGATCACAGAACCCCAGACTGGTTTGGGTTGGGAGGGACCTTAAAGCTCATCCAGTCCCAACCCCCCTGCCAGCAGCAGGGACACCTTCCACTAGACCAGGTTGCTCAAAGCCTCATCCAACCTGGCCCAGAACACTTCCAGGGAGGAGCAGCCACAGCTTCTCTGGCCAACCTGGGCCAGGGTCTCACCACCCTCACACCAAACAATTTCTTCCTCACATCTCAGCTCCATCTCCCCTCTGCCACTTTCAAGCCATCACCCCTTGTTGTGTCACTCCCTGCCCTTGGCCAAAGTCCCTCCCCAGCCTTCCTGGAGCCCCTTCAGGTACTGGGAGGCCACTGGAAGGTCTCCCTGGAGCCTTCTCTTCTCCAGGTTGAACAGCCCCAACTCTCCCAGCCTGTCCTCACAGCAGAGCTGCTCCAGCTGTCTTTCATTATCATGAAAGTTACAATATTAGCCCAAACAGTCCAGAAAATCAGACCTTACCCAAGACTATGAGGAGGATCTTCTGAAAGGCACTTGCCAAAGCCTTCCCAGTTGCGAGTTTCTGAGCTCTCCTCGAGGCTGTGACGATCTGGAGAGGATCTGAACACAACAAGCAGCACGTTGACATTAAGGTGACACTGTGCACATGAAGCACACCAGCTGCATCTCGCTAAGAAACAATCAAACACAGCCTTAGGGATCTGATTAAAAAGCTGTTTATGTTTTGGGAGTTGCTGGCAGCGTGGCAGCACCCTGACAGGGGCTTTGTGTGCCAACACACAGCAGCTCACGATCCTCAGCCCCGTGCCAGGACCCTGCCCCGGGCAGCAGGCAGTGGAGAGCCCCACCAGCACCTGAACTGGGCCATGGACACAATCCCATGGGCATGTTCACACCAGAAGTGGCTGTGATGGGGAATGAATAACACTGCAGGCAAGAGGGGGAGAACAGGGGGCAGGAAAGTGATCCTGGTGTGAAGGAGGGAGGGAAGAGGCACGCTCAGGGTCCCTTACTGCGTAGCACAGCAGCTCACAAGGCCCTGCACAGATCCTTGCCTCCAGCTAAATTCAGAGACTTTAACAGACACACAAACTGTGCAAACACAAGACCAACCAGCACCTGTGGCAGCTGCTAAGAGACTTCCAGCTGCATCCAAAACCTACCTTCACCGTTTTCTATGTCTGCCTCACCAAGGGCAACTCCCCTGGTGCACACCCCATGGTTGGGCAGTGTCACCTCCACAGCACACAGGTATTTCACAGATCCTTTCTGCAATGTCTTTCCCAGTTCCTCATTGTCACCATCAAAGCCTGATACATTCTGCAGCTGTTGGGAAGAACCACAGGTAATTAATTTTGATTAGATAGGAAGGGGATGTTATGACCACTTAAGCTTCTGCCTGCATACTGCAGACCTTCTCTGCACAGCGTGGGAGTCCAAGGCAGAAGCAGATGGTGGAGACAGAGCAGGGATGGTTTCTGTTTTGACCCTGTTTTAAAACTACCTCATAGTCCCCATGCTCTGGCAGCCTCAGGCACTTTCAGCACATGAACACTATTGTCAGGCCCTGGAACTGCTTTCATCACAGCCACCCCTGTTTTTATTAACAGCCAGTGCCCTCACCCATAGCAATCTTCTCTGCCCAGGCTTTCCAATACCCCATCTGTGGTCCAGAACAGCTCCTGTAGCTGTCTATTATTTATCACAGAATTGGTTGGTTGTAAAAGATGTTTAAGATCATTGAGTCCAACTGTAAACCCAGCACTGCCAGGTCCACCACTAAACCATGTCCCTCAGCACCACATCTACCCGGCTTTTAAACACCTCCAGGGATGGGGACTCCACCACTGCCCTGGGCAACCCCTTCCAATGCCTCAGAACCCTTGCAGCAAAGAAATTCTTCCTCACATCCCATCTCAACTGCCCTGGCCACAACTGGAGCCCATTTCCTCTTGTCCTGTCCCTTGGTCCTTGGTTGAACAGACCCAGCCCCACCTCTCTGCACCCTCCTTGCAGGGCCTTGGACAGAGCCACAAGGTCTCCCCTCAGCCTCCTTTTCTCCAGGCTCAGCACCCCCAGTTCCCTCAGCCGGGAACTCAGCACACTTGTGCTCCAGACCCTTCCCCAGCTCCGTTCCCTTCTCTGGACACGCTCCAGCACCTCCAGGTCCTGCTTGGACTCAGGGGCCCAACACTGACCCCAGCACTTGAGGTCCATATTTGAGGACAATTCCTCTTATTCCACCAACCACTCTAAGGAAGAAGAGGATGAGGGGAGGGATGATGGAGGGTCCCTTACTGTGATGATGTGACTGGACCAGCCGTTGAAGCCAAGGTAGTGGTTGGCCAACTCCTGGCACTTGTTGCTGTTCAGAGCAAGGACTTGTTGCTGAAACCCTTTCTGCTTGGTGCAAACACAAACCTGGCCAGGGAAGAAGAACCCCAGTTAGCCAGGCTTTGCTTGGAAGGTTCCTGCTACAGAAACACCACTGATGGCTCTGGGAGAGTGTCTCTGAGATGTGTTAAATATTTTTTACCCAGGAATGGACCCTACTAATTAATCCAGAGGAGGGATGCTGCTGTTCTGCTGCTTAAATGCTACCTGGGAGCCAGCAGTGGAGGATGTCACCACGGTGGTAGCACCCAGCCACAAGTTAGGAAACTTTTTGCACAAGGAGCATCACTGAGATCAACAAGTATTTCACAGAGTCACTGAATCATTTTGGTTGCAAAAGACTTTTGAGATCACTGAGTTAAATGATAACCCCACCACTGCCAGGTCCACCACTAAACCATGTCCCTCAGTGCCACATCTACTGGTCTTTTAAATCCCTCCAGGGATGGGGACTCCAACACTGCCCTGGGCAACCCCTTCCAATGCCTCAGAACCCTTTTGGTGAAGAAATTGTTCCTCAGATCCAATCTAAACCTCCCCTGGTGCAACTTGAGGCCATTTCCTCCTGTCCTGTCTCTTGTTACTTGGGAGAAGGACTGACACTCACAATCCCACCCTGCTGCTGGAGGTCACGGTGTGGAACCCTGCAAGTTTCAGACCTTGGAGCTGTTCTTACCTTCAGGGGAGATTTCTGAAAGAGCTTTTGGCCATTGCATGCACGCTGGGCTCTGCTGGCATCTCCAGCTGAGTAAAACTTGATGATGGCGGAATAGCCAGGCCCTGCCACGGCAGCGTTCCTGTGAGCTCGCACCGAGTAGAGCGGCCCAAAGGTGGAGAACACTGAGAACAGGGAATGCTGAGGGAAAAGAAGAGGAAAAATAGTAGATATAGAAATATTTGAAATATTAAATATATTTAATTAAATATTTTATAATATTTATTAATATTTATTATAAAATATCTATATTAAATATATAGATATTTGAAATATTAAATATATTTAATTAAATATTCACAATATTTATTAAAATATATTATAAAATATCTATATTAAATATATAGACATTTAAAATATTAAATATATTTAATTAAATATTTATATTTATTAATATCTTTTATAAAATATCTATATTAACTATATAGATATCTGAAATATTAACTATATTCAATTAAATATTTATAATATTTATTAAGATCTATTATAAAATAGCTATATTAACTATATAGACATTTGAAATATTAAATATATTTAATTAAATATTTATAATATTTATTAATATCTATTATAAAATATCTATATTAACTATATAGATATTTGAAATATCTATGGGTACTGCAGGGGCTGAGCAACAGCAGCAGACAGAGGACTACTCACAAGAGCTAATTACTTAGAAAACAATGGAAGTTTAATGGCAACAAGCTGTGGAATAAGCAGTGAGACCGCAGATGAGTGTCTCTGCATAAAAATCAGCTCAGCCTGGCTGGACCTTTGGGCCTGACAACGTCTCCCTTCTCATCCAACCTCTGCACTGGAGGAGAGTGAAGCCAGCTGTGGGATTTTCTATCCCCTCCGAGTCCTCCTCATCCCTTGCCCTCTGCCATTTCACTTTCTGGGGGCAGGCTTTCACCAAGCTTTCAGTGAAACATTAACACAGGATTTTGCAGACAAATTGAAGTTGTTTTATCCAGCTCTTACACCTTTTGCTACTCTCTGGAGTTGTGCTGTGCAGACCACAAAACTGACTGTGGTGTGAAATCACCCTGGGGTGCTCCAGTGTGCCTCAGGAAAACGAAAATAAATGATTAAAACAACCAAAAAACACATAAAAGGGAAGGATTGAAAAATAGATTATTAGCACATGGGTGAAGCCATCACTATAGATGGGGGAAACTGGGGCCTTAGTGCCCGGAGGAGAGGGACCTGGGGGGTCCCAGGCCCCGCTCCCCGGCCCCAGGGGGGGTCCCAGGCCCCGCTCCCCGGCCCCGGGGATGGTTCAGGCCCCGCTCCGAGGCACCGGGGATGGTTCAGGTCCCGCTCCCCGGCCCCGGGGATGGTTCAGGGCCCCGCTCCGAGGCCTCGCCTCACCTCCAGGCCCGGGTCCGGCTCCAGCCCCCAAACCAACAAGGTCTGGGCGCACCCCACGGGCACCCGGAACTCCACCACCTCCGCCATGGTGCCGGTGCCGGCGCAGCCCGGCCTCCAACCCCGCCCCCGGCCCGGCCCCCGGCCTCCAACCCCGGCCCGGCCTCCAACCCCGCCCCCGGCCCGGCCCCCGGCCTCCAACCCCGGCCGCGGCCCGGCCCCGCGGCCTTCAGCGCCCCGCCCGGCCTACCCAGAGCTGCGGGCCTGGCTGTGGTGGGAGGGAAAGTGAGCCTAAAAGTGTCCCCCCGAGACCCTAATCCACCCCCCAGACCCAAATCAGTCCCCTAAATCCACCCCCAGCCCCAAATCAGTCCCTTAAATCCACCCCCAACCCCAATTGAGCCCCTCAGCCTGAAATGTATCCCCCAAATCAGCCCCTCATCTCCAAATCAGTCCCCCAAATCCACCCCCCATCCTCAAATCCATCCTCCAGCCCCAAATCTGTCCCCCAGACCCAAATCTGTCCCCTAAATCTACTCCCCAGCCCCAAACCAGTCCCCTAAATCCACTCCCAGCCCCAAATCAGTCCCTTAAATCCATCCCCAGCCTCAAATCAGTCCCTTAAATCCACCCCCAGCCCCAAATCAATCCCCTAAATCCACCCCCAGACCCAAATCAATCCCCTAAATCCACCCCCAGACCCAAATCAGTCCCCAAAATCCACCCCCAGCCCCAAATCAGTCCCCTAAATCCACCCCACATCCTCAAATCCATCCTCCAGCCCCAAATCAGTCCCCAAAATCCACCCCACATCCTCAAATCCATCCCCCAGCCCCAAATCAGTCCCCAAAATCCACTCCCAGCCCCAAATCAGTCCCTTAAATCCACCCCCCAGCCCCAAATGAGCCCCTCAGCCTGAAATGTATCCCCCAAATCAGCCCCTGAGCCCCAAATCAATCCCCTAAATCCACTCCCCAGCCCCAAATTAGCCCCAGATCTGTCCCCCAGCCCCACACCAGGCAGTGGCTCGTCCTGGCTCCCCATGGCTGGTTGCCCCCACAGCCCCCCAGGAGCCAGAGCCAGGTTGGCAGGGAGCAGGTTTATTCTCTGCTTTTCTTTACACAGAGCAGGGCAGGTGGTTGGTGAGGGGTGGGGGTGGTTGAGAAACCCTCCCCAGCATCAAACGGTGCAGTTTCCCTCTCCGTAGCGCCGGCATTTCATCACCTTCAGGTAGGTCTCCACCTTGTGCAGGTCCTTCTTGAAGCAGGAGAGCAAGCTGTAGTTCTTCAGCAGGGCGTCCTCGTTGCGCAGGTGGATGTCAAATTTGTCATAGGTGGGTTTGAGGATCTGGGGACCCCGTGGGCTCCTGTCCTCCACCTCCTGTGAGAGGACAGAGAGATGCTGGGGCAGGTGATGGGGACCTGGGGATGAGCATCCTGCAAGGGACCATCCCCTGGGCTCCCATCTCACTTTAGAGGAGGTTGGTTTGGGTTTTTTTTGTTTATTTGTTTGGTTTTTTTTTTTTTTTTTTTTTGTGTGTGTGTTTTTTTTGTGTCTTTTTTGTGTGTTTTTTGGTGTTTTTTGGTGTTTTTTGTGGTTTTTTTGGTGGTTTTTTTGGTGGTCTTTTTGGTGTTTTTTTGGTGGGTTTTGGTGGGTTTTTGTGGTTTTTGGTGTTTTTGGTGGGTTTTTTGTGCTTTTTGGTGGGTTTTTTTGGTGCTTTTTTGGTGTTTTTTGGTGTTTTTTTGTGGTTTTTTTGTGGTTTTTGTTTTTTTTGTGTTTTTGGTGTTTTTTTGTTTTTGGTGTTCTTTTGGTGTTTTTTGGTGTTTTTTTGTGGTTTTTTTGTGGTTTTTTGTGTTTTTTTGGTGGTTTTTTTGGTGGTTTTTTTGGTGTTTTGGGGGTGTTTTTTGTGGGTTTTTTGTGGGTTTTTTGGTGGGTTTTTTGGTGGGTTTTTTGGTGATTTTTTTTGGTGATTTTTCCCCTCCTCTTAGTTGCATTTCAAACCTACTTTTGTGTTTATGTGTTTACAGGAAGGATAATGGTGCAGGGCTGATGCTACACAAATCACTGCCAGCAAGAAGGGAGCTGGGCAGGAGGCTGCAGGGAGGGAGGAGAGTGTCTTTGGGGGTCTTAAAATCAGGGGAAGGTTGCAGGGTCTCTTTGGAGCTACTCTAGTCAAGGAGAAGGTGGAACTGGGTAAATAATTCTCAATTTTCTCCCACTTCCCCAGTGAATAAAAGCTCCAACCCAGACCCAAGGCACCTGCATCTGGAGCTGAGAGATCTGCCCCTCCTGCTGCCCTGCTTCCCTCACCAGCTGGCCCAGTAAACAGCCTGGTTTTGGTTAACAAACAGTGTCATAAATGTGATTATTTGTCTCATTTTTGTGTTCCACTTCCCAATGCCTCAGCACATATCAAATTGGAGAGCAAGATCTGGAAGTGGTACTGATACAAACACCTCCTTACTGCAGCTGAAGTGCCAGGACAGAGGATCTCTTGTTTACTCTCAGGGCCTGACTTGCAGAGTTATTTACATGCTAGAAGGTGTAAATCACAGCCCAGACTCATTTCTCACAGACAGAGCTCTCAGAGCTCTAACTGCATGGTGATACTGGCAAATAGAGTTAGTTACAGGGTAAATATAACTAAAAAGGCGTCCTGGCAGATAATAAACAATTTCATTTAAAATAACAAAGCAAAAATTAAGAGTGACCCTTGAAGAAAATCCCTTTCCAGCTCTCAGCTGTCTGAGTGCTGTATTAATGTACAGAGAGAAAAATCAGAGTACAGAGTAACTGCACAGACTTAGATTGCTTGTTTTATATCATGAATTATATGATATAATTATGAATATGAATTATTATTTATATCATCCTTAAAATGAGGTTGCTAAACCTTGCAAAATGTAAAAAAACTCCTCTTAAAAGTATTTTGCATGGAGTATTTTGTTTGTACAGCAGATTTAAGCAACTGAGTATTTTTTTTAGTGCTTGCTGGGGTTTGGAAAGACTTTGGGTCTGAACTGTTGTGGTCTGTCCTGGTGTCTGTGTGGTTATGGCAGTGCTATTAACATTTGTTATGTGTTTCCTTCTACTCCCCAGGGTTGAAATGGGTGCAGTGGGGTGTCATGATCTTCAGGTGAGCAAAGTCCAAGGGATGCCACTGGTCTTCAGAGTGGAAAATGAGGAGATTTCCCATGGGTTTTGGATCCATGGAAGACCCTGAGAGCTCAGTGCCCTGTGCCTAGGAGGTCTCTGTGATTCTGTAATCATGCTGTGTGCCCCAACTTACCCTCATCAGAGCTTGGATCCCTTCTTCCAGGTCCTTTAGTTTTTCATACACTCTGTCTGAGGTGCCAAACACCAGGTTGTTAGTGAACACCTTGCTTAGGTATTGCACCGGGGTCAGCCAGGACTGGATGAGAACCAGGGAAAACCGAAGCAGCTCCATATCCTGCAATGAAGAAAACAAAGGGTTAAAGCTGTGCAGGTGAGGTATTTGGTAGAGTTACCTGTGTGTCCTGCTCCCTCTGAAACAACCTGGAGGTGACCCAGGGGTGACCTCCTGCAGCTTCAGCAGAGAGAGACAAGTTTACAGGCTGAGGAGCATCACCCAGCCATCTATATCCTGTGCAGACAATAGTTGTCCTTGGGGTGTGAATATGATTTTTAGTGTAACCCAGAAGAGTTTTTCTTTCTTTATGCAGGATTTAAATAGTAAAAGAAGGGAGAAGAGGAATGAAGCAGTGAAGTGCTGGCAGATGGAAACCCTCTGGTCCTGTCATGAAGTCCAGCTGGGCTCTTACAACAGGTCTGTGCTTCCCCCAGGGAGAGAACTTACCGATTTCTGCTGAGCATCATCCTTCCCCGTGGGAGCAGGGATGGTTTCTGAGTAACAAAATGCTGCCTGGGAATTTTTGTTGGCATGTCTTTGGTCCTCTGGGATGTAGGTACGTTCCTGTGGAGACATCACAAATACACTCAGATCTCACAGAGTCACAGAGTGTCAGGGACTGGAAGGGACCTCGAGAGATCATCCAGTCCAATCCCCCTGCCAGAGCAGGAACACCTGGATGAGATCACACAGGAAGGTGTCCAGGCGGGTCTTGAATGTCTCCAGAGAAGGAGACTCCACACCCTCCCTGGGCAGCCTGGCCCAGGGCTCTGGCACCCTCACAGGAAAGAAGTTTCTTCTCAAGTTTAAGCAGAACCTCCTGTGTTCCAGCTCACACCCATTGCCCCTTGTCCTATCACTGGACACCACTGAGAAGAGCCTGGCTCCATCCTCCTGACACTCACCCTTCAGATATTGATCAACATTAATGAGGTCCCCCCTCAGCCTCCTCTTCTCCAAGCTGAAGAACCCCAGCTCCCTCAGCCTTTCCTCATCAGGGAGATGCTCCACTCCCTCCATCACCTTGGTGGCTCTGTGCTGGGCTCTCTCCAGCAGCTCCCTGTCCTTGAACCGTGGGGCCCAGAACTGGACACAATATTCCAGCTGTGGCCTCACCAGGGCAGAGTAGAGGGGGAGGAGAACCTCTCTGACCTACTGACCACAGCCCTTCTAATGCACCCCAGGATGCCATTGTGGTGCATGGGGCACAAGGGCACAGTGCTGGCTCATGGCCATCCTGCTGTCCCCCAGGACCCCCAGATCCCTTTCCCCTGCACTGCTCTCTAGGAGATCATCTCCCAACCTGTACTGGAACCTGGGGCTGTTCCTCCCAGGTCCAACACCCCACACTTGCCTGTGTACTGGGAGAAGACCACAGACACTTTCCCAAGCTGTCCTGAACAGTTATTCTTTACAAGAAACAAATGTGAGACGTGAGGTGTCTCTGCTGGGGGGTTGGCAGGTAGAAACAGGAGTTGGTATGTTGGCACAGTAGCTTCTGGACCTAAAAGTCTTCCTCTCACTAAGCCAAAGTGCTATGGGGAACACAAAACACACTTGGACCAGGTTCTCCCAAAGAGTAGGTGACCCCCAAGGACAGCTCTTGCCAAAGTGCCAGCTCATGCCAGCTCCTGGCTACAGAAGAAAATGGACAGTTTTAAGCATTCAGAATCACTCAGGGCTGGAGGTGACCATCACAGGAAGGTCTTGCAAAACATTTATGCCATCTCCCACTGCTTTCAGAGCTGGGCTTCTCTTTGAGACAACTGACCCTGTGCAATAGGTTTGACACAGGCAGCAATAGCCCTTAGGAGAAGCCAGAGTGGTGGGCAGAGAGCTGTGAGGATGAGACAGGGTCCAGGCTGATGGGACATAACCTGTCCTATCCTATTAGAACCCTTTCTCCTTGGTAAGAACTGACAGAGGAGACACTAATAGTTGACAAGTCTCTGTTTCTAGGAAGTTACACCGGGTGGGAAGCTGTGACAAGGTCCTGAAACCATCAAAGTGATGCAGAGGAGATGCCCAGAGGCCACGACACTTACAAACTCTTTGTACGTCTCTGCAGCCAGGAGGTGAAGGTGCTGAGCCCTCAGCACAGCGTTGGCAAACAGGTTGGAAAGGGGCATGGCCGGGAAGGTGGCAGCTTCCTGTGGCCACTGCAGTCCCAGAGTGATCACAGCAAGAAAGAGAGGAGAAAACCATGACCCTGTGGCAAAGTGGAGAGGAAAGGTGTTAGTGGCCTTTAGTGACCAAGCTGAGAAGAGGGGTGGCACCTGGGAATTAACTCCCAGCTTCTTCTGTCCATGCTGGCTCCAGGCTCACTTTCCTCAACATCTTGTTGGACTCTGTGGGTGAGCTTGGCCCTCCCCAAAAATGATATTAAACCTTTTCTCTTCTCACTAGATGTGCCCTCAAGGCTGGCACTGCTCCCAGGGTTACAAGCAGTGTTCTCCTGGCTGAAGAGTCATTGTTCCTCCATGAAAACTAGATCATGTCCCTATGGTTTTCCCTGATGTGCTCATGTTTTTCCACAGACCTTGACCTCATGAGGAGAGCACAGTGCACTCTTTGTTGCATGAGCAAGCAGGGGATGGTGGGTACCAGGTGATGGCCTGGGAGTACCTCACTTCAGCCTTGATTTACTCCATGCTGCTGACATGAAACCATCTGTCTGCCTTCGCTAGGATGAGAGCTGATGATGTTACCTGCTCTGGGACCAGCTAGTTTTTCCCTCTGAGACTCACCTGTAGAATTTGTCAAGCTCAGAAGTTTTCCACCCTCGACATCTAACTCACACAAGCATCCATCAGTGCTTACAGAGACCACAAAGTTCATCTCAGACTAATAACCTTCAGTGGAGGAATGCCCTGGAGACTGTAGGACTCAGGTAGAAGCATTAGACATCATCCTGATCCTTATCTTAAGCTTTAAATATGAGTTTTAGTATCCCTGCCAACATTAATGATGGTAACAACTATGATAACTGTAGCTTGACCTTGTTCTTCATGGTCTCCATCCTCTCCTTGTCCAGTTTAGGCTAAAGTTAATTCATGGATTAAAGCCACACTGTAGGGAAATGCATTTTTTTTCATTGATTTATGAGTTGCCACATTTAATTTTGTGGCTGCTCCTCCCTGGAAGTGTTCTTGGCCAGGTTGGATGAGGCTCTGAGCAACCTGGTCTAGTGGAAGGTGTCCCTGCTGATGGCAGGGGGGTTGGGACTGGATGAGCTTTAAGGTCCCTTCCAACCCAAACCAGTCTGGGGTTCTCTGAATTTAGGGCTGGCACTGAGTGTATACAGCCCACCATAGTACCACCCCCTCACCATCTCCCATCACCCCAAGTACCCAGCAGCACTGGCAACCCTTCAAAACTGAAGTTCAGAGAAGTACCTGGAGCCATTTCTGCCCGCTGAGTTGCTCAGGTGTTGCTGGAGAGCGAAGGTTTCCTCTTTTCATCTAAGCTGGTAGAGGTAAGTGTTGAGTGAGCCCTTATATAGCAGGGGCTCTGTTTAACATGTATCCATGTGTTCCTCATCACAACAACATCTCTGGGTCTTCTCTGTGCATAAATGCACGAGCGTTGGCCATGGTGCGACCTCATTGTAGTCATTTATACAGAGGTGGAAAGGTTGGGGAGGTTGTTTGCTTGAGGGCTAAAATCAGTAGGGAATGATTTCAACATATTTGGCTGTTTATTACAAATCAAGGTTTTCTCATCCTTGGAAGATCCATCCCAAATCAGATCAGTGCTTTTATTCATGGAATTTGGTGCAGGGGAGTCAAAAATCCACTTGATTTTCCTGGCTGGCTTTGGAGTTGATAGGGCTGATGGGCCAGTTTGGGAATCTTCTGGCTGAAAGGAGGTGGGATGTCTTCCCCTTTGTTAGCAGAGATAGAGCTGGATGGACATTGGCAGGTGAATGTTCTTTCTACCAAGTAATTTCTTTCAATTTCTCCCCAAACTTGACTAAGTTCAGCAAATAGTTTTGGGGAGCTGGTTTGCCATAGGTGTGATGAAGATCTGTCATGCCCAGGTGCTTGTTCAGGTACCAGCTTGCCCGCTACAAATCCAGATGCCAGAGCTCTGGGAGGTTTCTCACATCCTCAGCTGGACAAGGTTGTGAGAAGATCTGGTTAGGAGCATCTTAGGAGCATCTTCCTGCTCTTGCCTGAGATGTAAATGTGAAATATCTGTGGGAAATATCTGGCCCAAAATCCACTCTTGTAGCACCCCCATGGTGCCGCTCACCTCAGCTCCTCTGCCACGGCTGCAGCAGGGTCTGGAGAGGAGCAAGACTTGTGTAAGACCCTCTGGGTGAGAGCTGTCTCCCCAGATTTTCCTGTAGTCTTTGGGGAGAAAGAGGTGCTTTTGGAGGATCCTCCAGCTCAGACAATTGCCAGCTTGGCCTGCTGAACATGTCCATGTCCTGAGAGCTAAACCATGGCCCAAAGTCCACTTCTGGTATCACCCCCATGGTGCTGCTCACCTCAGCTCCTCTGCCACGGCTGCAGCAGGGTCTTGCAGCAGGAAGAATGATCATGTATGATCCTCTTCTTCCCAGGGATGGTGGTGGGGCTGAAGGAGACCCACCACCCACCTTGATCCTTCCACTGCATTAACCATGCAGGAGCTCAGCACTGTGGTGTGGGGCTGCCCAGGGTTTGGGAGGTTTCTCACATCCTCAGCTGGACAAGGTTGTGAGAAGATCTGGTTAGGAGCATCTTCCTGCTCTTGCCTGAGATGTAAACGTGAAATATCTGTGGGTTAAGCAGTGTGGAAAGGAGGGAGAGGAGATGGGGGAGAGGAGAGGTCACTGCACACCTATTTGGAACAAAACAAGATAGAACCTGGGATGGGCAACTCCAGAAGGGGCTTCAAGGACTTTTACTCCCCATGAGGCACTGAGTAGCCCAAACCACAGTGTTTATCCCGTTGGCTGAGGTTCTTGGGCTGCTCCTGGGGTGGTGATTTGGCTCTGCCAGGTTTGTCATGTCCCCATGTCGTGGCTCCAGTTTCCAAGAGGCGTCATCGTCACCGGGGCGGTGGGAGCAGAGGGTGCAAGGGCTGGTTAATAAACATGCCAGGGAGAGCGTGGTTGTTCCGAGAAGCCCCTGGGTGTTTGCTCACTGGGGACGTGGTGGTGTCACAGAGTAAATGTCAGGCCCTAGAGAAGAGGGAACACTGGGTCCTGCAGCTATCAGGTATCCTGTCACCCAAGAGCCAGCAACATCTGGGGGTGTTTTTGTCACTCCAGATCACATTTAAATATGTCAATATGTGTCAGAGATGAGCAGAGCACGGGCTCTGCTGCCTGTTTTACCTGAGGATGTTCTACCACTGCAGTGAGGTGGGTCCAGCACCTTGCACCCAAAACCTGCCCATCACTTGCTGCCCCACTGCCTCTCTGGCTCTGTTAGTAAAACCAGGATGCTAAATCAACAATCAAGCATGGACATACCAAGATGACCCAGACTGTGAAGTACCCCTGAGGCTTGGTTTGTCCCTGATCATCTCCAGGCATTAAATGAGGCAGAAGCATGGTGGAGAAGGCAGTGGGGGACTGTGAGATGCTGGGCTGGGCAAAGACACACCACTGGCAGAATTCTGGCTGTATAAGCAGCTCCCAAATATCAGCTTGGCATTTTTTCTGGCTTTCAAATGCTTGTGTGTGCATCTGAAGTAGCATCTCATGAAGCAGCAGGATGCTCTGTGGTTTCCAAGTTCCTTTTCTTTTCTTGAAAGGAAAAAAACCAACCCCAAATATCTTGATTTCTCTTTTCTTTGGAGAAATCTCTTGATTTCTCCAAAATTCAATATTTTTGGATCTCCACAAATATTTTGATCCACAAAGAATATTTGTGGATCTCTTCAAATATTCTTGATCCACATGGTGGACATTCTCTTCCCATGTCCACCCACCTTCCTCTGAGCGTCACCAGCAGCATCTAAAGAAGTGAAGCGACTTTCCTTGCAGGTGTGTGAACTCCCTGGGTCCTGCTGACCCCCCAAGCCTGGGGTGTGGAGAGGATGGAGCTGATGGCTGAGCTGCAGCTGGTGAATCCTGACCAAGGAGCCAACTGCTGGTCCCCAGTCCAGGCTCTGCACTTCCCTGGGTGACAAACAACGCGGTTGACCAAGGGTTTAAGTGGTGGTTGACTGCCAGCTCCGTATCCAGAGGTGAATATTCCTTTTTGGACTGAATCACAGAACCCCAGACTGGTTTGGGTTGGAAGGGACCTCAAAGCTCATCCAGTCCCAACCCCCCTGCCAGCAGCAGGGACACCTTCCACTAGACCAGGTTGCTCAAAGCCTCATCCAACCTGGCCCAGAACACTTCCAGGGAGGAGCAGCCACAGCTTCTCTGGCCAACCTGGGCCAGGGTCTCACCACCCTCACACCAAAGAATTTCTTCCTCACATCTCATCTCCATCTCCCCTCTGCCACTTTCAAGCCACCACCCCTTGTCCTGTCACTCCCTGCCCTTGGCCAAAGGGGTTTATTTATTTCCTGGAACTAGAACTGCTCCGTTTCATTAAACCCATTTCTAAAGATGAGACTGAAGATACCCAGGACTGCAACCCAGCCTCTCTGCTGGCCATCCTCCTGGCATCAGGGACCCAAACCAGGACAAAATACAGAGCCTGGGCTGTACACACTGGAAAAAAAGAATTATTTACATTAAATACCTTGAAAATACAAACCTATCTCAATCTAAAATGCCAACAAACCCTCCCTAGAAACTAGACTAAGTGTTTCAAATCAAATATCAACATTACATATTATTTATTTGTTATTTATAAATCTAGGTCAAGAGAGGTTCTTCTTCCCCTCTACTCTGCCCTGGTGAGGCCACATCTGGAATATTGTGTCCAGTTCTGGGCCCCACAGTTCAAGGACAGGGAGCTGCTGGAGAGAGTCCAGCACAGAGCCACCAAGGTGATGAAGGGAGTGGAGCATCTCCCTGATGAGGAAAGGCTGAGGGAGCTGGGGCTCTTGAGCTTGGAGAGGAGGAGGCTGAGGGGGGACCTCATTAATGTTGATCAATATCTGAAGGGTGAGTGTCAGGAGGATGGGGCCAGGCTCTTCTCAGTGGTGTCCAATGGTAGGACAAGGGGCAATGGGTGTGAGCTGGAACACAGGAGGTTCTGCTTAAACTTGAGAAGGAACTTCTTTCCTGTGAGGGTGCCAGAGCCCTGGGCCAGGCTGCCCAGGGAGGGTGTGGAGTCTCCTCCTCTGGAGACATTCAAGACCCACCTGGACACCTTCCTGTGTGATCTCATCCAGGTGTTCCTGCTCTGGCAGGGGGGGTTGGACTGGATGAGCTTTCGAGGTCCCTTCCAGTCCCTGACACTCTGGGATTCTGTGACTCTGTGATAGTTATTTATTTGCTTGCACTATTATTTTTCCCGTATTATTATTTATTTCCTTATTTGCAGAACTATTTATTTGCTTCTGGCATTTTAAAAGAAGCCAAAACCCTGGGCTAAGAGAGTGACCAAACAACAGCAGAGAGGAACTGGGGTGGTTGAAACTGGTTTTGACATCAGTGGTTTCCTCTCCAGGTGCAAACAGCAGATTCTCCTCATGTTGGTGTAGATATTGGTGAAGTTATTTGGTGATTTGGTGAGGTCACTCCAGTGAGTTGCTGACACAGAGCTGAAGAAGCCATTGGCAACTGGGAAGACTGGAAAACTTGCCTTCCTCTTCCATGTCTTAACTGGTACCGTGGAGGGATGAACTCTACTGGTCCTAAAATCTTGGCAGATGTGGCAACTGGGAACACTTCTCTGACTGTGAAGCCTTTTTAAATTAATCCATTTATAAATCAAAGATCTTTGAGAACATTTCTGTCCATGTGTGCAGCTCCTCTGGGCCAGTTTGATTTTCACGGGTGAAAGCAGCCCTGAAGTGCTGGTTTGGTGCTGTTTTGATTGAACCCCCCTTTTCCACGGCCATGGTTTGCTGTGTAACAAGAACCATCCTGTCCCCCCTGAAAAGCCCTCTTTGCTCCCAGTTTCACCCTCCCTTTTCTGCTGGCTTGTTGTGGTCCTGTTGTCTTCTCCTCAGGGTCCAAAATGAGCCTCAGGAGCATGGGGCTCCCCGAGAATGGAGATGCTTTCAGCCCCACAGTCCTTGCCACCACCTTGTCCCCACCAAACCCACTGTGCTGTGCTGGCTGTGCCTCTTCAGACCCCCCCTCTCCAGACCCCCCAAGCCCTGGTGTTGGGTCTCCAGCCAGCCCTGAGCTCCATCACCCACGTGGCTGCTGCTGCTGCTTGGCCAAAAGAGTTTCAATTAACAAAGCCAATTAGCGCTGCTCTGTTCCTCTCCAGATGTTTTTTAGCTTCTCTTGCAAGACCAGATGTCACCAGGAGCAAAGTTCCTGGCCCTGGGTCTGTTCTCCTGCTTTGGCTCCTGGTGATGGTCTTTGTCTCCCATCCCAAGCTGGTGTCTTGGCACTGTGGAGGTCACCCCACTCCAGGAGAGCTCCACAACTGGTCCCAGCTTTACACCCCTGCCTGCTCTTGGGGCCCTGATGAGGTGAAGTTTGGTTTCTAGCTAAGCTGGACCCATGAAAAGCTGCTCCTTATTCCCAGGGCATCCCACCAACCCTGGCATCAAGGTTATGGGACATCCTTGGCCCAGGCATGGCAGGATGGAGCAGGATGTGAATTTACCCGTGACCTTTATTAGGACCTCAAAAAGCAGATGGGCATTTGTGTCCCACAGTTTACATCTTTCCCCTAGGTTCTGTGGTTGCATCTGTCCCTCACCAAGGGGACATCCTCGTGACATGAGCCAGCTTGTCTGGAGAGGAGCAAGACTTGTGTAAGACCCTCTGGGTGAGAGCTGTCTCCCCAGATTTTCCTGTAGTCTTTGGGGAGAAAGAGGTGCTTTTGGAGGATCCTCCAGCTCAGACAATTGCCAGCTTGGCCTGCTGAACATGTCCATGTCCTGAGAGCTAAACCATGGCCCAAAGTCCACTTCTGGTAGCACCCACATGGTGCTGCTCACCTCAGCTCCTCTGCCACGGCTGCAGAGGGGTCTTGCAGCAGGAAGAATGATCATGTATGGTCCTCTTCTTCCCAGGGATGGTGGTGGGGCTGAAGGAGACCCACCACCCACCTTGATCCTTCCATTGCATTAACCATGCACCTCAGCACCGTGGTGTGGGGCTGCCCAGGGTTTGGGGCCAGTTTGCTACTGGGAGGGGACTGCAGGTGGCTCCTAATTTCTACATAGGCTTTGGGGGTCCATCAGTGGGGTGGTGACAGTGACAGCGGGGCAGGGCAGCCTTGGTGGGCACAGCAAAGCCAGCACCCAAGGGCAGCAGGACCTGAGCTCCACACAAGGCTGCTGGAGGTGGCTCACAGCCCGGGATCCAGGTGCCCATCAGAGCCGTGGTCCAGGGCAGGAGCTGGGGGCTTGTCCCCAGGGGTGCAGGCAGGGTGCTGGCAGGGAGCTGTGCCACCAGTGCAGGACCCCTCACTCCTCTCCTGGGTGCTCCCCAACTGTCCACTTGGCCTTCACGTCCCGGAATGGAGTGATGTCCTCGTAGGTGGCCATCTGCTCCACCTCCAGACCCTGCAACCAAGAAGAAGGAGCTTGAAAGACAGGAAGAGGACCCTGGCTTTGGCCACAGCATATCCCTCCTTGGTCCCCTCACGTGGGGACCTTCTCCAGGCTGTTCCCCCAGACTGGGGCACCTTCTGAGAGGGGAGAAGAGGGAGATGGCTGGATGTGCTCAGAGCTTGGCTTGGTTTTGTGAGCAGCTCTTTGCAGCTGATGTGCAACACACCCTTGGGAGGAAGATGTCCTGATGTGCCCTGTGAGGGCTGGTGGTGCCCAGCAGACAGCCAGGAAGGGCACACCTGGCTACTTCAAGGTTCAGGTTGGTATCACAGGGGTATTTCTGTAGTTACAGGAGCATTACCTCATAGGTGTGGTCCTCCTCTGGGATTTCCTTGCCTTCACCCTATGGAGAAGAGAGTCATAGGTTGGGTGTCACCAGCACTCATGGAGATCTTCCATCCCCTTGTCTCCCCAGACCAGGTCCCAGTGCTTCCACAGGCAATTCCCAACAGCCCCCCACACCTCATCTGAGATGGTTTTTCCCCCCACTTCAGCCATCCACGCTCCCATGCACCAGCCCCAAACCCAATGCCCATCCCCATCCCTCACCCTGTCCTGCCCAGGCTGCAGGACACCCCTGTAAGCACCACACTGGGGTGAAGCTGGGGACACCCCCACTGCTGGAGGTGCTGTCACTTACTTTATCTAGGAAGAGGAGCACAGGGACGCTGATGAAGATGACCAGCAGGATGGACTGGATGATGATGATGGCATCCTTCAGGGTGTGCCTGTTCTGGATCTGCTGGATGTTGCTGTGACCTGGGAGCAGCAGCACAAGGAGAACTCCAAGTCCCACCTCTGTGTCAGGCTCCTGGGGAGTGAGGACGAGCTCGGCGTGGCCACAGGTTGGTGTGTCATCAAGGGCAGGTGGGGGGGGACCAGGGTGACGTGTCCTCCCCCTCGGGAGAGAGCAGAGCATTGCAAACTGCCCCCTGGGTGGGCACCAGGGACCAGCTCTGGGATGAGACACCTTGGGTAGGACCCACCACTAGCCAGGACCAGGGGGGAATGCAGCCCCTGGGATGTGTTTGTGTGGGATGGATGAGCCAGGGCACACCAGGGAGGTTCTTCTGCTGCTTGGGGGTTGGCCATGAGCAAAGAAACCTCTGTGGTGCCATGAAAAATCTACAGTTGTACCTGATGGGGTCCCACCAGCATGGGGAGAGGGAGGTGCACAGGAGTGTGATGTGGGGATCATATAGAGGGGGAAAGGGTGAGAGAAAGAGAAGAAGCATCTCCTGGGGAGGATGGGGAGCTCCCACTCACCCATGACTCTGAGCTCTGTCCCACACAGGCGCGACTTCTCCTCCGCCGTGAGGTTCTTGCTGCCGCACACGTAGATGCCGTTGTCCTCGTACTTGATCTGGAGGATGGTGAGGTTGATGAATTGCTCTTTCCTCTCGATGCTGTAGCGGGAGTTGCTGTAGTCCAGCTTGTAGAGTTCATCACTGTCTTCTGCTGTTTTGTACCACTGCAAGTTGTGGGTCTCCTGGGAGTGGCAGATGAAGTGCACGGGCATGTTCTTCTTAGCTGCCACGTAGCGTGGTTGCTGCTGCACCATGGAGCATCCATCACCTACCAGGGGACAAAGGTGGTCACAGCAAGCAAGGACCCAGCACCTGGGGAGCACCAGAAAGAAAACATCCACTCCCAGGAGATAACCCCCACCACCAACATCTCCCAGATCACGAGCTCCCCATTTCCATGGCTTCTCCTGCTGTGGGACATCCACCTTTGTTTTGGTGGAGCAGCAGCAGCTGGGGGTAGAAATCAAAGACTTCTTGTGAAAAACCCAATTTTAATGGAAACTCCAGTTTTCTGTGGAGACTTTCTCGCTGCTCCCACCCCTCTCTACGTTCATCTTGTTAGTCCCAGCTCCAAAATGAAGAGCCTGTCCTGGCACACACCACGGAGCTTCTGCTGGGACAGTCCCATCTCCCCAGATGTCTTCTCTCACCCTTCCACACACTTTTTTTTTTGCATTTTGCTGTATTTTTGTATTTTTGCCCATGGTTTGATGCCAGAACTCTTGGGTTTGAGGACTTATTTGGGTGGAAGAGTTCAAGCTTCATAGCCCATGGGTGGGAATGGCACAAACGCTGTGGGACCGAGCATGAGCCCAGAGCCTGGTCCCTCAGCATGGCTTGTTCATGCAAGGTGCTCCACAAAGGTGGAGGAAGAACGTGGGTGTGCTTAGGAAAGACCAAATGGACCCAGCTTTGCAGAAGGAGAACAGGGTGCAGGGCTGGGGACAATGCCATGGAGGAGGTCACAGCCTGGGAATCACCTCTGTGATGGGGGAAGGGCTGTGGGTGGTGGGACATCTCTCCAGCTCTGCAGGGGTGTAGCTGGTGGAGAGACCCTGGGGACACACGTAGGGAAGAGCCAAGTGGGTCAGAGATTACCTGTGCTGGTGCTGTTCTCCTCTGCTGAGGTCCCACCTGGAAGATAGGAGAAGGGCACTGAGATATTGGCCAAGAGCTCACACAGGCCATGCCCATGTAGGATGTCCCACTTGGGATGGCATCCACCACGGGTCCTTTGTGCCCACCCTGTATGTGATGGAGTGCTGGGGAGCATCAACCAGAGCCTCACTCAGAGGACTCAGAGCAGTGGAGATGTGGCTGCAAACCCTTCCATTTCCACCCCATCTCCTGGCTTTGGTCTAAGCTGCTTTCTGGTTGATGTCCCACTGAAACCTGCCTTTGCTATTAACACCCCCCCAGGCTGGCACCTTTCAGAGGAGGTCCAGACAGACCCACACCTCTTCATTCACACTCTCCATTCTCTGAGTCAACCAGAAACACTTTCCCTGGTGGGGCCTCCCTGGCCTTGGAGCCCTGTGATGGCCATTGGGGAGGTTCTCAGACCCCGAGACAAAAGCTGGACGGAGCTGTGGGACCTGCAATGCAGTGCAGGAAGTGGGGTGAGGTGGGGACCCCCCCAGCACCCATGGGTGCCCCTGCCCACAGCCCTTGTGCCTCGGTTCCTCTTGCTGCAGCTGGGCAGGAAGCACCAGCCCTGTTTACTGCATCGCTTCAGTGCCCGGCTCCATCAGCTGGAGGAAGATTGGCCAAACCCCACCACGGAGAAGCTGGCATGGAGGTGGGGGCTGCACCACCTCCCAGCACGATGGGGCAGCTGCAAAAGCCCTCCCAAGAAGAAGAAGAAAGAAGAGAAAGAAGTAGAAGTAGAAGAAGAAGAAGTAGAAGTAGAAGAAGAAGGAGGAAGGGGAGGAGGAGGAGGAGGAGGAGGAGAAGGGGGAGAAGAAGAAGGAGGAGAAGGAGGAGGAGAAGGAGAAGGAGAAGGAGAAGGAGAAGGAGAAGGAGGAGGAGGAGGAGGAGGAGGAGGAGGAGGAGGAGGAGGAGGAGGAGGAGGAGGAGGAGGAGGAGGAAAAGGAAGAGAAGGAGGAGAAGGAGAAGGAGAAGAAGAAGAAGAAGAAGAAGAAGAAGAAGAAGAAGAAGAAGAAGAAGAAGAAGAAGAAGAAGAAGAAGAAGAAGAAGAAGAAAGGTTCAGATCCTCAGCCTGAGCTTTGCCTTGATCCTTGCTACCCTGCTGCAGACCTTCCTGCCCTGAAGAGCAGCTCGGCAGAGACCTCCTGGCTCAGCCGTGGGCTCCCCTCCCTGCCCCAGAGCCTCTTCCAGGTCTGTGCTGCCCTGTTCACCTCCAGCACCTCCATCTCTGCAGACAAACCCTCCCCTCCAGCCTCACTGCATTGTTTTCTGAGCTGAGGAGATGATGTACCTTGTCCATCTCAGATGTACCTTGCCCATCTCAGATGTACCTTGTCTGGGCTGTGCGTTGGGTACGTGTCCCTGCCAGCTGCTGTCCTGCTGGCCAGCCAGGACACAGGGCTTTGCTCTCCGTGTTTTGTTGATGTTTCTAAACAAAGACCAAGGTGGTCCCTCACCCTGAAAGTCCTCACACCCTTCAAAGCCAAGATTTCCATGGCAACCATGGGTGAGCCGGGCTTCCTCTGTCCTCCCTCGAAGCCACCATGAGAGCCAGGATGAAACCCTGTGACCTTGAGTCTCTGCTGGACTTGAGTGGCCACCAAACAGAAACCCTTTCCATGCTCTTTCTCCTGAGAGAACGAGTTTCCCCAGCTGAGGGTGGGCTCTGCTGCAGGTTTTTGTGGGTGTCCCTGCATCAAGCAAGAGGGGTTGGAAAGGACCAGGAGCTGTGTCCTGGGTTTAGTTGCTGCTTCTCCATGGGGATGCAAAGAGGAACAGCACAGGGATGTTCACACAAGATCCTCACATCACCCCCAAAAGCCTTTTTCACACAGAGTCACAGACTGGTGGGGTTGGAAGGGACCTCAGGAGATCATCCAGTCCAACCCCCCTGCCAAAGCAGGTTCCCTACACCAGGTTGCACAGGAAAGTGTCCAGGTGGGTTTGAACATCTCCAGAGATGGAGACTCCACACCCTCTCTGGGCAGCCTGGCCCAGGGCTCCGGCACCCTCACAGGGAAGAAGTTTTTCCTCATGTTTAAGTGGAACCTCCTGTGCTCCAGTTTGTGCCCATTGCCCCTTGTCCTGTCACTGGGCACCACTGAGAGCCCGGCCCCATCCATTTGGCCCCCACATTTCAGATATCTATAGACATTGATCAGGTCCCCTCTCAGGCTGCTCTTCTCCAGCTGAACAGTCCCAGCTCTCTCAGCCTCTCCTCACACAGGAGATGCTCCAGGCCCTCACCCAGGTCTCTCCTCACACAGGAGATGCTCCAGGCCCCTATTCCCTCCCATTTCTCCTCCACTCCCAGACACCAAACCCCATGGAGCAAAGGGATGTGACTTGGCCATGGCCTCAGCAACGTGCTGGCCCCGTCCTCAGGTCTCTGAGAGCAATAAATGGTAAAAAAAAGGAACCAACCCTTCTTTCCTGCCACCTGCAGCCACAGCTGGGCAGCTCTGCACCCCCTCTGCCCCACTGAGGCCAACCAGCCACCCCAAAAAACCTCCCAGAGACAAACATGTCCCATCCCCACACCCTGATGGGAAGCAGAACCCCAAACTCGAGGCAGGTGTTGGGCTCTGATCCCCCTCGTGTCCTCCCTGACTCCGTTGAACCTGGAGCTGGTTTCCTGGAGAAAGCAGGACTGGAAGCAACAATCCCAACCCTTAAAGCTGAAGCATTTAGAGCCAGACCAGGGTGAAGTCCCTCATGGCACATGGAGTGAGGGACACACGCCGGGGTGTCACCTGGGTGCGTGTTTCTTTGCTCTGAGATGCCCATCCCATGTTTGATACCTACCTGTGAGCAGAGCCATCAGCCAGAGGTTCACCTGGAGCACCCAGAGCCTCCTCCAAACATCACCCATCTTTCACTGCCAACGAGAGGGAAACATCCAACCTCCAGCCCTTGCTTCTGCCAAACACAGAGGCCCCTTGACCCGACCGCCTTGGCCTCCAGACCTAAAAATGGCAGAGCTGCTGCGAGGCGAGACGGCCCCTTTCCTGCTCATGTAAATCCTCCTCGATGGGGACTTCCCCCCCAGGGTTGGTTTTGAATGTGGTGCAGACACTGGGGTGACTGGTGCTTGTGTCCTGGGCACCATCCAGCCTCGTGTCCCCAGGCTGTGGTCATCATGGGGGTGTTATTTGATGGAGGTGGAGATGCTGTGGGTCTACAGCAGAACTGGAGATGAGGCCATCTGCAAAGTGCTTCTTGATGCAAAACCTGGGCAGAGCACAGGGGATGTGACCAGGAGCTGGTGCCTGTGCCCAGGGACGTGACCACCAGCACTGGGGAGGGTAGAAGATGGGGGTTACCCCAGTATTGCACCCCAGATCCTCCCTCGTTTCTGCAGGGGTTGATGCTGGCCCAGTTGCAAGAGTTGGAGGAGGAATGAGGTGGGAAGATGAGATGTTTGTGGGCTTTCTCCTTCTCCCTGCTCATTGTGGGGTGCAGTGGGATGGATCCCCCAGTTCCCATCCCCAGGATCCCAGAGAGCCCCTGCAGCCACCCTTCCAGGGAAGCGTGAAAGGTGGAAGAGGAGAGAGGTGGCCAAAGCGAGGTGTCACCTCACTGGGTGCTAGCCATGCCCTCTCCTCCTCCACCTCCCATTTGCCATGACTGAGATCCTTCTCCATGAGTCCTTTGGGGACAACCAGTCCCTGGGGAATGCAATGGGGCACCCCCAGGTGAGCTCTGTCCCCCTTTCCTCTGTCCCCCTTCCCCTCCACACCGTGCCCTCCGGATGCCATGCTCTACCAGCTGCAGGCAAGCACTGAAGTGTAAATCCATGTGAAGAACATCTTTGGGTACTTTTGCCAACTGTGTTGGTCCCCAGAGCCTGAGTGTCTTTGCCTGGGGCCTCCCCAAACCTTCAACTTCTGCAGGTTTGGTGGGGTTTTTTTGCTGGTTTGATGTTTTTTTTGCTGGTTCTGAGCATCTGGTGGCTGCTGGGAACCAGCCTGAGCCTCACCTTGAACAGGACATGAAACAAGGAAGAGGAGAAATAAAGGTTTCCAGAAAAAGGTTGGCCCCAGGAGGGAAGGAGAGATGATGGGTGAGGTTCCTTCTCCTGGTAGAGCAGGCAGGTCATGCTGTGCATGGTGCTGTACGTTGGGGCTTTGCTGTTGGGTCCCCACTGCCGTCACCTCAGGTCTGGTGGGAAAAGCACAGCCTGGTGGTGACATCCCATCAAAGCACAAACCTTTGGATGAGGCTTTGAGCAACCTGGTCTAGTGGAAGGTGTCCCTGCTGCTGGCAGGGGGGTTGGGACTGGATGAGCTTTAAGGTCCTTCCCAACCCAAACCAGTCTGGGGTTCTATAGAAGCCATGAGGGACACCCATGTGCTTGGCAGGCACAGGAGGGACTTTTGTCATCCCCTGGGGTTGGAGATAGGAGCTGTGATGGGCGAGGCATGAAGAAGACCCACGGGGCACAAACTCAAGTGGCTTTGCAGTGACAGTGGCCAAATTACCCCTTGGCATTGCCTGCAGGCTCCTTGGCACCCTCAGACAGACATAGACCTGTTCCAGAGGGCCTTGGTCTCCCCTTGGAGTCTTCTTGTGCTTGTAGGACACAGTGGCATGGGATGTAGGGAGACCTGATGGTCTCACAGGGAGGGTCCCATGTCCCCATGTCCTTTCCCCTGGGCCATGTAGGCTCCCCAGCCTGCAGAGGTGGTGGAACTACGGCCTGTGGGCAGAACAGAGCTGCTGCCAGGCAGCTGCACCCTCCCCCAGCCCATTCCTATTCATCAGGGCTTGGGTTTCACCTCTGTCCCTTCCCCTGATGTGGGTAGGTCACACCTCCTCCTCCTCCAGCCCATCACCTGCATGGGTACCACGATGCTCAACTTGAATGACACCAGCCCTGGAACGAGCTGTTCCAGCAAGAGCAAAAACACAGCAGTGAGGCTGTGCCATGGTCCTGGGGGACGTCAGCAGGTCCCAGGGGTGGCTCCTCCTCCAGCCACACACTGACACAGAAACCTCCTTCACCCACGTCTTCTCCCCATGATGCTGAGCTGCTCCTGTGTGGCTGCTGGGGCAGGTTTGGCCCCACAGGGCCTGGCATGGGGCAGCTCAGGATCCTGCACCTCCTCTGAGGTCACCTCCCTCCTTGGCTGGAGCTGCAGCAGCATCTCCTGTAGCTCCCAGAGTCAGGGCTCAGTGCTGGGAGGCACCCAGGGCTGCAGGGGACTTGCCCACAAGCAAGAGGAGAAGCTCTGGGGTCTGGGCTGGGTTGTAGGGGGAGGAGAAGGCAGACCAAGGGGCACCACTAGATCTCCTAGGGTCCCTTCCAGCCCCTAGGATTCTGTGTGTGTGTGCGTGTGTGTGTGTCTTGGGCAGGGTGGGACCAGCCAGTCCTGCTGAGGATGGCAGCTCCACCCAAGGCCATGCACAGGGGCTCCTCATCTCTGTCCTGGAGCAAAGGGAGGGGACATTTACCCCTCCCAGGGGCAGGGAGAACATTTTTCCTTCTAACACACAGAATCCCAGAGTTGCCTGGATGGGAAAAGCCCTTTGAGCTCCTCGAGTCCAACCATGAACCCAACACTGCCCAGTCCCCACTGACCCCTGTCCCTCAGCACTGTGTCTACACGACTCTTCAATCCCTCCAGGGATGGGGACTCCACTACTGCCCTGGGCAACCCCTTCCAATGCCTCAGAACCCTTTCAGCAAAGAAATTCTTCCTCACATCCCATCTCAACTGCCCTGGCCACAACTGGAGCCCATTTCCTCTTGTCCTGTCCCCACCCCACCGCGTTGGGTACCGTCACACCAGACCATTTACCATTGTTTATTTTAAGAAATGTACAAAGAAAAATGGCTTCAAGCTCCCCCCCATCCTGCTCCTGGGCTTTGGTTGGTTTTCTCCATCCCTGACAACACGTCCCTACAAGCAGCATTGATTGTGACTCACAACCTGGGCTGGCAAGGGCCGTGTCATGGATGCTCCTCATGCAAACACCATGGATGGAAGCTCAAGGTCCTGTTCCAGGGAGCAGCACCCTACTCAACATGGAAATGAGAACACAAGGCTATGGGATGAGCAGAGCAAGCTCAGTTCTGCTGCCAACCTCCCAGCATGTGGATACAAGCAAGCTCAGCCCTGCTCCTGGCCAACCTGAACATGGAGCATCCGTCATGACGCGGTGCCAAAATCAGCCCAAGAAAAAAAGAACTAATTATTATTATAATAATTATTGTTATAATAATAAAAAAGACAGAGCTTTGGCTTCAAGAAGCAGCCCTTGTTTTAACTGGAAGAGGTTTTGGTTCATGGTTGTTTTGATCTCAAGAGGTTTGGGGTTTTTTCCCCCCTTTTTGAAGGCAGATGAACACGGTCCAGAGGTGAACACGGTCCAGAGGTGAACACGGTCCAGAGGTGAACACGGTCCAGAGGTGACCTCAGGACTCTTTGAACATTCTTTTTTAATTTACTTTCCTTTTTCCCACCTGTGTAAAGAGCAGGAAAACCCTTTTCTCCCCTGGGAAAACCCAGAGGTTTCCTGGTGAGGACCTCCCTGGCCCCATGAGGCTCTGCAGATGCCACCAGGTCCTCTCCAGAGCCCCAGCCAAGGGAAGGATGCTCTGCCTGAGTGTGTTTGGGATTTACACCCCAGTGGGAGCGTTCATTGCATTAAAGGTCCCTGTTGCTCGGTGTCTGATGGGATTTGAAGGACCTCATGGAAGCAGCTCATTGCAAGGACCCTTCAAAGATCTTCTCCCATCCCCAGGGATACATCTCATTAATTAACACCAACCAAGAGCGCTCCACCTTGACATTTCCTCTTGCTCTGGGGCTTGAAGAAACCCTGGAGGGTTTTACTACAAAGCCTGGGGATTCTTGGAGGTTCTCCAAACCCACCCTTGACCATTGCTTTCCTGCCACAAAAACCTGGTTGAAATGGGAAACCAGAGCAGCACGAATGCAAACACCATTGACATTGGTACCGTGGAGACCTGGATGATTTCTGGTTTCAATGCAGATCCAGAGACGTTGAAAACCTGCTGGTGAACCCTGAGAACATCTCTGCAGATGCTTTGGTTGGGCTACACCAACAAATCTTTAAGACATCATTGCACTTTCTTTGTATATAACCCCCCCCAAAATAAATATATCCATAAAACTTATTCAAAGATTCCACAGAAAGGTGCTAATTTAAGACTTTGGAGGTTTTTTGGTGGTGTTACCACCAAAAGGGACACCCCTTTGATCATCTGTTTCAACCATCATGGTCACCAGGTTAAGACAAATCAGGATCATGATGGTTATGTCAAACACTTGCTTGGTAACAAAGTCAAACATCGTTACCGTGATGAGATCATGTCAAAACTCCAATGTTTCTCCTCCACCACCACCACCACCACCACCACCACCACCACCACCAGAGAAAGTTCACATTTACTTCTCATAAGGAAAAATATCAAACTCTGTGTGAGTGCAGCGAGTTGTGAAAACCAAGATCAGGAGGAGACCCTGCTTCGGAAGTGAAGGTGTCCACGTGAAATGTCTGAAATTGGGTCAAGATCTCGAGATCTATTGATCTGTGGGTGGAAGAGCTCTTGGAAAGGAGACACAAGTGAAGTCTCTTCAGGCTGGGGGAGAGGTGGAACCCTCCCTCCTGTTATACCAGCGACTCCTTCACGATGCGTTCCCGATCTCCTGCTTTCGCTCTGCCGGGAGCATCTCCAGTCTCTGAGCTGGGAACGGGTGCGAGCCCGAAGGCAGGAGCTGTCTCCACACCTGTCCCACTGTTCCCATACATCTCGTGCATTTTGGTGGCAATCAAACCTTCCTTCTCAGGTGCATCCTCTCTCAGGTCATCCTCATCCTTACTGTGCCTGTACATGTAGGATGCCTGCTTCACCGAGCGCCTCAGGAGGTACCTCCGGAAAGCCCTCTGGATTTTGGTAGCACAGACTTCCTCGTGTTTCCTCTTCAGAGTGGTGGTGATGGGTTCATAGGAAACCTTGGAAGGGTTTGCAGCCATGAATTTCTCCTCCATGGTGGCTTTCAAGGCATCCATCTCTCCTGAGTCTCCCAGTACTTCCTTAGTCAGGGCAAAAAGGATGTCCAGACAGTGGATTTTGTCCCCAGCAACCATTGGTAGATCCATGGTGATGAGCTTGATCTTGTTTGGCTTGGGAATTTTGAGTGGCTCCTGTAAAGTGTCTACAAAGTCAGACAAGGTGCTGTACTCAATGAACTGGGTGGCATCTGGGTCAAACTTCTCCCAGGTTTCATAAAACATTTCAAAATCATCTTCACAGAGGGGTTCACTGCTCTCCTCCGTGGCCACGTTGAAGTTCTCCAGGATGATGGCAATGTACATGTTCACCACGATGAGGAAGGAAATGATGATGTAGCTACAGAAGAAGAAGATGCCAATGGATGGGTTGCCACAGTCCCCTTTTACTGAACTGCCAGGGTTCTCCAGGTCAGGGTCACAGTCAGGGGGGCCACTGTTGAGGATTGGGCTGAGGAGCCCATCCCATCCCGCTGAGGTGGTGATCTGGAAGAGGCAGATGATGCTGTTCCCAAAGGTTTCAAAGTTGAAGATGTCATCAATCCCAGCCTCCTTCTTGACATAGGCAAAGTTGGACATCCCAAAGATGGAGTAGATGAACATGACAAGGAAGAGCAGGAGGCCGATGTTGAAGAGGGCGGGCAGGGACATCATCAGCGCAAACAGGAGGGTCCGGATGCCTTTGGCCCCCCGGATCAGCCGGAGGACACGGCCGATCCTCGCTAGCCTGATGACCCTGAAGAGGGTGGGTGACACAAAATACTTCTCTATGATGTCTGAGAGGACAATACCTGTGAGGGGATGAAGAGGAGGTGAGTGTGCCATGCAGCCAACAGAGGGAGGTGAGGTGGAGCTACTCTGCTCCATCTGCTGTGGTTGGGCAGATAGAGGCAGATGAGGCCACCTCCAATGGCACACAGGGGTCTGCTCTGCTGGTGGCAAAGGGAATGTGTTCAAAAAGATCTCTGAGCATGGACACAAAGGTTTCAGCAGTGCTCCTGTGCAACACGGGGACAAGGGGAACCCAACACCAAGGAGAAGTGGGACAGAATCCCAGCCCTTCACCCTGCCTGGTGACATGGGGTGGCCTCACATCTATCTTGCCCTATTGGCTTGGCCCACTCAATCTTGACTGTAGGTGTCAGGAGATGGCCAGTGACACCTTGCTGGCTGTAGACCAGCCAGACCACCTCCACCTTTTGTTACACAATGGGACCCCTGAGGAGCCAGTGGAACTAGCAGGACTCACCTAAGATGGAAAGGATGACCACCACAAAGTCAAAGATGTTCCAGCCAATAGTGAAGTAGTAGTAGCGCAGGGCAAACATTTTGAGCACACACTCTCCAGTGAAGATGACAATGAAGACCAGGTTGATCTTGTAGAGGACAGATGTTTTGAGCTCGCTTTGATCATCTGTTTCAACCATCATGGTCACCATGTTAAGACAAATCAGGATCATGATGGTTATGTCAAAGACTTGCCTGGTAACAAAGTCAAACACCATCCCTTGAAACTTGTTCTGCCATAAGGGCCACGTGGGTGATGATGAAGAACCAGAGGTGAGGTGGGAACATGGGACAGACACAGACAAAACAAAGACAACAGAGAAAGAAGGAACTGTATTAAAAGAGTGCAGAGAACCTCAGGGTTGTGGTCACCACGCAGGTCTTATGTCCCCAAAAGCTATGGGAGGAGGATACCCAGCACCTTGTATGATGAAACCCACTTGGTACCACCATGCCCAGGAGCTGTGGGCACAGGGGACAGTTTTGTTCTAATTATACCCCCAGCCAAGGCAACAGGACAAAAATAAACACAGGGGAAAGGGCCTCACTTGAGCAGAGCTGTGCAAACCAAACCCGAGTCACAACTGGACCAGCGTCCCTCCTAGGAGTGTTGAAGGTTGAGCTTTCCAAGTCAAACTCCCCTCAAGAGAGGAGCTGGGAGCTGAGCTTGGAGAAAACCCCAACAAAAAGGATCCCCCCACCTGCCCATGGCAGCAGACCCAGGGCTGAAGAGCAGATCCAAAGGAGGTTGCCTGATGTGAACCTCTTCTTGGAGCCCCAGCTCTTAGCAAGGTCCTGTCTGAAGAGTAGCAATGGGGAGCAAGGATTTGGCTCCTTGCCCTGGCAGATGGTCTTCCTGAGACCCTTCTTATTCTCTTTGGGACAGTTGGGGACAGTTGGCCTTCCCCCTGCACTCCAGGGTGATTAACCCCACATACCGATGGCCTGGGGATGGGCTTCTGGGGTTTCTTGGAGCCAAGCTTCTTCATGGCATTATAGTATTTCTTCTGCTCCTCTGTCATGAAGATGTCTTTGCCTCCAAAGTATAAAGAGAATCACCACTGTTAGTCTTGGGAACTCACTTCTTTCTCCCAAGCATCTCTGACCATGCTCCTTCCCACCAAGCATCTCCAGCCAAGCTCCCACCAGGCATCGCCTGCTGCACTGGCTCAGTGAGACCTACTCCCCCCAGTTCACAGCACCCATGGGTGCTCACCCCAGCGCTGTGGTTTCCTCCTGCAGAGGTAAAACGCTGCCTCCCAGCCCACTGCAGCACATGGGGAGCCCCATATCATGCTGGGGATCACTCCCTCCTTGCTGGCCAGGTCCTGCTGGGACTGAGGCAGCATCTCAATGTGCTTCAGCCCTCCCTCAGCACAATGTCACCCACCCTCTGCAGCCCCAGGGTATTTGTCCTGGGCTATGTGCTTGAAAGCAGAAGTTGAGACTCTCCTTGATTCATGGAAAACTGATGAGAAAGGGTCACAGGGTGGGAAGAGAAAGTAAAAGTGATGGGACAGGCAGGAGAAGACACAGCCTCCCTGGCCTCCTCCCTCCACATCCATAAGTGAAGCCCTCCACAAACACTATGGCCAGGACACAAAGCCCCCTGTGCTGTTTGTCCAGCTCTCCTTGTTCCCTCTGCAGGAAGCCACTAAGAACCCTGGGGTCCACCTGAGCTCCCAGCATGGTGGCGCTGATTCCATCACCCCATGACTGTGCTGTTCCCCTCCATCCTGGACCAGCCCTCCAGGACCCCCAAGATACTTATCTTCTTCTTCTGCTGGTTGAAGTTGTCGATGATGACACCAATAAAGAGGTTTAGGGTGAAGAAGGCACCGAAGATGATGAAGATGACAAAGTAGATGTACATGTAGATGTTGATCTCATACACTGGCTGCTCTTCAATCTGACCAGGAGAGATGGGAAAGGTGAGACTAGCCCTCTCTGGAGAGCCTGTCCCCAAGCTCCTAGACAAGGGGTCTCCAGGCAGAGCTGTGGGGTGACTGCTCCAAAACTTGTGGCAGATGCTGTGTGGGTTGAGTGGTCCCTGTGGAACCAGCCATGGGAAGTGACATCCATGTGACACCAGCTGCTGACCCCTGGTCCCACAGCATGGGCTGGAGAGTAGGAAAGGATGTCCATGTGCAGTGATATCAACGAGGAAACTTGAGTTTCTTCCTCCCAATAATCAGCTTTGAAAGGAAAAGTGGTTTAATTTGTGCCACATCAGCACATGGTGGTGGCACAGCCTGGCAGCCTCAGAAACACTCCTCATCTTGAGGGGCATCACTTCCTTCTGCTCCATATTTGACCAGAGACATCCCAAGATGTCACAACTGGCTTCCCTCATTTTGAATAAAGATCTTGGCAGAAAAGAGCAGATTTTCTCCCAAAACAGCTTTGCCCCAGGTGCTGGGGGAAGGAGGTTTGGATTCTCCTTCTCTGGAGATGTTCAAACCCCACCTGGATCCTGTGCAACCTGGTGTAGGGAACCTGCTTTGGCAGGGAGTTGCACTGGATGATCTCCTGAGGTCCCTCCCAACCCCACCACTCTGTGATTCTCCTGCTGCATCAGCTCATGGCAGCATGTGCAGACATGGGCTGATGTGGGGACACTTCTGGGGGTGATCACAGACTCTGCATGAAACTCCTCAACTCCTGACCCGTTTAACCCAGAGGGGAGATGCTGGCTGCTCTGGTTTCATAACTCATTGATTGCTCAAGGTAAGCCAGATGCTTCCTCCAGGATGGGTCAAACTCTCCCAGCTGGAGGGACACATGGAGGGTATCACCTCACAGCAGGGTGAAGGATGAGCCCTCCAGGTTGGTGCCATGGAGGTAGAACAGGGATTTTTGGATGACAAAGCTGAAGCTGAGAGGAGTGGGCTCAGCCCCAGCTAGAGCAGAGGTGGGGTGGGAGCCTGGTGTGGGGGCCAGGCTGCAGCTGGGGTGCAGGTGACAATGATGTGGGTGGCACAGGGACACAACTGGCTGCCCTTTTTCATAGAACCATGGAATGGTTTGGGTGGGAAGGGACCTTTCAAGGTCACCCAGTCCAACCCCCCTGCAGTGACAGGGACATCTTCAACCAGACCAGGTTGCTCAGAGCCCCGTCCAACCTGACCTTGAGTGTTTCCAGGGATGGAGCTTCTACCACCTCTCTGGGCAACCTGGGCCAGGGTCTCACCACCCTCACCTTCAAATTTCCTCCTTCTATCCAGTCTAAATCTCCTCTTTTAGTTTAAACCATTTCCCCTCATCCTGTCCCTACAGGCCCTGCTCAAAAGTCTGTCCCCATCTTCCTTACAGGCCCCTTCAAGTACTGAAGGTCCCATAAGGTCTCCCTGGAGCCTTCTCTTCTCCAGGCTGAACAGCCCCAACTGCTCCAGCCCTCCCATCATTTCCGTGGCCTCCTCTGTCCCTGCTCCAGCAGCTCCATGTCTTTCCTGTGCTGAGGATCTCAGAGCTGGACACCTCATCAGGAGGGATGTTCTGAGGGTTTCTCCACCCTAGCAGAAGCCATGGGTGGGATACAGGCAGCCCCTGGCATCACTGGGCAGAGCCAGAGGGGATGCTGTGGCCAAGGGGTCCATCCCCAGCCCACCCTGAGCTGCTCCTTGACCCCAGGACTCCACTCCCAGTCTGCCAGGGGGAACCAACCCAGGTGGGATTGGTGCTGGTTGTGAGACATTGGTGCTTGTCCCCTCACCTCACGTGAGTCCACAGCAGCATACATGATGTCCATCCAGCCTTTGAAGGTCGCCTGTGGGGACAGTGGAGAAGAAAACATTCACTGGAAGGTGTCTGGGGTAGGGAGGGAGTGAGGGGAGGGCGATGGGTGTGTGGTTGGGCTTCAGCTTGGAGGTTTAGCTCTGACCATGCCTGCTCAGCCTGGAGATCTTCTCTTCTCCATGGGAATGTCAGGAGAGGGACTATGAGTTGAACCCACAAGAACATCACCCCAGTGCAGAAGTACTGAGGTCTGCACACACACACACACGTGGGCCACTTGCATGGACCATCCTGGGGCTGAGGTTACCAGGGACTTCCCAACACACCATGTTGGGAAAAGAAGCAATTGACTCTTTTTCTCCCCAAACTAAAGTTCCTTTTTTTTCCCTGGACCAACTGCCTCCCCCCTGCTCCCAACCTGTGCCACCTCCATAGCCCTGCCTTCTGCTACCTGCTGGATCCTGACCCTGGTGGGGTGGAGAAGGCCACACTGCATCTTTTTAAGCCTTTTGCTGCTCATTTGTTAAACAAAGAAGCCCAAACATCTTGGTTCCTGAAGCTGATGGAACAACAAACCTGAAGAGGAACCTGAATTTGAAGTTGCTTCATCAACTTGGGTTGAACTTTGATTCTGCAGCCACTGGTTCTCCTGGATCTGGTGGCACCAACCCCAACCCACCCAATAATGGAGCCCACACCTATATTTTTATTACATTTGCAGTGAGCAGTTCCCTTTCTGCTTGCCTGGCCCAGCTGTGGTGGCTTCAGTGGAACCATGGTGGCATTTCCCCACTGCCCTGCAGAGGACACACACACACACACACACACACTCTCTTTTTCCAGGTGTCATCTCCAACATGCAAAACTCTCCCAGCCTACAGCTACAGCTGACTGGACTTAAAATGGGTGGGGGGAAAAGAGTGTCCCCTCTCCTTGCTCCTGCATCCCTGTTGTGCAGAGGACTCCTTGTATCTCCAGGAATATCTCCAGCACCAAGCTTGGTGCTACCTACACTCATCCACAGCAGGTCCCTGGTGACACTTGAACTTCCCTTCTCATCTCCCTGTCCCTTTCCTGCTCAGCTCTGCAGGGTTCTTTGTGTTAAACACCAACTTTGGAGCTAACAAGCAGCCAAGAGGTCCCACCTGGGCACCAGAACATCATCTCACTTCAGCCCTGATGCTATTCACGCTGCCCTGCTATGGTGGTGCACCTTCAACCAGTCCAGGTTGCTCAGAGCCCCGTCCAACTTGACCTGGGATGTCTCTAGGGATGGGGCTTCTCCCACCTCTCTGGGCAACCTGGCCCAGGGTCTCACCACCCTCACTGGAAGAAATTTCCATCTCAGGTGGAAACAATGGAGAGGAACTGAACCACAACCCTGCAGCTCCTGCACATGGCAGCTGCCTCTCTTACTCACCACCTGCAGCAAGGAGAGGTATCCCAAGCCCACGTTGTCAAAGTTGACCTTGACATTGACCCATCTGACCTCGTTGGTGTAGAGGAGGGCCATGCAGTCGCTCTTGTTGTTGACCACGCTGACGTCGAAGAGCTCCCCCGAGGTGGTGTTGACGCAGCGGTAGTACTTCCCCGCGAAGAGGTTCACCCCCATGATGCTGAATATCAGCCAGAAGATGAGGCAGACCAACAGGACGTTCATGATGGAGGGGATGGCACCCAACAAGGCATTCACCACCACCTGCAAGGGGAGAAAACACCTTGGAGGACCTGGCTAGGGAACCAGACTAGCCATGATGTGGACCTTCATGTCCCTGTGGGCTCAGACTGGACCAAAGGTACCTGAGCATCAAACCCACTGGTCTGGAGACCCCTGAGAACCACCTGGGATGGATCCCTGATGTAAGGTGCTGGTTGCATGACTGTGTCAGAGCCAGCAGCACACACTGGAGACACCTACCCTCATGCCTTCAAATCTGGACAGGGCACGCAGCGGTCGCAGAGCCCTCAGCGTCCGCAGGGACTTGATGGCTCCCAGCTCGGAGTATCCCAACCAGTTCGCTGTCAGGCTGATAATGGAGACCTGGAAGGAGCAGCCCAGAGGATTAGCAGCATCTCATGGTATCACAGACTGGTTTGGGTTGGAAGGGACCTTTCAAGGTCATTTAGTCCAACCCCCTGCAGTGACAGGGACATCTTCAACCAGACCAGGTTGCTCAGAGCCCCAGCCAACCTGACCTGGGATGTTTCCAGGGATGGGGCTTCTACCACCTCTCTGGGCAACCTGGGCCAGGGTCTCACCACCCTCACTGGAAGAAATTTCCATCTCAGATGGAAACAATGGAGAGGAACTGAACCACAACCCTGCAGCTCCTGCACATGGCTCTCTCCCCAGCGCTCCCTCAGGCCAGTGACCCTCATGCTCTTTTGGGACACAGGGACATTGGGTCTCTGGTGACCAGCCAGCTGGAGGATATCCCTACCTCTTGGGTATGAGGATGGAGGTGGTGGGGGATGCAGAAACACTGCAAAGGTGGATTGGCCTGCTGTGTCCCAGAGCATTTGGGAGACCCTATTCCCTTTCACACCTCTGCTGGAGTCTGGTGGAACACCATGGGGTTGTTCTTGGCTTGAGGGTAAAACAGAAAGGATTTGAAAGGGTTTCTACAGCCAGGGAGAGAAGTGGACCTTCCTGTGGAGCACCATTATTTTAAGCAATGGTCTAAGCCCTCATTCCACAGCCACCCCATTGTCCTTTAAAATACAACATGGGTTCATCTCCAACAGCTACCATCCCCCAATGCACCCCAATCCCTTGGCCAACGATGGCTCTAGAGGTGCTCAGACCACACTTACATCAACAATGAGGAAGTCCAGCCAGCACCAGGCGTTGGTGAAGTACACCTTGAAGCCATAGGCCACCCACTTGAGCAACATCTCAATGACAAAGATGTAGGAGAAGACCTTGTCAGCGTACTCCAGGATGGTGCGTATCACCTTCCGTTGTTCGATGTAGATGTCCTCAAAAGCCTGGAAGAGGTGTGGAGCTATGTGACAGTCATTCTTCCATTAGACCTGCTGCATGGCTCAGCACAGCATCATCCATGCTGGCATTGCTCCTGCTTTCCTAGGGCTTGGGGTGGCTTGAGAAGCTGAGAACCTAACTACAGGTGGCATTGACTGATGAACCTGATCAATGTGGGGTCTAGCTCTTGGTTACAAGTTCTTGTTGAGCTTCACCAAACCAAACACCCAGTTGCATCAAATTCCCACCAGTTTGAGAACAAATCAAAAGCCAGGACACCAACCTGCAAACCTTGGGATGCTTTCATAGTTTTGAGAATGTTCTTAGGTGTTTGGGTCACTGCTGTGTCCACCAGACATGTGAAACATCATAAGCAATGGGAGGTGTGGGCATGGTGACCCAGCTGGTTTAGCTACAAGGTCAGACACACACTTCATAGCATGATGCAGACACATAAAGTAGGTCTGAAAACCACTTTGGTCCCTCTGTCCTCCTTCCCTCTCTACCTCCAAACGTGCAGAGAAGTTGGTCTCCTCATTAGCCCTGTGTTTACAGGAGCAGCTGAGATGTATCCAGCTCAAATACTCAAGAGAGGACCAACAGCCTGGCATGGAGGTTGGTTTAAATGGGCACCCAAGTTCTGGGAGGGTGCACCAGTCAGTGGCTGGAAGTGCTGAACATCAATTACAACCATGGATGGTTCATCAAGCACCTCCTGACAGCTGGTCATGGAGGCAGTGAGATAAGGAACTGTCCATGTAAAGCTCAATAGATGGTGCAGAGAGTTCCTGGTTGACCTTCAGAGCAGGAGTGGAGGCTGCAGGCAGTCACATCCCCTTGAGTCCATGGACCACAGCCCATGGTGGATGGTGGGGTTGGTTGTGCAGGGGTGACTGTACCAGTGCATGGCTCTTGGAGGGCAAGGGAGGGATGTTCAGATCTCCTTGCAAGGTTGGACATTGGGCAGATGTGAGACAAATGGGCTTTTAAATCCAACATCTGCCCACAGCTGTGTTCTTTTACACAGGAGACAACCAGGCGATGCCCAGAGCCCCTGGTGCTGCTGCCTGGGCCCTGCCTGTGTTCCTGGACTCCAACCAAGCTGGGGAGCTGCTGCAGAGAGCAAATGGGACAGAAAGGTGGGACCTACCAGCGCTCCACTGCTGAGGAGGATCATGAAGACGATGAAGGTCTCGAACCAGTCGTGCTCCACGATGCGGAAGCAGGTTTTGCGGAGGTTCCACCAGATCTTCCCTCTGTCGCTGGTGATGTCCACGTAGAGGCAGGGAAACCTCTTCACACAGCCTGGAGATGGGACAAAGAGCTGGGGGTTATCTCCTGGCCAGGGCAGAAGGTTGTGTTTCCACCAGCACAACACTCTTTGTGCTTTTATTGTCTTCTCAAACCCTCCGAGGTGGAGGCTGGAGCTGGATCCTGCTGGGTTGAGGGTGTGCACGCAGGAAGGAAGCCCCACGGGGACCATCTCCTTGGTAGCACAGGAGGCTTTGGAGTCTGGGCTCAGCTAAGTGAGCCTGGGGGTTTTGCTGCAAGAATTGGTTGGCAATGACCCCTCCATGCTCACGTCCACCTCTCCCCAGGGTCCCCTACCTTCAGTGAAGCACTCCTCGGGCTCGTTGCTGTCCTCAGCCTCTTCTGCCACCTCCTCCTCCACTGGTGGTGGGGGTTTGTAGTCCACGGTGCTGCACAGGGACGATGCGTTGTCACTGGAGAGGGGGTTCTGCAAAGAGAGGGGAGGATTCAGGCTGGGCTGCCCTGCAGAAGGGGTTCTCCTGGGCTTTGACTGCCTCCAGCCATTGTCCAGCTCCTCCTGTCCCCACTGAAGGAGGCAGCTGGTGGGATCTCCTTGCTTGAAGGCTGCTCCAAGTCCCTTTCCTATGGAAACTTCCCCTTCCTGTGTTCCCTTCAGTACAAGAAAGACATGGAGCTGTGGGAGCAGGTCCAGAGGAGGCCATGAGGATGGTGCCAGGGCTGGAGCAGCTCTGCTGTGAGGACAGGCTGAGAGAGCTGGGGCTGTTCAGCCTGGAGAAGAGAAGGTTCCAGGGAGACCTTATTGCACCTTCAGTACTTGAAGGGGGGTTGTAAGAAAGATGGGGACAGACTTTTGAGCAGGGCCTGTAGTGACAGGACAAGGGGTGATGGTTTTAAACTCAAGGAGGAGATTTAGACTGGACAGAAGGAGGAAATATTTTACACTGGAAGTGGTGAGACCCTGGCCCAGTTTGCCCAGAGTGGTGGGAGAAGCCCCATCCCTGGAAACATCCCAGGTCAGGTTGGATGGGGCTCTGAGCAACCTGGTCTGGTTGAAGATGTCCCTGTCACTGCAGGGGGTTGGACTGGGTGACTTTGAAAGGTCCCTTCCCACCCAAACTATTTATTGATTCTACAAACACCCAGCCCAGAGTGAAGCTGCTGAATTGTCCATGTCTGCAAACCTTGGAGGATCGTTGGCACATGGGCTTGTACCTTTGTTTTTCATCCAGGTTCAGAGGAGCAAAAGGTCCCCTGAGCCCAGCCTCCCTCTCAACACAGCAAGTCCATCTCCCATCCACTTGCATCATCATCTCAGGCTGATTTTCTCCCCTCCATCCAAGAAATGCCCTGCCAAACACCCTTGGGTACAATGAGACCTGCAGAAACCTGGGTGGCCACCATGGTACTTCTCTCAAACACTCCTGGCTTGGCTTGTCCCAAAGAGCTTTCAGGCTGAAGGTTCACCCAAGTTCAAAACCTGCATCCCAAATATCTCTCATCAGCTCCATCCCACGCCACAGCCCAGCTTGGCTGGCGTCCCAGCCACCACTCAGCAAGGCCCAGAGGGTTGATAACGAGAGAAGATCTTGGCAAGTCCTCAGGGAATTCTTTTTCCCCTCCATTTTTTTTTCTTTTGGCTTTCTGAAAAGACCTGCAGTACTTGCAGGAAGAGAAGATCTCCAGACCTGCTTGTCCTGCCTGGGAGCTGATGGTCTTGGCTGGGCACCTCCAGTGCAGGATGATGTTGGCTTGCATGGGAAGATGATAATCCTCCCTCGAGGTTGCCACTGCTTTCAGTAGCTACTCCATCCTCCAACAAGCTGGAGAAGACCTCCAGAATAATTTGAGGCACTGTCATTGCACACAGCTTCAGGGGCCACAGCCACATCTGGAGAGGACTTTGCTTTGGAGGACCCTGGCAGCCTGGGTACTGCGTGCTGGGGACCTGCATTGCCTTGAGGAGCAGGACACAGCCACAGTGGTGGCACGAGATGTTGGATGGTGGCTCTGCAGGGGCAGTGGGGCCACCCTCCTCTGGGGCTGGGGAGGGGACAGGAGGGACAAGGGGATTTGGAGGCCTCAGGATGGAGCCAGGCAAGCTGTGACCCCAGGGAGAAACACACAGGAACCATCTGCCTCCAGGACAAGTCTTGCAATGGCATGATGAGGTGGGGATGAACCAGCCCAGCTGCACTGGAGATTGGGGAAAGGTGCCCAGGGCTGGTCCTCTTGATGAGGGGACAGGGATAACTGTGCAGATCCCACTACATGGTCCCCAAACCCCATCCCTGGAGGCTCCTGAGCTCCACACTCCTGCACCCAGCAGGTCTGCAGAGCAATTTCCATCACACCTGAGATGGCATCTCCAGCCTGGCTGGGTGTTTCCACCCAAATCCAGGGCTTTCTCCAACCTTGCCAGCACCAAGCATTGGCACCCAGGTGCTGCACACCCAGACTGACCCTACAACCCCCCCATAATTCACAGCACTTATTGATACTGTGTGATGGACACAGCCCAGAACATCTCAGGAGGCATCACCTTGCCTGGCAAGATGGGGATCTGAGACATGAAGCCCCCAGGAAGAGCCCTGAACCACAGCACTCACTCTTTGCACACCCACACTCCTGGTCCCATCACCTCCTCGCTGCCTCACGGTGCAAAACACAAATCAACTGCAAGGGACAAAAGTGCTGGAGGAGAACAGCCCTGCTGCTGCCATCACCCTGGAAAACATCTTCACCTCAGAAAGGAGCTGCTCTGGAAGGGGGAGAGCATTGATCAGTGTTTCTTGAGGTTTCCTCCTCCTTCCATCTGGAGGAAAGCCCCTCCCCAGTTTGCAATCCTCACCAGTGGGCTGTGTCCCCAGTACGAGGTGGTGTGCTGGGCTTTGGCTCCATCTGGAGCTAATCAAGGGCACTGAGCTAGCAGCAATCTTCTCTGAGGACCAGCTCAGAGAGGTGCTGCCACCACCGAGGGGGACAACAGCAGCAACAGCCCTCACCCAATCCCTTGACCATTCCCTTGACCGAGGTGCTCCAGGAAAGTTTGTCCCTTCTGAGCACAGCCTAGCAGAACGTTTGCAATGGGCCACAGTCAGCCACCAAGTTTCCTGCTGTCTTCCTCCTGCGACCCCAGTTGCTAAAATACCCTGTTTTCCCAGTTAAAATTATTATTATTATTATTAATAATAAATCAGAATTGTCCCCTCTTCTTGCACCACGTTCTGAGTGAAGCCAGGTCCCTGGAGCTGTGAGGAGCTGCAGATGGGAAGGAGGTGGATGGCTCTGGAGTTTTGGGAGTCCTGGTTCATTTTCCAGCCCTCCACTGAGCAACAGTTGTGACTGGACCCAAACTGCACCACCACCACCACCTTCTGCCCAGCACACCACCCTGAGCAGGAGTAGCTGGGACAGAGCTTCCCAGGGGCTCCTCAGCTCCTGGGCAGGCAGGGTTGCCATGGATGGTCATGACAGACCCTTGGGTCAGAGCTGTTCTAATATTAATCCAAAGCCCCTTCCCAGACTGGAGCTGTTGCTCCTCTCCACCTCAGCACCCCCAACTGCCCTGTGTTTCTCCAGGACCTTGGTGTGACCCCACCACGAGGAGTAATTTCCCACCAGACTATCACCCTTCCTTCTGTGTCCACTTGGATCTGCCCAAGCTTCTTGTCTCACATCTCCTAATCATCCTCACAGTGCAGTGAGGTGATCCATGTCCCACAAGCCCCACAGTCCTCCCCACACCTCTCCACAGCGATGCTGACATCAGCTGTCTCCTCAGCTTTGGATCCAAAATGCATCGCTTCATGTTCACTCGTGCTAAGCTCCTCCATCTGGTTTCATACCCCCCTGGATGAGGCTTTCTGAGGCATTAGCAGGAGATCCAATGTTAGTGCCATCAGCAGATTTCCTGGCATCAAGTTGCTCTGGAACATCTTTAACCCCCAAAGTGAGAGCTTTGACCCTGGCACCAACCCTGAGCTGCAGTGGGACCTCCTCATGTGAACAATAACTCCATAGCCTGACCCAAAACAGGTCAAACCCCTGCTTGGACCTCCCCCACCTCCAGCTCACATGGGGAAATGTTAGGAAATCATAGAACCATGGAATGTTGTGAGCTGGATGGACCCACCAGGATGATGGAGTCCCTGCAGAGGACAATCCCAACGTTCACACCATGGCCCTGAGGGCCTTGGCCAAATGCTTCTGTTGTGTTGAGAAACCCCCAGTTTTGACCCATCCCACACATGGTGGCAAAGCTGGAAGTTACCAAACCCAGCACCATTCTTTGGGATTGACCCAGCAAGAATGGGTCTGTGGAGAAGATCCTTATGTTGGGCATGCCATGGGACTCCCTCCTGCCATCACCCAGCTCTGTGGACTGTAGAGGTGCCAACTCCTTCTGGAGGACATGGACACAGTTCTCCTCACTCCTCCCTGGGCTGTGATGCCCTTGGTGACCCCAGCAAGAATGGGTCAATCCCATTTTTGGGGTTGAAACTCTTCCAGCTGCCCTTCTTACCTTGGCATCTTCGGTGTCAGATTGGGTGCTTGTCTCCTCGTAGAGGTCAGACTCCTCTGAGGCGATGGGGACTTGCACTGTCAGGTTGGGGTTGTTAATGAAGTTCATGTGGTCCAGTTCATCCATGAAGAAATACTCCTTGCCAGGAACTCCATCCAGGTACTCCGACTTGGACTCCTGGCCAGTGTCCACGTGGTTTAACACAGAGTTGTCCCTCTTACTGTGCTCTTGCTCTTCTTCTGGGGCCACCTTCTTCCCCTTCCACAGCCTGTGGAGCAGCGTGAGGATGGAGTTCTTGACAAAATCGATCCCCCTGGTGATCCTGCCAATAGCAATCTGCAGATTGTTCATCTCCCCGTCGTCGTCAGAGGCCGCCAGGCTATCGGCGCTGAAGGAGCTCAGCAGCAGAGCCAAGAAGAGGTTCAACACCTGGAGGGGACAAAAGCAAACACCAGAGCTCAGCTCCAGCACCAACATCATCCCCACAGGCTGGAGCAGCAGGGACCAGTCATGGATGTGGAGAAGATCCTTATGTTGGGCATGCCATGGGAGTCCCTCCTGCCATCACCCAGCTCTGTGGACTGTAGAGGTGCCAACTCCTTCTCCTGGAGGACGTGGACACAGTTCTCCTCACTCCTCCCTGGGCTGTGATGCCCTTGGTGTCACCCCCAGCTGCTTGGGTCCTGCTGATCCACTTCTAAGTGATTCTAGACATCACTTCAGCCCCTCTCAAACCACCTCATCTGTGGGTCCATCAACATCCTCCCTTCACTCTCTTGGTGCTCTTGGCCTGGCTAGCCCCCATGTGAGACTCCCCAAAGCCTGTGGTGCTTCTGCCCACCACCCACAGGGATGCACCTCAGCTCCATCCCTTCCCTTCCCAGGGAGAAACCTCCTGCTTATCATCCTCCCAGCTGTAATTGCTCCTCTCCTCATTGCTGGTTCTGGTAGCTCAGATGCCAAGTGACCTCCTGAGGGTCTCCAACACCCTGGAGCCACGTAGGAGCCTTGGCCACAACCATAACCTCGTCCCTTTCTACCAGAGACCACTCTGCTCCATGGAGAGTGACATTTCACCTCAGCACAAGTTCCTGGGATGCAAACTCAACACTCAGTACAGCTCCAAGCACAGCCTCTGTCCTGCTTCCCCCAGATCTCTCCTCCTCCACCATGCCCAAAGCATGACTGGACCCCTCTGCAGCCTCACCTGGCATGGATGGAGTCACTCCATGCCAGAAACCTGGAGCAGCTCACGAGAAGAGGAGCAGGCCAGGTTCTGCCTGGGGTAGAGGAGCACGGGCAGCACCCAGACACGCACCCAGTGCCATGGGCCAAGCCCACAGCTGTTGATGTTTGTGCCTTTGGGTGCCAGCAGAACATCTGAGAAGGGAATTAGCTGCTATCCAAGGTCACTGCTGTTTTCACATGGCTCCCACCACCTGACTTCAACCACAGCTTTAAATAAACCCCTCCTATCCCAGCACTTTCATACTCTCATTAAGCACTAATTACAGCCCCTGGTTGCTGTTGGCCCTGGGGGGGGGGGGTTGGGGGGGGACAGGGGTTTGTTACCTCATCACTCCACTGACTTCCTCCCTTTTCCCTTAATAACCCCAAAGGAAATGCTCCAAGGGTCACGAACAGTTAAGGAGGACAGATCTCATCACCTTATTCTTCTCCAGGGGAAGTGAGGAGAAACACACACCTCCCTCCAGCCTGAATGCTTGGGACAGGCTCCAGGACTTGGAAATACCTGAGACATGGCCAGGAGAGCTTGGCAAAGAGGATGAAGAAGGCAGGGATGGCTCTGAAGGTGGTCGTGGACTGCATTTCTCTGCTGAGCTTTAAATGAAGCCAGTGCAGCAGCACAAGGCACAGCAGGAGCTGCAAAGCTTGCCTGGAAAGCTGGGGAGCAATCTCAGGGAGGACAACACCTCTGGGAGGGCTGCTCTGAGCCCCCCAGCTGAAAATCATCCTGATCCCATAGCATCTCCAGGAAGGTCTCCTGGAGGCATGGAAGGGTTTTCCTACTGTAAAAACTAGCTCCAAAAGAGGGAAGGATTCCAGAACCTCTTTTGAGGTCTCCAGGGAGCCTCAGCTGTGATTCACAGAACCACAGAGTGGTGGGGTGGGAAGGGAGCTCAGGAGATCATCCAGTCCAACCCCCCTGCCAGAGCAGGTTCCCTACACCAGGTTGCACAGGAAAGTGTCCAGGTGGGTTTGAACATCTCCAGAGATGGAGACTCCACACCCTCTCTGGGCAGCCTGGCCCAGGGCTCTGGCACCCTCACAGTGAAGAAGTTTTTCCTTAAGTTTGTGGTGAAATTCCAGTGTCCCAGTTTGTGCCCATTGCCCCTTGTCCTGTCACTGGGCACTGAAGATTCGATTCCCAGTCTCTAAGCTCCTGCAGTCTCTTGCAGACTGTTCTGGAGATGTTCCTGCTGCTTCTGGGTGTCTTTCAGCCTGATTCAGCATTGCCATTCAAATGACCAGGTTCTCCTTGGAAAGGTGGCACTGCAAACTCGTGCTGACTGCTGGACAGCCTGGGGGGACGTTGGGCTGCTCCTCAGCATGAGGTGACACATGAACATCTGCCCAGCATCACCCAGGACACCAGCATAGCTCTCCACGCTGCTATGGGGGTCAGCTCAAAGCCCCACGTACCTGACATGAGCCAGGGAAGTCAAGCAGCACTCAAATCCCAACCTTCTGCCCTCAAACTTGGTCAGACCCTGTCCCAGGTTGGGCAGAGAAGCTGTGGCTGCTCCTCCCTGGAAGTGTTCTCGGCCAGGTTGGATGAGGCTTTGAGCAACCTGGTCTGGTGGAAGGTGTCCCTGCTGCTGGCAGGGGGGTTGGGACTGGAGGAGCTTTAAGGTCCCTCCCAACCCAAACCAGTCTGTGATTCTATGAAAGCAGAACACTCCAAACTGTCCCACCCCTGACCCAGTCCATGGGGTGGTCTGGGTTTCTCCCTGGAGCTGCTTTCATCCCTCTGGAGTTCTGTGCCAAACCAGGGCTGGAGCAGCCACCCATCCCGGGGAGGAAGGGAGGGAGGGAGGTGGGGAGGGAGGGAGGGAGGGAGGGAGGGAGCGAGGGAGGGAGGGAGGGAGGGAGGGAGGGCGGTGGGAGGTGGCAGCAGCTCCCTGCACAGATAGTTTTTCAAAGCAAATTCCAAAGGGCTTACACAACCCTGGCAAGTAATAGGAGCGACTGAGGGAGCTGCGAGCTTCCCTCCCCTGCCTTGCTCCTCAAGAAGGGAGAGCAGAGCCCACCCAGCCTGGAAAACAAGCTCCAGAGCTGCCAGCAAGAGGGTTACCAAGTTTAGAAAGGATTTCACGCTCGCTTGGAACTTGCAGACCTGCAGCGAGCAGCTCGGGTTAGTGGGGAAGGCACCGGGCAGGCGGGGAGGGTGACGGTGACCAAGAGTTCACCAGGACCTGGGGGAAGGAAGGAGCTGTGTGTTGCAGAAGGGTTGTGCATCCCCAGGATGCCACCTGGATCGTGGTGAGGATGGGGGATGTTGGGGATCTGCAAAAGCTTTCCAGGGGTTCTGCTGCCAAAAGCAGCTGGGAGCAAAGGGCCAGCCCTGGGGTGAGCTGGGTATAGCACTGCCTCCATCCCTCCTCCCAGGAGAGGGGGACATGGGGAAGGAAAGCCTGCAAAGCCACATGGAGAAGAAAGGACAGCTTGAAGATGAGGTCTTTTTTGTCCCAGAGTTGCTCCCCCATCTGCCTAAAGCCCATTGTTAAATTTTCCATGCCTCAGTTTCCCCTTCTGCTCCTGATCTGGTTTCAGCTGAAGCTCCCTCAGAAACTGGTTCTTACCCTGCTTTGAGCACACAGCACATGCCCACCACCAGGTCTACAGGAGGGAGGTCAAGCCCTTTGCCTGGACTCCTCTACAGCTCCAACAAGCCCATGCCTACAGGCATAGCACTGTAGGTGAGCTGAGCTGGACAGCACTGACCTGTGAGTGAGGGGCAGAGGTGTCCCCACCCCATGGGACCCTCCATCCTTGCTCCCCACCTTTAATTGAGGATCCAATCCAGCTCCAAGACTCACCACAAGGTTCCCAATGACCATGACCATCATGAAGACGATGAGGCACATGGTCTGGCCGGCCACCTCCATGCAGTCCCACATGGTCTCGATCCACTCCCCGCAGAGGATGCGGAAGACGATGAGGAAGGAGTGGAAGAAGTCGTTCATGTGCCAGCGGGGCAGGGTGCAGTCGACAGAGATCTTGCACACGCACTCGATGTAGCTCTTCCCAAAGAGCTGCATCCCCACCACGGCAAAGATGAAGACAATGATGGCCAGCACCAAGGTGAGGTTCCCCAGGGCACCCACCGAGTTCCCAATGATCTTGATGAGCATGTTGAGGGTTGGCCAGGACTTGGCCAGCTTGAAAACCCTCAGCTACAAGGAATAAGGAGACAAAGTGGTTGAGTTGCTTGGGGCTTTCGTTGCCACAAGGTGTCAGCAAGGCTGTGAAGCTGGGGTTAGATCTTCACGTGGGTGTTTCATTAAGGCAGGAGAGATTAAACACCCAACTGCTTGCAAAGAGCACAGACTCTGGATTCCCCAAGTGTCCAGCTCCACTGCCAGTGTTATCTCTAACAGGACAAGTTGGTGACTACCACAAAGGAGGTTGAACAAGCCATTCTCCACCCTGGTGGCAATGGCATCCAAAACCCCCCAGCACAGCTCATCCCTGGGGCACCTACCAAGCGGAAGGAGCGGAGCACGGAGAGCCCTTGCACGTTGGCCAGGCCCAGCTCTACCAGGCTCAGGGTGACGATGATGCTGTCAAAGATGTTCCAGCCCTGCTGGAAATACTCGTAGGGGTCCAAAGCAATGAGCTTCAGGACCATCTCTGCTGTGAAGATCCCTGTGAAGACCTGTGGGAAACAGAACCCTGTCAGCTTGCTTGGAAGCCAGCTCTTGGTGTGGGGTGGGTGACATCTCTCCTTTTTGGGGCATTCCCAAAGTGTTTCAACCCACTGGGTCCAGCCCTGGTTGAGAACAAGCTCCCCAGCTGCTGCCCAGTGTGGCTTGTGGAGCCAAGCTGGGACTACTGGGGGGAGGGGGGGTTGATTGCTACTGGAGACACTTGACAAAGGTGTGTGTGGGCAGGTGGAAGTTCAAAATGAAAGTCTCCTTGGCAAAGGGACCACCTTGAAATGACCACTGAGTCCCAGGGACTCCCAGCACGGGGAACTGGGCTGCCACTGGGATGTCCCTGCCTCCCCCAGAGCCCGGTGAAAGCTGAGCCAGCTTTGGCACGTTCCTCTGGTCCCGGGATGACAACGGCGCTGTCCATTATCACATTACTCCAGAGTGGGACCAGCAATGTGACAATTAATGGCCTTGATGCAATTTCATGACAGGGTGTGTGCAGAGGGGACCTGGTGACAGATTTTGCCCCGGGTGTGGACAGAGTTGGGATGCACAGGTCCTTGCTTCCACTTTGCAGAAAGGCTTCGGCACTGGCATCCCAAGGGATGCTCCCCAACATGTCCCTTCACATGCCAGCTCAGAAATGTCCCCTCTTCTGCTCCTGCCAGCTGATCCTGCTCTCTTCACTTACAGCCTGGTCATCTTTCTGCCTGCAGCGAGACAGACAGCAGATGTGGAGGGTGATAGAACCCCAGACTGGTTTGGGTTGGAAGGGACCTTAAAGCTCATCCAGTGCCAACCCCCTGCCAGCAGCAGGGACACCTTCCACTAGACCAGGTTGCTCAAAGCCTCATCCAACCTGGCCCAGAACACTTCCAGGGAGGAGCAGCCACAGCTTCTCTGGCCAACCTGGGCCAGGGTCTCACCACCCTCACACCAAACAATTTCTTCCTCACATCTCATCTCCATCTCCCCTCTGCCACTTTCAAGCCACCACCCCTTGTTCTGTCACTCCCTGCCCTTGGCCAAAGTCCCTCCCCAGCCTTCCTGGAGCCCCTTCAGGTACTGGGAGGCCACTGGGAGGTCTCCCTGGAGCCTTCTCTTCTCCAGGCTGAACAGCCCCAACTCTCTCAGTCTGTCCTCACAGCAGAGCTGCTCCAGCCCTGGCATCATCCTCGTGGCCTCCTCTGGGCTGGCTCCAGTAGCTCCATGTCCTTGTGCTGTTGGTGGCCCCAGCACTGGAGGCAGCACTGCAGGGGGGGTCTCAGGAGAGCGGAGCAGAGGGGCAGAATCCCCTCCCTGGCCCTGCTGCCCACGCTGCTCTGGGTGCAGCCCAGGACACGGTTATTGGCTCTGGGCTGTGAGATCCTGGCTTAGTGGGAGCTGCTTCTCCTACTCCCATCCCTCCCTCACCCTTCCACAGCAAATCCCCCCAGCTCCCTGCGTTGGGGGGGTACCAGAAGCTGCTGCTGGCTCAGAGGAAGAGCTGGACCTGGCTGCAGCGTGACCGTGCTTGGAGCACCAGCCCATTAATCCCCTTGTATTTCCTGAATGAAACCAGAGACAAAGCAGTTATGTGCTGAGTGTCACCCTGCCCACCAGGGCTTGGGCACTGGCATGTGTCACTCCACTGCCTGTGCACAGAGAGGCCCTGGAAGGTCCTGGAGCAGGGCAAGAGGAGATGGTGATCTCCTCCATCCCTTCACTGCATTTCTCAGAGCTCTCAGGAGCCTCCTGGACTTGTCCCACCAGCAGATTGCATCCAGCTGAAAGTCATTGACCCTGAGCTCCAAGCAGGAGCAACCACAGTTGGTTGCTAAACCCACCCATGAAATCAGGACAGCCCAGATTTGCAGTGATTTCCCCAGGAAAAGTGATGATGATGATGAGTTATCATTTGATGCTGCTGGCACTGGTGCCTCCTGCTCCATGGGGAGCTGTTTGCATCTGGATTGGCCCCTGCTCTGCCACACGGCCACCCAGCATCACAAGGACACTGTGGTGTCAAGCCAGGACTTGCAGCAGCCCATGCCTGACCTTAGGTTGCAATGTAGAAGGTGGCTCAGGACAGCTCTGCAAGGCCATGGCCACGTTGGCATTGCTGAGATGCACCAAGCAGTGCAGAAGCTGCAGCAGAAGGGGAGCAGGAGATGATGGATCCCAGCACCATATCACTTCCCTTGATCTGAGCCATCCTGGAGCTCAACCCATCCCAGGGATGCTGTGATCAGACCCCCACACCCTTTTCTCAGCAGTTGGGAGGTGTTTCCAGGCATGCATGGATGCTGCTCAGGTGACACAAGGGCAACAGAGGGGATCTGCCCACCAGGGTGGCTGCTGTGGCTCTAACTGGGGAAGGACAGGGTGCTCCTTAGCTGCCTACCAGGTTCCCCACGGTCAGCACGTTCTCAAACTCCTCTGTCATGGGGTAATGCTCCATGGCCATGAAGAGTGTGTTGAGCACAATGCAGATAGTGATGCCCAGGTCCACAAAGGGGTCCATCACCACCAACTTGACAAACTCCTTCAGCTTCAGCCACAGAGGACAGCAGTTCCAGACCAGGAACGTGTGGGCAAATTTGTACCACCAGGATGGGCACTTCTGGTGAGCTTCCTCCAGCTCTGAGGACAGGGAAGAAAAAGGACATCAATGTAGGGTTATCCTGTCCTCCCCTGGTTAGGAAAAGTGCTAAGCCACAGAGGAGACCTCTCTCGAGGTCCTGACCCAGCTCTAGACCATCTATGAGCTTAACATGGGGGCTGAAAGGAGGAGCCTACCCATGCAGACCTTACCCTCCAACCCAGAGAGGGACAGGAAGGCAGAGCAGTCAGGGAACTATGGGTCCAGTCCTGCTCTCAGCACTTGGGCAGGATTTGAGGTGTCCCTGCCATGTTGAGGTGCCAGGGACATCCAAGGGAGCTGCTCTGGGGCAGCCAGAGGGTTTGGTGCCCATTCTGAGGGAAACCAAGGCTGAGAAGCTGAGTCCATGGTACTTCTTTGCTCAAGTTGAGGCAGCAGCTCTTGAGAAGCCACTCAAGAGTTCTCAGTGGACTCTGGAGACTGCTGTCATCAATCACAACCTCATTCATTTGCAAGAGCTATTGTGTGATGGCCTCCAGGCATCCTCCTAGAGAGCTGGGATGAAAAGCCATGCTTGAGCAACCCCACTGATCCTGGATGGAGACCCCTGGTCCAGAGTCATCCCTTGCACAGGGCTGAAGATCCAGGGCAGCTACTGTCTCTGGTGTGTGCTGAGATGCCCACCATGCCCACCAACACACAACAGTTGGGCTAAACCAGGTGGTACTCACAGCCCTCACCCAAGCTGGGGTAGGACCTACCTTCTACAGCATTGGAGAGGACACTGATGGTGCTCCCCACCCTCTTCTCAAGGCCTGGCCCATCCTGGTTGCCCACAGTGAGGTGGTTGTGGTCTGATTTCTCTGGCTCGTTGGTTGGGTTGAACTAGAAGGAGAGGAGGTGACAGGGGATGAATGCAAGCGCTGCAGGGTATTGGATGGACTCAGAGCAGGCAGGACAAAGGACGTGGTCTGGAGAGACCTTGGGGTGCAACATGGGAACTACAGGTGGGCTGCAGAAAGGCTTGTAGGACCCCACCCACAACAAGCTGGGCACACCCCCATCCCTCCACTGGGGTTTATTGGGGTGGGGACCCTCAAGGGACAACAGAGACAGAGCCAAGCACGTACATCGATCACCGTAGCCGACCGCTCCAGCACGACCTTGGGGACCACTTGCCCGTTGCAGTCCTTTGCCTTGTCCTGGTCACTGTTCAGGTCTGAGTCACCTTCCTTCTCAGCCATGCTGCTGGGCAGGGAACCACTGCTGGACCTCTGGTCCTGCAACTGCAGCAACCCACATCTCCATCACCCCTGTGTCTACAGCCAGAGGGACCTTCCTGCAACCACTGCTGGACCTCTGGTCCTGCAACTGCAGCAACCCACATCTCCATCACCCCTGTGTCTACAGCCAGCAGGGCCTTCCTGCAACCACTGCTGGACCTCTGGTCCTGCAACTGCAGCAACCCACATCTCCATCACCCCTGTGTCTACAGCCAGCAGGACCTTCCTGCAACCACTGCAGGGCACCAGGCTGAGGACCAGGGTGAATCAAGCCCCAGGACCATCCTGGGGCAGAACTTTGTGACTCCAAAGTCTGCTGCTGCAGGATCTGGGCAGCAAACTCAGATCCTCACGAGTAATGATGAGGGAATAACTATTTTCAGTAGGTGAGGTGGCAACCACGTCCTTTTTGCTCCACCATCCTCAGCTCCCCTCAGAGCCGTGTTAGGTCTGCCCACATCTGCTCAAGGTGAATAATTCACAAGGACAAAACCATCCCAATCCTCCAATTTCTGTCCCCCAGGAAATGTTCATCTCTCAACTATGTTTTCATCCCATACAGGAAAGAAGAGAAACCTTCAAGGCTCTTCCTGAGATGGGATCTGCAAGATTTTGGTGGTCTTGAATTTATGAGCTTTTGGGTCAACATTTCAAATTCTTTTTATCCAAATATTCTTTTATCTGCACATGCAATCATTTCTTTTTCTTTTCCCTTTCCTTCCTCCCAGGAATATTCATATTTGAAGTTCTCTAAGCTCTCCAGCAGGACTAAGGGTGCCACAGCAAAGTGAGAACCTCGCTGTTCCCACCACACATTGAAGTGTTTCCACCCTTGGTCACTGGATATTAAATAGATCCAAGAGCCCATTTCTTGTAGGTGCTTTGCCCTCACTCTCAACCTCATTCCCTCTGTCTTCTCCATCCCTTTAGGTGACAACAAAGGAGTGTCACCCCTTAATAAAGCCTTTGGGTAACTCACTGGTTGATTTGCTCGGGGACAACCAGCTTTATGCTCATCCCTCGAGCTGGGTAGGGCTTTCTTAGACCCATCCTGCAAACAGCAGCAGCCAGAGATGAGCCCATCACTTCCTTGGAGGATGTTGTGGTTTGGCACAGATAAGCCATGAGAGATTGAGGTTCTACAGAGAGGAACACACTGTTTGGTGTCTCTGCAAGCGAGGAAGCTGGGCTTTTGCCCAGCCCACCAGTTAGATTTGCAGGTGTTTCTCCTGGGGATGCTGCTGACATTGGCCAAAATCACAGAATCCCAGAGTGTCAGGGATTGGAAGGGACCTCGAAAGCTCATCCAGTCCAACCCCCCTGCCAGAGCAGGAACACCTGGATGAGATCACACAGGAAGGTGTCCAGGTGGGTCTTGAATGTCTCCAGAGAAGGAGACTCCACACCCTCCCTGGGCAGCCTGGCCCAGGGCTCTGTTACCCTCACAGTAAAGAAGTCTCTTCTCAAGTTCAAGCAGAACCTCCTGTGTTCCAGCTCACACCCATTGCCCCTTGTCCTACCATTGGACACCACTGAGAAGAGCCTGGCTCCATCCTCCTCACACTCACCCTTCAGATATTGATCAACATTAATGAGGTCCCCCCTCAGCCTCCTCTTCTCCAAGCTGAAGAGCCCCAGCTCCCTCAGCCTTTCCTCATCAGGGAGATGCTCCACTCCCTTCATCACCTTGGTGGCTCTGTGCTGGACTCTCTCCAGCAGCTCCCTGTCCTTCTTGAACTGTGGGGCCCAGAACTGGACACAATATTCCAGATGTGGCCTCACCAGGGCAGAGTAGAGGGGGAGGAGAACCTCTCTGGACCTACTGACCACAGCCCTTCTAAGAGATGGCACGTGGCTGGGCAGTGGTATCAGACACCACAGCAGCTTTTGCCCATGTTTTTTGGAAGCTGAAGAGACTCCCAAGGACCAGGAAGGGGCCAAGGTAACAACCTGGGATTAAAACGGAGCAAAATGGGTGGAAATCGGTTTCAGACACCACCCATTTTGATGCCAGCTTGGAGAAATATCAGTGTGTGGCCTCAGGTGTGAGTACCTGCTCATCTGCCTGGGGACAACAGTGAGCCCAAACCCCAGGAGCTGTGCCTGGGCTCTCACAAGGACACCAGGACCTCCCCAAGTGACACATAGGGTTTCTCAAACCCTCTCTGCTGTTTCCAATCTTGACCAGAAGCAGAGGGTTTGCTACACATCCAGTGTTACAACTGCCCTGTCCTCCTCCAGGGCTTCTTTCTGTGCCTGGATCATGATCTACCCATGCAGGATCTCTGCTGGGTTGCCTGCAGGAGGAGATCTTGTTCATTCTGGTGCCTTTTAGGTCTTATTTCTCATCTTCTCCTCCCAGGCAAGATGGCACCACTGTGCTGCACCTCTCTGCGGCCTCCCAGTGCTCCCTGGCCTGGATTTTGGATGTGGAAATTGAATCTTTTCAGCCTTTTTTTCTCCTTTTTTCCCCCACCCAGGGTAGTATCTCAACTTCTGGATTCATCTGTGACCCCCAAATTGCTCCTCAATTATTATCTTGGCTAACTGTGGACCAAATGGGACTCATTTTGGGGTTTTCTATAAATACAGACACCACCACGTTTGTCACTGCCTCCCCCCTTTTCTCCCCCCTGTTCCTAAAGTCCCTCATTTTGGCCTCCACCCTTTCCACCAACCATCTTCTCTTGCTCCTCTTGATGCTTCTTCAGCTGCTCCATGAGTTGCTGAAACTCCTCCTCCTTCTGCTGCTCCTCCAGCATCGTGGCATCGTTTTGTTCTGCGTAAGCCATGGCCACCACGGCGAGGATGAGGTTGATGAGGTAGAAGGAACCAAGAAATATAACCACCACGAAGAAGATCATGTAGGTTTTCCCTGCTGCACGCAGGGTCTGTGGAAAGAGGAGGCCCAGGCTTTCACACCACCTCGAGATGATGCTTCTAACTAAAGGTCTTGCACCAGGGCACCCTCCCATTCATGGTAGAAGGACAATATTTTGCTCCCACCTCCCCCAAGAGCTGGTCAGTGGTCAACTGACCTTCCTGCAGTCCATGGGACTGGGTTAGGACTGGTGTGAAGTGGCCAGAAGTCTTGGCAAACACAACCATGCTGCTCTGTGCTACTTGGTAGCCCAAGGGCCGCAAATGGCCATGGAGATGGGACCAATACTTCATTCAATCATAGAATCCCAAACTGGTTTGGGTTGGAAGGGACCTTAAAGCTCATCCAGTCCCAACCCCCCTGCCAGCAGCAGGGACACCTTCCACTAGACCAGGTTGCTCAAAGCCTCATCCAACCTGGCCCAGAACACTTCCAGGGAGGAGCAGCCACAGCTTCTCTGCCCAACCTGGGCCAGGGTCTCACCACCTTTACACCAAAGAATTTCTTCCTGAAGAGACTCTTCCTCAGAGACTGTGACAGGGATTGACCCAACTTCTCAGGTCTCACCCTTGGGCCAAGTGCAGTCCTTTTCTAACTCCAGATCTGGGCATAATTGTTTCCAGAGGACACATGGAGCCTTCAGACATTGTCTTGCCTTTACCTGACCAGTCCCTGGACCCAGGGTCAGCTGGGACTTCATGGGTTTTCCTAGACAATGACTCAATCCAAGAGTTCAAGTGACCTGGCATTCCCCCTTCTCCTCTCCCTTAGCTCAAGCCAGAGAGCTACCAGATACTCCTACAAAGCCCTGATTTCCATGAGACAGTGGACAACACTGCTGGTTGGAGAGCTAGATGGGACCATGGCTCATCTCTGCTGCTCCTGTTTAGATCCATAAACCACAGGACAAGGTCTCCACTCAGTTTTTCCATGGGCAGCATTGACATGAAAGAAACATTTGCAGAAAGATAGAAGTTTGGTGCCTACCAGCTGGAAGAGGTTCTCCCAGTAGTCCTGTGTCATGAGGCGGAAGAGGGCCAGGAAAGCCCAGCTGAAGGTGTCGTAGCTGGTGTAGCCATAGTTCGGGTTCCTCCCTGCCTTCATGCACTGGTACCCTTCAGGGCACTTCCTACCAAAGGAGCCATGGGGGGCAGCTGCTGTGAGCCCCAGAACTGCCCCTCCTGCACCCACAGCACAACACTCCATCCCTGGAGGTGCTGAGATGCTTCAGCAGACCCTCCTCATCCCCAGGCTGATACAGTTGGGGTGCCTGGATTGGTACCACCATCCCCAAAGCTGGTGTGCTTGGGATGCCCAGATGACACCCTCCCAAGCTCCCATTCCAGTTGGGGTGCCTGGATTGGTACCACCACCCCCAAAGCTGGTGTGCTTGGGATGCCCAGATGACACCCTCCCAAGCTCCCACCCCAGTTGGGGTGCCTGGATTGGTACCACCACCCCCAAAGCTGGTGTGCTTGGGATGCCCAGACTGACACCCTCCCAAGCTCCCATCCCAGTTGGGTTACCTTGACCAATACTCTCCCCAAGCTGATACAGTTGGGATTCCTGGACCATTCACCCACAGATCCATGTTCTCAGCCCCAATCCTGTCCCATCCCAAGCATCAGTGGTCCCACAGGCAGTGCTGGTTGCCTCACCCCTTCCCATGGAGCCAAAGGGGACCTCAGCCACCAGCATGAGCTGCACTCACCCAGCATCGCTGCTGTTCCCACAGAGCAGGGCATCAAGAGCTCCCTCCAGGAAGTAGAAATTGGCTTTGCAGTTGGAGAAAGAGCAAGACATCAAAAAACCCAAACCAAAGAAACCAAAACAATGATTGATTGTCAAACTCTTGGCAGCTCCTCCCTGCCAGGGAAATTCCCAGAACCCCAGTGTTGGACACTGATCTCCTCTCTGCTGGCTTTGCTCATGCCATTGTTCCACTGACCCAACAAGGTGGCTTCCAAGCCCATAAAGAGCTCTGGAAACAACCAGGTTAGCCATGGTCAGGTCTTCTGGGAAGGTGGGTCAACATATGGTCAAAGGACCAGGTCTGGTCTGTTTTAATGGGAAAATGTATGACACTGAGCATGGGGGACTGCAGGGGTCCCAAAAAAGCCTGGGGGGACTATCTGCTACTGCTCCATGGCTATCACCTTCCTCCTGCTGCTCCCACCCCCACCCTGGTGGGGAAACCCACCCTGCTCACAGACCAGAGATCCTTAAAGCTCCTCCTTACAGACCCAGAGCCACAGGAGCTGCCAAGCAGTGCCACCACAGGTCACCTGCCCCCATGGACACATAGATGAGCACTTGGAGACCCCCACCCCAGGACATGGCAGAAGGCAGCTGGACCTCATCTTAGGTATCACCTAACACAGCCCTTCCAGGAGCCACACAGGGATTTCTGGAGCTTCCTCAAAGCATCCTTGGCTCTGCTTGGCTTCTTGCCACCAGGCTTTTATTTAACCTACGTGGGCTCATCGAGGAGATGTCCTGCTTGTGAAACTCCAGGAGATATGTTCTTTGGCCTGGCCCCAAGAGCTGCTAACCTGAAGGCATGGATGGCCTCAGGGTGCTGTTGCATTGATGAGATCCTACACATCATTGACTTTGCACCCCTACCAAGAAGCCTTCCTGTAATCAATGCCAGAGCTACTCGTTGGGCAACGTAGCTCAGCTGAGGTGTAACCCAACCTTCTGCTGAGTGCCCTAAGTGAGATGTGAAGCATCTCTGTGGAGCATCCCACCACTGTGCAGCTCTGCCAGGCAAATTTGGGGAGTTTTTTTTACTTTTTTCATGGAGTTTAAAGAAAAAAAACAACCCAAAACCAAAGAGCAAACAAAAAACCCCACCAGACTTTTTTGGGTTCAACTTGTTTCAAAGAAGTGGTGGGAAAGTAGCAACCTTGGAGACCTGTCTGAGGACCTGTGCTTGACCCCATCTTTCCCTCCTGATGGGTGTTGCACACTCACTGGGTGCAGTGGTGCTTGGGGAAGGACCCAGCTCTGATGCAGCAGTGAAGGCAGGTGAGAGATGTCATTCCTGCATCCTTCCCTCTGGTTTTCCACCCAAAGTCCCATCTGCTCCTAGAGGGTTTGGTGCTTCCTGCTGTGATCAGCCAGATGGAGCAGCTGTCCACCAGAGCCCACCCTGATGGGGAGGTTGTGCCCTCACTAGCAAATGGGAGAGATGGAGACACTGGTTTGTCCAGGCCTTCTCATGGTCAAACCTTCCTGGAGGAGATTACCTTGTCCAGGTGGGCTGCATTCTCCCTGGCAAGGCAGATTTGATCCCATCTGTCCATTCTTTGAGTGTGCCCAACCCCTGTTTCACCCACCAGCCCTATCTCCCTGCAAAGCACCTTGGCAAGAAGATCCACATGATCCACATGTAGGAAGAGTGAGGAAACTGAGGAGCCAACGAGGGTGGGGGGTCAGTGGGGAAGGGGATGCAAGAGCATTTACCTTCATCGTTGATGTAGGCTTCAAAGTCAAAGGTGCTGTTGCTGGTGAAGTTGTAGCTGGTGAAGTTGCTGTCCATGCTGTCGGTGAAGTTGCTGTAGAAGGTTGTGTTGGCCAAGGTGTCATTGTCCAGCCCCCAGCCCCCCAGCAGGGTGTCGTTGAGGGGGGGCCACCGCACACACTTCTGGCGGAGGTTCCCCATGAAGAGCTGTAGACCGATGAGGGCGAACACGCTCAGGCAGAAGACAGTGAGGATCATGACATCTGAGAGCTTCTTCACCGACTGGATCAGAGCCCCAACGATTGTCTTCAGCCCTAGGAGGGAGGCATCACTGCTGAGCTAATTGCTCATTTGCTAATTGTGGAGAACATGCTATGGTGTTCCCAAAAAGGTGCTGGATCTGGTGAGGAGGATGTGTGGGATCACCACATTCACCCCACGTTGTGTTCCAGCTGCCCCTCTGTCCCCACACAGAAACCCTGTCCCCAGAACTGTCACTCTTGGACCAGTGCCAGCCAAGCCTCCCCAATGCCACCTTCAACCTGGGTACCATGAGTCAAAGCCCACCTCAGCCTGGCAGCTCTCGATTCCTTTTGGCTTTATGTTTTCCCCAGATGCCACAATCTGGCCTTTTTTTGGCCCAAACCAGTTGAGTGGAGACCACTTTGAGGTGGCACATGGGAAAAAAACAAACCTATTTGACAGCCCAGCTGGAAGATGTTGAACACTGCTCTCAACTCTAGAAAAGCCTCTGTGGTCCAACACTCCCACGTGCTGCTGTCCTGTGGGTGGTTGGGAGCCCAGCCAGACCTTCCAGCCTGATCCCTTCAAGCTGGAGAAACCCCAAGGCATCTGAGTGAAGGTGACAAAGTGACATCTGCATTAAGCATCGAGATTAACTCATCTCCTCCCTCCAGCATCATCATTTCCTCCACAGAGGACACTTGTCCACAGATCCTCAGTGGGCTTTTGACATGGAAGATGTCTTTCCCATCACCTGAATCTACAAGGATGATGTGTGATGCTGGGACAGGGACATCTTGATGTTTAATCTTGATGTTTAATCTTGATGTTTAATCTTCCAAGCAGCTCTGAGCACAGAGCTTTCTCCCATGGTGGCAATTCTCCAAAGGGAGATGATTTGTAGCCCTGGTCATCATGCCAGTTCCTCCCCTCCCCAAACTATTTAGGTAAAACCCTGTTCTCCAAGGGTTGGTCTATGTTGGGAAAGAGCTGAGGACAGCCATTCTCCACCAGCTTATTTTTGCAACTGCTATTTCTGCAGAGCCTCCTGGGAGGAGGTCTCCTGGGAGGAGGTCATTCCAGAGAGAAGCAGCAGCTTATGTTTTGCTAAATGCAATTTAGAGCCTGTTGGATGGAGGCAAGAAAACCTCATTTGAACTTGAACCCTAAAGATCTGGAAACTACAAGGACACAAGAACTTGTTCACCACAAGAAATGTCCATTTTCAGTCCAATCTCCTGCTTCTCCAAGGGTTCTGACCTCTCATTCCCATCAGTTTGCACTAGGTGGTACCAAAGCAGGAGATCAAAATGGGATCAATTTGGGAAATGGCTATCAAAAGTGTTTGATGATGTGCTCCTCACACTTCAGGCTGGATGTTTGGGGTGATGTTAATCGCTCTCCACCTGGCTCTTGCACTAATACCTGTTAAATATCTCAACCTTGGCACCAGAGCAGTCAGCAGTGGGGACAACACTGAGCTGATGGCTCTGAAGATCAAGGGTGTGGATTAACCAAGTCCATCAACACAACATAAGCATGAGCCCACTTAAGGCATCTCCAAGGAACCCTAAAAACAACACATCTGGCTTTTTGGGGGCTTTCCCTGGCCAATCAGCTGAGGGATTGCAGCTAATTCCAAGATGTAAAATCAGGAGGACCTGACCAAAAGGTGAATGATGTGGAAAATCATTTCTAAGCATCCAATCCCTGATCTCCTCTGTTTAATCTCAGACCCATCAAAAGAACGAGGAACTGCTGTGAACAGTGGCAAACCTGAGCTCAAGGAAGGGGAAGATACAGAGAGGAGGTCCCTTCTTAAGTCCCTTCTTAAGTCCCTTCTTAAGTCCCTTCTTAAGTCCCTTCTTAAGTCCCTTCTTAAGTCCCTTCTTAAGTCCCTTCTTAAGTCCCTTCTTAAGTCCCTTCTTAAGTCCCTTCTTAAGTCCCTTCTTAAGTCCCTTCTTAAGTCCCTTCTTAAGTCCCTTCTTAAGTCCCTTCTTAAGTCCCTTCTTAAGTCCCTTCTTAAGTCCCTTCTTAAGTCCCTTCTTAAGTCCCACCTGGTATGACAGTGATGGTCTTCAAGGCACGGAGGACACGGAAGGTCCTGAGAGCAGAGATGTTCCCCAGGTCCACGAACTCAGTAATGTAGCTGCAGAACAGGAGAGGAAAAGGCTTCAAGGGCTCTGCCAGGCACCCACCTCCCTTTTTCTCAGCCTTCCTCCCTGGGTGCAGTGGCCAGACCTCCCCCATCCTCCCCCCACCCCACCAGACTCACGCCATGGAGATGACCATGAAGTCCAGCCAGTTCCACGGGTCGCGCAGGAATGTGAAGTTGTCGATGCAGAAGCCTCTCGACAGTATCTTGATGAGGGACTCAAAGGTGTATATCCCAGTGAAGGTGTATCTGAAACAGCAATGGTGGCTCCAGGGATGCTCACTTGGCTCCAAGAGCCGGCTCAAGATGAGGTTTCATCCACCCCTGCCAGTGGGGCCACCTTCCAGAGCCGACTTTGGGGGCTCATGGTCATGGGCTGATGGGTTCTTGGATAGCTTCAGCACTAGGGGAGGTTTTCACCTCACCTTGTAAGGCAAGTTGGGACATCTTGAGGTACCAATCCCTTTGGTGACTATTCTGCAACACCTCTGATCTCTGCTGATGTCCCCCCACCACCATGCAGAACCACAAGAGAAAATGATGGATTCTCCCCCTCTCACTTGGGGCTGGTTGTTCATGCTTCTTGGACTGGTTAATCTACTCAGCCTCTCCAGACTGCTGACCTGACCCAACCTGCTCTGCAGTGGTCTCCACCACCAGATCTTGGGCAGCTCTGAAACACTCCCTTTCTTTGCCATGCCTAATGCAGAGCACAGACATCTCTTCTGAGATCAAGGTGGCCACCAGCATCTCCCAGTGACACCTCTCCTCCTCTGATGGGTGTCTGGATCCCACCACCCCTCTCTCAGCCTTGGTCCTGTCCCTCCTAAGGATGGCCAAGCTAGGATGGTCCCCATGGCTGGGGAGGTTGTGGAAGGCAGGGACTTACTCAACGTTCTTGGACCACGCTGGGGGATTGCTCAGCGTCATGAACACGCAGTTGGTTAAGATTGTGATCATGATGAACATGCTGAATAATTTGAGACCTGGTCAAGGAGAAACGCTGTGGCTGTTGCCTTGATTCCCCCCTGCACATGGTTATGAAGCCAAGCACCCTTCCTCTTCTTGTCCTAGCTGCCACCATGGCGGGTATGGACCCTGACCTGCTCCTCCTGCAGCTCTCTCCTGGCTCAGTCCTGTGCTCACACTTTCCCCTTAGTCCCCCTGCTCCCATGCATGGTCCTGGCCCCTGCCCTCTCTTCCTGCTCCCCTCCCCATCTCCATGGTGCTGGCTCTGCCTCCCTTGTCCCCTGTGCTCCTTCTTCTCCATCAGCCCAGGCTACAGCTTTCCTCACTTGTCTGATCCCTCTGCCACAAACACCTCCTCTCTTTCCTCCTACCTCCTGGCCACCAACCCCTGCTGCCACCAGAGCTCTCCTGGGATTACTTCCCACCCATCCTAGTGCCCCTCTTGCTCTTGGGGTCCTTCTCTGTCTTTCCATCTCTGCTTGTCTCACACCAAAAGCCTCAGCACTGCCCAAGTTTCCTTCCTTTCCAAGTCTCTCCAGACCTTGAACCTCTTCCTAGGAAGCTCCACCACTTAGGTTTCTTCTCTTCTCCAACCAAACTGATTCCTCCCTTCTTCAACCAAGACTGAGCTCTTGGTACCACCAAGGTGCCCCCAAACCTTCAAACACTACTTCTTGGGAAGAACCCAAAGCACTGGGCATGGTCCTGGCCATGGTGGGGGCAACCCAGGAGATTTGCTCACCATGCCATCATGAAACACTTCTCCCAGCCCTCTCCCAGGGCTGTTTGCCCTCTGAGCATCAGGGTTTGACCTGGCACCAGAGCAGCATCACACAGGACAAGGATATGAATGGATAAGCACTTTGATGGCTCCTCTGCGGATGGGGTGGAAGGGCCCCAGCAGGTAGAGGGCAGGGGTGGCTGAGAAGCGGAAGATGGACTTCCCTTTGTTGAGGACTATGAATGTCTGTGGAGAAAAAGAGAGGAGGGAGGTGGGTTAGTCCTTCTGCACACCCCTAAGACACCCACAGATCAAGTGCTGCTGTTAGAGTTGGGACCTCTATTTGTGCTTGGGATCTCCAAGGAACAACTGCTCTACTTTGGAGGAGAAGCAACCACAGCAGTCTGGAGCTGTGGATCACCAAGATGGGCTCAGATGAGACCCTGGGACATGGTGGGAAGAAGAGGAGGTCCATGCTTTAGTCTTTTCCTTGGGACTTCTACCTAATGCCAAGTCTACCCATGGGGTAAGCCCTGCCCCTCACCTTCTTATCCTTGTAGAAAGGATCCAGGTCCTCCAGGGGGGTCCCAATGAGCTCCGGTGGTGGGTCACCATAGATGAGGGGTAAGTTCTTGCCAGCTTCCAGGTCACTGCTGGGTTTGATCTCCTCTTCCTCGGGCAGTTCCACGTGCTGGCGCTTTACCCTGAGCGCCTCGGCCTCGGCCAGGCGCTGCTCGATGGCAGCCAGCGAGGCGGGCGTGAAGGGGCGCAGGTTCTCGGGGCCCGGGATGTGCGGCAGGCCGGCCATCCTCTCATTCTGCTCCCAGGACACTTGTGCCCAGCCTGCTGGGGAGATTTGGGCTGAGAACACCATGCCAGCTTGGTGCCATTTTGGGGTATTTTCACTCAACTTTTGGAGCTGGGTGATGGTAGCATCTCGGTGGGTTTGTGCACATGGGTTTATTGTGGAAATATCACAGAGTCACAGAGTGTCAGGGATTGGGAGGGACCTCAAAGGATCATCCAGTCCAGTCCCCTGCCAGAGCAGGAACACCTACATGAGATCACACAGGAAGGTGTCCAGGCGGGTCTTGAATGTCTCCAGAGAAGGAGACTCCACACCCTCCCTGGGCAGCCTGTCCCAGGGCTCTGGCACCCTCATAGGAAAGAAGTTTCTTCTCAAGTTCAAGCAGAACCTCCTGTGTTCCAGCTCACACCCATTGCCCCTTGTCCTACCATTGGACACCACTGAGAAGAGCCTGGCTCCATCCTCCTGACACTCACCCTTCAGATATTGATCAACATTAATGAGGTCCCCCCTCAGCCTCCTCTTCTCCAAGCTCCCTCAGCCAATATTGACTTGGTAAGGAAGGTTGTTATGCATGGGTCACTTGCAGATGGTGCACCTGATGTGCTCCTTCTTCTCCCAGACCCCTGCTCAAAAAGCACCATCAGGTTGAGCACCATGATGAGCTGAGCAGGTGGTGGCCCTGGCACCAGCTGGCTGTTGTTAGACACACAACTCCACAACCTAGACAAGGCAAAAACCACCTCCAGCATCAGCAGCACCACTCCAGCTGTCTCCCCTTTGCTATATGCTGCCAGGTATCAGCAGCTTTCCTCCTCCACCCTGTGCAAGCAACATGTGGTGCTCAAAACAAGAGGTTCCTCAGACAGAAGAACTTGGTCTTTGCAGGCTCAGTGGCCATTTCACAGCACCCAACTGTAGGAAACACCAGTGTGCAGCACTGGGTGGCTCTGCTCCTGAGAAAAAGGGGTTGAAGTCTTATCTTGACTCTGCTCATTCCTCCTGCAGCAGGAGCAGAGCTTGAGCAAGCAGCACCCACTTTGCTTTCAGCCCATCTCCTCTTCCTCTCACTGGGCTGAAGCCATCATGCCGTGCCACTCTGTTCCAGATGCTGATGGAGAAGCCCCTGGCAGCATCAGGCTTGAGGCTTGCAGCCACAGGGAGAGATGCTGGGGGTTGGCAGCACTGCCCAGGTCTGAGCCAAGGGTCCTCAAAGGGGATGTCACCCTGGGCATGGAAAGGCTTTGTGGTTTTGGGGGTCTTCTGCAGCATCTGGTCCTGCTCTGATCATTTATTCAAGGCCAGGTTGGATGAGGCTTTGAGCAACCTGGTCTAGTGGAAGGTGTCCCTGCTGCTGGCAGGGGGGTTGGGACTGGAGGAGCTTGAAGGTTCTTTCCAACCCAAACCATTCCATGGTTCTATGATTTTTGTGGCCACCCAGAGCCAGTGGGACCATCCCAGAGAGCAGGATCAAGATTTAAGCCAACATCCAGCTGCCACACACTACAGGCCTGGAGCCACCAGCATCTCTGGTTGACCACTGCTCCCCAGAAGAGAAGGAGCCAAGAGCTGAACACAGGCTCTGCTCAACACCCCTTGCTCCCCTTCCCCCAGTAAGCCCAGTGCCCACAGCAGCATGTGTGGGACACACAGTGTGGGGCAGATAGCCAGGTCCCACCACCCCAAATGAAGTGGTGGAACACACTTGAGCAGTTGCTTTTAGACACCCTGGCCACCTCTAACACCTTGGCATGCATTGGATGAGCATCTCACACTCCCAGTTCAGCATCAGCATCTGCCAGCAGGCAACTGGGAGCTGCTCCCTGCTCTGGAGGACATGGACCTCACTTTGATAGAAGTTCACTTTGCTACTCTGAGGCCACACCAATAAATCAACCTCTAAAATAACAGGAGTGGTTTGGAAGCTACCAGAGATGCTGTGTGATAGGTTCTGTATAATCAGGACAGATGGATGGGTGACAGGGTCCTGTCTGAAGCTGCTTGGAGAGTCACCCCACCCAGAGCTGGCACTTCATCCCTGCTCAGAAAGTACCCTCCTGTGGGCTGGGAACGAGGGGGAAGGACTCTTATAGCTGCTGTGTGCAGACATGTGGCTCTGGGGGACACAGGGTGGCCAAGGGCCTCTCCTCATCCTGCTGACCAATGCTCAGCCCATCACCCAGGCTCCAGGGCTCTGCTCCAGAGTCCTCCAGCCTGGAGAGCCCAGAGGTATGCACTTGTTCCCCCATCAGACTCAAAGACATGGAGTGTCTCAAGTGAAGACATCCTGCTCCTGAGAGATCTCATCTCTACAGATACCCAGAAGAAGACAGCAGTGGACCCCACAAGAGCAAGCAAGACCATCACCTGCATCTTGAGGATCTGCCCTCACCCCTCTGCAAACCTGCCTTCAAGATTCATCCTCTTAACAGGGGACACTCTGGAAAAACCCCAGGAGAAGCTGATAGGAACACAGGTCCAAGACAGAAGACAACCTGAATGGTCACCAGCAAGTGTCAATGAACTTCACTCAACAAGAAGCAGCAGAGCCAAGTGATGCTCAGCCAGGAGCTCACAGTGCACAGCCCAGGGGGGTCTCCCTGCAGCAGGGAGCTCCTGCAGCAAAGCCAGCGAGCAGCCAGCACCAGGAGAGATGGTGCCAGGGAGCCCAGAGGTGGCCCACATGCTTGTAGCTATGAGAAGTTAATGCTGGGAGAGAGAAGCCAGCACCCAGCAGCTCAAGAGCTCTGGAAACCAGACCCTGTTGGGCTCACAACCCAAATCTATCCCACACAATCCTGCAGCACCCCTTCCCTGCTACCTGCACCCTAAAGCTTCCTGGGAGACACCACCTGCACCCCAACCAGCACCTCCAGCCTCCTGGGAGACACCACTTGCACCCCAACCTCCTGGGAGACACCACTTGCACCCCAACCAGCACCTCCAGCCTCCTGGGAGACACCACCTGCACCCCAACCAGCACCTCCAGCCTCCTGGGAGACACCACCTGCACCCCAACCAGCACCTCCAGCCTCCTGGGAGACACCACCTGCACCCCAACCAGCACCTCCAACCTCCTGGGAGACACCACCTGCACCCCAACCAGCACCTCCAGCCTCCTGGGAGACACCACTTGCACCCCAACCAGCACCTAGAAGTTATCTGCACACAGGACAACCCAACCCTCTCCATCCCTCACTTATTTATCCCCATGAGGACACCCAGGGTGGGGCAGGATGGTGCAACCAGGACCAGCTGGGACTGCAGGGTTTGGGGATGAGTCACAGCTCGGTGATGGGTTCTCAGTCACATGTGTGCCAAGTGTTGCTGCAAACACCATCCCTCCTCCACCCTGCTGACCCCATGGCAGCCATCTCTCACCCAGGAGGACCCCCAGGGATGTGCTATGGGTCTCACTCTCCCAACCCTGCTGCCTGCCCCATGAAGCCCCCCCCCATCTCCATAGCAGGTCCCCTCCCCACCCCTGCATGTGTTAAAACAAACCCACATGGAGTGGGAGACCTGATGCCAGGAGAACATGTCTGTGGTTCTCACCCAGCCCAAGGGCATGGACACCTGATGTGGTCAGGACAGTGTTTATATGTCATAGAATCATCAGAGAATGGTTTGGGTTGGAAAAGACCTTTAAGCTCATCAAGTCCAACTGTAAACCCAACACTGCCAGGTCCACCACTAACCCATGTCCCTCAGCACCACATCTACATGGCTTTCAAATCCCTCCAGGGATGGGGACTCCACCACCTCCCTGGGCAGCCTGGTCCAAAGCTTGACAGCCCTTTTGGTGAAGAAATTCTTCCTCAGATCCAATCTCAACCTCCCCTGGTGCAACTTGAGGCCATTTCCTCTTGTTCTATCACTTGTTAGTTGGGAGAGGAGGAGCCCAACACCCACAAACGTGTCCATGGAGGACACAGAAGCTTTATGGAGATTGATTAAACACCAGAGTCCTGGAAGAGGTGTGTGAAGTCTCCACAATTTGCTTCTACAAACAAGTGTCTCTTCCAACACCTCCGTCAGGTGCTGAATTTCCACCACTGGGGTGGTTCTGAGCCCACCATGAACTCTTGGTGTTTTGAAGCTGCCCCTTTTTCCCTTTTTTAAAGGGAGCTGGTGCAAAGTTTTCAGGCAAAGAAAAGAACACCAGAATAAAATGAGGAGTCACCCCAAAACTTCTCCCACTCTATTTTCAAACAGGGGGGGCTTGGAAGACAGAGAGAGACAGAAAAAAAATGAATTCTTCATTTTCTATCATTATCTTTTGAATTATTGATTTTTTTTCAAGCACTCAGCTGGGAAATCCCATGAGTTGTGTGGCTCAAGGACCAGCTTCTCCCTCTCCAAGCCCAGTGAGCACCACTGGCTCCCAGGAGTGGCACCTCCCCTTGTGCTGACTCCTGCCACCACCACGGCTTTTAACCCTTCTCTGGATGTATTTTGTTCCACTGCCAGACCAGGGGGACTGAGATGCTGAAGCAAATTCATGTTCTTCAGGTGCTACCATGGTCCTCCAGGTTGGTCCAGACCAGCCAAGGTCACCCTAAAGCAGCAGCAGTGGTGCAGGTAGAGCTGCATTGGCCAAATAGAACGTGTGGACTTGATTTGAGTTGAGATCTTTGCTGAGTGAGTTCACTGCTGTGGGAATCACAGAACCATTGAGGTTGGAAAAGACCTCTAAGATCATCCAGTCCAACCATCAACCCTACACCACCATGCCCACTAAACCATGTCCTGAAATGCCATGTCTACGTGGTGTTTGAACACCTCCAGGGATGGGGACTCCACCACTGCCCTGGGCAACCCCTTCCAGTGCTTGACAACCTTTTCAGTGAAGAAATGATGCTGCTCTGCTGGTTTCTACCTGTTGGACACTGCCTTTCTTGGGCAGACCAAAAGGAGGTCTCCAAATGCTCTCCAGCCCCTTTCCTGGCAGCAGCCAACTCACCCCCTGCCTTGTGATGAACTTTGGGCTGAGGACACCATGAGCTGCGGGCTGTGCTGGAGCTTGGGGGGGTTTACATGGAGGAGGAGAAGGATGTGATGCACAATCCCCTGTTGCAGCAGCACCCTCAGCAAGGCCCCAGCCACCATGGGTGCTCTTCTTGTGCCAAACAAGGTGCTGCTCCCTTCCCCAGCTCCTTGCAGAGGTGCAGCTGAGCCTGTGTCATCACCAGCTTCCTCTGAAGAACCAAATCCTGGAATGCTCAACATGCTGAGAGCCACCAGCCTCCCCCTTGGGACACCATAAACCACTAACCCACCCCAAAATATGTGACCTGCAGAGGTGCCTCCACTCCTGCAAGTGGCATCACAAGTGACATGGAAATGAGTTTTGTACACTTCACCCATCGTTGTTGACCCCAATTTACTCGAGTGCCAGCCCACAGCCCCACCAAGGGGACCTCCAGCTGCTTGAAGGAGGGGGTGGCATTCATAGGCTGGAAGCTGTGAAGTCCTCAGATACTCTCCTGGGCCACAGATGGAAATAGGAGGTTGCAACATCCTGCAGCAACGTGCTAACCCCCTCCTGCCCGGGGCTGGGGGGATGTGACAGTGGGGACCACCCTGTCCCCGCTGCCCTTCCATCCTGCTGTCCCTACTGACCCCCAGGAGAGGATTGCTGGAAAGGGGACACCGGGGTGGATGGCTGCTTGGGTTTATTTTGGGGGGGATTTGGCTGAGGTGGAGGCTCAGGCAGGTGGGGAAGGGTTAAAGAGGGGACCACTGCCCACTCGGGTGTCATCCAACCTCCTGCTCCTCCCTGCCAGCAGCTCTCATGTCAGGCTTGGAAAAGATCTGAGAGGTGCTGTGAAGACAGCAAGGGGACAACATGGGGGCAGGGAGAGCAGCATGTGGCCATAATAACCTACTACCCCCCCATGGGGTCCTCCAGAGCCTGGGGACATGGGGGACAGTGATGCAGCCACCTCTGAGGGATGCTGGGAGGGACACAGTCCCACCAACTCCCATAGGGATAATCATGGAATGGTTTGGGTTGGGAGGGACCTTAAAGCTCATCCAGTCCCAACCCCCCTGCCAGCAGCAGGGACACCTTCCACTAGACCAGGTTGTTCAACCATCAATGAGCAGAGCTGGGAGCAGATCCCAGACCTGATGCTCCCCTGGGATTTGCAAGATCATGGTCCCTGCAGCATCCTGGGGTTGGAGATTCCCATTTCCCAGGTACCCCTGTACCCCCCCGACAGGCAAACCAGGACCAAGGAGGGACACCTGCAGCCACCACACCCTCCCCATGTCCAGCACTGGGTGTTGAGCCCCACACCTCATCTCCTGCCCTCCAGCTCCTGAGGGATCCATTCAAATCTGCTCTGATCTGGATAAGGGCGACTCGAAGACGAGATGTTCACAAGGGCTGTGTAAGTAACCAAGGATGGAGGCAGCTGGACAGACAGACAGACAGAGACAGAGGCTGAGCACCCTTCCCAGCATCTCCAGAGCTATAGCTGAGATCTTGGCTCTCAGAACTCCCCAAACCACCCACCACCTTCATCCCTTCCATGGGAAGGACCTGGTTCATCCAACCTGCTGGACATCACATCAGCGTTACCTGCTGCCGCTCGCCTTCTCACTCTCAAATCCAACCCTTTCCTCCTAGGGAAGATGGAGCTGCCCAAGTGGCTCCATGGGACCTTTTTCTCCTGCATCATGTCCACCAGAACCTCAGAGGCACACCACAAACTAGAAAATGCTCTGTAAATGTTGGCACAGCCGAGTCCAGGCAGGACTTGGTGTTCTTTAGCCCTGTAAATATGCCCTTTCCCCCCTGACCTGTGAGAACATTTTCCTGGAAAGGATTGGAAGAGGCAGCTCCCAACACTCAACCCCTGGAGAATGGGATGTACCAGGGTGTCCCATTGTCCCCAGGGCTTTATGGAATCGCTGCCCCTCTTCACTGTCCACTGTTGGACCTTTCACTCCCCACGCCCACGCTGATCCCCGGGGTCTCTCTTGGCAGTGGTGTGGGCAGGGGTGGAAATGCTCCTGCTCATCTCCAAACCTCCACCTGCACCTCAGCTCCAGGGGACCAGAGAGCAGCCACACAGGATCTGGCCAAGGGGGCTGGGTGTGCTTGTGAGGGATGAGGGGACCCAGGTGGCCGATTATCTCTGGTCAGACCCCCAAACGGGGCTGGGGGTGCTTGTGGAGAGCGATGGGAGCTTGCACCCACCACAGGCAGGGTCCCGTGGCCAGGTCAGAGCAGCGTGGGGGGATTCAGCACCCCAAAAATGATCTGAATCCCACCCTGGCACTGCCTATTTCTCCACTGCCCATGGGGGGTCCCAGCCCTGAACCCCACATTGGCCTCACCATCCCTCCCCAGCACCCCAAAAATGATCCAGATCCCACCCTGGCACTGCCTGTTTCTCCACTGCCAATGGGGGGCTCCAAGCCCTGAACCCCACATTGGCCTCACCATCCCTCCCCAGCACCCCAAAAATGATCCAAATCCCACCCTGGCACTGCCTGTTTCTCCACTGCCCATGGGGGGCTCCCAGCCCTGAACCCCACATTGGCCTCACCATCCCTCCCCAGCACCCCAAAGCGTGTGCACCCCGCAGCCCCCGTGTGCAGGTGGGGGAATGACACCCTCCCACCTCTGTGTCCTCCCTGTCACTGCTGTTTTGCCACAGCAGAGGGGTCCCACCTCCTCCTCCTCCTCCTCCTGTCCCCATGGGGGTCCCCCCCTGCTCCCCCAGGGGGACAGGGGCTCTGCAGGGACAGGCGCCGTCCCGAAAGGGGACACTGCAGAGCACCCGCAGACCTTTCCTGCAAACTTGGCTTGGCCAAGCTGAGGTTTATATTTAGATCTCCAGGAGGAGAAAGAAGCCAGGAGAAAGGAGACTTCTGACTTTTAAGCTCTGCCTGGAGCTCCCTTCCTCCGGGTGGGAAGGTGGCTCAGAAACCAGTTGCCTGTCACATCCCCCCACTGTCCCCTCTCATCCCAGTGACAGGTCCGTGGTCACTGAGGGTCTGGTGACTGCCAGCACCCTCATCCCTGTGCCCTGTCTGTGCTTTTACAGGGGTTTTCACCCCCCATCCCAGGCTGTTTTCCATGCAGGGGGGTCTGGTGGGTGTCTACAGCCCTAAACAACCCCCCAACACCCATGGGGACTGTCCTGCTCCCATCCATCTCCGGTGCTTGGGTGACAAAACCCCTGGCATTGCTTGCACCGCTCTGAGCACAGCGACAATGACAAACCCAGGGACATCCATGACCCCAGAGACCCTGGTCTGGTGGTCTGGCACCAGCCCAGGGCTGAACCCAGTACTTACTGTTGGGTGAAGAGAGCAAAATCCCAAGGAGAGACTTTTTAGGGCCAGAATTTCCCTCTCCTTCGACTCCTGGAGGCTTTGGCTCAGCGAGTGGCTGTTGGCAGAGCAGCTGCTGCTGCTGTCAGATGGTCATGAGTGAAACCTGAGGACATGGGGTCCTTCAGGTAGCCTGGGCCCCGTCTCAGCTGTGGCATTCGTCCCCCCTCGCGCCAATCATGGGGCTGGTGGCGGCCACAACCCCCGTGGCCACATTGCCCAGCGCTCCTGGGGTCCTGAGTGGTGAGACCCCCCTGCACTGTGGCCACCACGGCCATGCCCTGAGCTGGGGACACCGTCCAGCCAGGGTGGTGGTGACAGAACAGGGTGTCCCAGATGTTGAAGTGGCTTTGGCACTAAATGGGAGGTGGGGAGGTGGAGGGGAGGTGGGAAGGGACCCTGGCCAGCACCTCCCCATCTGTGTGTCCCAGAAGTGAGATGCAATTGGAAAGAGCAACGGGACAACTGCGAGGGGGGGGATTGGGGGGGGGGGGAAGGTCGGTGCCAACCCTGCTGCCAACGTGTGTCCAAGCTGGTGGCTCTTGGGAGGGTTGTTCCCACCGTGCAGCACCCAGCACTGGCCATGGCTCCTCCTCTTGCTTGCAGGTGAGGGGTGTCTGGCACTTCTGCTCCACTCCCCCCCGTGCCCACCCTCTGCCACTGCCTAATTTGGCACCAGCACCCCATTTCTCTGCATGCCAGGATGCCCAGCAGCCCTGAGGGGTCACCCTGCTTTGGCACTGTCACACCCCACCCTGTGTCCCCTTCTCCACATCCTGCCCAAGGGGACACCCGTGGGTCTGAGCCACACCAGGGTGTCACAGGATGGTGTAAAGGGAGCTTGGCTGTGTGGTTGTCTCCCCCTTGTCCTTCCTGATGGGGTTTTTGGGTGCTCTTTGCAACACCCAGGTAGTTGCATGGGTGTGTAGGGTGCACATAGGGCACCCAGGGTGGGGAGGAGAGCACAGAGGGGTCCCCAGCTTGCAGGGGATCACCCCTTTTGGGGTGCACAGAGCTGTGCTGGGAAGGGACCAACCACCCCAGCAGCCAGCCTGGTCAGAGGGGACTGACTCCCTCCAACACAGCCAGCTCTGGGCAACTCTTCTGCTGCTCCTCTGCTCCCCAAATACCCTGTAGCAACATTCCCACACTGGCAAGGGCTTAATTTGGGGTGAAGCATCTGGCACCCCTCCCTGGTCCATGGCAGGTCACCTCACCTCACCTGTGGAGCTCCTTGTGCTCCCTGACATCTCACAATCAATAAAAACAGGGCCAAGAAGGTAGATCTGGGCACCCAGGGAGCTGGGAAGTGAAGTTCTTTTTGGCTCAGTTCTGCTTTTCACTCAATAATTTTCTTCTGTTCAAGGTGGTGTGAACACAGGAGCCAAGGAGATGAGGTTCACCTCTCCAGGGAGAAGTTGTGCAGTGTGGGACAGGTGATTGTCCCACAGCTCCATGTGGGAGGTGCTGAAGGTGTGCTTTGGGAACCATCACTTTGATTTTCATCAATTCAAAACCATCCCTTGGGCTTTTTTTTTGGGGGGTTGGTTTTTTTTTGGCTGACTTGGAAGCCACACCAAGCTCAGAGCAGCTAAAGCCAAGGGAAGGAGGGAGTGAAGAGCCCCACCTTAGCTCCCAGGGGATGGGTACAACCAGGGAGAGAGCACCAGGAGCCCATCAGGAGCTCAACAAAGAGCATCCCTTGTGTGTCTGGTGGGTTTGGCTGGTGAGGGGGACAAGGACAGGGACAGGGATGTCCTCCTGCTATGGCTGTGGGGATCCACTTGGTCCACTGGTGCAGCAGGAAATTCAGTGGATGCTTGGCAGGTCCCACCAGCTGCCCCAACCCCAACCTTGTCACCTCTGCAACCCCTGTGCCAGATGCACTGGTCTGGTTTTTTGCTTTGCCTCCAGCCTGGAGCAAACCTGGGGTGAGGCACAGGAGGGTGGAAACCCTGGGAGGTGGCTCCTGTCCTTCTGGAAGCTGGGAGCACTCTGGGGTGCCCAGCTGGGCATGGAGCAGGCACAAGGGCACAGCTCTGCCCGCAAAACCAGTTAAATCCTAACTGGAATGGGAGCTTGGGGCACCCAGGAGCCCTCGGGGCACCCAGGGGTGCTCACAACACTCATTTGGGTGCAAACCCCATGTCCTTGGGGTGACAGGGTGGGATAAGGGCAATGCTTAGCACAGCCTGGGGGATCCTGGGGTGTTTGAGGTGCCTTGGCTGGCACCTTCCAAAACCACTTGTGCTGGGCACATCCTGACCTGTGCTGTGGGGCTGGGTGTGTCTGTGGTGCAGAGAGGTGGAGGTTGGTCTTCTCCCAAGTAAAAAGTGACAGGACAAGGGGAAATGGCCTCAAGTTGCACCAGGGGAGGTTTAGATTGGATCTGAGGAAGAATTTCTTCACCAAAAGGGTGGTCAAGCACTGGCACAGGCTGCCCAGGGAGGTGGTGAAGTCACCATCCCAGGAGGGATTTAAAAGCTGTGTAGACACAGTGCTGAGGGACATGGGTTAGAGATGGACTTGGCAGTGTTGGGTTTATGGTTGGACTCAATGATCTTAAAGGTCTTTTCCAACCAAACCAATCCTGTGATTCTGTGAAGGGACATTTGCAGGGTGAACTCCTGGAGCTGCAGAGCTGGGTGCATCCCAGAGCAGGGGTGAAGGAGCTGGAGCACCCTCAGCACCCAAGCAGGGTGGGCTGGCAGCCCCAGGGGAGCAGAGGATGGAGGTGGGGAAGGAAGCAAGAGGCAAAGGCACAGCTCTCCCAGCCCTGAGCCCTGGTCCCATCCCCATGGCTGATCAACCCTCACCTGGCCAGGGGGACCCTGGGGGGTCCCAGCTCTTGCTGGAGCCTTGGGACCCGTGTGGGGCTGGGTGCATGCTCCCCCGAGGCAGGGTGGCCCCTTACCTTACTGCCTGGGTGCTCTCAGGCAGAGTCACTGGGTGCTGGCACCCAGGGCCAGCAGCGGGCAGCCCTCGGGATGTGTCGGGGTCCCTCCACGCTGGCAGAGCCTGTGTCCAGGGAGGGGTCTGTGCAGGGACACTGTGCACTCCAGGGCTGACACCCTGGATCTGATGTCAGAGCCTGTGGTGTCACTGCGGGGCTGCAGTGCCACCCACTGGCCCCAGGCACCCCCCTGCTCCGGGACACCCACAGGGGACAAAAAGGGACCCCCAGGGCAGGGTGAGTGTTGGGGGTGTCAGGCTACTGTGGCACCCTGGGCCATGATGGAGGGTGTCCGGGTGTGAGCTGGGCCAGAGCTGGGTTCTTTCCAGCAGCTGGAACAGTGCTGGGGTTTGGGTTCAGCTGGGATTTGTTAGAAGAACTTTAATAACATCCCGATGTTTTCAGCTGTCACTGGAAGTTGAAGGACTTTGTGTTTTGCTGGTCTGCAAGCACAAGATCTCAGGGGTGAGGAATATTGCCATGGATCAGCTCCATGGGCACTGGGCTCTGCCAAGGGGCTGTTCCATCTCCTGTCCCCCATGGGCAGGAGATCCATGAGGGGCTCTTCCTCTCTGGCTCTCTCTGGCTCTCGCTCGGGCTCTGGCTCTCCCGGGATTGCGGTTTCGGGTCGGGATTGTCGCTGCTCCGGGATCGTTCTCTGGGAACGGGCCGGGCTGGGTGGGCGGGGGGTGACAGTGGCACTGGGGTTCACTCATTTGCATATTTTATTACTATTATTATTATTTTAATAATGCTGGGTGTCCTTTTTGAACTGACATTTCTGTTTCTGACCCAGTCCTGGGGCAGACGAGGTGGAGAAGCTCTCTCCCCTTTACCTCAAACACTGACTGGAACCATCAAGGTAGCTTTGGGCTGATGAGACACCAACACAGCTGCCAGCACCTGAGCAGGGAGAGCCTTTCCCAACAGGTCCCACCACCTTCTGAGGACACCAGACCCAGAACCAGCAAAATCCTTTTTATTGTGTTTGTGGGATCATCGCTGTGGAGCTGCTCCACCACCACCACAGTCCTGGGGGGTATTTCTTCACCACGCTGTCCCCATCACGCTGTGAACTCTTGGGTTGCCAGGTTGAAGACGTTGCTCTCCATGGATGACTGCCACTTACCCCAGTTCCTCTTGATCTCAGCCTGGACCTGAACAGACACCAGGGACTGGTGCTGGCACCCAGGGGCACCCAGCAGCACATGGCAGAGGGGTAGGAGATGCACCCTGGTCTCAACAAGGGATTTGGGGTGCAGGAAGGTGGGGACACCCATGCTGTGTGTGCCCAGTGCTCGTTGGGGTGCAGTCTCTGTGCCCATGTGTGTGGCTGTGGTGGCCAGGGGGTTGGTGTTGGAGGGTGGACACTCACCTCTCCATTCAGGAAGCAGTACAGCAGAGCCACCAGGAACCCCTGGAAAGGACAGAAAAGAGCAAATGTCACCTGAGGAAATGGGGCTGGACCACTCTGTGCTCATCTCCTGCCTGCATTTAGCATCCTCCCACACCTCTAACCCCACCCCACCCCACCCCACCCCATGGGCAGCAGGGCTGTGGGGTCACTGCAAGTTGGTCACCAAACCACAACCCTTGTGCTTTGTCCCTGGTGTTTGAGGGGTGCCTGGGACACAGTCCCCTCCCAAATGAGTGCAAAGCCCCAGCAGCACATCCCAGGGTCTCCTTGGGGTGATCTTGGGATGGGACAGGATGGGTCCATGAGGACTTTGCTTACCCATCTCCATGTCTGTACCTGGTAGGAGCCAAGGACCAGCTCGAAGTAGAGCCGGGCGTCCACGCCGACGTGCTCGGGGAAGAGCGCGAACACCACGTAGTGCACCCCAAAGAGAGGGATGAGGAGCAGCGTGGACTTTGTCAGCCTCCTGCAGAGAGTGGTGGCATCAGCATGGGCCTGGCTGCAGGCAATGGTCCTGCTGCCCTGCAAGATGAACCCTTCCCAAGAGCTTGGGCTTAACCCCAAAATAGATTTTCCATGAAAGGCAGGACTGGGAGGCTCCAAGGATGGTCCTGCTCTGTGCTCCTCCAGGGAAGAGTCCCTGCTGAGGACCAAGGAGCAAGGGACAGGACAAGAGGAAATGGGCTCCAGTTGTGGCCAGGGCAGTTGAGATGGGATGTGAGGAAGAATTTCTTTGCTGAAAGGGTTCTGAGGCATTGGAAGGGGTTGCCCAGGGCAGTGGTGGAGTCCCCATCCCTGGAGGGATTGAAGAGTCGTGTAGACACAGTGCTGAGGGACAGGGGTCAGTGGGGACTGGGCAGTGTTGGGTTCATGGTTGGGCTTGATGAGCTTCAAGGGCTTTTCCAATCCAGGTCATTCTGGGATTCTGCTGCCCTGGGTGTCCCCAGATGCTGGGGTGAGGGGGGCTCCCCCTGCCCCAGCCAGCCCTCACATGTACTGCTGCTTGTGGTTGTTGCTGATGTCTGGGGACCGGATCTTCTGTGCTAACATCCTGGTGACATTGAGGAAGATGAGGAAGTTCACCTGCCACGGGAAACCATGTCTCAGGCTCTACACAGACCCCTGCTTGGGTCCCCCTGTCCATGAGGGACCCCCCCAGCTCTGTATCCAGGATGCTCAAGGGACCTACTCACAAATATTGCCAGGAGGATGGGAGCCTTGATCACCCACCAGTAGAGACTGGTGTAGTCATCCCAGCACCTATGGGAGAGGAGAAATGGCTCTGCTGCCCACTTGCACCCTCTTAACCCAGGTCTTGTCCCACCACCTCCCCAGCCCCCTGCCCCATCACCTCCCCAGCCCCCTGCCCCATTTGCACAGCACCTCTTGCAATGGGGCCACAGCAAGAGGGTCTTCAAGCTCCACCAGCAAATAGAAATTGCATTAAAACAAAGTCCTGTCCCACTTCTTCTCTCCTAAAGCTCCCACCCCAGAGGTTTGTCCCCTGGGATGGGTGTGGGGCACACGTGGCCTGGAGGAAGACAAGAGGTGGCTGCTCTTACCCGTGGTTGTCGTACTGCAGCCTGGTGACCACCCACAGGCAGACTGTCAGCATGGGGACACCTGCAAGGACAAGCCCCAGGAGGGGATGTGAACTCACCCCAGGTCTCTGGGGAACCCCCACACCTCCCCTCCATCCTTTGTCCCCCCCAAAAGAGGTGTCTGGGTGAGGTCTGGGGCTCTGGAGGTGGTGGGAAGGTGACAACCTTTCTCCCTTCTCCAGGTGTTAAAAGGAGAAGGTGCTCACTGAAGGTGATGTGCCTGTCTGTGTGTCACCTCCTGGCTTACCCACCTAACCTGGGCACATGGGACAGGCATTTCCAGCCCCAGATGGATGTGGGAAGAAGGAAGAACCTGTCTCTGTCCCATCCTGACCATGTAAGGATGGGTTGGCAGCAGATGCTGTGAAGGATCTTTGGTTGGTGTTAGCAAGTGGCTTCCCCTTGGAAGGATTTTGCTGACATGCCAGGAGGACAAGGATCAGGCCAGGGTTCCTGACCAGCTCCAGGGCTGGCAGGAGCTGCTGGGTGTCCCACCAAGCATGAGGCCATGCAGAGAGATGCTGTGGTGGGGGGAGAGGCCATGAGCAGCCTGCAGACCTTTGGCCAGGCAGATCTCAGAGCAGCAAGTCCAGTCAACCCCCAAAAGTGGTGCCCACCCCTGGTCTGTGTCGATGGGACCTCACTGTGGGGGGGAGGTTGATGTGCTGGGGTCCAACACTCACCCCAGCCGATGAGGATGTACCACCAGAGGTACCTCTTGTCGGAGGTGAAGGTGAGCAGCAGCAGGGTCTGCAGGTACATGCCCTCCACCAGCAGCCAGTAGAAGTTGGCCAGGACCGAGTACTGGAAGAAGGTGATGGCTGCTTTGCAGTTCACCTGTGAGGATGAGGAGTAGGGGAAAGGCTCAGGCTGGTTCAGATCCTCTCCTGGGGTGCACAGGGAAATGTCCACCTCCCCATCCATCCATCCATCCATCCATCCATCCATCCATCCATCCATCCATCCATCCCAGGAGGCCTGTGATGGCTTTTCAGTGCAGCTCCCAGGATGCTGCACTGGTCCCACACATCCCCTGCAGCATCTTCTGCTCTGCCAGCACAGCATGGGCAGGTGACCACAGGCTGTTCTTGTAGGACCTTCAGAACCTGTGTCTGCTGGGACCTCAGCGTTGTGGGCTGCACACAGGGGTTCTGTTCCTATTGACAACCCCAGATCTGCACATCCAGCAGCACAAGGTCTTTGCTTGTACGTGGAGCTGCTGAGGTTGTGCAGAGCTTCAGCCCTCCTGGGAGACTCTCTGAGACCAGGGAGAGCTTTGATGGTAGAACACGTTCTCTGCAGGCAGGACCCATGCAGAGATGCTGTGGTGAACCTCCTGAAGTCCACCCAAGGCAGCCTTTTCCCTCCAGCCTCCCTCTCTCTCCTTTTCACAATGCTAAATCCTCTCCAAGTGCACCCAGATCCCTCCAGACCAGCACTTGGTGCCCACTCCTGCACCCTGTCAGGGCTTGGCACCTCACCGTCGACACCGTGCAGTGGTCGATGGACTCGTCCGAGAAGAGGACGGCGTCCTTGGTGAACACGGCAGCCCCACGCAGGATGAAGGAGGAGAAGAAGTGGATGTGGATGGAGTTCCTGGTGCAGTGCAACTTCCTACAGGAGGAAGAGATGTGCTGTGCCCAGGGAGGAGCAGAGACAGCAGATGGGCAGAGAAGCTTCTCCTTTAGGAGCCACTCTCTCCACCCAGGGGTCCATCCTTTAGGAGCCACTTTCTCCACCCAGGGGTCCATCCTTTAGGAGCCACTTTCTCCACCCAGGGGTCCATCCTTTAGGAGCCACTTTCTCCACCCAGGGGTCCATATGTTGGTGATGGCCAAGCATGAAGCTCTGGAGGAGATTTTCCTGCTCTGAAATCACGAGGGACAGAGTTCTGCTGTGCTCAAGGCTGCTGCCCAGGGATCAGGTGTGCTGAGGAACATCCTCCAGCCACCTCCAGAGAATCATCATCGAATTATAGATGGGTTTGGGTTGGAAGGGACCCTCAAAGGTCATCTACTCCAACCCTCCTGCAGTGAGCAGGGACATCTTCAACCAGAGCCCTGTCCAAGAGAGCATCCTTCTGCAGCTCAGCGAGATGTGCAAGAACAAAGCTTGACAGGACAACCTGAGGGTTGAAAGGAAGGGACAATGGTGCAGGGATGGAGCCTGGCTCCTCTGGGAGGGGATTTCTCCTGCTCATACCTTACCCTGCTTTTCTCCAGCTGCAGCCCATGGAGAAGCCAGTGCTGAGCCCTACCTGAAGCAGGAGAAGATGCCGATGGCCAAGAGCAGGGCTGCCAGGGACGTGGAGTAACCACAGGTGTAAAGCACCTTCATGGTGACAAAATAACCTCTCTGGAAGAGAAAGCACCAGTGGAGGGAGGCAGCAGGAACTGGGAGGTGCTGGGCTGTGATGGGCAGGGAGGTGGCAGGGTGATGCCCCAGCCCTCACCCAGCCAAGCTCAGATCCCTCCAGGAAGCCCAGCAACAAGGGCAAGGCCAATGAGGGATCTCCAAGAGCATCTCCATGTGTGGGTCAATGTGGGGTAGGGTGGTGCTGGGGAGGTTGCCCCATGGCCCCTGAGGAACCCACTTGCCTTGGCCTCGGTGTCATTGTTGGTGCCAATGGTCTCCAGCTCGCAGGCGTCGTGGTAGGGGGGGCTGGGGAGGCTCCATCCTGACTCGGTGCAGTTCCTCTGGATCAGTGCTGCAGGGACAAGAAGGGACCTCACAAGAGCCACAGGCATCACCTCTGCCTCAGCACCTCCAGAAGGTCCAGTTTGGGGGTGATACCCTGCTCTCCAGGATGGGATTTAGCAGCACCAGCATCCTGGCTGTGACAGCAGTGTGGGACCCGAGTGTCCTGGCTGCCCCATCCCTCCCACCCACACCATCCTCTGCACCTCCTCTGCCTGGAGGTGCCCAGGGTATCTTAGGGCAGGATGTGAAAACAAGTGTGAATCAACCATGGTGGGAAGGAGTTGAGGCTCAAAAGAGGTTTTCTCATCCTGTGAAGGCTTCATCGAGCCTCTCCTGAGCTCCTTCTGCCCATTGACCAACTCTCCATCTCCTTTTCAATTACACCCAGCCGAGGAACCTCTCAGATTCCACAGGGGTGATCAGATGTTCTCCTTCATATCTCACCACCTCCAAGGTGGATGGAGATAGTGACTCCCTGAGCAGTGGCACCTGCCCCAGGAGAGCACCACAGCACGATCTGATGCTGTGTTTTTCATCTGAGTGGCTTGAAGTGGCACCCAGCAGGTCAGGAGCATGAAGCTGGTGTGTGGATGGGGACAAGAGAGCATCCAGAAGACTATCCTGGTGTCACTCAGCTGGAGGATGAGGTCCCCAAGCGGGACCCACCAGGGATGCTTGGTACTGTGGGATGAAAGGGTTTGGGGACCCTTCTGGAGGGGCAGCATGCTGGATCTCAGCTTTTGCCCATCCTCTGCTTGGGTGGCAATGTGTGCCAAGCTTGTGGACAGGGCAGGAGCTGTGGGACCAGAGGGGAAGGGCTGGGGTGGCACAGGGATGCCAGGCAGGCAGGGGTGGGTGCAGCTCAGCCCTTGGTGCCAGGGAATGAGCAGTCCAGGATGATTCAGACAACTGCACCTTTGGATTTCTTGAAGATGTGGAGGATGTCGGGGCAGGCGATGGCTTGGGACTGGCCAACAGGTCTGGCCGACCAGCAGCTCACTCCATCCCACTCGGTCAGGCATCCTGGGGAGGGATGGGACAGTTAGTGCTGCCCAGAAGGGTGTGCTGGGCTGGACTGGGCTTGCATGGCAAGGTTTTGGTAGCAGAAGGCTACAGGGGTGGCCTCTATGAGAAGCTGCCAGAAGCTTCCCCCATGTCAATGCCACCAGTTCCAAGATGGACCCGCTGCAGGCCAACGCTGAGCCCATCAGCGATGGTGGAGGAGCCTTGGTGAGAACAAGTTTAAGAAGGGGAAGAAAAAAAAACCCTGTGGAATTGCAGCCAGAGAAAGGAGTGAGAAGATGTGAGAGGAACAACTCTGCAGACCCCAAGGTCAGGGAAGAAGGAGGGGCAGGAGGTGCTCCAGGTGCCGGAGCAGAGATTCCCCTGCAGCCTGTGGTGAAGACCAGGGTGAGGCAGCTGTCCCCCTGCAGCCCATGGAGGTCCCTGGTGGAGCAGATGTCCCCTGCAGCCCATGGAGGTCCATGGTGGAGCAGATGTCCCCTGCAGCCCATGGAGGTCCATGGTGGAGCAGCTGTGCCCCTGCAGCCCATGGGGGTCCATGGTGGAGCAGCTGTGCCCCTGCAGCCCATGGAGGTCCATGGTGGAGCAGATGTCCCCCTGCAGCCCATGGAGGTCCCTGGTGGAGCAGATGTCCCCCTGCAGTCCATGGAGGTCCATGGTGGAGCAGATGTCCCCCTGCAGCCCATGGAGGTCCATGGTGGAGCAGATGTCCCCCTGCAGCCCATGGAGGTCCATGGTGGTGCAGATGTCCCCCTGCAGCCCATGGAGGTCCATGGTGGAGCAGATGCCCCCCTGCAGCCCATGGAGGTCCATGGTGGAGCAGATGTCCCCCTGCAGCCCGTGGAGGTCCATGGTGGAGCAGATGTCCCCCTGCAGCCCATGGAGGACCCCACACCAGAGTGAGTAGATGCCTGAAGGAGGCTGTGACCCCGTGGGAAGCCCGTGCTGGACCATGCTCCTGGTCGGATTGTGACCCCCTGAGGGACCCACCCTGGAGCAGTTCATGTGGGATGGTCTCCCATGAGAGGGACCCCACACTGGAGCAGGGGAGGGGTGTGAGGAGCCTTCCCCCCGAGGAGGGAGCAGCAGCAGAGACACCGAGTGATGAAGTGACCCCAACCCCATCCCCGTCCCCCTGTGCTGGGGGGGGAATGGGGAGAGCCGCAGGGAGGGGCGGGGGGAGGGGTTTAACATCTGGGTTTATTTCTCATTAATCTCGGAGCTGATTGGCACTAAATTAAACTAATTACCCCCGGTGGAGCCTGTTCTGGCCGCGCCGCTGTTGCTGAGTGATCCCTCCCTGTCCTCACCCCGACCCACCACCCTTTGCTCTATTTCCTCTCCCATCCAGCTGAGTTGGGGAGAGACAGAGCAGCTTTGGTGGCACCTGACCCCAAGCAGGGCCCAGCCATGGGGGGGACCCAGGCAGGCAGCCCCCATCCCCGGGCACAGCCCGCAGCAGGGCCGGCGTGTGGCTGTAACGGGAGAGCGGCGAGCGGCCGCCGTCACCCGATCCGCGGGGCCATGCCGTGCCTCCTGGGGAATGAGGAACATCTCAGCTCCCGTTCTGGGAACACCCTCCCCCAGCGCTGAGATCTCCTTTTAGCCCCGTGGTAAGATGGGATCTGGTATTTCCTGAGGCTACATCACACACAGAGCTCCTGCGGGGTGACCCCAGGGGGGGTGAGGGTGAGGCTGGGACTTTCCTGGTGGCACCTATAAAATAATGCCAATTTCTGCTGGATTTTTGCACCCAGCAGCCGTGGTGGCTCAGCTTGGGTGACCCCATGGGGGGTGAGGGTGAGGCTGGGACTTTCCTGGTGGCATCTATAAAATAATGCAGATTTCTGCTGGATTGTTGCACCCAGCAGCCGTGGTGGCTCAGCTTGGGTGACCCCATGGGGGGTGAGGGAAAGGCTGGGACTTTCCTGGTGGCACCTATAAAATAATGCAGATTTATGCAGGATTTTTGCACCCAGCAGCTGTGGTGGCTCAGCTTGGGATGTTTCTCCAGCCTGAAGGAGGAAGACAAGGAGAAAGCACTGGAAGACTTGCTGGAGAGCAAACACTTAAACGTGTTTTTCTTCTCTCTCTATCACTAAATTCGTCTTTAAATGATTCTCAAATTGCCTTGGAAATGAGCATGGACAAACAGAGGTGGGGCCTTGAAGAATGAGTGCTGCAGCACGTCAGATGAGACATGGACATCACACTTCCAGCACAGCTCCCCTCCTTGCACATGAACATCATTAACCTTGTAGATATACGTTATTAACCTGGAGTCACATCTATTCCCAGCCAGGGAACGTGGACTCAGAGAAGTTTAATTGGTTTTCTCTGATTTCACTGAAGTTGTCTGTAGGTATCTGGCCAGGCTTGGAGGGATTTGCAGGGCTGTCATTATAATGCCAAGGTACATCTTAATTTTCGCTCTAGAGGACAGAGGAACTGAGCACAGGAATTGGGACCACCTCTGAGAGCTGTCTTGGGCCAGAGCTGGTTCTTTGCAGCAGCTGGAACAGCGCTGGGGTTTGGGTTCAGCTGGGATTTGTTAGGAGAAGAACTTTAATAACATCCCGATGTTTTCAGCTGTCACTGGAAGTTGAAGGACTTTGTGTTTTGCTGGTCTGCAAGTGCAAGAGCTCAGGGGTGAGGAATATTGCCATGGATCAGCTCCATGGGCATTGGGCTCTGCCAAGGGGCTGTTCCAGCTCCTGTCCCCCATGGGCAGGAGAGCCATGAGGGGCTCTTCCTCTCTGGCTCTCTCTGGCTCTCGCTCGGGCTCTCGCTCTCCTGGGATCATGATCTGGGAATGGGCCGGGCTTGATGGGTGGGGGGTGACAGTGGCACTGGGTGTCACTCATTTGCATATGTTATTACCATTATTATTATTATCTTTACTATTTAAATATCATTATTATTTTAAGTTTTCTTTTATTTCAATGATTAAATTGTTCTTCTCTCCCCCTATGACTCTCCTTACCCTGCCCCCCAATCCTCTCCCCTATCCCCTATGGGGTGGAGTGAGCGAGCAGCTGGGTTTGGCTGCCAGCCCAGTGCCAGCCCAGTGCAACCACCACAGTCTTTTTGGTTGCTTCATTTCTGGGAGTGTGAGCAGAATCTCTGGACGTGTCTGTATGGCAGAGCCATCCTGCTGGATGGATCCATCATCCCCTGCTGGATGGATCCGTCTCCTGCTGGATGGATCCGTCTCCTGCTGGATGGATCCATCTCCTGCTGGATGGACAAGCTCTTCCAGTGCAGGGAGTGCAGTGGGATCACCTGGCCAGGAGCCAGAGGAGCAGCCCATGCCATAGGGATTGAGCTGGGATTCCTGCAGCTCTGCAGTGCATTCCCGGGGAATAAAGTCACCCCTCCATTGGGGTGAGGAGAAAAGGTTCAAGTTCCCCTTCCCACTCTGTTTTCCTCCATTGGGATGAGGAGAAAAGGTTCAAGTTCCCCTTCCCACTCTGTTTCCCTCCATTGGGGTGAGGAGAAAAGGTTCAATTTCCCCTCCCCACTCTGTTTCCCTCCATTGGGGTGAGGAGAAAAGGTTCAAGTTCCCCTTCCCACTTTGTTTCCCTCTCCTGGGCTGCTGCAGCATCTAAAAAAAAGAGTCACATTTCTCAGAGCTGTGCAAAACTGGAACAACTCTGCTCTGGAGAAGAGGTGATGGAGGCAACTCTGGGAGGACAGGGCAAAAAAACCCCATGAGCAAAGGAACTGGCAAGGTGTCTCATTGCAAACCCCACAGGCAGGAGCTGTTGCCCTCAGTGTCCCCACACTGCTGGTCCCCAGGAGCCACCACATCCTCACGCTGTCCCCAGTGTCCCCAGGCTGGTGGATGCTGTCAGCCCAAGGTGTTTGGTTTGGATGGACCCAAAGCCACCTGCTTCATTCCAATTTTCCAAGCAGAGGGTGGAAACATCCCTGAGATCAACATTCTCCTCGTGATGTTCTCCTTGAGGTGGCCAAAAATGAGCATTTTTGTTCCCTCAAAATGCAATTTAATGGGAAGTTCCTGCTCATCATTTCTGCTGGTTAATTACACCCAGTCCTGCCAGGGCTTCCTCCCTATTGATTGCTGGGATCTGGAAACCTCCAAAAAAGATCATCTGAGCCCCACCAGCAGGTTATTTCTCCTCAGCTACCTCAGACCAGTAAAAGCTGCGACAACCAGAGCAGATTTGAAAGCAAAACTACTGAAAACACAATTTCTAACCCATTTTAGTGCCCTAGGGGGGGTTCCCCAGCAGGATGCTGAGCTCTGAGGTCCCTGTCCTGCTCCTTCACGCTGTGTTGCCACCACATCCAAGTCACCTGAGCCTCCCCTTCCATCACCACTCCCCACAAGGAAGGGAGAAGGGATCAGTTCAGTTCAGGTGGGCAGTGGAGGTGGCAGCTAAGCAGGAAAAATGGGATTAAACACTGATTTTAATGATGCATTCATGCTTCTTGGGTTTGGGTTTATTTTCTTTCCTCCAGTGAGATCCCTTCCCCCTGCCTGGCATAATTTGGGCTCCAAAATGGACTTTTTTTTGCCAATCAACTTGGCTTTTCTCTGCTAAGCTGGCTGATAGGTTCTATCTCTGCACAGTTACTTAAGCAATTATGCACCTTAATGTGCATTTATTGAGATGCTTCATTTTGCCATTGGTATTCAATGAAACCCTTCCAGTGACACATTTCTGATTCACTAGGTGCTAATTTGTCTTTATTTTTTACCCAGAATTTGAGCCAAGCTGCTTTGGGATGGAAATTGAAATGCAACTAAAAAAAAAATAGAAATAATTAAAAAAATAAAATTAAAGTACCCAAGTAGCACTTTAAAATTGGTTTTCAATTAGTTAATTGGTTTAAAAGTCCTGGATATGTAAAAAAATTAAGTTGCTTGTAGCATGTTTAGCATTAAAACTAATTGGATCAGGAAGGGAAGAAGTGGTGACACGCACTGTGGGACACGTGCTGATGGCCAGGGTCACACCATCACAGCGTGGTGGGGTGGGAAGGGACCTCAGGGGATCATCCAGGCCAACCCCCCTGCCAGAGCAGGTTCCCTACACCAGGTTGCACAGGAAAGTGTCCAGGTGGGGTTGGACATCTCCAGAGATGGAGACTCCACAGCCTCTCTGGGCAGCTCATCCCCTCATCCTGCTGATGTGAGCAGAAAGGAACTGGCAAGGTGTCTCACTGCAAACCCCACAGGCAGGAGCTGTTGCCCTCAGTGTCCCCACACTGCTGGTCCCCAGGAGCCACCACATCCTCACGCTGTCCCCAGTGTCCCCAGGCTGGTGGACGCTGTCAGCCCCAGGTGTTTTGGTTTGGATGGACCCAAAGCCACCTGCTTCATTCCAATTTTCCAAGCAGAGGGCTGAAACATCCCTGAGATCAACATTCTCCTCGAGGTGGCCAAAAATGCGCATTTTTGTTCCCTCAAAATGCAATTTAATGGGAATTAATGGGAATTCCCCTCACCCCGTGCCTGTGAGCGCTGGTGCAGGAGGATGGGAGCGGGGCAGGAGGGCCTGGACCTTGGGCATGGACCTCACCATCACTGTTGATGCCATAAACCTTGGAGGACACCAATTTGCTGATTATTTGCACTCCTTTTCCCCCTCTCAGCCCCCACTCTCCCCCAGAGCATTTTTCAGGGCTCTCCAAGGATGCTGCTTCACCTTCACCTCAGTGTTGCTGCTTCACCTTCACCTCGGTGTTGCTGCTTCACCTTCACCTCAGTGTTGCTGCTTCACCTTCACCTCAGTGTTGCTGCTTCACCTTCACCTCGGTGTTGCTGCTTCACCTTCACCTCAGTGTTGCTGCTTCACCTTCACCTCAGTGTTGCTGCTTCATTTTCCTGAAAAATACCTGTTTTTCTACACCCACTGAGTCCTCTGCAACCTCCCAACCATGGACCTTCCTCCAAAAAACCCCTCAGCATCCCTCCTCTTCCTCCCAAGGGCGATGAGCTCCAGGCATGGCGAGCAGCTCACACTCACCTGGCTGCCCGGGGGGTCCGGGGGGAGTTGGTGTTTGCCTTTCACTCCTGATTATCTCCAGACATTCAGCTTCTTGCTCTTGGAAATAAAGGACCACGGAGCAGTCAGGGTGTGTTGCTCCCACCTTGGGAAGGAGGAAAGAGCAGACAGGAGAGTTCCAGGCATGAAAAGACCTGAGCAAGCAGGGGAGCAGCCAATATTCAGTATTTCTGCTGCAGCCAGCCCCAGGAGAACCAATCTACACAACCACACTTCCAAACCCTGCTATTTCCTCAGCTTTACCTTGTCAACACCATAAAGAACCCCTGCAATTAGCCCTAATCCCCTCTGGATGCCTGTGATGCTGGTGGGCATTGCTCCACCAAGATCTGAGCTCCACGCTGAGGAGCTGAGGTTAAAGACAGAGGAAGCCACCCCATGGGCAGGGCAGCACCAGGCACATTCAAAACCTGAGTGAGGAAACCATGTAATTAGAGATTTAAATCCAGCCACCTCTTTGGGGAGGGTTAATCCTTCCCTTGGTTCATGCTGGGCTTTGCTCACGTTCAGGCTGGTGGATTTTAGTCAGAGGCATTGGATTGGCAGTGGCTGTTGGAATTGACCTTTCTCTGCCTTGAATTTCTGGGCAGATGTTGCAAAATGGACATGCTGAGCTCCTTAAAAGCTTTAGGGTTTGCTGGTAGAAGTGCTGAGACACCAAGGAGCACACCAAGGTCCCATAGATCCCCAAAAGTGCAAAGGATGTGGTGGCTCAGTGCCCCGGGATAGGGCTGCCTGGGAGCCCCCACGTTTGGGATCTGCTCCCTTGGCTTCCAACTGGAGAGCTGGGAGCCTGAACTGGGAGCAGGCCATGAGATTCACATGCCCATTCCCATACATCCATGCCCATTCCCAGGTGTCCATGCCCATTCCCAAGTGTCCATGCCCATTCCCAAGCATCCATACATGTTCCCAAGCATCCATGTCTGTTCCCATGCACCCATGACCATGCCCAAGCACCCATGACCATGCCCAAGCACCCATACACATCCCCATGCATCCATACCCACACATTCCCAAGTGTCTATGCCCATTCCCAAGCACCCATGCCCATTCCCAAGCATCCCCATACATCCCCATGCACCCATCCATACATATTCCCAAGTATCCATGCCCATTCCCATCCATCCATGCCTGTTCCCAAGCATCCATGTCCATTCCCAAACACCCACACCCATCCCCAAGCACCCACACCCATTCCCAAGCACCCACACCCATTCCCAAGCACCCATGCCCATGCTGGGGTGCAGTGGGGGCTGCAGCATCTGGATCCAGGTCATATCTAGGACCATGTTTTTGGCCAGGACATGCACTTGGGCTCCTGATGGTTTTAGCTGCTCAAACAGGGATGTAAAAGCTGGAGAAGTAGAGGGATGAGGGTGGGTGGGTGGATCCAAGGGCTGGATGGATGTCCAGGGTGTTAAAGCACCACTTGGCTGAGCCCTGTCCTGCTCCCTGCCCTGCTCTGGCCACCCTGCAGCCACCCTCTGGGGTCCCTTCACCTCCCCCAGGAGATTTCATTCCATTTTTCCTGCTGAACACAGGATTTACAGGGAAATTCCCAGTTTGCCAAATGCATTTGGGTGCTGGGTGCTGGGCCCAGCACGGGGAAAGCACTGCTCCATGGGGTGGAGAAGGACCTGGACCTGGCAGAGGTGCCACCGCCCCTCGGAGCTGCAGAGCTGCTGATCTCTGTTCCTGATGGCAAGGCAGTGGCTGCCGGAGCACTGCTCCCTCTGGAGCTCGCTTCTGGGCAGGCAACGCCTTGTTGTGCCTCAGTTTCCCCATCTGGAAAGGGGTCTGATGCCACCACTCTCCTTCTAAAGCTCTCAAAGCCTCTGGTGCTCCCCTGGCCCTGTTCTTTCCTCTTTGCCTCTCCTCTCCTCTCCTCTCCTCTCCTCTCCTCTCCTCTCCTCTCCTCTCCTCTCCTCTCCTCTCCTCTCCTCTCCTCTCCTCTCCTCTCCTCTCCTCTCCTCTCCTCTCCTCTCCTCTCCTCTCCTCTCCTCTCCTCTCCTCTCCTCTCTCCTCTTTTTCCCTTTCCTTTTTCCTTTTTCCTTTTTCCTTTTCCCTTTTTCCTTTTCCTTTTTCCTTTTCCCTTTTTCCTTTTTCCTTTTTCCTTTTTCCTTTTCCTTTCCCTTCCCCTTTCCTTTCCTTTCCTTTCCTTTCCTTTCCTTTCCTTTCCTTTCCTTTCCTTTCCTTTCCTTTCCTTTCCTTTCCTTTCCTTTCCTTTCCTTTCCTTTCCTTTCCTTTCCTTTCCTTTCCTTTCCTTTCCTTTCCTTTCCTTTCCTTTCCTTTCCTTTCCTCAGGATGGCTCAGGGTGGCCCAGGATGGCTCAGGGTAGCCCAGGATGGCCCAGGATGGCTCAGGGTAGCCCAGGATGGCCCAGGATGGCCCAGGATGGCTCAGGGTGGCTCAGGGTGGCTCAAGGATGGCTCAGGGTGGCTCAGGGTGGCTCAAGGATGGCTCAGGGTGGCCCAGGGTGGCTCAGGGTGGCTCAGGGTGGCTCATGGATGGCTCAGGGTGGCTCAGGGTGGCTCAAGGATGGCTCAAGGATGGCTCAGGGTGGCTCAGGGTGGCCCAGGATGGCTCAGGGTGGCTCAAGGGTGGCTCAGGGTGGCCCAGGGTGGCTCAGGGTGGCTCAGGGTGGCTTTGCTGGCACAGCTGCCAGGCTCAGTACACATTGCTCCTGCAGCACAACTCCTCTGTGTCCCCTCAGTCCAGCTTGGTGGCCGCTGTCCCCACGGGTTGCCCAGGGATGGGGATCACCCCACGCCTGCACCCACCAGCCACCCCAACCTTCACCCTTCCCCAGGCCCTTGGGGTTTGAAGATCCTTCAAGACCATGCCATGAGTGAAGCCCCCTCCTCCAGGACCAGCACCCAGGTCAGGATGGAGGGGACAGTCCCCAGGGTGGGACAGAGCTGGGTCACCCTCCCTGGGGATGCCCCAGAGCAGCCCCTGGAGCTGAACCCCACAGGAGATTCCCACTGCCCCAGATGGACCCCAAGCTGTGTCCCAGCCCTGGGGGCCCTGGCATTGTCCCCTCCCTCCCTGCCTGTCCCTGGGTGTTGGTAAATCCTCCCCCAGACGCTGCTGTCACAGACCTGAGTGGGTGCAGTGGTGGCAGCAGCTCAAGGGGCCGTGGCTGGTGTCACCCCTGGGTTGGGCAGCACGAGGGACAAGGACAGGGATGGGGACATCCTGGGGGAGAGCTGACCCCTGAGCAGGACCACAGCCATGCTGCTCCCCTGGGCTGGCTGGAGCCCAAAGGGGCTGTCACAGGTAGGAGACCCCCACCCTCACCACCCACCCTCTCCCCCCACGGTCCCACCCCCCCTTGGGGACACTTACCTGGAGCATCGGCGGTCCCAGCAGCAGGAGCAGCAGCAGGAAGGTGCTGGGGGTCTGCCATGGGCCCCCCATGGTTGGAACCAACCCTGTGCTGTCCCATCCACGGGTGTCCTGGCTCAGTCCCTGAGGGGCTGGGGACAGCCCAGCTCTCTCTGCATGACCCTGGGGGTAGGGGGCCACAGCAGGACCCCACCTCCAAGGGGGTCCCCAGCACCCTGCTCCACCTAAACCCTCCAAAGCCCTGTCCTGCTCCTGGCTCCCTTTGGGACCCTTTGCCACAGCGGGTGCTCAGTCCCACTCGGGTGGCCCTGACCCACTCCCCGTGCCCACCCAGCTCTGGCTGTGTCCCCCCCTCCCCTCCTCGCTGTCCCTGCCCAGCGCCCAGGCTCCTCTCTCTGCCAGACTGAATGTCACCGCTCCTGGATCTGGGAGTGTGACAGGCTCCACCCTCCACTCCCCCTCCTCACACAGAGGGCTGGATGTGAGGAGCAGCACGGGGGGGGACAACCCAGCCTGGCCACCCCTGGGCTCCCAGCACCCCCTTACCTGCTCCCATCAGGGACCTGGGACCCCCCAACCTGGGTCTAGGGTGATGCTCAGGGTGGGGCACGGAGCCCTCTCACCTGCTCTGGGTGCTGCTGAGCTGGAGAATTCCCAGCTAAAGGCTGTGGGCAGTGGAGGTGCAGCCAGGATGGGGTGCAGGGGACATGCCAAGGGTCACACAGCCCCCCCCCACCCCACCCCAGCCAGCTCCATGTGGGACCTGGGACTGGAGGAAGGCAGAGAGCCCAGAGGAGATGTGGTGATGCTGAAACTGTGCACACACACCCAGAGAAAATTAAAAATAGAGCTCCTTAATGTTTAAAACCTCTCATTGGACATGATTAGAGGTGACCAAGGACACTCATGGAGCTGCAGAGCAGCAAAGGCTGAGCCCAGGGTGGTGTTGACACAAAAGGCTGCTGAGACCCGACCAGACTCGTCACCATCTAAGAGTCTCCACTGAAATGCAAACACTCACCTCAATAATTTCATTTGATGTTGATTTTTAAGCACACAGGTGGGAACCTGCTAAAAATCCATCAAACACCACCTGGTGGAACTAACACTGAGTCCAAGCTGGCTGCAGCTCCAGCCAAGGTGGGGCCAGAGGAACGGGGTGATGGGGACAGGGTCTGGTTTGGGGATGTGGTGGCCTCAAACCACCCAATGTGTCCCCACAAGGATGGTTTATTTGGTGCTATCTGGTGGTAAAGGGACCAGAGGGTCTTGTCCCAGCTGGCTGTTAGAAGGGAGCAGCCCAGGTTTGGAGGTGGCTGGTCTGGTCCCCGTGGTGGGAAAGGTCAGATGAGGTTTGCAAAGTGTCACATCACCAGGGGATGAACGTTGCTCCTCCCCAGCAAGCACCCCATCTGATGAGGGGTGTGATGGGGAGTGGTGGGGACCCCTCAGGTGATGCCCAACCACCTCCACCTTCCCAAGCTGGTCCTGTCCTTTCTCCAAGGATGAGCTGGGACAGGCAGTGGTGACCTGACCTCCTGCCTGGTGCTGGGTCACCTGCCCAACAGCACTAAGGCTGTTGCCCTCTTTTGCAGCAGCAAGTGGAAAATAAATGATGTCAAATTGACCACATTGTGAATCCTGAACAGTCCAGGACCATCCAGCTCCCTCTGGGCTCCTCACCTGGAGCAGCAGGTGTGCAATGGTGGCAGTGATGGGGATGGTGGTGGCATCTGGAGCAGCATACAGGTGTGCAGTGGTGGCAGTGATGGGGATGGTGGTGGCTGGCTGGAGGGGACAGAATGGAAGGGTTTGCCTCAGGCACATCACTTTGGTGTGGCAGCACAGGCACACACAGCAGGGAACGGTGCCCATGGGACTCTGTGTCCATGCCAAAGCCCCAGGGAAGTCCCCAGAGGCTGCCCTCCAGCCACAGGCACTCCCTCCCTCCCTCTCTCCCTTCCTCCCTTCACCCCTCCCTCCCTCCCTCTCTCCCTCCCTCCATCCCTTCCTCCTTCCCTCCCTCCACCCATCCCTCCCTCCCTCCATCCACCCATCCCTCAGTCCCTCCATCCCTCCAACCATCCGTCTATCCATCTGTCCATCCCTCCTCCCTTCCTCCCTCCATCCCTCTCTCCCTCCCTCCCTCCCTCCATCCCTCCATCCCTCCATCCCTCCCTCCATTCCTCCATCCCTCCATCCACCCTTCCCTCCATCCATCCCTCCCTCCCTCCATCCCTCCCTCCATCCCTCCCTCCATTCCTCCATCCCTCCATCCACCCTTCCCTCCATCCATCCCTCCCTCCCTCCCTCCATCCCTCCCTCCATCCCTCCCTCCATCCATCCCTCCCTCCCTCCCTCCATCCCTCTCTCCCTCCCTCCCTCCCTCCATCCCTCCATCCCTCCATAACTCCCTCCCCCCATCCCTCCCTCCAGCCGGGGTTGCTGCTCCCTGTCAGTCATTACAAATGACTCAGCCACTTCCCAAGGAGCTGAGGTCACACGTGGTGATGAGGTCACACGTGGTGATGAGGTCACACGTGGTGACCTCTGTGTGTGACACACACTCATTTACCCAGGGCTGGGAATCACTAATTGTGTTACCTCCATCCCACCTGACCCCAGAGAAGCAAGGTGTCTCCAGCCTTGGCCAACAACCTCTTGCTTCACTGAAGGCTCTGTGGAAGGAAACGATCTGCAAAGGGTGATTCAGGGTAAGAGGAGTCCACGGTGGCTGGGTGATGGCTCAGGGAAGGTGGAGCTCAAAGATCTCCTGGAAGGGGAAAATGGCTTTTTTTTGTTGTATCCAGCTTTCCAAGTGAGATGCTTCCACCCTCTCATGCTATGGACCATCCCTGAGAGGTGAGTGACCAAGTGGCTGTGTGTGACAGCATGACACAGAGCACAGGGGACAGTGGCTGTTGAGCTGGACTGAGGGGACATGGAGCAGTTGTCTCCACATCTGGGGTTTGTTGTCTCCATGTGCAATGACAAACTGGTTTTTGGACTGGTTTTGTAGCTCCTTGAAGAGGCAGCAGTGATTATGGGGGGGATGTGTTGCCCCAGTGGTGCTTACTTCATCTTCCACACTTCTTATGCAACGTTGCTGCTTCCTGCCCGTGTTTCCTCATGTGGGGAATCTCTCCTGCTCCAGTTTGGCTCCAGGGAAGGAGGATGGCACAAGGGATGTGCTGTCACCTCATTGCCCTCTCCCAGTTTTCAGAGGGCAGCTCAGTGAGTCATTGCTGATGGACCCACAGCTCATCCAGGTTGGGTTCATCACCATCCTGGTGCTCCTGGTCTGACACCTGGCTGTCACACCCCAGGTGACCCCGCTCTTCTCCTCAGCTAATTTGCCCAAGGTTGTTGATGCAAAGCTTTCCTTGCTCACATCACAGGCAGGAGCTCATGGGGAGGGCTTGGATCATGTTGGTCCTGCTCCAGATGCCCAAGTGCAGCTTGTGCTGTGGTGTCTGTCTGCACCAACATGGTACAAATGTTGGTTTCATGTCTGAGGTGGTGGCAGAGGGTCCCTGTCCCTCCTGGTCCCCAGGGGATTGACCCTGTTTCAGGATCACTAACTTAATCCTGACAATGGCCCAAAGTGGAGCTGCTGGTGGAGCCACCCTCTGCCTAACCAGGGGATGGGGCTGAGTTGATGTAGGGTGAAGATTTAGGTGAAGGTTTCCAGAACTTAGAGTAAGAGAGGAGCTCAAGAGCTTCCAAAGTGAGGGCTGCTACTAAAATTATCTGCTGAGCATCCTCAGGGTGTCTCTTGGCACCCATCTTGGTCTGGGGCTTGGGTCTGCCAAGTTGGCTCTTACTGGGGACAGCAAGGTCCATCCCCACGAGAACTTTATAACCCTCTGCCCCCCAGTTTTCCATGATGCACATGTAGATGGCTATGTGCCATCACCAAGCATGCCAAGATGGGAAGCATAAACTGGTCCTGGGCTGTTGCCTCTCCCTGGTGTAGCTGAGTTGGCTGATGGGGTCCTCACCCCATCTCCTTGGTGGGTATCTCCAGTCAGAAGGTCATTTCTACCTGTGAAAGGTGTCTCTGGGCAGTGTCCCAGGGACAGCACAGCTGTGATGGCCTTTCCCTGTCCCCACCCCATGTGAATTTCCCTGTGACTGGACTGTGTTTTTCTGCCCAGTGCTCCTGGTGCTGCTCAGTGTCCATCCACCACCTGGCAGTCTGTCCTTCCACTCACCCACACGGCCACCAGTGCTCCCACCCGAGGGGACCTGGGCAGGGATTGTCCCCACTTTGATATCTGCAGCCCCAATTCAATGTCACTGGGCTTTAAAGAGGATGGAGAGCTGGGGTGACAGGCAGGGGTGGGGGTGTGGTGCCTGCATCTCCTGCTGCCTCTCTCCCACTGATGCTCAGACCTCCTCTCTGCAGGACACTTGTGCTGGGGGACATTAAAAGGGACATGCCAGGTGACAGACCACAGCCAAGCACAGCCCTGCTGATGCCCCACTCTGTGCCCTGTCCTGCAACACTCCATGAGGTGCACTGGGGCTGTGGGTCACGCTGGACCCACTCTGGGTTTGGCTCAAGAAAACCTCCCTGGTTTTGTGTGAAGTCCCATTAAACACCCCCAGATTCCCTTCTCCTCCTCTGCTCTCCTCTCTTCTTTCTTTCTTTCTTTCTTTCTTTCTTTCTTTCTTTCTTTCTTTCTTTCTTTCTTTCTTTCTTTCTTTCTTTCTTTCTTTCTTTGTTTCCTTTTTCTTCTTCTCTCTTCTTCTCTTTCTTCTCTCTTTCCTCTTTCTTCTCTCTCTCTTCTTCTTTCTTCTTCTTTCTTCTTTCTTCTTCTTTCTTCTCTCTATCATCTTTCTTCTCTCTTTCATCTTTCTTCTCTCTCTCTTCTTCTCTCTTCTTCTCTCTTATTCTTTCTTCTTCTTTCCTCTTTCTTCTTTCTCCTCTCTTCTTTCTTCTTTCTCCTTTCTCCTTTCTTCTTTCTCCTCTCTTCTTCTTTCTTCTCCTCTCTTCTTTTCCTCTTCTTTCTTCTCCTCTCTTCTTTTCTTCTTCTTTCTTCTCCTCTCTTCTTTTCTTCTTCTTTCTTCTCCTCTCTTCTTTCTCTCATCCCTTCTTCTTCTTTATTCTCCTCTCATCTTCTTTCTTCTCTCCACTCCTCCATGCAGAAGGGCAGATAATAACACCCCAAAAGGAGCTCAGGCCACCATGGGTGGCCCTGAGGACATTCAGAGCAGGTTTCCTGCCTCTCCTCATTGTCCCACCGCTGGCAGAACATCTCCTCACACTGCTGAGCCCTTCACCCCGGCGCTCAAATCCTCCCTACAGAACGAGAACAATGGGAGCACCAGCGAGAGGGATCCTGGGGCTCTGCCAGGAGCAGGGGGTAATCAGCAGGGTAATTAACTGTGCAAATAATGGGAACTGGGGAGTTCCAACAAAAGGCAGAGGAGTGATTTGGAAGGGGCTTGGAGAAATGAGGAAGACAGAGCAAAATTTAATCAAGCAGAAAATAGCCTGAGTGGAGCCAAGGGCTGGGGGCCAAGGCAGCCAACAGCAGAGTGCTCCTCCCCTGGCATCTGGGGGTGCTTCCAGTGCCATTTTGGGGCAGAACAAGAGGTTTTGGAGAGATTTGTTCCTGCTTGGTGAGCAGGGCTGGCTGCAGGCTGGGTTCCTGGCAGTGGATGGCAGATTTGGGATGTGATATTGCTGGAAATAATCACCCAGAAGAGTAGTTTGGGGAAATGCAGCTGATGGAGGTGGAGGAAAGATGTCTGGGGTCAGCAGGAGGTGGGGCTGGTTTGGGGGGAGAAAGTGGTTTTTCATGGCAAGGGGTTTGCTGGAGCTGAGATACTTTGTGTAGTGTTTCCCTGAGATGAGCTTGGACACAAAGACCTCTATGGCCAGGGGGAGAGAAAGGGAAAAGGTGAGTTGGTTTGGGTCTTCTGGAGATAAATCCCTGTGGGAGCTTCCTGGGAAGGACTCGTGGTAGGGGAGAGCAGCTCATGCCAAGCCTTGGGTTTTCATGGAGGTATGTGGTGGTGGGTCATTGCATCTCCAGGGAAGTGGTCTATGAGGCTGGGAGCCAGACCCAGGGAGCCAGCACTGTGCCATGGGCACCTCAGGGACCAGACCTCAGGTGGCACTGGCAGGGCTGAGTGATGTCCCTGGAAACTGTGCCTTGGTTGTGTGTGGTGGGATGTTGTCTCTAAGGACCTGCAAAGGGGACATCCCATGGGGTGGAAGGACCTTCTCCCTCCACCAATAGAGACTTCAGACCTGTGGTGCAGAGGCAGAGCTGCCTCCATCTGACAGCAGGCACTACAAAGCCTTGTAGACCCCATCCCAGCCTGACATCCAAAGCTATCCCAGCCTCTCACCCAGACCCCTCTCCCAGTGCTCCCAGCAGAAGCACCTCACCAGGTTTGCTCTGATGTCCTGAAGCCACCCCAGGCACAGGGGACACAGCTCAGCCCCACAGGGACACGCTGCAGCTGCCTCCTGGTCCCTCCAGCTGCTTTCCACCAGCACTTGAAAGGACCTTTCAGCAAGTCCCAATCAAAGAGGCGGCGTGGGGAGGAGCGAGCTGCTCTGATGGGAAAGCACATCCTGCCAGCCCCACCCCACCCCATCCCTGTGCTCCCATTTCTCTGCAGAGGTGACCTGGCAGTGGGCTCAAAGCCAACACAAGGCAACGGTCCTTAGCTGGGAAGAGAAGGTTGTTAAAGATGGGATCCTGTCTGGCTTGGGCTGTCCCACAGCCCCAGGTGAACAAAGCCCAGGAGAAGGTTCCAGGGAGCTGTTGTCACAGCTTTTCCCTCTTATCCCTCAGCTGAGGGACCTTTGCTCTGTCCCAGGGTGCCTGGTTTTGGGCTCAGTGTCCCCAAATATCTCCCAGCTCCCAACACAGGGAAACTGAGGCACTGGGAGCATGAGCCACAGCGCAGGAGCAGACCCATCTCCCACCAACCACGATGGATGGGACCTGTGGAGACCACAGGGTGATGGGACCTGGGATTTTAGGAAAGACCCCACAGCCACAAGCTGTGAGATGCTCCCAGTGGGGCTGAGCAGCTCCAGCACTGGGACCAGGTCTCCTCTGCCACTGGGACCAGTAGCAGGGCTGGGATAAACCCACAGCCCCCTGCCCCCAGCCTGCTCCCCCGTGGGGAAGGTTTTCATTCAGGCTCAGAAACACCATCAGGGGGGCAGGAGCCATCCCTGCCCCACAGCCTTTTGCAGTGCAGGGGTTACCCTGGGGATACACCACAGGGAAACCAGTCCAGGAACACTCCTTTACTGGTCAGCCCTCCAGGGAGGGTTTGTTGAGCCCCAGCAACCATAGCAACGAGTCCTGCTGCAGCTCTGCTCGCCCCAGCAGCCTTGTACCCATCCCAGCCATGGAGGTGGGGGCAGTGGGGGACAACCATGGGGTCTGGGGGGACACCCCAGCAGGGACCTACATCATCCCACACGAGGTAAGCCCTGGAGAGCAGCTCTGACTCTGGATTTATGGGACAACCAGGGTAGGGGAAGGACAATCACAGAATCATTAAGGTTGGAAAAGACCTCCAAGATCATCAGGTCCAAACATCAACCCAACACCACCATGGGCCACTAAACCAGGTCCTGAAATGGGGTGGGGTTGGGGGTTTGGGTGGGCACTGGGGTCTGAGGCAGCAAAGTAAATTCTTTACTGAAAGTAAATTCTGTGATGTGAGGGTGGTGAGACCCTGGCCCAGGTTGGCCAGAGAAGCTGTGGCTGCTCCTCCCTGGAAGTGTTCTTGGCCAGGTTGGATGAGGCTTTGAGCAACCTGGTCTAGTGGAAGGTGTCCCTGCTGCTGGCAGGGGGGTTGGGACTGGAGGAGCTTTAAGGTCCCTCCCAACCCAAACCAGTCTGGGGTTCTGGGATTCTAAAGCTGCTCTTTGCAAAGTGCCTCCTGCTCCCTGCAGACCCTGGGGAAGGTCACCTCTGCATGGGGACATGTCCCCAGGGGTTGGGACTTGCCAGGAGTCCAATTCATCCAGGCTTGCAGGGCTGCACCCCTGGAAAGATGGGGGTCAGTGCAAGCCACCCACTCCTCCAAGGCTCCCATCCTGCTCCCCCCAGGGCCAGGGAGGGGGCCACCCCTTCCCCCTGCTCCTCTCCCCTCTCCTCCTGCGCTGCTGCACCAACAGGACACAATTAAAGCAGGAGTGGGACATCCCTGGGGTTCTCCTTCCCCTCCTGCCTTTCAGCTCCATCCCCAGCGACCTCCCCATGGGGCTGTGTCCCAGCAGCCAGAGATGATCCTCCAGCAGCTTCCCAGGACCGTGGCTGCCCTGGTCCCCCCCGCTGGACCCCCACACGTCCGGGGAGGTGCGTGACAGTAGACATCATAGAGGTCAGCGTGGAAACCAGCTCAACTTCATCCTCTTCTCTTGCCTTTTCAGGCTGATGGACAGGCTGATGCTTTGATGGTCGCTTTACCCCATGAGATGCAGTTTTTTGGGTGGTTTTCCCAACCTTGGAGTCTGGTTTTGGCCACACCAAGATGTTCCTGGGAATGGTTTTAGGTTGGGTTTTGAAATCCACCTCTCTTTGTTCTCCAAAACTCCATTTCATGTGGGTGTGGGGAGCAGCACCAGGGAAAGTTGGGGGGATACAGGCTCCTTGGACATGCCAGGTAGGATTGGAGGGAGAGATGTGCCAGCCCCAGAGCCTGTGGGATGCAGAGGCAGGAGCAAAGACCAACTGTCTATAGGGTCTTCACCCAACCTTGTGCAACCCAGGGTCCAGCAATCTGGGCTGGGGGAGCAGACAGCAGAGGTGAAGAGGGGGCTTGTGGTCCCAAGGACCTGCCATGGGTGAAGGGGAGAAGGTTGAGGTGTCTTTAAACACACACAGGGAAAAGGTCACCCTCAAAATTGTTGTGGGAGGAAAATGGAGCCCCCAGCCCAGCCCCTGGCAGCCCTGTGGTGGGGACTGGCTGTTTTTCCAGTGGGATGGGTGGGATCCATAAAGAGCCACCAGCTCTTCCCCTGCTTTCTCCTCCCAGTTCAATGCCTGGCTGCTGGCCCACTCCCTCCTCACCACCCCAGCTCTGGCCACCTCCCTGGTTGTGCTGTGATGCTCCTCACTGGAAGGTTGGCTACTTCATGGATACCCTGGGAGCCCATCCCTGCAGCCATGAAAACACCTCAGGATCTGGCATGTGGGACATGGGGGTGCCCAAAGTCCCTTTTCCCCCAGGGATCTGGCTAACAGGGGCTCATGGATCTCATCCACAAAGCTGGCCAGGATCTCAGAGGGTTTGCAGGCATCTTGCAGGGGAACTCCATTGCCTGCAGCCAATGGGGATGTTTTAGTGGGGATGATATTTTAGTGGGAATGATGTTTAATGGGGATGATATTTTAGTGGGAATGATGTTTTAGTGGGAATGATGTTTAATGGGGATGATGTTTTAATGGGGATGATGTTTTAGTGGGGATGATGTTTTAATGGGAATGATGTTTTAATGGGGATGATGTTTTAGTGGGGATGATGTTTTAATGGGGATGCAGAGCCAGACACTGTGTTTCTGCAGCCAGATTGCCCTCAGCAGCCACGCTGCAGCTTGGGCATCCAGCCAGGAGGACTGAGGTGCTCACCTCTGTGTGCATGGCCACTCTGATCCCAGCTCCTCATCTGGAGCCAGGCAGGGGCTGGGCAGGCACTGAGCATCCCCAGTTTGCTCCTCTCTGGGATGAAGCTCCATAGGTGCTCCTGGGAATGGAGATGGGATCAGCCCCCATGCTCCAGCCCCAGCTCCTCCTTGGGAGGTTTCTCCCCTGTGTGTGATGTGGTGCAAAGCTGAGCTGACCCTGGCGTGTTCTCCATGTGATGCCACCCCGAGGACACCAGCTCTGCTGCCTGGTGCCAGGGCAGAAGCTTACCAAGCCACCAAGCACTGCCAGGACCATGGCAATTCTCCTCCACATGGGTGGAAAGTCTGATGCCTCCAGCACCACTCATCACCTTTTGTGAGCAGCTTCAGCAAGCCAGACCAGATGTTTAATTACATTTGCAAATAAGAAAAGACTGCAATATGGCTATTTCAAAGCTTTATCCAAGCAAAATCATTTTTAAATGCCACATGGGCCTTGCAAAGTGGGATGGGGGGGGGAAGTTTGGCTCAGGGACAAGCCTTGGTGCCACCCCATCCCAGGCACTCATCCCATGGCCCTGTTTCTCCTGCCCTTGCTCTAATCTCTCTCTGATGCAGAGCTCCTCACTCTCCAGCAGATTTAATGGAGTTGATGATGATTCAGAACTCCCAAATGCACCAGGTGGTGATGAACAGCCTGGCTCTGTCAGCACTGATGTCCTTCGGCTTCGGGCCACCCCCAGCTGCTGGCCAGGTAAGGCTCAGGGATGCTGGGTGGACAAAGGGACCATAGCACCAAAGTGGACCAAGAGGACCAAAGAGATGGGCAAAGGGACCTTTCCAGAGCTGCTCAGGAGAGGGGGATGACTGTGTCCTGCTGTGGCACAGTGTGGCACCCCTCTGGGCGCAGAAGCTGGGTGGTCTCAGCTCAGCTCAGTCCAGGCTTTGCAGCCCCTTGGGGTTTTGGGGCTCTTTGTTCTGGTTTCACCCCCAGCACAGATCACACCCAGGCTGCTGGGAGGTGATTGAATCCAGCTGGGAAGAGCCAGGACCCTCCCTGGGTGCTGTGGGGTGGGCAGGCTGCGGCGCTGGGCTGAGCACCCTTCCTTGGGCAGGATGGAGCTGCCAGGGCTTTCATTAAATGTTCATTTAGAACCAAAATGACATTAACCATTTCATCTCCATGGGGGGGAACAATTCCTCAGCAGGGGTGAGAACAGGGCTGCAGGCAGCTGCCTTGCTCGCTGCCAGCTGGCATCTCCAGGCAAGCCCCCTCCTGTGCTGCCCACCCAGTGCCCACCAGTTCACCACACTGGCCAAGACTGGACCCTGCCTGTTACATCTCAGTGGATGGATCAAATGGGCTGTTCCCAGCAGGGTTTTGAGGTCCCATCTGTGGGGCTGCCACCTCCCCGTGTCCCCAGCAGGGTTTTGAGGTCCCATCTGTGGGGCTGCCACCTCCCCATGTCCCCAGCAGGGTTTTGAGGTCCCATCTGTGGGGCTGCCACCTCCCCATGTCCCCAGCAGCTGGGTTCCCACGCTGGCTGACCACAGGGCTTTGTGTGGGATCAATCCCACCCAGCTGGACCCTGGGAGAGCCACGCTGTGCTGGTGGCATCACAGCCAAGGCAGCTCCATGGAACTGTGTCACTGGTGCTTTGGGGAGTGGTGTCCTGGGGAGATGGCATCTGAAAGAGGCCCAGCACAGCCCTGCCTTTTGTTCCTCCCCACAGGCAACAGCAGTGCCTCTGCAGACCGAGGAGGAAGAGGAGGCTGTGGTGTTCCACCATCACTATGTCCCCTACCCTGGTCCTGCTCCTGTCCTGGTGTGGCCAGTCCTGACACAGGAGCGGGGACCAACAGCCGTGCGGTACCTGGGCACGGGCTCATTAGCTGAGGAGGAGGAGGTGTGAGTAACGAGGGTGCAGAGGATGAGGTGTGAGTAAGGAAGGTGCCAAGGATGAGGAGGTGTGAGTAAAGAGGGTGCAGAGGATGAGGAGGTGTGAGTAAGGAGGGTGCAGAGGATGAGGAGGTGTGAGTAAGGAGGGTGCAGAGGATGAGGAGGTGTGAGTAAGGAGGGTCCAGAGGATGAGGAGGTGTGAGTAAGGAGGGTGCAGAGGATGAGGAGGTGTAAGGAGGGTGCTGTGTTGTGCCCCCCAGCACAGTGCCTGTCCCTGCAGCCCCTGGTGAAACAGGACCTCCAGCCCAAGCTGGGACACAAGGGACAATGCCAGGCTGGCACTTACTCCTGTCCTTGCTCCTCTGCAGCAGAGCAGTGCCACCCCCTCCACCCCCCAGTGCTACAGGGACTGTGGGAGCTGATGTCCCACCAGCATCAGGTAAGGACATGGGATTCCCTTCAGCAGGGAACATCTTGTCCTTAAGTGGGAAGTCCCCAGTCAAAGGCTGAACCCCCCCTGTTCCCTCCATCCCTCAGATCCCAGGGGTGGCCCTTGCACATCCTCCAGGTCCCCTTTTCTCTCCACAGAGTACTACGACGTGGTGGAGGAGAGGCTGTGAGCTCCAGGCACCCCAAGGTGGTTTCTCCTGCATGTCCCAGCCCTCAACCCCAGAAGATCCTGCAGCTGCTGAGCATGGGTGCTCCAGGACACCCACAGTTCCAGGGTGGCTTCCTCCCTGCAAACCACCCCAATGCAGGGGGTGTCACGAAGCCTGTCACCAACCCAAGGTGACAGCACAACCCCAAACAGGGACAGGCTTTATCTCCACGCTCTGCAGAGGATTTGTCCCCAGTGACATCCCAGTCCTGGCTGGACAATGGGTCTCTGGCAAGCCCTGAGGACTCTGCAGCACAAGCTATGCTGTGTCCCCATGGGTGGAGGGGTGGGTGATGCCAGCCCAGGTGGTCCTGATCTTCATTAGTCCCTTCAGATCTCAATGCAGCACATTGCCTGTAATTAATTTGCTTGGTTAAGAAAGCGCCCTGCTGTCACTAATTAAGCATCTGTAATTACTCAGCCTGCTGGATTCGTGCCTGAGTGCAGGGCTCCCCCCAAGCAGGGGGGGGGGGGGGGGGGGATGTCAGCCCCTTGCACCCAATATTAGGGGTGTAAATCAGTGCCTGATGTGGGTGCTGGTGCAGTGGGGGGGGGTTGGTGCTGGGACACAGGGTGGGATGCTCCTGGATCCAACCTGCAGCTTGTTCCTGGTGGGGAGGTGGTCAGGGCAGCAGCCTGAGAGGGGAGTTGCAGGATGGGTGGGTGTGGGGTCTCCTGGGACTCAAGGTCCCTTCTGCTCTCCAGGAAAAAAGGGACAGATGCATTTTGGGTGCTGGAAGCTGTCCCCTGCCTCTGCTGCCTCCCCAACCCCATCTGAACGTGGGCCAGCAGTGAGCCCAGGTGGCCAAGAAGGCCAAGGGCATCCTGGCCTGTGTCAGGAATGGTGTGGCCAGCAGGACCAGGGAAGTTCTCTCCACCCTGGACTGGTGCTTGAGTGCTGGGTTCAGTGTTGGGCCCCTGACTCCAAGAAGGACCTGGAGGTGCTGGAGCATGTCCAGAGAAGGGAACGGAGCTGGGGAAGGGTCTGGAGCACAAGTGTGCTGAGTTCCCGGCTGAGGGAACTGGGGGTGCTGAGCCTGGAGAAAAGGAGGCTGAGGGGAGACCTCCTGGCTCTGTCCAACTCCCTGACAGGAGGGTGCAGAGAGGTGGGGGTGGGTCTGTTCAACCAAGGAACAAGGGACAGGACCAGAGGAAATGGGCTCCAGTTGTGCCCAGGGCAGCTGAGATGGGATGTGAGGAAGAATTTCGTTGCTGAAAGGGTTCTGAGGCATTGGAAGGGGTTGCCCTGGAGCTCAGAGCATGCAGAAAGATGGTGCCCAGGCAGTTGCACCTTAAATCCCCTCCTTCCACCCTTACTGGGCATGAGGACTGTCCTGTCTCTCTTCTGAGGTCCCTGTGGAAAGGAGGGCTCATCCTCCCTGAGCCCAGGACTGAGCTGTGCTCTGGCACAGGCAGATCTCCCCCTGCAGCCTGTCTCCTGCTGAAGCTGGGGAAGAAGCTCCTCAATGTGGAGCAAAAGAGCCACACTGGGTGGTGGCATGAAGACACATCTCCACCTGGGAGCACCTCGAGAGGCTGTGAGAGTGGCTGGGCAGAGCAGCAGGAGCAGGAGTGAAGGAGCCCATGCAAAAGCTGAGCTGAGTTTGTTGGGAAACCAGGTTGGTGCACAAAGGTTTCCATCTCCATGTAAACGGAAAGGGAAGAAGGAGGAGAGGAGTCACCTGGGGATGGGGTGGACAGGAAGCGTGGGCTCAAGATCCAGCCCAGTCTTAGCTGGAATATGAGGATAATGAGAGGAATGTGAGGATGGAGCAATGGGGATTGCAACACTCATGGTGAAAGCAACCCTTGGAGTCCTCTCTGGGTCACACTGGTTGAATTGGGGCACCCTTCAGCTGGCAGCATGGAGAGCATGGCATGGCCAGGAGCCCAAAGCCTTCTGCTCACATCCACAGCAGCAGGGACAGGGAGGAGGTCTGGGTGGAAAGAGCAGCCATGGGCATGGAGGAGGAGGGAGCAGGGGAGATGCAGGGTGGGTTTGTTGTGTCAGATGAGGGGCTGGGCTGTTGGGTTTGACCCAGGTGATGTGATACTTCTCCCCAGCATGGTAGAATGGGACTGTTTGCCCCAAGAGCCCTGGTGGGGTTATTATGGGAAGGCACAAATGGAGCTCTCTGCTCCCCCAAGGGTCAGAGATGAACTGATGGATCTGGGCAGCAGCAGGTGGGTGTTCCTGGCAGGGTTTGGGATAAGGAACATCTGGGCTGGGAGATGCTGCTGGTGGCTGAGACCAGACCAGAGTTATCTCTACAATGAGAAGCAAGAGCAGAGTTTCCATAGGGCAACCCAGAGCTGGCCTGGATCCCACATACCCAGTGCAAAAGCAACAGGGCGGAAGGAAAGGCTAATTACAGCCTGGGCTGACTAATTGCACCCATGTCCATCCTCGAGGGTGAGATACACACAGCACCTTCCCCTGGACCAGCCCCACACACCCACACGCTGCTCTGCTGACACACCTGAGTCACCTGCCACGCTCCTCGGCATCCTCTGCTCCACTCGCCCCGCTCCCGGGGACTCAGGCTGAGCTCCCCAGCATCCTCCTGCCAGGAGAGCATGATGGAGGTGGTCCTGCTCCATGGGCTGCTGCTCTTCCTCTCCTTGGCAGCTCTGCTGCTTTACAGGCACAATGCCACCTTCCACTACTTCTGCAAGGTGGCCTTCTTCAACTGCTGGATCGTGGCCATGGCCACCCTCCTGTGCCCCGTTGCGGCTCTTCGGGGACGCTCTGTGAAGAACATGAAGTGAGTACGGCCTGGGGATGTGCTTCTGGTGTTGGAGGTGGCTGGGGCTTGGCTGTGGTGGAGGAGCTCGTGTGGTCTTGTGGACACATGCTACCTTCTGGGTGGACCCACAGCTCTGTTACGGCCAGTGGTTGAGCCCTGTGGCCACAGCAATGGCCTGTGGTCATGTCCATGTGTCAGTGAAGGGTGCACCTGCACCTTGTGGTGTGGTGAAGAGGTGCTGGCCATGGCCTGTGGTCATGTCCATGTGTCAATGAAGGGGGCACCTGCACCTTGTGGTGTGGTGAAGAGGTGCTGGCCATGCCCTGGGAGGGTTACACCACAATGAAGGTGGCCAGTTGGGTCGGGACTAGAGGTCCTTGGAGGATGAAGTAGCAGAAAAGGGATCATTCTTGGCCATGGCAACATTGGGGTCATCAGTTGGGTGGGTGATAGGGGGGTTGGAGGTGGTACAACCATCAGCAGGATGCAAACCCACACCCATCAGTGTCTCCCTGGCAGTGCAGCCGGGTCTCACTCAGCAGGAACCCCGGTGACCACGCTTTGGCAGAGGGGTCTGGGGATGTCTCGATGACATCAGCTGTCGGGCACGGCACAGTCATGTCCCGGCGAGTCGTGCACTGGTGCTGTCAGTTGTGCTCCAGGGTGGTGGCAGCTGAGATAACATCGCTGTGCAACATGAGAGGAAGGTCTGGGTGCTTTCAAGGGTGGTGCCATCTCGCTGCTGGATTCCCGGCCGTGGGAGCATACCAGGAGGGATCTAATTATGTCACAGTGAAAGATGTCTGAGCTTGTGCTATCTTCTGAGCTTTGAGCCATCATGGCTTTGTGCTGATGGCTTCTGGGCCCTCAGCAGGAGTGTGGTCACAAGTTGGACGTTGTCATTCCACTGTGGAGCTTCTTTCCCTTGTCCTTTCTGTGCAGAAATGTTCTCCACACATACAGGTGCCTGGAGGTGCTCCAAGCCCTGGTGTAAACTCCTCTGCCTTGGTGGAAATACCCGGTGTGACACAGTGGTGACTCACGCTGCCTTATCTTGTCCCACCAGCTCCTCACAGCCACCCTCCCCCCGAGCAGCAGCACGCCCGGCGCCCGGCTCCGGCTCCTCCTCAGCCTCCAAATGACAAAGCCTCCGGCTTGGAGCACGTGTCTGTCACTACTCCTGGCTTGGGGGCATTGCCACCAGTGTTTTCCTTCTCTGCAGACACAAGGACCTCTGAGCCTGTGTCTCCCAAGGGGTGGGAGGTCCTAGGACACAACGGACCCTCTAAGCATCGTGTCTCCTTCTCCCTCTGTGTCTGCCTCTGCTCTCTCCTCCTAAACTTCTTCCCATCCCTACCTGGTGCTGAGCTCTCTCTGACAGCCCTGTTCTCTGTGAGACCAGTGGTTGGCACGTGTGCAGACCCTGGCACAGGTGCTTTTGATGCTGTAGGTTCATGTCAACACCGAAAGTGCACCGAGCTTTGATCTGCACCGCGGGTGCGGCAATCCCCGTTGCTCCATCCTCCTCCCATTCCTCTCGTTATTCCCACAGTGAGCATCACCTTTCATCAGCACTGCCACCCTGGTGTCACCCTTCCTGCCCAGCCCTCCCCAGATAGTGACGTTGCTCTTTTATAGAATCATGATTTGGGTTGGAAAGGACCTCAAAGCTCATCCAGTGCCAACCCCCCTGCCAGCAGCAGGGACACCTTCCACTAGACCAGGTTGCTCAAAGCCTCATCCAACCTGGCCCAGAACACTTCCAGGGAGGAGCAGCCACAGCTTCTCTGGCCAACCTGGGCCAGGGTCTCACCACCCTCACACCAAACAATTTCTTCCTCACATCTCATCTAAACTCTCATTCCCCTTCCATCTGTGCAGATGAAACCTCCAACTGCTCCTGACACTGCAGGTCTGGAGAAGCTATTCTTTGTGATTTCCTCTGGTCAATGAAGCTGGGGTGGTTTTCCCTTCCCTGCTCTCTTCCCCCTCCACCTGCAGCATGAAGCTTGGTGTTCAAGAAACAGGTAGATGTAGCACTCGAGGATATGTTTAGTGGACATGGTGGTGAGGAGTTGGTGGTTGGGCTGGATTGTCACAGAGGTCTTTTCCAACCTTAATGATTCTGTGATTCTCATTCAGTGGTGTTCAAGAAACGTGTCTGCAGCATTGCCCTTCAGCTGCCCTGCAGGGACAGTCCCTGGAGGCATCTGTAGGCCTGTCTGTCACAAGACTCTTCCTCTGCATGTCCATCTTCAGTGCTCATCCACCTGCAGCTCAGCACCTCTCAGGTGTGATCCAGCTCCTCAAGACTCTTCCTCTGCATGTCCATCTTCAATGCTCATCCATCTGCAGCTCAGCACCTCTCAGGTGTGATCCAGCTCCTCAAGACTCTTCCTCTGCATGTCCATCTTCAGTGCTCATCCATCTGCAGCTCAGCACCTCTCAGGTGTGATCCAGCTCCTCAAGACTCTTCCTCTGCATGGCCATCTTCAATGCTCATCCCTCTGCAGCTCAGCACCTCTCAGGTGTGATCCAGCTCCTCAAGACTCTTCCTCTGCATGTCCATCTTCAGTGCTCATCCCTCTGCAGCTCAGCACCTCTTGGGTGTGATCCAGCTCCTCAAGACTCTTCCTCTGCATGTCCATCTTCAGTGCTCATCCACCTGCAGCTCAGCACCTCTCAGGTGTGATCCAGCTCCTCAAGACTCTTCCTCTGCATGTCCATCTTCAGTGCTCATCCACCTGCAGCTCAGCACCTCTCAGGTGTGATCCAGCTCCTCAAGACTCTTCCTCTGCATGTCCATCTTCAGTGCTCATCCATCTGCAGCTCAGCACCTCTTGGGTGTGATCCAGCTCCTCAAGACTCTTCCTCTGCATGTCCATCTTCAGTGCTCATCCACCTGCAGCTCAGCACCTCTTGGGTGTGATCCAGCTCCTCAAGACTCTTCCTCTGCATGTCCATCTTCAATGCTCATCCACCTGCAGCTCAGCACCTCTCGGGTGTGATCCAGCTCCTCTGGCTTTAGGGATCTGCAGCTCAGGCTGCCAGCTCGGTGTCTGGGTCTCCATCCCACACACACAGATCCAGCTGTGCACATGGGGCAGCCTCAGGGTGAAGCTCACCTGGACAGAGGCAGTTGTCCTCATGGGGAAGTGATGATTTGCACCTTGGCTGCAGGTAGACATCCCATCCTTTCTCTTCTTCCTTTCCCATCACCTCTGGCCATCAAAAAACCTGTTGTTTTGTTGTTTTGTTGGTTGGTTGGTCGTTTTTCTCTCCCACCAGCTTTTGCTGGCTGTTCTTCTTCAGCAGCAGCTCCAATGAAGACTTTCTACTACTGAGCCAGCAGCTGGTCTCACCTTGGGGATGGGTCCAAGGTTAGCTCTGAGCTATGCAGGCCATAAATGTTCTTAGAAAAGCAAATCATCACTGAGACTGAACACAGCTCCACCTTGGGACATGCTATGTGCTCATGTAGACCAGATCCAGCCTGGCCCATCGTGCATCTGCTCACTGAGTGATTGTGAAGGGCTGGAAAAAACCAAGCAGCTCCTCTCCATGTTGATCTTCTCCCCACATGTGTGCTCTGCCCTAGGCTCCTGCGTGCTGCCATCCTGCCCCTCAAACACCTCTATGGCATCAAGATACAGGTGTGGGGCTCTGAGCATCTGAACATCAAGGAGCCCTATGTGATAGTTTGCAACCACCAAGCTTCCCTTGACCTCATGGGTATGTGCAAAGGAGAAGGGGGGTTCATCACTGCATGGGAAGCCTTTGGGGTGCTGTAGGGTGGACCAGGGTCACCCTAGGAGGTCCTAGCAAGGTCAGCACTGGGGTGTGTGCAGGGTAAGTATAGGCCAGAAGAGCTGGTGGGACAGGAGCTCAGGGCTGTGGGTGTGCTGCAGAGAGAAGGTTGGGACAGTGGAAGATGATGGCAGGTCACTACAGCCACAGGGCTGGTGGGTTCTGGGTGTCATTGAGCAGGGACAGATCCTTTCCTCTCCCATCCATCCTCCAGGCATGGTGGAGGTCATGCCTGACGGCTGTGTGCCCATTGCCAAGAAGGAGCTGATGTACATGGGCATCGTGGGGTGGGCGTGCTGGCTCAGTGGCATCATCTTCATCGACCGCCAGAGAAGAGAGGACGCCATCGATGTCATCTCCCAGACAGCCAGAACCCTCCGGCGTGACAACGTGAGAGGGGTCCTGGCAGCAGGGGGGCAGTCGGGGAGCAAACACCCATGGGGCAAGGGGACTGACACAGCAGGTCCCAGGGGGCTCTGGTGGGGGTCCATGCTCACGTCTCTCCCTGTCCCACGCAGCTCCGAGTGTTCATCTTCCCTGAGGGCACCAGGAACCAGGACAGATCCATGCTGCCCTTCAAGCGTGGGGCTTTCCACCTGGCTGTGCAGGCCCAGGTAAGGCCACCTCGTGCTCCACTCACCCATGATGGAGTGGGGTGGATGTGCACTCTGGGGCAGCAGGATGAGGGACATTGGGGTCTTCTGGGGTCTGCAGTCCCCAGGGACAGACAACCTGCTGTGCAGGACCCAGGGAGGGGACAGGAACCTGCAGAAACCTGGGGCACAGCAGGAGCTGGAGTCCCACCTGGGGAGGGGGTCTGTATGGAGGACACCCCTGACCCTCCATCTCCTACAGGTTCCCATCTTCCCCATCGTGATCTCTCCGTACTGGGACTTCTTCAGCTCCAAGGATAAGAAATTCACCTCTGGTGAGTTACTTCACTGTGAGGGTGGTGAGACCCTGGCCCAGGTTGGCCAGAGAAGCTGTGGCTGCTCCTCCCTGGAAGTGTTCTCGGCCAGGTTGGATGAGGCTTTGAGCAACCTGGTCTAGTGGAAGGTGTCCCTGCTGCTGGCAGGGGGGGTGGAACTGGAGGAGCTTGAAGGTCCCTCCCAACCCAAACCAGTCTGGGGTTCTGTGATTCTATGAAGTGATGGACAAGAAGCCCCATTGCCAAGAGGCAGGGGTGGCAGTGGGGATGAGGCATATGGGGCTTGGAGGTCTCTTTGTGGGACATTGAAGCATGAGGAGGCAGCTGGTGGTGGAAGATGCTGGTGGGAAGACCTGGTTCCTGGTGGCTTTATCTAACAGCATCCCTGGTCCTTCCCTTCTCTCTCCAGGGACCTGCACCATCCGAGTCCTCCCCAAGGTAGAAACCCGGGGCCTGAGCCCAAAGGATGTCCCTGAACTGACAGAGACTGTCCAACAAGCCATGGTTGATGTCTTCACTGAGATGTCTGCAGATTGCTGTGGGGACCAGCGTGCTGAGCAGCCTCTGCTCCCGCGCCGCGCTGGGACCGGAGCGGGCAGGGGGACGGGCAGCCAGCGCTGGCAGGAGGACACAACCAGGACCTGCAATTAGGCAGAGGGACCGAGCCCCTTGGGGACATAAGGGAGGTGGCACAGCCAAGAAGTTGGGCCATGCTGTCCCCTTGTCCCTGCAGATGGGTCCAACAGACCTGCCACTGTCCCAGCAGCCTGCGAGGGCAGGACGGCGCCTGGTGCAAGGGGAAGCAGAGCAGAGCAGGATGAGGACCAGGCAAGACCCCAAAACCAGAGCAAGGAGCCCCCAGAAACCCCTCACTGTGGCCATGCATCTCCTCCCAGGACACTGCCTGTCACCCCCAAACTGGGTGTTGTGCCTGGCCCTGGGTCACAAGCCCCATCTGCCTGCCCAGCCCCTGGGCAAGAGGGAGAGATGTGCCAGGCAGGGCTGGGGGGTCACTGCCCCATCTCCCACCCCTGATGGTGGGACTCGCTGTGGGGTTCACCCATGGACTTGTTGAGTTGTTTCTTCCAGAGGTTCCTGCAAGCTGGGGATGCTGTTCAGATGGAGCCAGCCCTGGGGAGGAGGGGTCCAGGGCACAGCATGTGGTGGGGGCAGCAGGAGGTCCAGGGGATGTTGCCACATGGGAAAAGCATCCTTGATGCTGAACTATGAGACAAGGGTGCAAGATTAAAGAGACCAGACCTGGTGGGATGTGTGCACGGTGTCCTGCTTGAGCCTCAGGTGCTGAGGGAGCGTGGGGAGGGGGATCCATCTCCTCACAGCCACGTGAGGTGCCTGCATCACCACGCATGGAGCATCCCTATGGACACCACAGCTTCTCCATGGGGTGTAGGGCTGGACACTGTGAGGAGCATGTGGCAAAGTGAGAGTTACACCAACATGGATTAGGTCTGCCCTCGAGGTGGACATCTCCCTGCCTTGGGAACATGTGCAGGAAGAGCATCCATTAAAGCCCCAAACCCTCAGAGGGCAGAGATTATGCCCACCTGGAGAAGGAGGGACCTCCTCATGGCCTCTGGACCATGGCATGACCAGATCCATCCACCAGCTACCATCTCCCTGGCCTGTTCCCTGCAGCCAGGTAGGGCTTTAGGCATCTGCTGGTTCCTTCCCAGCCCAGCAGCTTCTGTCCCAGTCATGCCAGGGTATGTGTGGCTGTCCCCAGTGCTGGGAGCAGGGTGGGCACACTTCACCTGCCCATCTTAGATTAGATCTGAGGAAGAAATTCTTTGGTGTGAGGGTGGTGAGACCCTGGCCCAGGTTGCCCAGAGAAGCTGTGGCTGCTCCTCCCTGGAAGTGTTCTGGGCCAGGTTGGATGAGGCTTTGAGCAACCTGGTCTAGTGGAAGGTGTCCCTGCTGCTGGCAGGGGGGTTGGGACTGGATGAGCTTTGAGGTCCCTTCCAACCCAAACCATTGTGATTGATTCTATCTTCAAAGAAGATGTGCAAACCGTGGCCAAACAAGGGTGCAGCGCTCCCAGGAGCAACAACTCTTTGGATCAGGAGCTGTCACCTGGAGATGGTTGAGGGCAGCGTGCACGTGAAGGATCTCACTTCCCAAAGAGCCCCTTTCCTTCCTGCCAGGGCTCCCTACGTGCAGCTCAGGCTGTCAGCTCTGAGCTGGCTTCATGGTCCTACCACGTGCCCACCACCATGGGGGTGGCTTGGCTGCCCAGAGCCTTGAACCTAGCAAAGCTTGGGTCTGGTGGTTAAACATTGTCCTGGCTGGATGGTCCCAGCCAGAGACATCATCACTGGCTTTTCCTTGCTGCCAACGGGACAGTGAGAGCTTGAGGAGAGGAATCAAACTCAGCAGGGGGGCTTTGGGACCACCTTGCTGTCACTGGTTCTCCAAGCATGGAGTCTGCAGTCTGCTCTGCATCCTGTACCCCACAGCTGGAACATCTGCAAAGCTGTAAGTGTTTTGGTTTTAAAGTCTCCAAGACATATGAAAGGAGGTGGCAGCTGCCTGGTTGTCCCTCTGCTCCCAACCCCATCACACCCCACCACAAAGCCATGGTCTCAAGGGCTGGGAGCCTCTTCCCATCCCTTTGTCCCCTTCTCCTGACCTGGGCAGGAACATGACATGGCAGCACTGTGGTTTCTCTTGAACTGATGCCAGTTTGATCCCTCAGAGAGGGGACTAGAGCTGACCCTGGGCTGGCAAAAAGCCTTTGGAGATCAGGGCAAGCCTGATGGCTGGGCATGGAGAAGACACTCAGAGCTGTCCCAGGCACAGCCCTGCCCCTGCACCTGAAAAAGAAAGAAAAATGCAAGTGGGACAAGGGCAGGGGAAGCAGCAAAATGTTCTTCTTGCAGGAAACCTTGCTTTCCTCAGGCTCTTTGCCACCATCCCTGACCAAAGCCAGCCCTGTGTCCCAAAACAGACCTTGTGGTCAGGGCTCAGAGCTCCTGTCCCTCTTCAGGACGTGTCAGAGGGGCCACACCTCCACTTTGCTTTGCTGAATAAAAAACTGAGACCAAACCAGAGGGACCATTCGTTGTGTGGGCACCAAGGCAGCAGAAGACACAGCACAATGTGGGGTCAGAGGTGCCTGGTCCAGAGGGGCTGAGGGACAACGTGCTCTGGCTCATGCTCCAAAGCCACCAGCAGCACCAGATGACAAATCCTCCTTGCAGTACCTCCCCTGGACAGCCCCACAGGCAGGGATCAGAAAGGCAGAGGTGTGCTGGTGGCCCTGAGGTCCTTGTCACCTTGAACCACCCCCGGATGCCCATCGGGGCACTGACCTGTGCCCACGTACCTGGGGTGGCAGGATGGGCTTGGGGACATGCTCCCACCTCACGTCTGCAGAGCTGGTGGGGACCCTCCTCCTCTGGACACTGACACCGTGTGGGGCTGGTCCCAAAGGGCAGGGAGGTGACCAAAGGGACACATCCACCCAAGGATGGGCAGGTGTGGGGACAACAGCCATGGTCATCTCAGAGCCCATGGGAAAGGGATCAGCCCCATCTGTGGCTTCCTGCAGTGCTGCCTCCACCTCACCCCATGTCCCCAAAGGGAAAGGGATGACAAAACCCTGGGACAGGGGACACTCAGGACGCTGTGAAGCTGTTGTGGAGCTGCCTCAACTTTCCCAGATTCCCAGCAGGACAGAAGAAGGCAGCTCAGTCTGTGTCCTGGCTGGTGTTTGGCACGGAGGAATGAGAGCGAATGGTGCTGGTGTGACACCCCAGCCCTGTCCTCCTCCTGTCCCCAGAACTCATGTGATGACATTGGAGGTAACTGGTCAAAAAAGCCACCCTGAGAGCTGCCATCAACCCAAACAGCTTGTTTGGCTCAATTCAAACCCCCTGGCCTCAATCCTTCTGAGAAACCACCACCACCTCACAGGTTGTTCTCATGAAGTGCCACCTCCTTTCATTTGAGGAACTCATTCCCACGCCCTCCTGCCATCATTTCCCAGCACACCAGTATGGAGGTGGGTCCTGCCCACTGGTTCTGAACCTCCCCAGCCTATGGGAACCTTTCCTCAAACTGCAAACATCTATCAGAGCCTTGAACCCAGGAGGCTGTGGGCAGATGGTAAACATCACCTTGGCTATATCTGCAGGTCCACGCTGGATCCTTCTGCCAACCTCTGTTTGCTCGTTGGATGGAAAGCAAAGATCTCATTCCAGAGCCTGCAGAAGAACAGACCCAGCTCTAGAGCACTCCAACACCTGGAGAAGGAAGCTGTGGCCATCCCTGACGTCCACTTGCAGCTGGAGAAATGAAGTCTCCAGCTGCCCTGCCTGTCCTGCTGCTCCTCATCCTGCACTTCACAGCTGGGGCATCTGCAGCACTGTAAGGCCTCTCTGTGTCTGTCTGTCTGTCTGTCTGTCTGTCCATGCCTGGTGGGAGGGCATTTAGTCTTGGCTCCTTGGAGGTACACAGTGGGAGATAATCCTTCCCTTGCATGGGATTGTTGGCCAGGGTGGAAATGCTTGGGCTGGTGGGTTGTCCCTGCCCATGGACAGGACTTGATAGCCCCAGGTCTGCTGGGCCTGGTGGCTCTGGGATGGGTTATTGTAGCTGCTGCTCCCATGTGTGAGCAGAAACTTGGCTTTGCTGAGCCAAGAAGTCAAGGGGAGCCCTGTGCCCCACCACAGGTTTCTGTGCACCCAGGAGTTCTTCAAGACCTCTGAGGGGTCTGTCCTGGGATGTGTCTCATCTCCACACCTCTCATGTCAGCACTTCTCCTTGCCAGGATTTATGTGGTCACATCCCCAGCTGTGATCTACCACCCCCACACAGCGATGCTGTGGGTCCATCTCAGCGGTCTCCAGGAGCCTGTCCAGGTGACCATCCAGCTGCAGAGAGCAGACAACACCCATAACATCATGCTCCTGGAGAAGAAGGTCCAGGAGCCTCAGCTGTACCTGAACATCACCTTCCCCGTGAGTCTCACCCCATGTACACCTGTGAGTGAGGAGGGGGATGCCCTGGACACCCCGCTGTCTCCAGGCAGAGCAGTTTCCACCAGCTCCTCTAAGTGTGGGGCTGTGGTCCTATGTGGGGCTGGGAGCAGCTGTGACCTCCCCATCTTTTGGTAGAGTCTCATCCCTCACACAGGCAAAACAACTCAGTTGAGTGTCTGAGATGATCCCCTGGTAGGTGGACCAGGGCAGGGTGTTGGGGGACATTCCTTCTCAGCCCCTGGCTTGGAGAAGGTGTCCCTGTGGGTGAGGAGTGCTCTGGGTCACTCAGAGTGAGGAGAACATCCTGGCCATGGCATATCCCTTGTCCTCACCTGGTGCCTGCTGTTCTCCTGGTAGGCTCCAGCCCCTGCCAAAGGGAAGGAGGAAATCGTAGACCTGCACATCTCCATCCAGGGAGATTCCCTGGATGTCTCCAAGAAGAAGAAGGTGATGCTGAGAGCCCTGGAGCCTGGGATCTTCATACAGACAGACAAGGCTGTCTACAAGCCTGGACAGCAAGGTGAAGGGGGCAGGTGGGACCATCCCACTTGGGCTGAAGGACCTGGTGGGAGCGGGGTGCAGGAGGCTCAGCCTTGCTCCTGTGATGCATGGAAACAGGAGAACTCATCCTGGGATGTGCTGGGACCAGACATGGTCTGGTCATGGACAAGTCTGGTCAGGTCATGGTCTGTCAATGCCAGGACATGATGGCAGCACTGGAGGCTGCAGGACTCAGGGTGGATTTCCACCCACTTTCCCCATGGGGAACCCTCCTCCCTGGGGATGAACCCACCACTCACTCACTCCTGGATCCCTGTTTTCTTTTTCCAGTGAAGTTTCGAGTTGTCTCTTTGGACAAGGACTTCACTCCCAGCAACAAGAAGGTGAGAAGAGGACTGGGGAAGTAGGGAGGCAACAGATCTTCTCTGCAGTGTCCTCCTTCTCTGCAGTGGGACAGGCTGCCCAGAGAGGGTGTGGAGTCTCCATCTCTGGAGATGTTCAAATCCACCTGGATCCTGTGCAACCTGCTCTGGATGTACCTGCTTTGGCAGGGGGGCTGGGCTGGGTGATCTCCAGAGGTCCCTTCCAACTCCCACCAGTCTGTGGTTCTATGAACTTCACAGCATCCCACAAACAACCCTCACTCTACTCCATCCATGGCTCCATAGATGTCCCCACCCTGGTAAGACCCCAAGGAAGGCTTTGAATTTCTCCTCTAACCATCTTCTCTTTGCCTTGCAGCTGCCCCTGGTGTTCCTGAAGGTCAGTCTGAGAGGTGGAGGGAGGGAGGGAGGCTCCTGGGTGGTGTGGGCTTGGGAGAGGAGAAGGATAAGGCAGCCACGGGCTGGTTTCTGGTGGGGTGCTGATGTCACATGTCCCCGTGTGCAGGATCCCAACGGGAACCGCATCGCCCAGTGGCAGGATGTGAGCCCACAGCAGGGCATCGTGGACCTGTCCCTGCCACTGGCTGCAGAGCCAGCTCTGGGCACCTACATCATCGAGGTGGAGGGCAAGACCCACTCCTTCAGCGTGGAGGAGTATGGTATGTGAGGACCAGGAGCTGCATTGGGTGTAGGACCCCCACCTCGACACGGCCCTATGGGCAGCATGTCTTGGCCACCCAGGGACCATTGTTCCTGTCCTAGGACTGACAACCTTCTCTCCTTTTCCTTCTCCATCAGTGCTGCCCAAGTTTGAGGTAACCATTGATCTCCCCACCGTGGTGCTGGAGAAGGACAAGAAGTTCCAGATGGACATTTGTGGACGGTGAGCTTGAAACACCAGGCTGCACCAGGAAGAGGGATGGGATGGGATGGGATGGAGATGGGATGGGATAGTGGGATGGGATGGGGTGGCGATGGGATGGGATGGGATGGGATGGGATGGGATGGGATGGGATGGGATGGGATGGGATGGGATGGGATGGGATGGGATGGGATGGGATGGGGATGGGATAGTGGGATGGGATGGGATGGGATGGGATGGGGAAGGGATGGGATGGGATGGGGTGGGGAAGGGATGGGATGGGAATGGGATGGGATGGGATGGGATGGGATGGGATGGGATGGGATGGGATGGTGGGATCTGACATGACGTTGCCCATCAGGCACATCCTCACCACTCACCACCCCACAGGTACACCTATGGGAAGCCTGTCCAGGGGAAGGTCCAGGCCACCTTGTGCCAGCCCTTCAGGCGCACCAGGTTCCTGTATGGCATTCACAGTCGCCCCCAGAAACCAATGAACTGCATCGAGGTTAGCGGGCAGGTGAGCATGGCTGGGGAGCATGGGTGCTGCTGGGACAACCCCTTGGTGGGCCTGCTGCCAACAGGGTTGTCTCTCTCCCTCCAGACCGAGAAGAACGGCTGCTTTTCAACAGAGGTTTTGTTGGCAGCCTTCAACCTGACCAGCTCCAGGTATCAGAAGCAGTTGCAGGTCCAGGCATCGCTGGTGGAGGATGGGACAGGTAGGGGTGGTAATGTTCTCCTGCTTGGGAGCGAGCACTGCTGCTGGCTCATGGTTGTGACTTCATCCCTGTGTGCACCCAGATGCACATGGCACCAGGGTGTTGTTGTCCTCCAGGGAAGCCCAGAAGCAACGCTGTGATTTAGGGACACCCCTGTGCAGGGACCAGGTCCAGGTGGGGATGTGAGCCAGGTCAGACAGGCAACACTTCTGATTAGAGAACCACAGAACCATCACATGGTTTGGGTGGGAAGGCACCTTAAAGCTCATCCAGTCCCAACCCCCCTGCCAGCAGCAGGGACACCTTCCACTAGACCAGGCTGCTCAAAGCCTCATCCAACCTGGCCCAGAACACTTCCAGGGAGGAGCAGCCACAGCTTCTCTGGCCAACCTGGGCCAGGGTCTCACCACCCTCACACCAAAGAATTTCTTCCTAAGTTCTGACCAGGGAAATGGTCAAGAGGCAAAACCACCTTTCCAAGACCCAACAACTCTCCCAAGGCTGTGGCCAGCAGCCAGTCGACTCTTTGCAATGCAAAGCAGAGGTTTCACCCACTCTGGTGGTGTGGCTTCATCCTTCCAGTGAATCCCTCACCCACCACCTTGGTCACACCAGAAATGACTGCCAGCAGCTTGGCTTAGGAAAAAAACCATGACCAGGGGTTGTCTCCATGCCCACCAGCACTGAGGTGACCCTGAATCATGGTGCTTTGGTGAAGAACCTTTTCTGAAGCCAGCTGCTCCCTGGTTTGAGGGCTAAAAGGTGCTGTAGACATTTTGTTCCTCTTGGAGAAGGTGCAAACTGTGCTGGAAGCTGCTGGCTCCAGAGGGAAAGCCTCAAATGTCCAGGGACCTTTTCTGCCCCATGCTGGAGGAGCTGGCAGCACCTGTGTCCCATGTCCCTGCAACACCCTCAGCTCCCCACTCCCTCTCCACAGGGCTGGAGCTGAAAAACACCAAGAGCTGTGACATCTCACCTGAAATCTTCACTGTGACCTTCAAGAACACCAATGACTTCTACAAGCCCGGCATCCCCTACACCGGGACGGTAACGGGGGGACGTCCCCACACCCCACAGAGCTCCCCTGCACCCAGTCCCAGCCCCACAGACCTCCAACTCTGCTCTCCCACCCCTGCCCTCTGCCCCATGGCTGCAACCCAACCTGTGGCATCTCCCCTTGCCTCCTGGTGCAGATGCTGCTGAAGGGAGTCAACGGCGCCGTGCCGCCGCAGGAGCAGCTCCTGCTCACCGTTAGCCAGCAAGGGAAGGACACGAGGCAGACCTTCCTGATGGACACATCAGGGACAGCTTCCTTCGAGCTGGATACCTCTGGATGGAGTGGCACGGTCTCCTTGAGTGTAAGTGACCTCTCTCCCACCCCTCGTGCTGCTTTCTCCAGTAGGACAGGGCTGGGCATCTCTCCAAGCCTTCCTCAGGTGGGACCAGCACCTCGTGGGCTGCTGGACACCTTCACCACCCTGATTTGTGTCTCTATCTCTTAGGGTCAAGTCAATGAGACAGCTCACACCCAGAAGGACGGCTCCACAGCCATCTACCAAAGTGCCCACGTGCACACCCACCCCTTCTTCTCAGAGAGCAGGAGCTTCCTGCAGATCAGCCGGCTGGAGGACCAGCTGCCCTGTGGCCAGTCCCAGCAGCTCTGGGTGGACTACATCTTCAGCAAGGAGGCCCTGGGGACTGAGCTGGAGAGCCTGGATGTGATCTTCCTGGTGAGCCCCAGCCCAGGGGGGTTGTGTGTGAAGGTCCACATCTACACACACATTGGTGGTTGTGTCCCTGAGGACAACGAGCTGTATGTCCTGGGTAGACTGAGATACCTACACTGTTAGTCGAGGTGTTTGCTGGTGCTGTTGGACCTGCTTGCTAATGGGAGACTTTAGAGGGAGCTGGAAACTGGACAAGGTCAAAAGCCATCCCAACACTCTTGCCCTTGGGTCCATCCTCCATCAGGACATTGTGGTTCCACACAAAGCATCAGTTTTGTTGTTCCCATCTCCTCTTCTGCAGGTCTTGGCCAAGGGGACCATTGCCACCATCTTCAGGAAAGAGCTGTCTGCAGAGGCTGGTAGGTCCTGAGGCATGGATGGGTTGTGCAGGGCTCTGCTCTCCATGCCTGGTCCTCATCTCCTCTCCTTTCACCATGGTCCAGGGCTGAAAGGCTCCTTCTCCCTGGAGCTGCCCATCAGCCCCCAGCTGGCACCCACGGCCAAGGTGCTGGGCTACGTGGTGCTGCCCAACGGCGAGATGGTGGCTGACAGCACCGAGCTCAAGGTGGCCAAGTGCTTCCCCAACAAGGTGAGCCGAGGTGGCTGGAGATGAGGGAATTGCTCCATGGCTTGTCCATAGCTGCACACCCTCAGGTCCATCCTGCTCCAGATGTATCCCAGCATCACCGTCACCCTCATCCCCAAACCCTCGAGCCTGATTTTATCCTTGTCTAGAAGAGACCTCCATGTCCACAGCTTGGTCCTCCTCCTCCTCCACGGGAGGTGGTTCCTCCTGCTGCCCTTGTCCCCTGACACCTCTGTCCCTCCCAAGGTGAAGGTGGCATTTTCAGAGGACAGGGCTCTGCCTGGCTCGGCGCTGCGCCTGGAGCTGGCGGCTGCCCCGGGGTCCCTCTGCGCTGTCCGTGCCGTGGACCGCAGTGTCCTGCTCCTGAAGCCCGAGGCTGAGCTCAATACGGAGGAGGTGAGTGGTGGCACTGCCCATGGACCCTTCTGCAGCCCCAGGAACCCCTCAGAGATGGGGTGGAGAAGAGATGACGTTGGCTTGGACCTCCCCTATGGGCACTCGGTGCCATGGTGGCTCCTGGGCAGGGGTTGGTGGTTTTTGCACCTAGCACACGTGTCTATTCCCAGGTCTACAAAGTCCTCCCTGAATTTGACTACCCTGGAAGCATTCGAGACCCATCACCCTGTCCAAAATTTCCTGGGGATTATTCTTCCAGCTTTGAAATTCCCACCAGCCCCTTTGCCCCAAGACAGCGACGATTCTTCCGCTCTCTAAGGAGACACCACTTACCTTTTTGGAGGAGGTCCCAGATGGACACCTACCAGATATTTCAGGTAAAGGCCTTGCCCTCCTGGACCTCCTGGTTCCTCTTCACCCAGGAGCTGGCTGTGGTTTGCTCAGGAAAGCACAGCAACGTCCCATGAAAGCCACGCTCATGGCAAAGATCTTCCCCTTTCTCATGGACCCCAGATTCTGGTCTTTCTCCACTTACCTTCTTCTGCAGCCCTCTCTTTACTGCTGGGATGGGGATGTTCCTCCTGCTGAGTTTTGGAGATGGACAACCTCTTTTCTTTCTCACAGAAAGCAGCACTGAAACTTTTCACCAATGCCAAGACCAGAGATGTTTGCAAAGAGAGGTTTGGCCTTCCTGGGATGGCAGGTCCCTCAGGTCAGCACCGTCCTCAGCTCGGCTCACCCCACCGAGCCCTCTCAGGAGAAAAGAGCTGGTGGCTGGTCCTGGCTCCCATGTCCTCAGGGGGATGGGAGCCATCCTGAAAACCCACTTGGCATCAAAGGGATTGAGAAGGATCTGGGCCACCTTCAGGCTTCCTGCAGGTGAGGTCCAGCTGAGATGCACAGACCTGGGGACACTAACTTCTGCTCTGCCTTTCCCAGGTGACGTTGGTTACCCTCCCTTCTACTTGTGGAAGGATACAGTTGTCCCAGTACTCATGAGAAACGCTGTCCCTGAAGTCGCTGTCCAGGAAGAGCCACCGGCACCCCGGACATACTTCCCAGAGACATGGTTGTGGGACCTGGTCCCTGTGGGGTGAGTGATGGAAGTCCTCATGGGGCTGGTCCTCTCCTCACCTCAGGATGGCTCCTTCTCCCATAGGGAGCGAGCCAGCCCAGCTGGGGATGACACCAGCTCTGGGTGAACATGGTGGGTTGGCTTCATGATGTTCTCCATCCCGTAGGGACGGGGGCTCTGCAGAGGTGGCACTGACAGTGCCAGATGCCATCACCGAGTGGAAAGCTGGGATGTTCTGCACGGCACCACAGGGCTTGGGGCTGGCCCCTGTCACCACCCTCACAGCCTTCAAGCCCTTCTTTGTGGAGCTGGCCCTGCCCTACGCCGTGGTCCGCCACGAAGCCTTCACGCTGGTGGCCACCGTCTTCAACTACCTGCGGCAGTGCCTGCGGGTGAGTGGGGCTGGGGAGGGGACCTCGGGGCTGGGGTCTGCCAGGGGCTGATGGAGCCATGGCTGTGCTCCTGCAGGTTCAGGTGACACTGGGGGAGTCGGCAGAGCTGGCGGTGACAGCGAGCACAGACGAGGTGTACGGTGGCTGCATCTGCGCAGACGAAGCCAGGACCTTCCGCTGGGGCGTGCGAGCCACCAGCCTGGGTACAGGACACCAAGGCCATGGCAGGACATCCCTGCCCTGCTGCTTGGGGACCCTCTTGAAGGCTGGGGTGGGCAGGGAGGATGGGAACAAATGCAGTCCTACCTGGGAAGGTCTTCTCCACTCCACTCTCACCCTCTCCATTGTCTCCCAGCACTGCTCCTCAACCTGGTGACCCCCATCCCAGTCCAGCCAGCCCCACACTGAGCCCCAGGGCTGATGGAAACCTGTGGGGATGTGATGTGGGCTGGGAGGCTCCATGGGGACTGAGTAACCCCACTTGCATCTGCAGGGGAGGTGAACATCACTGTCAGCACCGAGGCCCTCAGCTCCAGCGACCTCTGTGGCAACGAGATGCCCGTGGTGCCAGCCCAGGGGCGTGTGGACACCGTGATAAAGCCCTTGCTGGTGCAGGTCAGATGGGTTATGGAGGAAGAAAGTGGGATGGGTTTGGGGACAGGGTCTGAGCAGCCTCTGGGGTGCAGTGGGAGGACCAGGAGTGGGACAGCACCCAGCCCTGAGCCCGAGCTGCAGGCATGGCCCAGGGGGACGTGGCTGGTCCCTTCTCCTGACTGACTCTGCTGGTGCTTCCCCACAGCCCGGGGGGATCCTGGTGGAGAAGGCACACAACTCCCTGCTCTGCCAGGAAGGTAGGACTGGTCTGGCAATGCCATGGGCACATGGGGAAGGGACACTTGGCTACTGGTCAAGAAAGTCACCAGGGCAGAGGAGCCAAGGACCAGGGTCTGTGGCAGATCCCAGCTGAGATGCCCCAACTCAGCCTTGAGCCCATGGAGGGTCCAAGCAGGAAGGGGGTGGGCAAAGGTGCCATGGGGCCAGGCCAGGAGGAGCTGGGCATTCCCATTGTCATTGCCCCCCATCCCACAGGCGCTGAAGAAATCTCCCTGGAGGTTCCTGCAGATGTCTTGGAGGGTTCCCAGCGAGCCCACGTCACCGTGATGGGTAAGGGACAGGCGGGGGACAAGGGACCACCTGGGACAGGGATGGTGCAGAGCTCCATGGCCCAAGCTCAGCAGGAGGTTGGACCACCCAGAACTGAGATGGGAGGGGATATGGGGGGGGGGGGGGGACAGCTGCTGATGGTGCTCCTCATGTCTCCATGGGACAGGTGACATCATGGGCAATGCTCTGCAGAACCTGGACCGCCTCCTGGCCATGCCCTATGGCTGTGGGGAGCAGAACATGGTCCGCTTCGCCCCCAACATCTACATCCAGCAGTACCTGGAGAAGAGCGGGCAGCTGCACCCCGACATCCGTGCCAAGGCGCAGGGCTTCCTGCAGAGCGGTGGGTGTCCCCGGTCCCCTCCCTGTCCCACCCTGCCTTGCTGTTGAGGGACACCCACCACCCCATGTCTACCTGCACCCTGGGGTGGGGCTGGGGCTCCAGGCTGCCCTGTGGGTCTAAAAACCATGGGGTGAAGCCTTGTCCCCGGTCCCCTCCCTGTCCCACCCTGCCTTGCTGTTGAGGGACACCCACCACCCCATGTCCACCTGCACCCTGGGGTGGGGCTGGGGCTCCAGGCTGCCCTGTGGGTCTAAAAACCACGGGGTGAAGCCTCGTCCCCATCTCCTCCCCGCAGGGTACCAGCGAGAGCTGCTCTACAAACACGACGACGGCTCCTACAGCGCCTTTGGGAAGAGCGATTCCAGCGGCAACACCTGGTGAGGGACCAGCCAGGCCTCCAGGAAGCTGTGCAGGAGCTTCCTCCCAGCAACCAGCCATCCTGGGGCTTCTCCTTCCATGAAGCATACCCCAGCCCTGCTCACCCATCCCTCCCATGTCTCTCAGGTTGACAGCATTTGTCCTCAAGTCCTTTGGACAAGCCAGAGCCTACGTGGCCATCGAGGAGCGGCACGTCACCGATGCCTTGCGCTGGCTGCAGAAGAACCAGAAGAAGACAGGCTGTTTCCGTAGCGTGGGGAAGCTCTTCAACAATGCCCTGCAGGTGGGACGTGGGGACATGTGGCCAGAGCTGGCTTGGTCCCAGCATGTCCCTGGTGGGTGGTCTAGGCAGTAGATCTTGTCGCATCCTCCAGACCCTACCCACATGGTGGTGGCACGGCCTGGCTGGACCCATCTCCTGGTGTCCCCTTTGTAGGGTGGTGTCTCAGATGAGCTCTCGCTGTCAGCTTATGTCACCGCTGCAATGCTGGAGCTGGGGATGTCCCCAACGGTGAGGATGACCCCATGTTCCCCAGAGGAGCTGGTGGAGTGAGACAGGGGGTCTGGCTGTGTGATGCTACCTCCTAGCCAGACTGGGTGCAAGTGGTCTCACTGGGGTCTCTGAGTGATGCTCATGGGGTGGCTCCTGACTCCCATCCCGTGCAGGACCCGAAGGTGAGCTCAGCCCTGCAGTGCCTGGAGGCTTCGGCCACCGCTGACCCCTACACCCAGGCTCTGCTCGCCTACGTCTTCGGGCTGGCGGGGCGCAGGGAGCAGCAGCAAACCCAACTGCAGAGCCTGGAGCAGCACAGGGTCAGCACAGGTACCACCTGGCATGGGCAGGGGCACCTCTGGGCAGTGCCACCCTCTACCTGGGTCACCCCATCCCACCGCCATCCCCTGGGACCCCTGGGGAGATGAGCTCCCACCCCCTTCTCTCTCCCAGAGGGGCTGCTCTACTGGCAGAGGAAGGGGAAGGTTCTGTCCCCATCACAGCCCTCCTGGGCTGCAGCAGCACCAGCAGAGGTGGAGATGACCTCCTACGTCCTCTTGGCCTACCTCTCCCAGCCCCAGGTGTCCACTGCTGAGCTGGGCACTGCCTCCCAGATCGTCCGTTGGCTCAGCAAACAGCAGAACCCCTACGGGGGCTTCGCCTCCACGCAGGTACCGGCACCGGGGGTCCCGGCACCCCCCCACCCCGTACCCCCTGTAACCAGGGGTGACCTCAGCTCGGTGATATCTCCACACCCAGGACACCGTGGTGGCTTTGCAAGCCCTGGCTAAATACGCTGCCCTGACATACGGCAGCAACGGGGACTTGAGGGTGACGGTGACGTCCCCGACGGGCACCGCGCGGGACTTTGTGCTGGACAACAGCAACCGGCTGGTGCTGCAGCGGGCGGCTCTGCCCGAGCTGCCGGGGACCTTCGGGGTGCAAACCCAGGGGCAGGGCTGTGCCCTGGTGCAGGTGGGTTCAGCCTGAGCTCCTCCTTCTCCCACGGTGCCCATTTGGTGGCTCCAACCTCCCTGTGTCCCCCCAGGTGACCCTGCGCTATAACGTGCCACCCCCTCCGGGCGCGGGGACGTTCGACCTCCGCGTGGAGACGGAGCCCAAGGAGTGCACAGGGGACGCCAGCGCCCGCTTCCATCTCCTCCTGAGGGCACGGTAAGGGCTGGGGCTGTCCCCCGGGTTTGGGGGGACCAGGAGCAGCTGAGGGAGGAGGACAGACCCCCCCAAGGCCACCCCTCGCAGGTACACTGGGGAACGTGCCACCACCAACATGGTTGTCATCGAGGCCAAGCTGCCGTCTGGTTACACCCCAGAGAAGAGCTCCGTGGTGGAGGTGAGAAGCCCCCACTGACCCCCAGGACCCACCCTGACACTGGGTCCCTGCCCCTCGGGGGCAGTGGGACACAGAGCAGCACCCACTTTGTGGGGTGCTGGCCCCAGGTGGGGCACCCACTGAGTCTTGAGCTGTGTCCCTGCAGCTGAAGAGACAGAAGCTGGTGAAGAAGGTGGAGGTGCAGCCTGACCAGGTGACGATTTACCTGGACCAGGTGAGATGGGACATGGGGACAGGAGCAGGACCCTGTGTGCTGAGGTGTGGGGACACCCCCTTATGGGGGACAGTTGCACCTCACCCTTGGGCTGTCCCCCCAGCTGACAAAGGAGGAGGAGACCTTCACCTTCACGGCCACGCAGGACTTCCCGGTGAGGAACCTCCAGCCGGCCACCGTGACACTGTACGACTACTACGAGACAGGTGAGCCCCACCAGGGACGTGAGCCCCACCAGGGACATGGCCCCACGTTGTCTGGCCCCACTGCCACCACTTCCAACCCTCAGAGGGGTCTGGCTGAGCTGCCAGGACACGTTAATGAGCTTTAGCTCGTTAGCAGCTCGCCCTGAGCCCATGGGTCACCATCCTTCCCCTTGCAGGTGACCGCACGGATGCTGCCTACAGCGCACCTTGCAGCTCAGGTAGGGACAGAGCGGTCACCCCACCACGAGGACACTGATGGGGTCCCACCAACCCCAAAGGGCCAACCTGGGCTGTGCTGAGCCTCTGGACCCAGGGAAGGAGGGAAGTGAGTGGGGATGGAGGAGCCAGGCCGGGAGCCCCAGATTGATTGTTGGGGACTTGCTGGCCTGGGCTTGGGGGACCAGAGGCCAGGGAGGACCCAGGTGTGCAGGTTGTGGGGTGCAGAGAGGAGCTGTGCCTCTTCAAGGGGGCTCAGACCCCCATCAAAGCTGGCTTGCCCCCTGCAGAGCTCTTCTCCATGGGTTTGGGGTCACACAGGGGATGAGACACCAAGCTCCCAGGGATGGAGCTTGGCTGGAGGGCCAGGGGCAGCCAAGGGGGTTGGGGGCAGAAGGTCTCTCCTCTCAGCACACCCATGTTTGATTTTGAAGAAGCTGATGGTCAGGAGCAGGAAAACTTCTAGCCCAGCCTGAAGCCTGGCAGCTGATCCCCTCTGCTCACCCCAACTCCCTCGGCCACCAAGGACCAGGACAGCCCACGGTCTCTGCTCCCACCCTGGCCCCTGACCCTTCACAGGGGCAGAAGGTGGCCCAGAGGTGCTCACACAGCTCCAGCACACCACAGCTCACTCTGGACTCGGCCCCTTCTCCAGCCCCACCAGGACCCAAGGCCGAGGGGCTGATGCAGACCCACCAGCAGAGATGGCTTCCTGCTCTGCCAGCCCCCACCATGGACGTTTGACTTCCAGTGAGCAGCAAAGTGGTGGCTTTACAAGGACACCCTGGTACATCTCTGTTCTACCACCCTGAGGGAGCTCTTCACACACCTCAACAGGACCAAGACCTCCTTCCTCCTGTCAGACCAACTGTCCCTTCCCCAGCAGGTCCCCACCACCACTCCCCCTGATCTTGCTCTCCCTGGTGCTACCCCCTCCCTGGCACTAACATGGTGCCACTGTCACCAAGAGGGACCTGTGGGCACCTCCACAATCCCATCACAACAGCTTCAGGGACTTGTTGATGGAGAAGAGCTGCAGCTTCCCCTTGGGTCTAAATAAATGTGTTTTTGCTCAAACATGGATTTTCTCTTGGTCTTTCTTTCCTTGCAGAGTCCCACCCTGGGAGGGGGGACAGATGGATGGAGGGTGGGGACAGGGGGGCTGGGGACTGGTGGTGAGGGCAGGGAAGTTGGATGGCACCAGGGATCTGATCAATGTCTGTCAATATCTGAACTGTGGGGGCCAAGTGGATGGGGCCGGGCTCTTCTTGGTGGTGCCCAGTGACAGGACAAGGGGCAATGGGCACAAACTGGGACACTGGAGGTTCCACTGAAACATGAGGAGAAACTTCTTCACTGTGAGGGTGTTGGAGCCCTGGGCCAGGCTGCCCAGAGAGGGTGTGGAGTCTCCATCTCTGGAGATGTCCAAACCCACCTGGACACTTTCCTGTGCAACCTGGTGTAGGGAACCTGCTCTGGCAGGGGGGTTGGACTGGATGATCTCCTGAGGTCCCTTCCAACCCCACCACTCTGTGACTCTGTGATGTCAGGCCAGCTGGCTGCAGGGCAGGGCAACTGCTCTTCAGCTTCTTTGCCAGAGAGAAAACGAGGTGGGCAGAGGTGGGTGCACAGACCCCACCCACCCCACACTCCTCTCTACCAAGCAGCACCCGCAGGGACCTGCCAGCTCCCAGCACAGCCCCTCCCCTCACCACGACACAGGACACAGCCTGGTGCAGCCTCAGGCCAGGGTTTAATTCTGCTGTAACCAAGGAGCTGCTCTGTGCAGACCACGAACACCCTGAGGGCTCAGCACCCACTGTCCGGCCACCCTGGTGACAAACACAGCCCAGGGAGTCATCTCCCCCTGAGCCACAACCCCTCTGGGGACAGCAGGGGCTGGTGTGGATGCTTGTGCCACCTCTGCAGGGCAAGAGTCTCCCAGCAGAGATGGCAATGGTGAGAGAGCTGGAGATGTGGGGGAAGGAGGTGGATGTCACATCAAGGCACCAACAGGAAGGTGTGGCTAAGTCACAGCCTGGTCCCCACGCTGGGGCACAGTGGCAGGGGCAGCTGGCTGCTCCCAAGGCTGCAGTGGGAGGACAGGAGCCACCCCTGCCCCAAGCCAAGTCCCTCACCGAGGACAGAGCCGGTCCCACATCACTTATGGGGACGTTTCTTCTTCTGCTCTTTGCGCTTCTGAGCCCTCACGTCCTTCTTCAGGCGGCTGTCGACGACCTTGAACTGGCCCTTGACGCCGGGAGGACGGCGCACTCGGGGCCCAACACCTTTCTTAGCCACCAGGTAGGTGACCTGTCGCTTCTCCTTGGCCAGCCCAGCCTTCTTGTAGATGCTGTGGGAGAAAGGGACAAGGTGAGACCGAGATCCCAGCACCCTACTTGGCTTTGGGACATATCCAATGACCAATATGGGGTCCCACCAAACCCCTGGGCTTTTGTGCTTCAAGTCAGGGTTCCTTTGCTTGCTCTCCCAGCCTTCATCCTACACCCAGATCTAGCCCAGCCCCTCCCAGCCCTCTGGGTAACGTGGAGGAGCTGCTCCTGCACTCGAGACCAGCATGACAGAGAGGTTATGGATCAGAGCTCCACCACTCACCGCCGCAGCTGGGCCACCTTCTCCCTCTCCGAGATATCCACCGTGCTCACCACGGCCTCTGCTTTCTTCTTCATCTGCTCCATCTTCTTCAACATCTGCAGGGACAGCCCAGGGTGAGGGACAAGGGGGAATCAGAGGAGGGAGAGAGAGCACTTGGGAAGGGGAACAGGGCACAGGTCAAAGGTCCACAGCCCCACTCACCCGCCGCTTCTTGCGGGCCTTGGCCTCTGCCACCTTCTTGATGGGGCGGGCGTTGATCTCGCGCCAGCGCTGCCGGTACGCCTCCACCGTCTGCCGGTCCACCGGCACCTGCTTGCGCCAGTGCTGCCTCTCCTCCTCCGTGAACCACTCTGGCAGCTCTCCCTCATCCTCGTTGAAGGAGTATCTGAGTGGAGGAGGACACTCAGGTGAGTTGTGAGGGGGATGGAGGGTCCCCACATTGATCTATCTGCCACCCCCCATCGCCTGTCTGCTGGTGGGGACTGAATGTTGTTCCCCCTCCAGCACCTGCAGCTCCAAGTACCTGTTGAAGGAGTCATCAATCAGGTCCCTCCTGGCCTTTTTGGAGGTGGCAATGACAGAGCCAAGTGCCAGGCCCTCTGCATCCAGGACACGGGCTCTCTTCACTGCAGCACATGGACAGATTACAACGGGGGTTACCTGCCAGCAGCCCTGCCAGCCCGCACAGGGATGGTCTGAACCTGGCTCCTGTCCCTAAAGAGGGACTCACAGGGTGTCACTGGGTGCAGATGGGTGCACACAGCACCCCTCACTCACCTGGGTCCTCAATGGGCACCACCTCGAAGCCACACGGCTCGACACGGCCCCGTTTCCTCCCCACCGGTGTCAGTGGCCTGTGGAGAGGAGAGTGGTCAGGGCTGGGGTCCTCACCTCCCTGCTCTCCAGGAGTGTGGAGCTGTGGGAGAACATCAAGACTATCGCCCTCAGCTCTCACCTCTCCTCCTCGCTGCTGCTGTCATCATCATCACTGCTCTGCTCATCCTGCCCTTTACCAGCCTCAGGTCCTGTGTCTGCAGCAGGTGGTGGCTGAGCTGGAGCTGCCTCCTGAGGAACATTCTTCTTCTGCCCTTTCTTTGTTGCTTTGTCTGGGGAGCAGGAACCACTGGGTGAGGAAGGGTTGAGGGAGAAGCCACTGCAGAGCATTCCTCTAGAGACCCAGCTCATTAAGACACTCATACCAGCTCATTAACTGGTTAATGACACAGGCTGGAAGCAACCTTTGGACATCTCCAGAGCATTTGGAGAGCATTTGTGGTTTGATCCAGTGCCCCAGACTGGGCTGGTGGGGGTTGTCCCTCTGTGTCCCCTCCAGCTATGCAGCCCCCTACTCACCTCTCTGAGCCTCACGCTGTTTCTCAGCCAACATCTGCGACTGCCCCAGCTCCAGGTCCTCATCTGCATCGTCCTCAATGCCAGCAAAGGCGTCCTGGGGATGGGGAGCAGTGGGTCAGGGGACACAGGGCACACCTGGGACGAGGCTGCCCTGTCATTTCTGGCTCAGTGGGACCCACCTTCCCAAACCAGAGGCTGGTCTGTCGTTCCTCCAGCACTGACTTCTCCTCCAAGGGCACCAGCAGGGGATTCTCCTCTTCCACCCCTTCCTCCTCCTCTTTCTTCTGCTTAAACTTCACCCTGTGACAAACAGCAGCAGGATCAGTGCCCCCCAGTCAGGATGGGGTGTGCCCACTGCTGGAGCTGCTCCAAAGGAAGCCCCTGGCCCAGGGAGGCATCTCCTGGCTCTCACCTCTTTGCACCCTGCTCTCGCCTTTCCCGCTCCAGCCGGCGCTGACGGGCCTCTATCTCAACCAGCTCCTCCGGGTCTAGATCACTGTCCAGGGACACATCATCATCATCTTCCTCATGATCTGAGATGCAAATGTCATCATCTCCAGGTCCTATCTCCAGAAGAGCATCTGCTGATGCCATGTCTCCCCGGGTCAACTCGTTCAGCAGCTGCAATGCAAGTGACACGAGTCACAAGCTGCAGTTTGTCAGTCCCGTGCCCACCACTGTCCTGGCCTCCCCCTGCCCCACACACCGGGGTCCTGTGGATAGTCCTGAGGGAGAACATGCTGGTGTCACCATCATCAGCAATGGAGACACCAGGGAGGTCCATCTTCAGCTCCACACGCTCACGCTGCTTCCGTTGCTCCTTCAGGATCTTCTTCTTCTTTCTGCAGAAGGTGGCAAAGGACTGAGGCTGTGCTGCCTCCCCCAGAGGTGACAGATCTCCCCCAGGACTGGGTACTCAGCAGCCCTGTCATCCCTCTGTGAGGGGTCCCCACGCCAGCTTGGAACAGCTGCTTCACCTGCCTGGAGGAGCAGATGACCCCGACGACCCCAGACCCACAAATGCCACCCGCTGTCCACAGAGGAACAGGCTCTGGTGCTACCACCCTCTGTCCCCATGGCTGGAGTCCCCTGTGCTCTGCTGGCCAGGTCCTCCCTCATCTCTCCTCATCTGAGCTCTTTTTACCTCTTTAACTCTGCCAGCTCCTCAGCCTTCATCTCAGCCAACGCCAGCTCTACCTCCTCTTCCTCCTTCACCGCCTCATCAGCTGTGGCTCTTGGCAATGTCCTCTTCTCCTTCTCCTCCTCTTTGCTCTCCTCCTCTTCACCAGAGCTCAGGCTGCCAAAAGGAAGGAGCTCAGATCATTTCTCCTGGTGCCAGACCCACCTCACCACGTTGGTGCCTGGGGCAGCCCTGCTGTTCTTACTTGATATCCAGCTCCTTCGCTTGTTCTTTCAGCTTCTTGGCCAAGAAACGCCTCAACTTGGTCCTCCAGTTCAGCAGGGCTCTGTGTGGGAAGGCAAAATATTAGAGACAGCCACCAGGGCTGGCACAACACCCTGTCCCAGTCCCCACCAGTACCTGAGCTCTTTGCGCCCCAGCACGCGGATGTCCTTGCAGCACTGACGCAGCTCCTCCGTGGTGGAGCTGTGGTTCTCCAGCTCACCGTCCTCCAGGGTGATCTGCATAGAGCAGAGGGAAATTAATCAAGCTCATATGTGAACTCCCTTCCTTTGGTAAGGACAATCCCAGAACCCCAGACTGGTTTGGGTTGGGAGGGACCTTCAAGCTCATCCAGTCCCAACCCCCCTGCCAGCAGCAGGGACACCTTCCACCAGACCAGGTTGCTCAAAGCCTCATCCAACCTGGCCGAGAACACTGCCAGGGAGGAGCAGCCACAGCTTCTCTGGGCAACCTGGGCCAGGGTCTCACCACCCTCACACCAAAGAATTTCTTCCCAATATCTCATCTAAACCTCCCCTCTTCAACTTATAAAATAAAGGAGAACCACTGGTTAAACTCCAGGGAGGCTCCTGCCCTGCCTCCTGCTCCCCCAAGAACAGGAACAGGGACACTGCTGGGGCACCTGGCTCCCTCTTTTTATCACTTTGTGCTCCTGGGGACAACTCAGGGGCCACCAAGGTCCCCCTTGCTTCAGGCACTCACCTCATTAGCCTTGGAGAGGAAGTCCACAGGGTTGGGAGCCTTGAGGAAGTCCATGAGGGTGAAGCGGTGGTAGAGGGTGGTGTCGCCGTCTGCGTAGCCTTCTGCCTGCAGGAGGAAGGAGCTGGGTGAGTCGCAGCAGGACACAAAAGCAGCTTCAACCATCCCTAAAGATGATGATGATGATGTCACATAACTCATGTCTCACTGCAGCATCCACCTAGATGTGACTGAAGGATGACTGCAAGTTACCAGCCCCAACCTGCCAGCTCCACGCTACCTCCCAGTCCCATCCAAGGCACAGAGAGGTGACAGTGACACAGGTTTGTGCCCAGCTGAGGCCACCTGACATGGCCTTTAGTGTTCCCCTGGCCTAAAGACACAAACCCAGTGGCCAACTATTCTAGGGAGGGTTTGACCAATCCATCCCCAGCCTCACAACCTGTTCACCCCTCCCCAACACCACACCACCTTCCAAGGCTGCAAACCCCCCCAAAACTGCTTCTTCCACCACTTTGCTCAGGAAAATGAAAGATTTTGGGATGCAATTTTACTAATTACAATCTCTTTGGCCCCAATCTCCAGACCTTTTTTTTGTGTGTGTGTGTTTGGCCTTGCTGCCCAACAAAGCAATCTCCTACCTTTGGCTTCTTCTTGCTGAGCAGCTCACTAACGGACTTAGTCTGAACCTCCACCTCCTTGAAGGCGTATTTGGGGTCAAAAAACTTGCTGTCAATTTTGTCTGGAGCTTGATACCCTGGGATGAAGGAATCAAGAGATATCAGCAGGTTTTTCCCAACCCCATCCCAGCAGCTGGAGGTTCTCCAGGCTGGCTCACCCTGGCACACAACGAAGATCTCGGCGGACTCATTGCGGGAAGCCTGGGGCTTGGTGGCCTGGACCTTGTGGAAGAGCTGCTGGAAGATCCAGAGGAGGGGTTGGTAATCCCGGGAACGAAACACCTTGGTGATGAACCAACCACCTTTGCAGAGGAATTCACAAGCCAGTTTCAAAGCCATGAGGGTCAAGTTGGCTGGAACAGAAGAGAAGAGCAATCAGCAGTTGTCACTGTCCCCACCACGCAGCTCCCTGTCCCACAGCACACACCACTGTCACCTTGACTCAGTGGTCACTGGGGTTCCTGCTGAGTGAGACCCAGCTGCACTGCCAGGGAGACACTGATGGGTGTGGGTTTGCATCCTGCTGATGGTTGTACCACCTCCAACCCCCATATCACCCACCCAACTGATGACTCCAATGTTGCCATGGCCAAGAATGATCCCTTTTCTGCTACTTCAACCTCCAAGGACCTCTAGTCCCAACCCAACTGGCCACCTTCATCGTGGTGTAGCCCTCCCAGGGCATGGCCAGCACCTCTTCACCACACAAGGTGCAGGTGCCCCCTTCATTGACACATGGACATGACCACAGGCCATGGCCAGCACCTCTTCACCACACCACAAGTGCAGGTGCACCCTTCATTGACACATGGACATGACCACAGGCCATTGCTGTGGCCCCAGGACTCAACCACTGGCCATAACACAGCTGTGGGTCCACCCAGACCACAGGCCACCCCCAGGTGAGCCTCACCTTGGGAGTAGGCATCATGCACCCAGCTGGCTCCCACGTTGGGTGCTCCATCGTTCAGCACCACGTCCACCTTCCACGTCTGCAGCTCCTTGCGCAGGGCCTGAGGGGTGGAGGCAGATGTCAGTCCCACCAGAGCCACCAGGCAGCTCCCCCCCCAGCCCAGCTCAGCCCAGCACCCCACCATGGTCCTACCAGCCCAATGTGTGATGGTTGGAGTAGAGCAGACAGGTTTTTACCTGGCGGCACTTCTCAGTGGTGATGTCCTCCTGCAGTGTCACCACGTTGGGAATGGGTTTGATGGGCACCAAGTCCACCCCTGGGGTCAGGAGGAGATATGAACATCACAACCCTTCCAAACCAGGCTCCAGCCCAGCCCATGAGGCTTCCTCACCCACCCTCTCCTCCTAAAAGCTCCCTCAATCCAGGATTGCCTTTCTTTGGCCACATCCAGGGACTGCAGTGGAGGTTCCTGTCCCCACCCCACCCCTGCCAGGTCCCATCACTCACCAATGATCAAGCTGGAAACTGGCATGAATTTGGAAGCCACCTGCAGCCTGGAAGGAACAGAGAGGAACAAAGCTACAGGAGAAAACCCAGCCCTGAACTGTGCTGCCAGGGGGTTTGGCATCGAGGACAGAGGCTGAGTTGAGCCACCACAAGACAGGACAGACATGTCACTTCATCCCAAGGTCCCAGTGGTGGCACTGGGCTGTGACTGGTGGCCCTGACACCTATAAAAGGGAAAGAGTCTAAGAAAATGTTTATAGGTAAAATGATATTAATAGAAGTATTATGGGAAAGATGAAAAATGAGAAACAGGTGCTATGAAATAATAAAATATAATAATAAGAAGACAAAGAAGAAGAAGACAAAGAAGAAGAAGACAAAGAAGAAGAAGACAAAGAAGAAGAAGACAAAGAAGAAGAAGACAAAGAAGAAGAAGACAAAGAAGAAGAAAAAGGAGAAAAAGAAAAAGGAGAAAAAGAAAAAGGAGAAAAAGAAAAAGGAGAAAAAGAAAAAGGAGAAAAAGAAAAAGGAGAAAAAGAAAAAGGAGAAAAAGAAGAAAAAGAAAAATAAAAAGAAAAAGAAAAAAGAAAAAGAAGAAGAAAAAAGAAAAAGAAAAAAGAGAAGTTATAAACCATGCAGCCAGGCTGCTTCTCACTGTGTCATTTTTATCACTCTCTCCATGGTTGGTTTAAACCCAATCCAGCTGAATCAACAAGAACAGAATTTAGAGCCATAACAATTAGAGAGCAGTGATTGACATGGAGTGAATTGTGAAAAATTACACATTTTAAAATAGCAGTTAAATGTCATTGAGTTGTTCTTTAAAGGGTAAAGGTGAGCAGAGAGGAAAATGATTCCAGAAGATGAATAAATGCAGTGACCAGAGTGGGACCAGCAAAGAGGAGCTGGAAGAAGCACTGAGAGCAGATGAGAAGGACCAGCTGTGATTGAAGGTCCCTGGGGATATTGATAGAATTTTAAATTAATGAGAAATTTGGAATTGAGGGTTTGTGGGAAAACACCAAGAATTTTGACACAAATATCTATTGGGTAATGTTAAGTTTAGGATGTAGAGAGCTTGATTTATCACAGAATCATGGAATGGTTTGGGTTGGAAGGGACCTCAAAGCTCCTCCAGTGCCAACCCCCCTGCCAGCAGCAGGGACACCTTCCACTAGACCAGGTTGCTCAAAGCCTCATCCAACCTGGCCCAGAACACTTCCAGGGAGGAGCAGCCACAGCTTCTCTGGCCAACCTGGGCCAGGGTCTCACCACCCTCACACCAAACAATTTCTTCCTCACATCTCAGCTCCATCTCCCCTCTGCCAGTTTCAAGCCATCACCCCTTGTTCTGTCACTCCCTGCCCTTGGCCAAAGTCCCTCCCCAGCCTTCCTGGAGCCCCTTCAGGTACTGGGAGGCCACTGGAAGGTCTCCCTGGAGCCTTCTCTTCTCCAGGCTGAACAGCCCCAACTCTCTCAGCCTGTCCTCACAGCAGAGCTGCTCCAGCCCTGGCATCATCCTCGTGGCCTCCTCTGCACTGGTTCTAACTGGTCCATGTCCCTCTTGTGCTGGGGGATCCAGAACTGGACACAGAACTCCCGGTGGGGCCTATCTGTGCAATGCCTCTGCCACTCACTGAGGTAACGGCCCAACCCGGTGTCAACAAAGCAAACCCGGAGTTACCGCCCCGTTCGCTCCCGTTAACACCAGCACTCACCACCCGCCGGGAGCCGCACACAGGTCCAGCAGTGCCCGGGCCTTCTGCAGGAACTGGAACTTTCTATTGAGCTGGAGAAGCTTGAAGGAGGAGCGGGAGCGAAAGCCTGTGGGAGGGAGAGCAGCGGGTAACGGCTTACCGGGGCTACGGGCTACCGGGGCGGCGGTTCCGGCGGGGCAGGCCCCTCACCCGTCTCCTTGGCCAGGTGGTAGAACTTGTCCCTCCGGCTCTTGCCCAATTTGCTTTTCTTGCCCATGCTGACGCCGGGTGCGGCCCGCAGCGGGGCCGGGCGCTGCTCTCAGCCGCCGGTACCGGGCCTGGGGGGGGAAAACCGGCGGTGTGAGCTCGGGGTGGAGGGACAGGCCCGGTGTCCCCACACACCCCGCAAACCCCAGTGTCCCCCCCGCGTTGCCCCGGCCCACAGACACACACACGGTCACGGTCCCGGTCCCGATTCCGGTGCCTATTCCGGTGCCGCCGCGTGCCTGCACCGCCGGCCCGGCGTGCCCCGCGCGAGCCACCACCCCCCACTTCCGCTTCCACGCGCCTTCGCCGCCATCTTGAGAGTGGCACATCCCCGCCGCCGGACCCAGGCGGACTGTCGCCAGCCAAGGAAAGGGAAACGGTAACAAGTCCTCTCGGAGGCGCCCCCAGGACCTGTCCTTGTACCTCCGGTGCTTCGTGACACGGACAAAGCACCTTTGACCTTACCAAGATGGCGGAAGGGCCCCCAACCCGAGCGCGGCACATTGGCCCATGCGCCCTGCGTGGCTCCAGGCGCCGGGAAGGGGGCGGGACTCTGTGTGTATGTTCCGTACCGGCGGCGACGTGGGGAGCGGAAGTGACGCCATCACGCCCGGCGCGCTGGCGGCGGGCAGCGGAAGGAGGGCAGCGGCCATCTTTAGTGCCGGCAGGAGCGGCGGTGGCGCCCGATGCCGGCCGAGAAGATGGCGGTAGACGGGCCCGAGCAGGTGCGGCCGGGCCGGGGAGTGGGGCGGGGCGGTGGGGCAGCCAGTCGGGGGTTGCTCGGGTCGCTCCGTGCTGCCGTGGGGACCGGCGGTGATCGAGGCCTGGTGGGCGCCGTGACTCGGCGGGTCTCGCCTCAGCCTCCCTGAGGGAGCCGGGGCCGACCGGTGCCTGGGATGGGCCTTGGGGGATGCGGGACGGGGCTCCGGGAGGGGAAAGGGGCGTGTGGGGATGGGGAGACAAACCGGGGAACGGGAGCTTGGGGGCTGGTGTCGGACAGCGGCGCGGGGCGGGGAAGTGGGGACCCAGGACCTGGCCCGGGGAGGTCGGAGCGGGGAGCGGGGGCCAGAGGGGCAGCACGGGGGCTGGCTGGGGGCTGAGGTGGTTATGGAGGCCCTTGGTGCTGAGCTCAGCTCTCCCGCAGATGGAGATGGACGACGGGAAGGGCGGCACGGGGCTCCGGCAGTACTACCTGTCCAAGATCGAGGAGCTGCAGGTGAGCGGCTCCGGGCTCTGCGGGAGGTGCCCGGCTGCCTGCCCCGCAGGGGCGTTGCCGTGGTTTCAGCCGGGGCTGCGTGGCCGTGTGTGTCCCTTTGTCTGTGCACTTGTCTCAAGAGCACCCACAGGTTTCTGGGTGCTGCAGCTGCCCTGTTCTGGGGGAGGCTCTGGCCCAGGGTGGGATCTACAAGCAGAACATTATGAGGGCTGGAGCAGCTCTGCTGTGAGGACAGGCTGGGAGAGTTGGGGCTGTTCAGCCTGGAGAAGAGAAGGCTCCGGGGAGACCTTCCAGTGGCCTCCCAGTACCTGAAGGGGCTCCAGGAAGGCTGGGGAGGGACTTTGGCCAAGGGCAGGGAGTGACAGGACAAGGGGTGATGGCTTGAAAGTGGCAGAGGGGAGATGGAGCTGAGATGTGAGGAAGAAATTCTTTGGTGTGAGGGTGGTGAGACCCTGGCCCAGGTTGGCCAGAGAAGCTGTGGCTGCTCCTCCCTGGAAGTGTTCAGGGCCAGGTTGGATGAGGCTTTGAGCAACCTGGTCTAGTGGAAGGTGTCCCTGCTGCTGGCAGGGGGGTTGGGACTGGATGAGCTTGAAGGTCCCTCCCAACCCAAACCAGCCTGGGGTTCCATGAACTTTGGGGGGTGGGTTTATGAGATGAGTCTCAGCCCTGTGTGTGTGTGTGAGGCACTGTCCAGCCCTTGGCAGTGGGGTTCAGCTGCCCATGTCCTGCCAGGAAGAAGGACTGTCCCCTCCAGGTCCCTGTCCCCAGACAAGGGCTGTTGTGCTGGACTCTGAGGACCCAGCAGAGCTTTTCTCCCCACAGCTCATCGTGAACGAGAAGAGCCAGAACCTGCGGCGCCTGCAAGCGCAGAGGAACGAGTTGAACGCTAAAGGTACAGCTCAGCCCCTCTGCTCCTCCCCACCAGGCCTCTGGGACTGCTTCTGCTCCTGTCTTCTGCAGGCCTGGTGGCTACTGGCCACGGTGGCAAGTGCTGTCCCTGTGTGGGGGGCAGGGGGTGGGGTGTGGGGTGTTGACGTCTCCCCCTCCGCAGTGCGGCTGCTGCGGGAGGAGCTGCAGCTGCTGCAGGAACAGGGCTCCTACGTGGGAGAAGTGGTGAGAGCCATGGACAAGAAGAAGGTGCTTGTCAAGGTATGGGACTGAGCTGTCCTGGGTGACCCCACGGGGCTGAGTGGGGTGGGGGACCCTCACTTTGACCCCCCAGGGCTTGGGGGAACTGTGAGCACCAGCTCTGAAGAGCTGTAGCAACTACAAGACATGAAGTGAGAGCTATTTCTCCAGAGGAGCACGTTGTGGTGGCTCTTCTGGCCCCAAACCTTCTCCAAGCTGGTGGGACTCAGCTGGTTTGGGGCTTCCCAGGGGTGAGGAGGTGCTGCAGGGTGTGGGGCAGCAGCTGAGCTCTCTGGTTCCTTCCTCCCACCCCAAGCACAGGACAGGCAACTGCTCAGAGAAATAACTCACAGTGGGAACTGCTCCCTTCCAGGTGCACCCAGAGGGGAAGTTCGTGGTGGATGTGGACAAGAACATCGACATTAACGATGTGAGTGTCCTGGGGCTGTGGGGAGGGGACACAACTGCTCCCTGCCAGCAGCCCTGGCACTGCCTGAGCCCTTCCAGCCACTGAGCTCCCCCTGCTCTCCCCACAGGTGACCCCCAACTGCCGTGTGGCCCTACGGAACGACAGCTACACCCTGCACAAGATCCTGCCCAACAAAGTGGATCCTCTGGTCTCTCTGATGATGGTGGAGAAGGTTCCAGATTCTACTTATGAGATGATTGGGGGTTTGGATAAGCAGATAAAGGAGATCAAGGAGGTGATTGAGCTGCCAGTCAAACACCCTGAGCTCTTTGAGGCGCTGGGGATCGCCCAGCCCAAGGCAAGTGCTGCTGCTGGGGGGTCTGGGGTGAGGCTCAGCGTTTGGGGGGTGTCCTCATGTCTCCTGTCGAGGTGTGGGTGCCTGTATGGGTGCTGAGCCTCACCTGGCAGCCATGCTGAGGTGTCCACTTGGCCATTGCAGGGGGTGCTGCTCTATGGACCCCCTGGCACAGGCAAGACCTTGCTGGCCAGGGCTGTGGCCCATCACACCGACTGCACCTTCATCCGCGTCTCGGGCTCCGAGCTGGTCCAGAAGTTCATTGGGGAAGGTAAAAGGGCATAGGGGGAGGTGGCTGGGTGTGCTGGTGTCCCAGGGAGAGCTGTCACAGTGCTGGTGTCCCAGGGAGGGCTCTGGTGTCCCAGGGAGGGCCCTGGTGGTGCTGGTGTCCCAGTGAGGGCTGTCATGGTGCTGGTGTCCCAGGGAGGGCTCTGGTGTCCCAGGGAGGGCTCTGGTGGTGCTGGTGTCCCAGGGAGGGCTCTGGTGTCCCAGGGAGGGCTCTGGTGGTGCTGGTGTCCCAGGGAGGGCTCTGGTGTCCCAGTGAGGGCTCTGGTGGTGCTGGTGTCCCAGGGAGGGCTCTGGTGGTGCTGGTGTCCCAGGGAGGGCTCTGGTGTCCCAGGGAGGGCTCTGGTGTCCCAGTGAGGGCCCTGGTGGCGCTGGGTGGCCTCGGGCCGAGTCTCTCCCGCGGTGCCAGGGCAGGGGGAAGCCCCGCAGGTCCCTGCCGTGCCGGGGCTCAGCTCTGCCCCCCGCAGGCGCCCGGATGGTGCGGGAGCTGTTCGTGATGGCCCGGGAACACGCCCCCTCCATCATCTTCATGGATGAGATCGACTCCATCGGCTCCTCCCGCCTGGAGGGGGGCTCTGGGGGGGACAGCGAGGTGCAGCGCACCATGCTGGAGCTGCTCAACCAGCTCGATGGCTTTGAGGCCACCAAGAACATCAAGGTAGGAAGGTGCCATCCCTGCATTTAGGGATGGGTGGGGGCTGTGTCCTGCCAGCCCTGTGGTGACAGCAGGGGGGCCAGAGTGGTGACAGTTGTCTCCTTGCAGGTGATCATGGCCACCAACCGCATCGACATCCTGGACTCGGCGCTGCTGCGCCCCGGCCGCATCGACAGGAAGATCGAGTTCCCCCCGCCCAACGAGGAGGTAGGGGGGTGCCCCACAGCCCACCCTGCTCTTCCCTGGGAGGGGGGGACACCACAGGGGTGATTCCTCTGTCTCCAACCCTCACTGTGCTGCTCTGCTCTGCTCCAGGCCCGCCTGGACATCCTCAAGATCCACTCCCGGAAAATGAACCTGACGCGAGGGATCAACCTGCGGAAAATCGCCGAGCTGATGCCGGGGGCGTCGGGGGCGGAGGTGAAGGTGAGCACAGGGCACAGAACCCCAGAGTGGGTTGGGTTGGGAGGGACCTTAAAGCTCCTCCAGTGCCAACCCCCCTGCCAGCAGCAGGGACACCTTCCACTAGACCAGGTTGCTCAAAGCCTCATCCAACCTGGCCCAGAACACTTCCAGGGAGGAGCAGCCACAGCTTCTCTGGCCAACCTGGGCCAGGGTCTCACCACCCTCACACCAAACAATTTCTTCCTCACATCTCAGCTCCATCTCCCCTCTGACACTTTCAAACCATCACCCCTTGTTCTGTCACTCCCTGCCCTTGGCCAAAGTCCCTCCCCACCTTCCTGGAGCCCCTTCAGGTACTGGGAGGCCACTGGAAGGTCTCCCTGGAGCCTTCTCTTCTCCAGGCTGAGCAGCCCCAACTCTCTCAGCCTGTCCTCACAGCAGAGCTGCTCCAGCCCTCACAATGTTCTGCTTGTAGATCCCACCCTGGGCCAGAGCCTCCCCCATCTCAGCTCCATCTCCCCTCTGCCAGTTTAGAGCCATTTCCCCTTGTTCTGTCATTAACTCCCCTTATGAAAGTCCCTGCCAGGGCCCCGTGGTGGCTCTGGGATGAGCAGGGGGTGACACCCCTGTCCCTTGCAGGGGGTGTGCACAGAGGCTGGCATGTACGCGCTGAGGGAGCGGCGGGTGCACGTCACCCAGGAGGACTTTGAGATGGCTGTGGCCAAGGTAAGTGCCACAGGGGGGCTGCTGCTGGGGTCCTTCCAGAACGGGGAGGGGTTGGTGGGGCACAAACTGTCCCCTGGGCAACATCTGCAGGGAGCTGTGTCACTCAGAGTGGCTCAGCTTTGGGACAGACACCACAGTTAAGCAGATTGTCCCCAGGTTCTTAAGCTGTGAGTGAAACCAGAGGCTGGGGAGATGGTGGAGACCTTCCCTGGTCTGGCAGGAGATGGAGGCTGTGGTGTCTTCTCCAAGCTTGGTCTTGGGGGTAGCTTTGGGGGGCATTAGCACCTAAATGGGGTGTGATAGTTTTACTGGGCTAGCTGGGAACCAACTCTCCTCCTCTTCCTCCCTGCCCAGGTGATGCAGAAGGACAGTGAGAAGAACATGTCCATCAAGAAGCTGTGGAAGTAAGGGTGAGGCTGGGGGCTGCTCTGGGCTGCATTGGCTCCAATAAAGTGCTGCTATGGCCACAGCTGGGTGCTGATTTGGGGACAGGAGCTGGGGTGCTGATTTGGGGACAGGAGTTGGGGTGCTGCAGGACCTCAGCACACACACAGTGACACACACACAGAGCTGCTGCTAACTGGTTTTATTAGAAAAGATCCAAAATAAGACCAAAAAAAAATGGTTACAGAAGAGGCAGAGCAGGCACCCCTGAGCCACACACCCTGGGAATATGTCACCCCCCATCCTCCCCTCTGCTCTGGCCACCTCACAAGGAGCGTGTGGGGCAGGGGCCAGCGGGGTTAAGGCACTTCAGTGGGTCTGCTGGGTGGTGGCACTGTCCCCTCAGCCCAGCACTGTGGTCCCCTCACCTCTCCAGCATCTCCAGTTCACTCAAACCAACCCCCTGGTGATTCCACTGCCCGCAGGCTCCTGAGGGCTGAGCTCCCCCCTGTACCCCCCCTATCTGCTCCCAAACCAAGTTCCTACTGATGTCAAACAGCAGGGGGGGGAGGGGGAGGAATCAGAGGAGGAATCAGCTGATTGTCAAAAACTCTTGGTTAGGTAGAAAAAAAAAAGAACATTTTGGGCTGAGCCAGCCCTTGGAGACCCCCACGGAGCCCCCCTGCATAGATTGAGGCCACGAGTGCAGGAAGAGGAACTCAATATATTAATCCAATACAAACCCACTGTACAAAACACTTCCTTTTTTTTTCTTTTTCTTTTTTTTTCTTCTTTTTTCTATAAAACCTGCTCACCAAAAAAAAATAGTGCAAAAAAAAAACCACAAACTATTGGGCACCAGCCAGGAGGGGACCCAGGCTGGCATTTGGAATGACCAAAAAATAAACCAAACCCAACTTTGGTTGCAAGAGGAGCAGGGCTGGGCCTGCCTTGAGTGAGGGCTGGCAGGGAGGGGTGGGGCAGAGCCAGGGGGGCAGGCACCACCTCCTGCTCCACACCAGCAGCTTTTCCCTACTGGGCAGCAATTCCAGGAGAGGTTTTTGTATAAAAACCTCTTGTTTTTGGGCAGAGGAGGGGAGTGAGCAGGAGAGGAGGAGCAGGAGTTAATGCAGCAGGAGGAATTTGAGGTGGGGGGGGGGAAATGGGGGACCCTCCACTGTGCTCTGCCTGGGGCTAGAGCTTCCCAGCTGAGGGAGGGGAGCCTAGGGAGGGGGTGGGTGGCTCCAGATCCCTCCAGGCACATCGGGTTTGTGCAAGTGCTGTGTTTGATTCCAGTACCGGCAGGCTCAGGCAGCAGGGGGAGCAGGGGGAGGAGGAGGAGCAGCTCCCGAGCCCGCCCCGGCCCCTTAGGTGAGGCGGATCCCCAGGACTTGTTCCAGTTCCTGCCGACGCTGCTGGACCTGGAGGAGGAGAAGAGTGAGGGGGGTGGGGTCAGGGCCCATGGACCACCCCCCACTGCCATCCCCACCCTCCCACAGTCCCCCCCCAGAGCTCACCTTGGCGAAGATGTGTCTGCCCACAGCTTCCTGGGCCCAAGGCTGCTGGTAGAACTCGGCTCTCCGCTCCTCCTCGGGGTTCCCGATCACGTCTGTTATGATCTGAGCAAAGTACAGGGTGGGGGGGACACAGGGTAAGCACCAGGGATGGACCCCTGCCCCCCACCAGCCCCTCACCCTGCTCATCCCAGAGGTTTTCACCTTGAGGTCTCTTCTCTGGGATTTGATCCATTCCTGGATGAAATCCTGGGGGTTGTTGCTGAAGCTCAGCATGAAATCGCGTTGGGTCTTGAGCTGGTTGATGGACTCGATGGTCTCATGGATCTACAGAGATGAGAAGGGATGGAAGCAGCTGCCACCACTCACCCAGTGCAGTTACAGCCTCCCAGACTGGTCTGGGTTGGCAGGGACCTCAAAGCTCATCCAGTCCCAACCCCCCTGCCAGCAGCAGGGACACCTTCCACTAGACCAGGTTGCTCAAAGCCTCATCCAACCTGGCCCAGAACACTTCCAGGGAGGAGCAGCCACAGCTTCTCTGGCCAACCTGGGCCAGGGTCTCACCACCCTCACACCAAAGAATTTCTTCCTCACATCTCAGCTCCATCTCCCCTGTGCCACTTTCAAGCCATCACCCCTTGTTCTGTCACTCCCTGCCCTTGGCCAAAGTCCCTCCCCAGCCTTCCTGGAGCCCCTTCAGGTACTGGGAGGCCACTGGAAGGCCTCCCCGGAGCCTTCTCTTCTCCAGGCTGAACAGCCCCAGCTCTCTCAGCCTGTCCTCACAGCAGAGCTGCTCCAGCCCTGGCATCATCCTGGTGGCCTCCTCTGGGCTGGCTCCAGTGTGTCCATGTCCTTGTGCTGTTGGTGGCCCCAGCCCTGGAGGCAGCACTGCAGGGGGGGTCTCAGGAGAGCGGAGCAGAGGGGCAGAATCCCCTCCCTGGCCCTGCTGCCCACGCTGCTCTGGGTGCAGCCCAGGACACGGTTATTGGCTCTGGGCTGCCAGCGCACGGTGCCGGCTCGTGTTGAGCTTCTCCTCCCCCAGCACCCCAAGTCCTTCTCCTCAGGGCTGCTCTCCAGCCATTCTCCACCCAGGAGGGTCCCAGGAGTGCCACCCTGCTGCTGCCCCCCTCACAGGGATCCCCAAACCTTGGCATCCAGGGAAGCGATCTCCTGCTGGTTGGTGGTGGAAGCCAGGAAGTTGCTCATCTGAGACTTCAGGGGATCATCCACCTCCACATCGATGTCATAGCAGGCTGTCTTCTGGTCATTGGGGTCCACACTGGGAGAAAACAGGGTGTTAGGGGCAGGGGGTGACTTCCTCAGCCTCCACCCTGATGTAGGGGGGTGGATCAACACCCCAACAGCAACACAACTGCCCCAAGACGCCCCTAAACTTGTTTGGCTGATTCTTCCCCTCCCAAGTGACTGCTGCTCACTGCTGCTTTGGCCTGGAGACCTCACAGGTACCCCCTGCACCCCATGGAGCCCACCACCCCCAGGAATGCTGCCCAGCACGCCCTCCACCCCTACCTGATGGTGTGGTTGATGATGATGGGATCTGGGTGCTGCAGCAGCCCCGCCAGCTTCATTGGGATCTCCGAGAAGCGCATGCGGATGCAGTTAAAGATCTGGAGAGACACAGCAGAGCGTCAACTGCCTGTGGCAGGGGCTCCTTCCACCCACCATGGGAGGGGACAGGCAAGAGGAGGGGACAGGCAAGAGGAGGGGACAGGCAAGAGGAGGGGACAGGCAAGAGGAGGGGACTTGCCCAGCCCTGGTTTGTACATGCCAAGCTGATGGATGCAAGGCAGAGCCTGGGGAAGGGGCATAAAGGAAGAATTTCTTTTCTTTCCTTTTAAGAAGAATTTCTTTCTTTACTTTAAGAATTTCTTTGCTGAAAGGGTTCTGAGGCATTGGAAGGGGTTGCCCAGGGCAGTGGTGGAGTCCCCATCCCTGGAGGGATTGAAGAGTCGTGTAGACACAGTGCTGAGGGACATGGGTCAGTGGGGACTGGTCAGTGTCGGGTTCATGGTTGGACTCCATGAGCTCAAAGGGCTTTTCCAATCCAGGCCATTCTGTGATAGATCAGGACTGGGCCTGTTTTGAGCCAGAAAAGCCACTTTTTCTGCCTTTGCTGGGGGCGGGAAGCGTGCTCTGGTCCCAGCAAAGCCTGCCGGCGCCGCGGGGCGAGGGCTGACCTGGCGGAAGTAGCGGTTGCAGTTGATGTACTCCTTCTCGTGGCTGTCCTGCAGCTTGTTGTGCTTGATGTAGAGCCAGAGCGCCTGCATGATGCTGGCTCGGGTCTGGGTGTGCACCCCGAGCAGCCGAGCCAGCCGAGGGTCCAGTTTGTACTGGGGTGGCTGCAGGGACACCCAGGAGGAAGAGGAGCTGTAGGCACGTGGCCCCACACAGACCCTCGAGTCACACACAGGCTCTGGGGTCACACACAGGCTCTGGGGGCAATGCCTGGAGCTCTCCACGCTCCTTTCCATCCCCACAGCCCCTCAACAGCCTCATACAAGGCCCTGCCCCAGCCCAGACCCATTGGCCCCCCCTCAGACAGCCCCATGCAGCCAAGCTGTGCTGGAGGAAGGGCAGCAGGGCATGGCCAGCACCCACCCAGCCCATGGACCCCTCCCTACCTGGTGGTCCAGCATGAGCAGCAGAGTGCACTTCACATTGACGTCCCCGGGACGCTTCACTTGGAAGCCGTCGGTCTCCTGGGTTGTGGGCAGCCGGTGCCACTGTCAGAGAGCAAAGGGGACACTGGTCACCTCAGAGTCACAGAGTGGGGGGTGGGAAGGGACCTCAGGAGATCATCCAGTCCAACCCCCCTGCCAGAGCAGGTTCCCTACACCAGGTTGCACAGGAAAGTGTCCAGGTGGGTTTGAACATCTCCAGAGATGGAGACTCCACACCCTCTCTGGGCAGCCTGGCCCAGGGCTCCGGCACCCTCACAGGAAAGAAGTTTTTCCTTAAGTTTGTCTGGAACTTCTGGTGTCCCAGTTTGTGCCCATTGCCCCTTGTCCTGTCACTGGGCACCACCAAGAAGAGCCCGGCCCCATCCACTTGGCCCCCACACTTCAGACATTTATAGACATTGATTAGAGCCAGGACCATGAGCAGCCACCCACTCACAGGCTTTGGGGTCTGCAGCCAAGAGCAGAGAGAACCAGTGCTGGGGCTCTGCACAGGCAGACACAGGCTGGATCCCACCCTGGGCTGGATCCCACCCTGGGCTGGATCCCACCCTGGGCAATTCCTGGGAGTTTGAGCCCAGGGGGGTTCAGCTGAGAGCCCCCCAGGTCCAGTGGACACAGGTTGATGTGCTCCAGCCCAGAGGTGGACGGGGGTTTGGATGGGCTGGGGCAGTCCCAGTCCTGAGTGCTCCACGTCAAGGGCTCCACCAGCTCCTGGGGTCAATCCTGCCTGAGCCACTGCAGGGCTTGGGCACAAGAACTGCACTCACAAATGACTCCATACATGAAGGGGAGTCACCTCCACCACCACAGGAACAAGTGTTTGAGGGAAACGGTGCGAGTTGGGTGCAGGGAAACCCTGCTCCAGGCAAGAGCACCCCAAAAAAAGCTCTGATCCCACTCACAGGCAGCTCTGAATCTCTCTGAGGACCTTCCAGCCAGGCAGCAGGCTGGGAGGCCACAGGGCAGCCCCTTCTTCCCACCTGGTGCTGGGACCTACAGATGAGCCTTTCTGCAGCATCAGCACCCATGTGGGGGCCTCAGACCCACATCCTCACTGAGCCCCACACCTCTGTGCTCTGGCTGTGTCCTCATGGGCACAGAGGGGTTAAGAGCCCAGCAGGCAGCAGTTGCTGCCAGAGCCCTCACATCTGCCCCCAGCCAGCACCAGAGAGGAAAATGCAGCTGTAAATAACTTGAGCCTGGCAAGCCTGGCAGCATGGTCACCTGAGGAGGGCTCAGCACCACTCCCCAGCACCCAAAAGCACCTTGTTCATCCCCTTCTTGCAGTGGGATGGGTGCTGGGCTGGGGAGGTGGTGGCAGGTACAAGGTGGCAGGACCACCTCCCCATCACCCACTGGGATAACGGCCTCTCCCCACCCCGGGGTGCAGAGCCAGCCCTGCAGCATGGCCAGGAGCCTCCGTCCTCACCTCCACCAGGTGGTTGTCTGGTCCATACAGCTCTTTGTCCAGCTCAATGACAAGGCTCTTGAAAAAGGAGGAAAACTTCCTCTTCTGCTTGCTTGGCTGAAAAACAGAATCACAGACTGGTTTGGGTGGGAAGGGACCTTTCAAGGTCACCCAGTCCAACCCCCCTGCAGTGACAGGGACATCTTCAACCAGACCAGGTTGCTCATAGCCCCATCCAACCTGACCTGGAATGTTTCCAGGGATGGGGCTTCTCCCACCTCTCTGGGCAACCTGGGCCATGGTCTCACCACCCTCACCTTCAAATTTCTTCCTTCTGTCCAGTCTAAATCTCCCCTCTTTTAGTTTAAAACCATTTCCCCTTGTCCTGTCACTACAGGCCCTGCTCAAAAGTCCGTCCCTGCAATACAGCAGGAGATACTCGGCCTGACACCACCACCCACAGAGGACACCAGCCCAAATGCCACCTCCAGCACCCAAGAGGGATGTCTCCACCCAAACCAGTTCACCCCTGCCCGTATCCACCCAAACCAGTTCACCCCTGCCCGTGTCCTTACGTCCTCCAGCAGCTTGCCCTCCACACGGAGCTCCCAGGAGGCCACACGCTCACCCCCCTCCCCTTCCTCTTTGGCTGGGGTGAAAGTGTTGGAGATGTAAATCCTCAGCTTCCGTTTTTGCTGTGGAACAGGACAACAGAGAGGAGGATGCTTGGAGTGAGAGGGTGGTTGGCAGCACCCACAGCAGCACCCACCACCTCATCACCCCCCAGCCCAGCCCCAGGGCTGCCACGCACCGTCAGTGGTTTCTTGATGGCCTCCTGGATCTCCATCCTCTTCCGAGCGATGGTTTGGTCCAGCTTGCGTTCAAAGGCCAGGAGATCCATGTAGGCCTGGGATTCTGGGACCAGTTCCCGGATCTATCAGATGGAAATGGTCATTCCCTTGTGTGCTGGGATGGAGCTGCACCCTCCACACCAGCACCAGGGACAATAGTGGTGCTGGGCTGACACGCCAAGGAGTTGTTAAGTGACAAGTGTGGCCCAACACCACTGATTTCTCATTTCAACCAAGGACTGCAGCCCTGCAAAGCTCTTCCCCTGATCAGAGCTGTTCTGCAGACCTCACTTTGGAGCCTGGCACTGTGCCCAGCAGCCCACCCGCTGGCACAGGAAGGTCAATGGGACTCTGCATTGTCAAGAGGGACCCCCCAGGAGAGGCTTAGGGTCCTCCTGGGATCTCCACCGCTGCTCTTTGCTTGCTCAAAGTCCTGCTTGTCCCATTTGTGCACACCCAACATCTCTCCTGCTACCCCAGAGTCTTCCAGGTTGGTTTGGGACCCATCAGAAGTGACTGGCAGGCAGGATGTGGCTCAGTGAGATCCTCCTCCCTGCAGAGACCTCACACCCTGGCTGCCTTGGGAAGGCAGCATGGACACACCACCCCCCTCCAGCAGCTCAGCTCCATCCCAGGCAGCACTCACCCTCTGTGGCAGGACCTTGTCAGCCATCTTCCTCCTTTTCACCCTGTAAAAAACACAGAAATAGGCAGAAAAAAATGAAATTACACAGCAGGTCTTGCAGGCCACCCTGTTACCTGCCCAGTGGGAAGCTGCTCATGTCCCATGTTGGGGCCGTGGGTCTCAGGGGACAATGCTGAGCTCTGCTGGTAAGTCAGGAGCCCAGTGGCTCTTGGCCCCACAAATCACAGACTGGTTTAGGTTGGAAGGGACCTTTCAAGGTCATTTAGTCCAACCCCCTGCAGTGACAGGGACATCTTCAACCAGACCAGGTTGCTCAGAGCCCCATCCAACCTGACCTGGAATGTTTCCAGGGATGGGGCTTCTCCCACCTCTCTGGGCAACCTGGGCCAGGGTCTCACCACCTCATTGTGGAAAATTTTCTTCCTTCTATCCAGTCTAAATTTCCTCTTTTAGTGTAAAATCATTTCCCCTTGTCCTGCGCAAAAGTCTGTCCCCATCTTCCTTACAGGCCCTTCAAGTATTGAAGGTGCAGTAAGGTCTCCCTGGAGCCTTCTCTTCTCCAGGCTGAACAGCCCCAACTCTCTCAGCCTGTCCTCACAGCAGAGCTGCTCCAGCCCTGGCATCATCCTGGTGGCCTCCTCTGGGCTGGCTCCAGTAGCTCCATGTCCTTGTGCTGTTGGTGGCCCCAGCACTGGAGGCAGCACTGCAGGGGGGGTCTCAGGAGAGCGGAGCAGAGGGGCAGAATCCCCTCCCTGGCCCTGCTGCCCACGCTGCTCTGGGTGCAGCCCAGGACACGGTTATTGGCTCTGGGCTGTAAGCACACGTTGCTGGCTCATGTCCAGCTCTTCACCCCCCAGCACCCCAAGTCCCTCTCAGCTGGGCTGATCTCCATCCCTTCACCCCCAGCCTGTGTTGATACTGAGGGTTGCCCCAACCCAGGTGCAGGACCTTGCACTTGGCCTTGTTGAACCTCATGAGGTTCACACAGCCCCACTTCTCCAGCTTGTCCAGGTGAGTTTATTCCCCCCAGGCCATGAGCAGGGCCAGGTGTTGGGGACAGGAGTCAGAGCAGCAGCACCAGCTGGGTGCCACGTGGACAGCTCAGTCTGAGCCAGGTGTGGAGGCTCCCACAGCAGTGAACAAGTCTAGGGGAGCAGGTCCCCTTCTGGGGCTGCTCTATGTGACAGGGACTTCATCTGTGCAGGAGGGGAGCAAAGAAAGGCTCCAAGAGCACCTAGAAGACAAGTCCCTGGATTGGTGCTGCAAAAACAATCATTAAGAGATTACATCCCTGTGGGCAAGCCAAGATGACCCCGGGGGGAAGGTGTTGGACATCTAGAACCTATCTCCAGGGAAGGAAATCCAGCC